>JAXCHO010000073.1:15745000-16945000 GCA_036630365.1 Acanthiza pusilla
AAGGTGACAATAGGGACAGGTCTGCCACCTCTGAAGCCTGTGACAAAGCTCAGGAGCAGAGTATTCTTAGCCAGAACTCTGTAGTATTAAAATGGGTGTCTGTTGGTTCTAAAACCCTAACATTCACTTGTTTGCTCTCCTCAGAAGTATCCTGTCACCAGAGTTCGTAAGCTGTGAATATTGCTGCCGAGGCCCAGGGGAGAAATGAGAGATCACAGAGAAGGAAGCTGTTCTGGCCAGAAAGAGAGAGAGGGTTGAGCTCCCTGCAGACTGTGCCCATGCACAACCTTGCCCTCAACACAGGGCTAAAACACCCAGCTGGGCCAAGCCATTTCCAGGCTATATCCCTAAAACCCTATGTTGAAAAAGAAATGCTGATTGCCCTTTAAATCAAAGGTGTTCTGCGGCTGATAGTTGATTTTGGGAGCCAAGGATGGCTTCAAGTCCCAGGCTGCCCTGTCCTGAAGGCAAGGGAGCACATCAGGCTGGAAATATCCATGGTGAAATCAGCACGTGCCCTGAGCAGCTGACAGGCACACAGGCCCAGCAGCCTGGAGCTCTTGGAGCTGAGCTCCAGCTCTGCACCAGGGCTTGGCTGCTGCTCTGAACTCAGGGCAGAAAGGACATGCGGAGACCTCTTAGGGTGGGAGGTGTGGGATTCTTCTTAATTTCATTTCTATTTCAAGTTCTATTAAAAAAATCAGTAGTGAAACTGGGCAATCACCTAATGTTAATTATAGCCTGTCACATCCCTGGCTGTGCTGATCTGATCTGATTTGCCTCTAGCCTTGGCTTCAGACAACTGAATGCACCTACACTCCATTATTCCCACACATGTTTTTTCCTGAACTGGGCGTGATGACAGTATTTCAACTTCAAAATAAACCTTACAATATCCTCACTTTTTTTAATGGTGGAAAATAAGGTGCTTATAAGGATTTTAGCCAGGAGATGTCAAGACGAGATAGGGGTCTAGGCCAGGACAAGAGACTGGACTAACAAGGCAGGTTTCAAAATAATTTTTGTAACCTGTAATCCTGCACTTTTATCCATCCACAGCTCCAGTAGACTGACCCCAGTAATATTTTCATTTTTGTCAAGGGAGTAAGAGTTTTTCCCTTGTTCTGGGCTTCGTAAGTGACTTGGGAGACGTTTGCCTTCCCATGAGTCAAGATATTTGACTTCTTCAAAGTCAAGTGAGCCCTTCTCAGCTCCTGACATTTGTCTCTGCTGCAGATGAAGTTCTCTTCCTGTTCAAAGTATCTTTTTAGCAGAGAGGTTGATCAATAAGAGGGAATACTTGCCTGCACTGGCCATTTGACCTTCATTCCTGCATGTCACCCATATGCACATGCTGACTTCTGGGCATTTTCTTTCCCAGCGTGCCACAGTAGCTGCTGCCCTTGGATCACAGGTCAGGTGCCTAGGGCTTGTAAGAAGGAGGGTTGTTCTGGGTGGTTGCCTGTGCTCTCCACAGGCTGGAAATGCCATCACTCTGAAAGTACTGCAAAAGCTTATCTTCTTGTTGGGGGGGGCGGGGCAGGGGGAGGTGCAAATTTTTCTTATTGCATGAGTTAAGGGTCAGTTATGAAAACCTTGTTGTTCTTTGCTTTTGGAAGCTGTGAGATACCTCAGGACTGCATTATTCTTGGACCAGATTTGAAATAGTCTAGCACTGAACATAAGAACATATTCTGAGCTTTAATTCACTTGGCACTTGTTTTAGAAGTTGATCTAATATCATTGTATTAAGAAATCTGTTGCCTTCATTCTAAGCATCCATCATGTTCCTGAAATGGGTGCTGACTAGTCTGTACCAAGTTTTCCCTTTATTTTTTTACTCTGTCACTTCAGACCCACTGGATGGAATAATTTTTGCATAATGCAAACTAACTGATGACTAATAATAAGACCCAAGACTTGAAGCTGCTTTTGAAATTCCACTTCTTGAAAACAGACATTGGAAAAAACCCTCCATTTCCCTTCTCTGAATAAATCTCTGCGTAAAATACCTTATCTAATACAGAAATGTCTCCTACTGCTTCTGTATTGGAGCATCAGTATTTTAATGATTCTTAAGTTCAAATGGGATAACCAACAGATGACAACTGTAACCTACTGCAAGTAAGCGGGGAGACAAGGGATAGCTTAAGGTTTGTTTTGTTTAAAGAGCTGATCTAATTGACAAGGATATGTTTGGGTTCAGGCTTAAAAGCTGTTAAAGCTGTTCAGAAATCAAGGATATAGAAAAACATCTTACTTGAATGTAAGTCAGTGATCCCCAAAATATATTTCAGTGGAAATATTTCTGAATAAAACATCTATTTTTTTCCTTAAGTGGGATTAACAGCATTGAGAAGCAGTATACTTCTCCAACAAAAAGTAAGATAATTTGGTCTTTTACACCAGATTTACTCTGCACACAGCCTGTATAAGGGGGAGAAGCCCCAAAGGGACTGGGCTTTGCAAAACATCTCATTTGGTTGGAAAGCCAACTTTCTAGCTAACCCAGCCTGAAACACCATGTTCCAACCATATGTTCAATGCACATACACAAAGGAAGCTACAAAATAAAGTGATTTTTACTGAGCCCTGATTTTGTGACAGCAGCCTGTATTGCATGGCTAGCACACTGAGTGCCTGGTCAAACCCTGCTAGCTGTAAAGCAGGGCAGAGCGTTGGCACCTCTGTTGTTTAAAATGTCAGGACTTTTCCCACATGGAAAAGGTGGTGCATTATGCTGTCAATGTTGATTTTGCAGCTAGACAATAAGTGGTAGCTTGTGTGACAGACACACTGACTAATAGATTCAGGGGGCCGTTTATCATCTAAAATTTCTCTGCTGAGAAATGTCCCCTGGCTGTCAGTCTGGAGGCACCAGGACTGCTGTCAGAGCCTTTGTAAGCACCAGGGTGGTTTTGGTCTGATTCTGCACAGTCTTTGCTCCATGATTCTTACAGCTGGTGAGGGCATGCGTGAGGGAAGTAGGAATTTTTGCTGCCTGAAGATCATCTCCTGTTCACAACACAAGCTTCAGTTACACTGTCTGTAACTGCAGACAGGCTGAGCTTGTCCCTTTGAGGGCTCTGGGCAGAGTAGGTCATTGAAAGCACCATTGAAAGCACAGGTAGTTGTTTCCTTTGGATCTTCATTTGTGAATGCACACTGGGCTCTTTGGAAGACTGCATTTCGAACTGGTTTAGAGAAAAAGCTAGTTTTCCAACTAAATTAGATGTTTTGTATAAGCATTCTTCTTTCAAGCAACTTTCTTGATTCTGCAACTTCTGCATTCTGCATTCTTCTCCAGATACAGCATTGCAGTTTATCCTGGAACTGCAGTATGGGAATGAAAACCCAGAAACTAACACCTTCAGCTGGAACAAAGCAGAAACTGGCTTTAGAAATATAACCATAGGATCTTATGAAGCTTATCTCCTTCGCCAGGCTGCCTCTCATTCCCTGTCACCTGGCCTCTGTGCACAGTGCCAGAAGCTGTGTAATGAGCTCCAAACTCCAAAGACCCCTCCTCTGCAGCAGAATGGGGAAACAGCATCTGCACCACGTGCTGTTAGAAAGCATCTCTGCCATTCCTGGATTAACTACCAGAGGGCAACTGAAAGCTTCTCTTTCAACTATTTTCTTCCCTAAAGTACTTTGCCAAAACTGCAAAAGTCACAGGAAGAAGAAAAATCCAGCTAGTCTAAACTACAGCAAACCTCAGGTCGAGGAGCTTGCCACACTGATGAACAGGCTATACAAATTACCTGTTTATATTTACCCTTCTGCCCCCTCTCCTCAGTCATTTGATTTCACAAGTTTTGCTAGGGAGACTGTAGATTAAATAGACGAGCTTTGCCCAAACCAGTAGCAAAAAGTACCAGAGAGCTTAAGCTGTGGAAAACAGGAAACTTCTACACCACAGGAATCCTGAATGTTCAATTTAAAGAGGATTCACTGATTGGAAAATGCTAAATATTGACTTGAGGGCAATAAGAATGAAAAATGTTCAGAAAGGAGGATGTAAGATCCATTTAAAGAAAAAAAAAAAGAAAAGATGAGAAGTAGTCCTGCTAAAAATCTTATTTTGCACTTTGGGATGTGGAAATCTAAAATTATATAACTATGCAAAAAACCTAGGAAAAGTTTTAAGGCTTCACAAACTAAGGAACTCCACTGAATGCTAGGTTTAATATGGCCTCTAGAGCTTGAAAAGGGATGGTAAAGTCGTTCCAGAGAGGCCAGAAAATGTCCTTTTACTTTCTTCTAAGTACCAAACAGACCCTCCAGACATGGGAATAGACTTCAAGTACCTGTCACAGCCTCAGTCTTTGCTGCTTCCTCTCTGGTCATCCCCCAGAGCCAAGGCGAGGGCTGGTGTTTGTGGTGTTTGTGGAGCTCTTCTCTCAGCCCCATCCAGTGCCCAGCACTGCTGGGCTGCTCAGCAGGAGGCTGCCCACGGCTCAGGACGCAAAGGTTCCTACTGGGTTCTTGCACAGCCTGGAGGCAAGGATCTGTCACTGCACTGATGAGGAGCAAGCAGCACCTTCGTCCCCTTCCCGTGGCCAAGAAGGTTTGTACTTGACCAGCTTTGTCAAGACAACCAGAATCAGCAGGACTAGAAGAGTTGGGAAAGGATTGGCTTCCACCCTTCATTGTTTCCTGGCTTTTAGGAACCTTCCAAAGTCAGGTGGAAGGCTGGGACACACAACCAGGTCTGAGGTCTCCAGCTCTTTGATCTCAGAATAATTAAGGTTACAAAAGAACCTCTAAGACCATCAAGTCGAGCTGTTAACCCTGCACTGCCAAGTCCATCACTAAACCACGTCCCAAAATGCCATATTTAGATGTTTTTGGTCCCAAGAGTGGTGATTCCACTGCTTTCCTGGGCAGCCTGTTCTGGAGCCTGACCACCCTTTCAGTGAAGAAATTTTACCTAATGTCCATTTAAATGTCTAAACCTTCCCTGGTGCAACTCAAAGCCATCTCCTACTGTCCCATTTCTTGTTATCTGGGAGAGAAGAGTGACACAGAACCACAGAATTGCTGAGGTTGGAAAAGGCCTCCAAGGTCATCGAGTCCAATGGATGAGCCCACCCAAACCCCAAACAGAATGTGCTGCATGGCCTGACACCTCTGACCCCATTCCAACCCTGTACCTAAGGGACACAGAGACAGTCTGGAGCTCCTGCACCAGACCCTGATGTGTTCAGCTCCATGGGACCACACAGGAACACAGTTCATCAATTCCCCTTCAACAGACTTAATTCTGAAACTGCCACCAAGACACAAATAATTTTGGGGGTGACCAAACAGGTCTAGCATAAACAGGAGACCTTTCCAGCCCAAACAGCAGCTCTGTGAGCCTCCCTGGCTTCCATGGCCAATTGTGGGGCTGTTCCTCCTATCCAGGGCACAGATCCCAACCCTGTTGTCAGCTCCAGCCACACATGACAGGAGAGTAAAACCAACAACTGGGTAGTTGAAAATACTAATTCCTACCTAGCTTGTGTCATCACAGGGCACCTTTCCAGCTATCCCAGGTATGCAGAACCAATGATCTGTTTTCATCTTGCCTCTCCTCCATCTTCTAGCATTAAGAGAGACAGTGCTGTCCTTCTGTACATGGGAAAGTCACTCCTTTATTTCATAGTCTTGTTTTTTCTGTTTGATCTTTGCTGATTTTTATCTAGAACTTAATTCTGCTTTTCTATAATATGTCGTGTGTTGTTTTTATACAGATATAGCTTTCACTTTTTCTATTTGCTTTCCTTGACAAAGATAACACAGTCACTTTTAACTCTTCATAAAGGTCTTGTTGCTGCCCATAGTAACGAATTAAATTGTTCATCACTTATAGTTTGCTTTTATGATCGTGTGCTCATCCACCTTGAAAAGAGCCGGACTTACGTAGAAATAATTGAGTAAATGAACTATTTAGGAAAGCAAAGGTAGTTCTTAATAATGTTCAATATGCTTTTGCACTTAAACTTTATAGCTAAAATCTGTAACACAAACAGTTCTTTTTCTTTCTCTCCTTTCCGTATGATGGAATAACACCTGTAACAACCAGATTCTGTGCCAGGCTTGCCAATGTCTCAAGAACATGAAAACCACGACCACCACCTTCTCCAGTGAGTCCTGGGAGCAGATGACCTTCCAAGCCAGCACTAAACTACATTCCCGCAGTGCTCTGACGGGGGACTCTGACTTCTCTCCTCTGCCTTGCTTGTAAGATGCACCCATGGGCAGAGTGCAGACTGAGCCAGCCTTTTCTGGCATGTGAGGTCACTTACCAACAGCTCTCTTATTCTTTTCAACGTATTTTGAAGAAAAATAGCAGGCTGAGGCCAAGTGATAGTCTGTTCCCAATGTGTGGGATCTGACAGGTCTAAAAAAAGCTACAGAAAGAACAGGTAAGACTTTGTTTATGTGCCGGTCAGGACAAGTCCACAAAAGTAGACATGTCATTTATCCTTATCTCACTGGTTTGGAGCAATTCAATGCAGAGAAAAATTATGTAATTATGTAATGAGAAGATACAAACATGCTAGAGAGGACATATCCTCTGGAACAGTTTGTCCAAAGAAATTGTGACTGCCCCACCCTTGGAAGGGTTCAAGGCCAGGTTGGATGGGGCTCTGGGCAGCCTGGTCTGGTGAAAGGTGTCCCTGCCCAAGGCAAGGCGGGTTGGATCTTTAAGGACCCGTTCAACCCAGGCCATTCTGTGATTTTATGATTCTTAGTAATAACTCCTGGTCATTGAAGACAAAGATGGCAGAGAGTAGTGCAAGCTGCCTGAGCTCTGTTACAGAAATTATAATAAATATAACACAATATCAGAAGCCAGAGGAGCTTTTACTAATCACACTTCTTTAATTAAAATGTCTCATACATGTGGTCAGGAAAAGAAACATGCTAATGTCAGCATAGTATAGGGAAGATCTTAATAGTGTAGCATCCTCTCACTTTTTCCTCTTCTGTCTATTATACTGTAAATACTTTCTGTCCTTTCTCATGTCTATTGAGAGAAATTAAGAGAGAGATTGAAAAAGTGGCAGGTGTGTTTAAAAAACCTATCACCAGTAACAAGATTTCAGAGTTTAGCATCAACATTCTGAACTTCTTTAAACTGTGCAAAACCAAAAAGTGACAGCTTTTGGTTGCATCTTCCATGTTTGCACATAAATTCCCAAATGTATCTCAGCTTCATTTCTGTCCTATTTCAGTGCATGGTAATGAATGTTTCTCAGCTGGCAAGGCTATGACAGCGTAACTAAGAGCAAAATCATAAAAATTTTGATTTCTCAAAACAGTTAAATCCTCTGACTCTCGTCTTTCTTTCTCCAATCTGTTGTTTAAAAATCCTGACTCGGAGAGCTTTTCTGCAAGCCACTCGTAAGGCGTATTCATTTGCAGAGTAATCTGGCTCCACCAAGTGACAATTGTTGTGATTGCCAGTCTGCAGCTGCAGCTCAAATAATACAAATCTGGCACTAGGTCCCACAACAAGCCAGTGCACCAAATTTTCATTGGAGAGCTTTCAACCCCAGGAATTTTAGACTGTAGGATTTCCTTTAACTCATATGATGCCAGGACACAGAGCATTGTCACTGATATTCTTGGTTTTTGTTGCACTGCACTGTGCCACCAGCACCCAGGTTTCTGTGTGCATCCAGAATGGGTAATTTAAAGATAAAAGATACACACTCCATGGAGGAGTTCAGAAAAAGTGATGTGCAAATATACATTTCATTTTTCATTGTCTATGTTTCCCTACTCACTCTCTCTCTCTATATATAAACACTATACAGAGAGAGAGAAACAGTGCCATGAGATGAATATAAATGTGTGACATTCCAGCTTTTTCCTGAACTTAGGCCAGGAGATGTTAAAATGTTATTAATAAATTTTGCCTGTAGTAGAAGAAGCAACATTTTCTGACCTATAGAATAACCCCTGTATGTATTTTCTTATTTTGAATTTCCTCCATTAATAGATGAGAAGGTTTATTCATCTTTTACCTACTTACTCACACTGAAAAGGAGAATAACTGAAATTGGTAAAAATCTTTAAATCCCTTTTCTCCAAAGGATTGTATTACTGATTTCTGTTAAAAAGATCCAACAGAAATGTTATAATTCCACTTATTTGAAGAACTTGGTCATAGATGCAAACAAAACAACTAAATAATATCGGATAGGACATTTCAGATCCAGCTTTTTCCTCAGTAAAAAGCAGCTTTCTGACCTAAAAGCACTACAGACAGTCCACGGAGGTGCTGTGTGCTGACCTCTGAGCCACATGTCACACATCAGTGTGTAGCCTGAGTTCCAAACTCTGGTGAGAAGTGTCTGGAATGCTGCCAGGACCACAGCTCTGATTCCTGTGATTTAATGTAACTCTGTGATGTAACTCTATCCACATGACTTAGAGTGAGATCAAACCTGAGCTGAGGTTTTATCTCTGAATCCTCCACCGACTCCAGTTACTGTAACAACTGTTTTGCCATATGAATACACTTACCTGCAATAAAATAATATTATTAACAGATACAATATAGCATCATCTTCATAGAGAAAAACATCACCTTACCATAGAGAGTCACCTGAGCTAGAGCTATGGACTACTTGGGAGGATTCATTATGAAAGTACCAAACAATACAGAGGGCGGAGCTTGCAGGTGAGCTGTTACACTGACAAAAAAAGAAATGTTCTAAGATATGACTAATCTTTAAATGAGCACAACTTGGTGCTCACTTGTAAGTCCCACTAAACTGCAGAAGTAAGAAAAAAGTGATGAGAAAAAATATTTCCTGGATGTATGTATGCTTTGTGAAAAAAGGAGCAGTTCACTAGGACTGCCTGTGGACAGCCAGGAGGAGAACAGTGAAATACAGTCCATTTAATCCTGGTCAGGGCACTTGTGTCAAGCAATTGGATGACTAATGGCTACACAGCCATATCAGCATTGCTAGACACCACTAACTACTACTTGGCCAAATGCAAAATCTCCTAGCCATAAGTGAGGCAGGGTTTACAGGGAAAAATATTATTTTGGTTAGAGCAGCTGCTGTTTGTCTGGGAACACTAGAAAGTTCAGTTTATTTGAGTTATTAATCAACTAGGTCATTTCAGAGAGAGCTGTTCCAAGGGCACACGTGAAGATATTAGTGCCTGCTGTACAGAGGGATATGGCCAACTCCTGGGGTAAAAAAGAGTTTTTTGGAGGGTTTGGGGTTGTTAGGATGAAGGTAATTGTACAATATCATAAAACCATTCCTGTGCTGGGCACTTGTTCCTTAACATCCAGCAGAATCCCTCTTTTCCCAGGCCCGTGGGGCTTTGCGGGGGTGTTCAGGAGGAGGCTGGAAGATGTTTGGAGGGGCTAGGAAGAATGAGCAGGGGACAGAAAGGAGAGTGGGGGAAAGAAAAAGAGAAACGGAAAAGCTGATTTGGCCTTCTGTGACATTATGAACTAAAGCGGAGGCTTTAATTAACTAATTTGCTAATCATTTTTCATATTGAAGACTAAGAGATTGTGACTCTTTGTGGCATTATCATGTATTTCAAAGGGAGATCTTTACACTGAATTAATGAAATGTGTTCCCTCAGAAACTTACTTGACAGAAGGAAAGTGAATCCCAGCTTTTTTGTGTAAATCAAGAATAAGTTAAATGAAATAAATGGATTTACACCGTTGTAAAAGCTATTCAGACAAAGCCAGTGATTTTGAGCTGAAGAAACAAAAAAATACAGAAATTTCCGAGGACTGGGTACACATAAATGACTGCTGTATCCATTCTCAGTTCATGAGAGGCTTCTCTAGTTTGAAATATGCCCCTGCCCGTGGCAGAGAGTTGGAGTAGGCGATCTTTAAATGTCCCTTGCAACTGAAATCATTCTATGATTCCATATGCCTACATTCCGGGTAAGTACCTTTTATTAACCTGTATTTATATTTGAAAATTTTACTCAGTACCCTTATTCTTCTGATTGCAAGAGTATGAACTTTATGCAATAGAACATGTTTGCTGTCCTAAAATTGTTGTTATTCATTAAATTCTACCTCTTTGCCTTGGAGAATTTCCACAATGTGCTGCTGAAGATGGTTAAACACTCAGATGTGAAATGGAGGTTGATAGTAACAGAAGTGAGCCTTCTCATTTTATTTCAGAGGTCTGCCAGCAGTCTGATGATGCTATTTCTGTAATGAAAATGGCTCCAGACAAAAGTAAACAAATCTAAGTAGAAATCAGGCATTGTTTCTACAACATAATTACTGCTTTTGAAGTAATTGTGAAGCAATTTTCACTTGTTATCATAAAAAGAGTGCATTAACGTCAGTAAAGGATAGACCTTTTGGATGGAGATGCCTAGCAGAGCAGAAGAATTTGAAGATGTGCTTTCTGATATCTGCAGTCTATTTTCATTATCTACTGAGCAGTTCAATAGAGACAACTATTGTTCAGTGGTGCAATTGGTATTTATGTAATCAACAGCTGTTACAAAGTAAAAGATTTAGAAAACCTATTTAGAAAAACAGATGTGGCCTGCAGCTAAAATTCCCGAACTGCAGTAGTTTAGAGGAATTCTCAATCAGTTGTACATTTATGAGTTGCTTTCTGGAGGATGGCTTAAATGGAGAATATTTGGTAACTGTATACTGGAAAGCTCCTAGCACTCTAGCTGTTTACAGGTTCTAAACATGATCAAAACTCCTTTTTTTTTTTTTTTTTTTTCCTGGCTTGTTTTCATTTATAAAGGTATGCAGCAAGTCCTTGTCTGGACAAAATAGTGTCAGAGCTGGGAGATGCTTTTTTCTAGTGAAGAGAGTCCGTTTTACAGTATGTTACAAAAAAACATGTCCACTGGGCATCCCTATTCAAGGACAAGGACTCAGAATGTGCTTTGTATGTGTGGCTTGGGCCATTAAGAGACATCAGATTCAGTGGGAGAATTTTGTAAATGGGGGGCAATTGGACTTGAAAGGCTAGAAAAGTGCACTGTAGGAAATATAATTCCAGTATTTTCCCAAGACATATCCAGGATGAAGCAATTGGAAGGACAGATTGATAGATCTTAAGAGTGTCAGTGTACATGTTTATTTAATCTCAATTGAAAGTTGCCTCTATGACACACAGCTGGGAGTTCCTCTCTGGCATCTTCACAGACATAGTCTTTTAAGATCCTTGTTGGCCTAAATCATCCTAAGTGCATAATGATCCATCATACCTTATGTTTTTAAATAGGAGAAACTTCTGAGCCATTTTCTAGTGTTGTCAGAATCGCTTAATCATCACAGCACGGTGAATGCACATAATTGTCCCAGAAAGTGAAGACCCAGCAGCTCAGAAAGGAAAGTGAATTGTGCACTTGCCATGTCTCAAGAGGCAAGTATTGAAGGAAAGCTACTTTGTGAAATTAAGCTGAAAATTAAGTGCATCAGGCTATCTTTAGTGGCAGTCTTGGCAGAAAAGGTATTTATATATGAAAAACGCATTCTTAATTAAAACCTTCACAGAAGGATTGGGTAAGGGCGATACAGAACAGTTCAAGTAGAAAGACTTTCCTGCATTGCCAAATGTGTTTCATGGTGTACTACCTATTGGAAAAGGTTTCCTCATTCAGATGTTATCTCTGTTCTCATATTCCTTTGCAATTTTGAATTATTCTCCAGTCCTTTCACTCCCATCAGGAAGAAAAGCCAGACCTATTGCTTGGATCCAAAGTAATTTCTTGGCCTGTCCCGGACGGGAAACCTATTTTGGGCTCTTGTTTCACGGTGATTTCCACAGGCATTTACTGGCTGCCAGCTCCTGGTCCTGGTCCCTTTCCACGTGAGCTGCTGGGAGCCTTCAAAGGGATGCTGAGCTCCCTGACCTTCCCGGGAGCACATTCCTGATGCCAGGCTCAGTGTCCCCGAGGAGCGCCGTGCCGGCACCTCGAGGGTTTGTTCCCACTGTGGCCTGTGGGGAGAGGGGCTGCCTTCAAAGGCAGGAGCTGTGTGTGAGGAGCCAGAGGGAAAGCGTGAAATCTCTGCTCTGCCTTCAATGGAATCCTTTCAGGCACTCCAGTTCAGGCACTCGAGTGGGGAAGCCTTGCCAAAGCCTCTGCTGGGCTTGCTCTGAGGACCAGCTCTGGGACAAGGAATTAATCTGGTGTGTAAAAACTTGTGTAGTTGATGTGAAGGAATAATTCTGATCTCACGAATGCTGGTGCTTTGGTTTGGACATTTGCAGCTTTCATTCGTAGTGGTGAAGTCTGTGTATTTTTAAAAACAGCATAAGGATGTCTGCAGAGGCTTCCAGAAGGTGTCAGAGCAGGTCTGCCAGACCACTGTGCAGCAAAACAGGATGAAAAAAGTGTTGGGAAAGAACTACAGCCTGCACTTGGATTGTGTATATCAGGTTTTACAGCAGTTAGTCCCATCTCAGACTTAATTCTGCTGACCACGAGGGCAATATGGGACATCAGCAAGTGTTGTGAGGCTTGGGATATTTTGAAGGTTAGAGAGCAGAGGAGCACAGTGGGCAGCTAATGATCCACTGGTGGTTTGACCGGCGCTAGCATCCTCCAGGATTTCCTCATTGCCCTTTAGATCAAAAGTGTTCTGAGGCTGATAGTTGATTTTGGGAGCCAAGGATGGCTTCAAGTCCCAGGCTGCCCTCTCCTGAAGGCAAGGGAGCACATCAGGCTGGAAATAGCCATGGTGAAATCAGCACGTGCCCTGAGCAGCTGACAGGCACACAGCCCCAGCAGCCTGGAGCTCTTGGAGCTGAGCTCCAGCTCTGCACCAGGGCTTGGCTGCTGCTCTGAACTCAGGGCAGAAAGGACACACGGAGACCTCTTGGGGTGGGAGGTGTGGGATTCTTCTTAATTTCATTTCTATTTCAAGTTCTATTAAAAAAATCAATAGTGAAACTGGGCAATCACCTGATGTTAATTATAGTCTGTCACATCCCTGGCTGTGCTGATCTGATCTGATTTGCCTCTAGCCTTGGCTTCAGACAGAAGCACCCACACTCCATTATTCCCATGAGTGTGCTCCTTCCAGAGCTGGTCACAATGACAGTGTTTTCAGCTTTAGAACATGCTAGCAATCTTCCCTGTGTTTTCTTTTTTGGTGGGAAAGAAGTTGGTAATAAGGAATTTAGTCAGGAGATGTCAAGACAAGATAGGTGTCTAGGCAAGGACATGAGGCTGGACTAACAAGCCAGGTTTCAGAATTGTTTTCATGAGCCAGCAACTACAGTGCTGCACTGTTAAAGGACTATTTCAGAACTAGTTTTGCAATTCCCCTGATTTTACTGATAAAGTAAAAAATGTTTCTTTTTTTCATTTTGTGAACTTCAAAAGAGACTTATATGATGTTTGACTTCCACTGGTGAGCCACTCAACTCTTCATGTTTGCAACAGTCAGCATGGAGAAGGGAAAAATCCCTTTTTATGATGTGTCTGTTGCAGAGGAAACACTCTCCTCTTGCTTCATGTGGATGCTATGCCGACATTAATCTGTAGGAAAGACACTTTTCCTCACTGACCATTTAGCCTTCATTCCTACATCTCACACACATGCATACCTCTGGCATTTTCTCTCTTAACAAGGGGTAGTAGCTTCTGTGTTTGGATCTGAGGGTAGTGCCAAGGTTTTGTTAGAGGGAAACTATTCTGTGTATAGGCCAGTGCTCTGCACAGAACCATCACAGAATCATAGAATGGCTTGGGTTGAAAGGGACCTTAAAGATTTTTAGTTCCAGCCCCCCCACCATGAACAAGGACACCTTCCACTACACCAGGCTGCTCAGAGCTCCATCCAACCTGGCCATGTCTCTGTTCCAGTGCCTCACAGCAAAGAATTTTTTCCTAATATCTAATCTAAACCTACTCTCAGTTTGAACCCATTTCCCCTCATCCTGACAGTACATGCCTTTGTAAAAAGTCCCTCTCTATCTTTCCTGTAAGCCCCCTTCAGGTACTGGAAGGCCACAACTAGGTCATCCCAAAGCCTTCTCTTTTCCAGGCTGAACAAATCCAATTCTCTCACCCTTTCCTCACAGCAGAGGTGCTCCAGCCCTTAATCATCTTGGTGGCCCTCCTCTGGACTTGCTCCAACAGGCTGGCATCTTTCCTGGATCACCTTCACTCTAAAGGTATTGCACTTGTAAAAATCTGTTTTCTTTGTCAGGTAAAGTTGGTCTGTCAGTTTTACAGAAAAGGAAGTGTGGATGCTCGGGAAGCCTGACTTTGCCCTTGACACAAAGCTGTGATTCTTGACTAGAAGGTTGGGTGCTTGATCACACCATGTCAGCTGCAGGCAGAACTTTTGCATCTCCATTGTTCAAAATGTTCCTCTCCATGGAATGGTTGGTTCATTGTGCTGTGTTTTTGTTTGCCTATGTAGCACAAACAGCACCTTTTGTGACAGACATACCAATACATGGATGCAGGGAACCATTTATCATTTAAAGTCTCCCTGCTTGGAAATACAGCCTGGATGGGAGTCCCAACATCTGGTCTCCTGTCAGAACTTCTGTAGGTCCAGGGTGATATCAGTCCAATTCTGTCCACATATTTTCATACTGGTCCATGTTTCTTGCAGTGCAAAGCTGGTGTGGATATTGTGGGCTGCCTGAAAACCATGTAGTATTTTTAAAATCTGCAGGCAGATGACTGTGCCCTTGCCCACCTTTGAAGTGACTGAACAGTTCATCAGGAACCACTGGGTATGGCATGAGCAATAGCCAGACATGAGAGTCTACCAGGGAGTGAAGAGATCTGTATCTGTCCCTCTGCTTCCCCTTGTGAGAGTACTGAAAACCACAATGAGGTCTCCCCTCAGTCTCCTCCAGTCTGAACAAATCAAGTGACCTCAGCCACTCTTCATAAGGCTTCCCCTCCAGGCCCTTCACCATCCTTGTGGCCCTATGTTTTACGTTCTCTAATAGCTTAATGCCTTTTTTATGTTGTGGTGCCCAAAACTGCACACAGGATTCAAGGTGAGTCATACAAGATTAAGAGTATCTACACATCATAATAAGAAACACGTAATTGGGATATGGATCTAGAAAGATTATGATTGAAAAGGAAAAAGTAATTAGGGTATTTTTGTTTATTTGGGAGGAGACTAGGGTTGAGAAAGGAGGATCGAAACATGGGGAAAGGGCTAATAGATGTTAATGACGTAAACACAGCTGTCCATGGGTATTTTATCTCTACAGCCTGAAGCAGGACAATTAGCCAAGCCTGTTGCTGTGATCACACCATGCATGTCTAACTTGTTTCAGAGCCAGGAGGCCCAGTGTGCATTCAGTTGCCAGCAAGAGAACACCCAGGATGGACAAATTGAGCATCCTGTCATCACCATGTCGGCGTCTGTTCCAGGACTGATGGTATCAACATTCCCTGTCAGCCCAACATCACTATTCATGACACAAACGTTGGTTGCATACTTCTTAACAGATTGATTGCCCTGCTTCAAAATGCTGTATATGTTTTACTGACTCATCTTGGAAAATTTCTTGTTACTTGGCCAGGATATAATAGGGAGAAAAATGACAGTCTCCAGGCAGGGGCTGTAGGATGAAGCCTGCAGTTGTCCCTTTGAGGACCCTGTTCACCATTGAGAATGAGACAAGAAAGGGGTTGATGACGGTGGGAACTGAAATTCAGGAAGTCCAAAGTACATTCCCACCTTAGCCCAGGATCCTTTGTGTGATCTCAGGCATGGGTCTTAAGCTAAACTGTCTGAAAAATGGAAATAACATAATCTTGCCTTCCTAGAGCACTGATGATATAGAAACAGCACAATAATAAGAGTCATATTTACACCTTTTGGAGCAGCGTAGGACAGCCTGGTGTCTTCCATGTGTGTCACATTCAATGTCACCCTTTGTATACAACTCTGTTGGCAAGTCTCCCTACAATTCCCTGAGTCAGCTTTGCTTGCTTGAATGAATTCCTCTGGATGGTGGATTTAATGCATTTCATTTTATCAAGCCTTCCTAGGCTTTCTGACAGGGTAATTAATAGTAGCACACAGACAGCATTGGGAGGTTTTGCATGGCTCTTATTGTGAAACACTTGTAATGATGAAACATTTTCACCTGAAGTCCTGAGGACTGAGTCTACAGGGTGTTAATAAAATTAATTGAACAGAGTGAAAAGAATCCCAGGGAGGGCAAGACCTTTCCTTCTGGCAAGCACAGGTATTTTGCATTGTGGGCGTGCTGTTCTGACGGGGGAACAGAAGCAGTGGAGTTAAAAAGCCTGCTGGTTTCCAGACAAAGAACAGCCTCATTCTCCATTCACTTTTTCATGTCTGCAGCAGACAGAAGTGTTTTAAACTCCTCCAACTCTCCCTTCTCACTACCATCCTGGTGTGTAAGACATGACATTGAGCCATGTGAAACAGAAAGTTTGTTCCTGCTCTGCTACACTTGGTGTTTTCTTCCACAGGTCAAATAACATAAATTCCACTGATATTTTCTCTGTGATTTCTTAGGCTGTTGCATTAATGGATATGTATTAACATCGAGGAAGAAATGTTTATGAGTTGTAGGTTCAGGATGTACTTCTCATTGCAGTAATTGATGTCTAAGAGTGCTGGTAGGATAAACTCTACAGTTAAATCTGAGGATGAGTTTATTATTCTACCATTCAGGAGCCTGGATAAATTGTGGTCACAGGTTTTACCTCAGGAGAAGATCAGCCTTCTCTAGAGACTGGCATCTTCATACCTGATGTGAGACATAACACATGGAGTTGGTGGAAGGCAGAAATACTGCGGGTTATGTGTTGATGGGAATGGAGTGTGTGTCAGCTCAGAGACATTCTCTGATCTCTACTAGTGTCCAGCAAAGGACAACAAAATTAACTCTTCTCTGAAAGTGCCAGGGATATGAAGGAGGCATCATGAATAAATGAAGAAGGACAAGGAAAGACACAGGAACTAATTTTTTTTAAATGTCAGTTGCTTAAGATTCCTGCAATCATGCTTTTATTCTGCCTTTCTCTCTGTTTTTATGTACCCCCATTGATTTTACCCTTCCCTCTCATCAATAAGTTTTTACTTTCAATGTTTTCTAGAGGAAGTGAGATCTCAAGAACGCTAGTTAAGAGGCCTCAAGTTAAAAGAGAGGTTCTGTTCCTCTTACTATGGCAAAAGACAGGCTCAGTGCTTATTCAACAGAAAGGGTGGCATGGAGAGAAAAAAGGAAGAAAGTGGATGAATACCCACCACGTTGTGGAAGTGCATTGTTTCAAGATTGCATGAAGTCACAGCTAATTATTATCAACATGCTAAGTACTTTTTGCACCCCATGTAATATTCTTATTATCAAACATGAAATATGTTCTTTAGCAGCAATGAATAATGTCTGAAAAAAATGTACACAACAATTCTAAGGCTGCTGGACTGAAAACATGAAGATATGAGCTTCTGGTGGGGAAGAGAATGAGAATAGGAAAAGGAGATTAACAAGCTATTTTAATACTTTAGGCCACCTATTAAATTTGTTATTTATGTTCTTTCTTGATAAGGATAATGAGAGTGTTTACATTACTCAGGGGTGCCGCACACCAGGGCTGCCAGGAAGGCTTAGAAAAAAGAGGGCTTGGTGGATGAACTACAGCTCCAAAGGTTCAAACCCTGTGCTGCAGGGTATGCCAAGGGGCATTTGATCTTGTGCAGCTATGCAGTGGTTTTCAGGGATGTGTGGCATGCGAGTGGTAGTCCGAAGAGGCCTTTGGAGTCTGAAGAGGGTTTTGGATGCTTTTGAACCACGTCTTAATATTATTCCTGCACAGTTGTGTTGTTTCAGAAAGTTCAGAGAAACAGATTACCTTTGAAGAGGCTTAAAACCAAACTGTCAGGTGTATTTTCTTTTTTTCATAATTAACCCCAACCCTCAAAGTGTTCTATGTATTCTGCAGATAAGGAAGGAGGCTGGGGGATAATTCAGCAATCTCCACACACATTAGCAGCCTTAGTATAAATTCCTCTTGTCTGGGGGATTTATGATCTTCCTCGAGAAGGGCCAACTAAATAAAGAAATACAAGAAAGTGATGGTGTGGGAAAACTTAGCTGTGTCTCCCTCAACCAGTGTCTTCTAGTTTGATCTCACTTCACTGTTAGTTTTTGTATTTATATTTGGCATCTTTCTGAAGTGCTTCTCATCACAATGGAAGCACAAATCATGTTAATTAATGAGACTAGCAGCCAAAAAAAAAAAAAAAACCCGCAAAAGAACCCAGAGTTAGCACTTCTTTGCCGTAATCAAGAGCTCTTGAAAAACTTGTCCTTGATGTTGTTTTGGCTGAACAAAAATTTGATGCATAATCACTATTAGGCTTGATTGACTACATAATTCTTTCTATTACACTGATGAAAAGTACATGGCAGGAATTCTTAGCCCTGTACAACTTTATTGCCACATCCACATATTGCTAAACAGCTGAGCATCTCCTTGACTGGGACATTTATCACTGAGGGCGTTGAAATGTCTGAGGTAGTCCACAATAGTTTTGCCATGATGGAGAAAAAATCCTTCCTGTTGATGTAAAATCTCAGTCAGGCACAGGATTAGGGTATGATATTGTGAATCAGCACAGTGCAGATGGAGAACCCATAAGCACCGAGGCCTTGGTGGCTTTTGGGCCAGGGTCCAAGACACCATGGAGGCTTCTTCAGTCACAAGGACACAACAGCGCAGCCTGTAGGTCCCAAGCCAGCAGGGAAGGGTGCAACCAGTGAAGTTCTCAGCAAAGGCTGCCTTGTGTGTCATTAAATTCATATCAGTCCTATCAGTCCTTCAGTGGTTGCTCCCCAACTCTCCCACAGCTGCCAAACATTTTCTTGTGGGCTCAGATATGATAGTGAAAGAGAAATAGAAAATTTACAACCAGGGTTTATTCACTTTCTTCTCCATCTTTAGATGAGAGATGATGGAAATCTCATACCTGGCTCACTCACCACCAGCAGCAAGTGATGCAAGGGGCTTAGCAGGGGCACAGAGTAATTCTCTTAAGAATAAGACAATTCCTGTATCTCCTGAATAAAATACCTGTTGAAGGGATGTAGTGTGATTATGGCAATTCAGACCAAACTAGGTAATTATTAACTTTTCAAATATTTTCAAATCCTCTTGGACTTTTTGAATCATCTTTATGTGCAGCCAGAATTTGCTCTCTCAGTGTCCAAGGGTGGGAAGGCTGGGGATCAATATTCTTGACCTTGTTATACCCACACCAAAGACCTTTGAGTGGCCAAGAGCCGCAGGAGACACAGCAGAGACCACAGAGAGACCGAAGCAGTGGGAGATGGCAGCAGGTCCCTGCATGTGAGGTGAAGGTGAGCAGAAAATGTGGCAGGGTCACAGAGAAGTTTGGTTTGGAAGCCTCTCTTGGCTCACTTTATTTTCCAGATGCTGGAAAAGGCTGTGGTTATCCAGCAGTACCAGCACCAGCACAGCCCTGCAACAGGCACATAGTATTTTGCCGTGAAAGTAATTTCTGAACTGCAGATCAGTCCCAAAAGGCAATATTGGAGCCACAGAGTGTCTGAAGGACAGACTTTCCTTGGCAATTATTGTTCATCTCAAAGCTGAATCAGGGTTACATGTAAACAAGGAAGAAAACAAACTGGGTTTCCCCCCAGCAAAAGATCAATGTAGTCTGAATATTTTAAATGCAAGACTGGTCCTGAAAATGCACTTACAACCTTTCTCTAAAAGCCTGCCATCGTTCAGAGCTGCTGTCTTGGCAGGAGTTAAATGGAGCAGAACTGGGTTCTTGCCCTCCCACCTGAACAGATAATCTCTGAGATCTCTGGTACAGTAGCCTGGTGTTGAGTCAATAAGTAGAGAAACCAAAATACTTCAGATGGTTGACAGTTTAAATAGCTTGAAAGCTGTGGCTGACACAGCTGTGTCTATGGTGTCACAGAGCTGTCAGTCATATGCTGTTCTGTGCTTGGTAACCATTTTTCTGGTCTTATGGCAAATCCCCCCTTGATTCTTTTCCCTTCCTTAATCACTCTGTCTTTAATAAAACACTATTGATTGCTGCAGGGCTTCCCAGGCACAAATCAGACTCTCAGTGCAAATTCAAGCTGTCTTTGTGGCCAGCCCTTGCTGGTGTCAGGAGCTGGCGGGATGGGAGACGCTGCAGGGGAACACCTTCATTAAGGAGGGCGAGGGGGAGAAGATCAGCAGCAAGCAGGGAAGTGCCAGTGGGAGCAAGGAAGCTCCACCAGCCCTGGGTCAGGCAATGGACTGAAGAAGGCAGCCAGACAAGGCAGGCAGGACACGGCAGGGTGTGGGAGAGAGTCTGAAGCTGGCTGCACTTCTCCCAGCTGCTCCTAGAGGTGAGGAGGGGTCTCAGGAAAGGAGAGGATATGTGTGGCTGGAGGTGCTAGAAGGTCAGAGCAGGGTCTCTGCTCTTCAACCAGCCATTGGGCAGAGCAGGAACAAAGTGAGATGTAGGAGAGATGATGTAAACCTTGATGTGACCTCATCTGGCAAGGACAGGAGGTATTGCTGGGGATGGGGCGTGAGAACAGCATCGGCAGGGCTGGATTCCTTTCTCTCAGCTGAAGTCCAGAAACAGCAGACTCCAGCAGAATCCTCTGGAGCTGGGGCCTGGCATAAAACACATCAAGAGCTGCTGCTCATGGGAGCAGTGCAAACAACTCAGGGGCTGGCTCACAGCGCCCATCAGTCACACATGAAACCCTGTTTATACCTTCCTACACAACCAAATGAGCTGTGATTAACAAACACAGGCCATTTCAAGCATCACAGACTAGGCTTGATGTTAATTTAAAAAGGGGATGGAGAAGAAAAAGATGTTTTCCAGCTCCCCCTTGTGCCTCTTCTCTCTTTGTTTTGTTCTCAGTTTTGCTGGCAGTCTCCATGCCCTGCTTCCCAGAAGCGATTTAAAGGTTATTCGATTATATGATGACTGTTTTGTCTTACAGGACAAACATCAGCCCCTGGGAAACTTAGGAGATGCTCGTGCTGCAAGTCCATTCCTGGATGCCTGCAGCTGATGGCACCCATCAAGTCCCAGGTGCTGGAACCTCTGTGTTTAAACATGAGAGAGCTAGTTGTGAGCCCTCCTGGTCTGGGAAGCAAAAATGAAAAAAAAAGAAAATCAGGGAAAGGTGAATCCTAATACACAGATTTAAAAAAAAAAATCAGTAACTAGAAAGGAGGAAAGTTAAAGGTATTGGTATTATTATTTCCAGGCCCCAGAGGAAGCATAGAGGCTGGTGTTGAGTCCTGTTCTGTAAAGGACTGCTCACTTTTAAGGCTCGTGCCCTCATCTTTCTTTCACCAGAAGGAACAGTAGCCAAGAGGGGAGATGTGGGGCAGGAACCACAGGCAGAGACCCTACAGTGACCCTACAGAGACATCACTTTGAAACTCCAGCTCTACTGCAGCAGCACCTCCCCCCCTCCTCGCCAAATGCCCAGCACCGAGAGTTCAGTAGGCTGCATTGCATCCCAATTATGCTCAGCAGTGATTTAGGGCCCTTCCCATCCTTTAATTCCCTCCTGCTGCCTTGCCATGTTCCAGGGCTGTGCTGTGAGCGCTGTGCCTGTTTGTGGGGCTGATGCTCTGCCCAGCTCTGATGCAGAGGCTGCAGTGAGAAATGGCTGTGCATTGCTGAGCAGCTGGAAGCAGTTATTAACTGCATTTGGCATCCGAGCCGAACTACAAATGCATCTGGGTGGCTTGAATTGTTCTTAATTATATTTTTGTTTTATTGTTTTCATTTCGAGCTGTACTCTACCACTACGCTCTGTATATCTCTGTGCTGTACATTTTCTTTGCTTCCAGCCCAGAGTAATTGCTCCTTGTCGTGCTGTGTTTGCCATTTTAATTTTTTATCATCTTGGATACTTTCTTTTCTTTCCCCCTTTTGATTATTTGGTTATGTCATTCCCATTTGCCCTGACATTTCAATAAATTCACTTCTACATTATCTTTGTCCCTAGAGCTGCAGTTTATCCCTCTCTTTCTAATGTCTCTGTCTCAAAGCTGGATATAAACTGTTTATTTTTTCCTAACAGCTTCCCTTTTGGGCTGAGCAGCAACCAGCAGCAGAGAGCAGCGTGCTGGGCTGCAATCCTGGAGCCAGAGTGCCCCCTTCCAGAAATACTGGGGAATAACACAGCTCCCGTCAGGGGAAGAAGCGCAGCCAGGCAGGACCCTGCAGCTCACAGCCACAGGTTAACATCCAGGCACTTAGATCAGACTAGCTATAAGGATGCTGCTGCAAATGATGTGTAAGGAAGTGAAGCTTTTTGGAGGGCATTTCTAGGTTGAGGGAATGCCCTTTATCCACTGGATTTTGCACTTCCCTCTCTCCTTCAGGTGCTCGTTTTTGACTCTTTCAAACTTGCATTTTGACCCTTCCAGTGAGAAGCTCAGGAGGAAGGGTCTGCTCTGGTGGTGGGCTGGGGACAGAGTTCTTCTCCTGCATGCTCATGCTGTGCACGAGGAAGTGGCTCTCCTGCAGGACAGCACTTTTCCCCTTTGCAGTAGCTGATTCCACCTCGAGCAGGTGGTTTCTGTTTGGTCAAGGCTTTGGGCTTTGAGCTTTGGCAGATGCTGACAAAATTCACTCTGCAGTTAAAGACCGTCCTCAGCTGGCCAGTCCAGTCACTTATGGAGGAAACAGCCCCTCTTGCAGCATCACTGGAGAAAGAGAGGCTCAGGGGAGACCTTATCACCTGAAAGGAAGTTGTAGACAGGTGGGAACTGACCTCTTCCCCCAAAGAAGTGGCCTCAGGTTGCAGCAGCAGAGATTTAGATTGGATATTAGGAAAAAATCTCTTTACTGGAAGTGTGATCTGGAACAGCATTGGAACAGGATGCCCAGGGAAGTGGTGGAATCAGCATCCCAGATGTGTTCACAAAACTGCAGATATGGCACTTGGGGACATGGTTTAATGGGAGACCTGGCACAGTTACGCCAGTGGTTGAACCTGATGATCTTAAAGGTCTTTTCCAACCTTAATGATTCTATGATTCCATGAGTATTACAATTTTTTGATCTGCAGGATGGCCTGAATGGAACAGCTCAGGGGCCTTTTCCCTGGCTGCTGTGGAGCAAAATCCGGCAGCTCAGTTTAAAGGGGTTGATGAAGATGGGTTTTGAGGGGGCTGCTGGCCTTTGTGCAGAAGTGGGGTGGCACAGCCACCATTGCATCCCAGTGTCTCTGGGGGAGGCACAGGATGGATACTGCTGGGTGGAGAGGTGAGTGGAACAGAGGAATGGGATACTGTCTTAACCTGCATTTTTGGGCCTGAATAGTGCATATCTTGTCACCACAAGGTCCTCACAAATGGGTTGTTTTCTGTAGCAAAAAAATGACCAAGACCTCGAACTGTGAGTTCACTCCAGCAGCTCTGTGTGTGCAGGGCTCTCTGAAGTGCTCTGTCAAAAACATTTGTCCATTTGAAGATAGAACACAGAGACTAAGACAAACCTTCAGGTTAAAACTATTCCCAGCACAGAGCAGGCACTGGTCACAGCTGTGTCAAGAGGAAATGTGAAGGAAACATACTGTCCACACTTTATTCAGGGAGGTATGAACACATGTGGTTCGTTTGAAACTGTAACCCCAGGTTTAAGGTAAATGTGACCACATTATGCATTAGAGCAGGGGCACAGAAATACAGCTGCACCCTAGAAGGACGAGGCTGAAGCTGATCTCTCCTCTATCGAATCCTCAGCAGTAGGCAGGCAGAATCCTCAGTTGGTAGGCATCAGGTGATTTGTACAGTGCAAAGCACTGTGGTTGGGTCGCTGGGCTGAACGAGCTGCTGAGCCTAAATTACACCAGTTTGTAAGCCGTGAGGAAGTCACTGCATCAGGGCTGCATCAAAAGCAGCGTGGCCAACAGGTCGGGGGAGGAGGTTCTCTCCCTCTACTCTGTGCTCATGAGACCCCATCTGGAGTGCTGTGCCCAGGTCTGGGTCCCTCAACACAAGAAGGACATGGACCTGATGAAGTGAGTCCAGAGGAGAGCCACAAAAGCAGTAAAACAGCTGGAGAACCTCTCCTGTGAAGATAGGCTGAGATGGTTGGGGATGGAGAAGACTCTGGGGAAAGGTAACAGCCTTCCAGTACCTAGAGGGAGCCTGCAAGAGAGCTGGAGAGGGATTTCTTACAAGGGTATATTGTGATAGGACAAGGGTTAATGGCTTTAAACTGAAAGAGGGCAGGTTTAGATTGGATATTAGGAATAAATTCTTTACTGTGAGGGTGGTGAGGCACTGGAACAGGATGCCCCACCCCTGGAAGCTGTGGATGCTCCATCTCTAGAAGTGTTCAAGGCCAGGTTGGATGGGGCTTTGAGTAACCTGTTCTAGTGGAAGTGTCTCTGCCCATGCAATGAGCTAATCTTTGAGGTCCCTTCCAACCCAAACCATTCCACGATTCTGTGCTCAGTAACTACATGACAGTGAGGGTGTGTATGCATGTCTGCATGTGTGAATAGGCACGCAAAGCTGTGCCCCAGTTCTGATGGTCTTACAGTTTTATTTCATTTATTTCTAAAGAAATGCCAGGACTAAACCAGGAAACTGTTGTGGCACTAAGGCAAGCTTAGCTCTGTGATGACTTTCTGGCCATTTTGGGGGCTAAGATGAGTGAAGAGGCAAAGCAAATACCACAGCAGCCATCCAGGGTTTGTGCTGAGCCTGTTTGGAGGCCAAGCCACAACTGGAAAGCCACACCACAGACAAGTACAGTGTGGACATCAGAGCCTGCAAGTACTTTGCTCCTCAGGCCCAGAACTATTTTTAAAGATCCTGACCTGGTTACAGACCTGCAGACACCTGGCAGGCGGGAAGGAGCAAACACAGGGACCTTCCCCGTGGTTTGAAAATAATTATTAGCTGTGAATATAGTCACCAAGCCTTATTATCCCAGCCCATCCCATGTTTGTCGTCACATTTCCTCCAAGCCCCAAACGTGACACATTCTTGTCTTGGCTTCTGTGCATCAGGAGGGTTTTCAGAGCCAGATTTTCAGTCTGAGCGTGGATCAGAAGCTGTGGTGCCTGGGGCAGCTAGGGGAGGCTGACACCCCTGCAAAGCTGCAAAGGCTGAGCCCGCAGCCTGCTCATTTATGCCAAGGAATTTTGGCTGCAGGTGTAAGTTAATTCCTGGTATTGCTGGCAGGCAATCCCCCTAGCTATTCACAGTGGTGCTTTAATTCAGCCCACCTATGCTCAAGTGAGGCTCCTGTGCCAGAACAACCCTGTGCAGAGCTTACGTGAATTTAGCTACCAAGAAAGGCTTTTTTACAGTGAAGTTAAAAAGGGACACCACACTTTGCCTCAGAAAACAATGGAAGGACCGCTCCTATAGTGAAGCACCTATATGAAAAATGGTACTTTTATGCCCAGGATTATCACAGCATTTGCTGTGTGCAGATATATTAAAAACAAGCAGCCAGTGAGTGACAGTACTAGGCTTCCTGATATGCTGTCACTGTAGCACAGCTCTTCTGTGAGGCATTGGGCAAATTATTGTAAATAATTATTGAATCAGAGAATCAAAGAATCATTTATGTTGGAAAAGACCTCCAAGATCATTGAGTCCCACACTGCCAAGCCCACCACTAAACTGTGTCCCCAAGTGCCATATCTACATGTTTTTGGAACACTTCCAGGAATGGTGATTCCACCACTTCCCCTGGGTAGCCTGCTCCAACTTCCTTCACATCTTTCAGGGAAGAAATTTTTCCTAATATCCAATCTAATCCTCCCCTGGCACAACTTGAGGCCATTTCCTCTTGTCCTGTTGGTTGTTACCTGGGAGAAGAGGCTGACCCCCACCTTGCCACACCCTCCTGTCAGGTAGCTGCAGAGAGCAATAAGGTCTCCCCTGAGCCTCCTTTTCTCCAGGCTGAACACCCGCAGCTCCCTCAGCTGCTCCTCATCAGACTTGTGCTCCAGACCCTTCACTGGTCTCATCGCCCTTCTCTGGACACTCTCCAGCCCCTCAATGTCTTTCTTGTAGTGAGGGACCCAAAACTGAGCACAGAATTTGAGGTGTGGCCTCAGCAGTGCTGAGCACAGGGGGACAATCCCTGCCCTGGCCCTGCTGGTCACACTATTGCTGATCCAGGCCAGGATGCCATTGGCCTTCTTGGCCACCTGGGCACACACTGGCTC
This sequence comes from Acanthiza pusilla, assembly GCA_036630365.1. NCBI lineage: Eukaryota > Metazoa > Chordata > Aves > Passeriformes > Acanthizidae > Acanthiza > Acanthiza pusilla. Next base: position 15,771,193 of record JAXCHO010000073.1, read on the forward strand.
ATGTTCAGATGGCTGACAACCAACCCCTCCAGGGCATTTTCCACCTGGCAGCTTTCCATGAATTCCAGATTCAAATTACAGAAATCATGACTGAATTCTCCCTGTGAAGTGTAAGAACTGGCATTCATTTTGTGATGCATTGACTTGGCAGTTTTGCTTATACCCCCATAAAGGGACAAAGAGGACAGATGTTCCCCTGCAGGTGTGTGTGCAGGGGGTCAGTTTGGCCCCGTGTCAAACTCTCAACAAGGGGAGGCCTGTGCATGGGCACACAGGGGGCAAAGGCACACTGCACAGCAGGAAACAGGGCTGCCAAGCCACACACATGCTAAGCAGCATGAGACAAGGCTGGAGAGGTTCCTGTTGGGCAAGGATAAGAAGGTGAAAAGAAAAAATCCTTCACGCAGCATTGCCTGAGCTCTGCACCACAAGCCAGCCTGAGGGGTGTTAGTTTAGACACGGTGGAAATGCAACACTGTTAAATTGTTAAATGATTTGTACAATCTGCCACTGGGGAACCAGGTGCACATGTTGGGTTGACCATTAATCCATGTGTTTTCTCTATCCCAAAAATGTTGTGCAGAAGAGCAGTCAGCTATGAGGATGTCCACAGATCTGAGTTGCTTCTGCAGGAGCGGAGGGAAGGGGACCAAAGGGTACTTGAGATTCTCCTCGAGATCCTCCCACATTCTGGGACTATGCAAGGACCAAGTCAGTCTCTAGGCTAGGTCAGAGACAATCTTCAGCTGGGTGCTGGTGACTGACCCTGCCAAAGTGGCATACAAGAAAGCATTAGTTTCAGCTGCATTTTTAATTAACCACTGCAGCTAATCCAGGACTGCCTGCGTGAGGTCTATGGAGCATCACATACAATGGAGAAGAGCTGTTGTATGGCAGCAATCCAGCAGCAGGCCTCTCTGTGCAGGCTTCATTTTGAGCTGCAGATTCTGGGCTGGATGGGCTTTTGACACATCCTTATTTCCCTCTGCCTCTGTACCATCTTACAAGCAGCACTCCATGCTGTTGCATGGAATAGTTCGAGTCACAATCTTCTTAAGCTGAGGAGGTGGGGGAGCAGAGGGAAGGGCCCTTTGAGAAGACAGCCCCCCATGAAGCTTTAAGTGTGTAACTTTACAAGTAACCCCCGAGGGTCCTCCTCCAGCCAGAGGCAAAGGCAGTCCTGGAACACAATGCAGGGGAGCAATCCCTGCTGCGGGAATTCAGGCCAGGCAAGAGGCAGAAGAGTGCATTCCCCTCTCAGTGCAAGCTCTGCCTTCCCAAACAAGTAGGCTGTGCATTTTCAGCAGATATAAACTGCTCTGTGAACGGAGCTGGTGTGGCAGAGCAGCGTCTGCACAGAGGGAAGTCTTTTTGGTGTGAATGGGCATTTTTATTCCAAATAACCAGGAACGTGCAGCTTCTCAGCCTCCACACACATGCTCAGCTCCTCTCTCGCTGGTGATGCGTCTGTGTCCTTGACCAACTTTCCTGCCCAGCAAGCACAGCCTCTACAGTGCTTTTAACAAGCTGCCCATTGCAGCTCAGTCAGCTGCCGGGGCCAGCTGCCTCCAGGCTCTCCCTCATACCCAAATATTCCTTGCTCCCCACCCCAAACTTCAACTTTAAATAAAAAAAAGTAAATTAAAAGGGGAAAAAAGGGCGGCATTCAGTGATGAAGGCTCTTGCAGCTGCTCGCTGTACTCATCAAAGAAGAGGAAGTGCCAATTACTTCCTCGTAGGAACTGTTTCTGTAATCACAGCGCTCTGCGGTTGAGCTGCGAATGCCGAGTGCCTCCCGCCCAGCACAGCCCCTGGCTGGGGAGCCAGAGCAGGAGGGAGCTGCTGCCCACACCCTCACCGTTTACACTTTCACACAGGAACACTCATACCTCTGTTTTCCTTGTGACACTCCCCATTTCCCGGTGGAGTGAGGACAGGCCAGGCTGCTGCTGTGGGCACGTTCACACTGAGGCTGGCACTGCAGACTCAGCCCAGCAAGTTTCCCATGAGCAAGCACAAATGCTTCGGTCCCATCCCCAGAGCATCTTACCAGACTGGAGGGCAGGAGAGGGACGCGAACAGAATCATGTTTTTGCTGGTCTTTCCTGCCCCCCGCCTCCCCCATTTGCTGTGGTAAGGCTCTTGCGGCCAAACAGGGAAGAATTACTTGTGGCTCATCCAGAGCAATCCAGCAAAAGTTGAAAAGAGCTCTTCCCAAGGACCTCCCAGGCCCTGGAACTTCTGTGCCTTGTAGCACTATACAAAGGGGCTCAGACTTTGTGGCAACAAGGAAAGCCACGTGCAAGCATGGCACCAGAGAAAACATGCTAAAAAAAAAAAGAAAAAAAGAAAAAAAAAATTGTGCTGTTATTTTTTCCAATGCTGGCAGTCATAATTTTGTTCAACTTTTTGTGGCATGTGCTTTTTTAAAAAATAGCAGTAGATACAGCAGTATCCTTTTTTTTCGGTTTTATCCTTTAGTATATCCTTTTCTCAGTCACAAAGTTATATTCTCCAAATCAATGCAGTGTTTAAAACAATTACTTTAATGACATACCCAGAAAAGCCCTGTAACTGTAGCAAATGAAGTGCACCAGAAAACCCCATCCAAGCACCTGGGAAGACAGAGCAGTAGCAGAGACAGAGAGAGATGCCTGCTCTCCCTGCCACTGCGCCCCAGCACAGCCCCGTGACCTTACAGCAGCTGATGTTCTCATCCAGAAGAGAATCTCTGCTGCTTTGTTCATCCCAGCGTGCTGTCCTCCCCGCCAGATCTCGTACAGGGAAATACAAAGAACACAGACACACAAGTTTAGCTTGCTGACATAATGCCCATATTTAATCTTTTAAAACAAGAACAAAATCAAGAATAAAATCAATAAAAATTTCATTTAAGTCATACAGTACATTAATCTTTCAGCAATGACCCAATCTACAGTACTCAAATGCCTGGCATGAAGTCTATTATCTCAGCATTTAACAAGTGTATAACCAGTGACACAGTAAAAGAAGAGCTCACAATACACAGCTAACACAATGAGTTTAGATTTTCTTCTAAGAGTCCAGCTAGTGTTTGTAATACATGGGTCACTTTTGAACCGTACTTTAATCAGCTTTTTGTTCAGTCAATCTGTTTGGGGCTTTTTTTTCTGTTATGTGAGTTTTTCCATTATGTACAGGAAGATTATTTCAAATGAAATTGCACAAGTTAGAATATCTATCTATAGGCATACATGGTCAATCTAACTAAAAAAAATTTAATAAGCAGTAAATTACTCAGTCCTGGTTATACATTCCTAAAGGCTTAATAATACAGTTTTAAGAAGAAAAAAAAAATAAAACAAAACACAACAAAACACAGCTGTAGGGTGGCAATCTCTGTAAGAAGCCTTCTTCCCTCCCAAAACAACCAAGGGTTTAACTGTACTTTCCATGTTTGAAATGGGGTCTATGAAGAAGTCATTTCAGCTCCTAAATAATAAAAACCGTGTGACTGTGTCCTCTCTAAAGTCTGAATGGTTCGATGCGTAATTCAGTGAAGCTCTCAAACAAATAATACTGGTAGGATGCAGACTGTTAACAGAAATTAGGACAATATGCCCCGATAGCCCATCTGGGTAGCAAAACTGAATGTAGGAAGGGGCTTTGCCAATGGTTAAAGCAGCTTGAAGCAGAACAGCTCTGCCTGCAGCAGCTGCACAGGAGGGGAAAGGGTGGGCTCTTCTGCTCCTCAGCGTCCTACAGCTGAATTTTCCCCACCTCTTACTCAATCACTTGCCCTCTCCCACTCAGGCCCTTACTCCTGCCTGAGGCAGAATTCCCAGCCCAAAGGCGAGGGGAGCATGGCAGGGTGCAAGCCTTCCCTCTCCCATCCCCGATCCTGATGCTGAGCAGCAGGCAAAGGTCTGCTCCTGCTCCAGCCCCACCACAGGCAGGAGGGCTCCTCTCAACCCAGCACGGTGGGAGCAGGAGCTCTGCAGGCTGGAGGCTTCCTGGGTCCTGGCCCTGACTGCCGCTCCCAAGTTACCAAACACGAGAGACCCAGAGGGCTACCCCTCTAAGGCAAGTTAACTAAACACGAGGGTGATGGAGCACCTTCTTCCCACATTAGCAAAACATAAACGTAACTAATTAACACAACTGCTTTGACTTCTTTTAATCTCTCTTTTCTGGTGCCAGGTCCTGCTACAAATGGAAAAAACCCCATAGAAAGCTGCTTTCCTAGATGGAAAAGCAGCAGAATCTTAAGCCTTGAGGATCTGCTTTGTAATTTGCTACTGGCATAAACAACAAAAAAAGTCCCATTTGTTTGGTTGGTTTTTGTGATTTTTTTTAAGAAAAAAAAAAAAATTCCAGACCGTTTAGTGCACCTTCTCTGCACATCACACACGCTCACATGCACACGCACCAATGGAGAGCTCCAGAAGAACAGGCATGGGAACCACAAAGCCCAAATGGTGGAAAGACATGGGGAATCTCACACTTCTGTTTTCAATTTTGATTTAGCAATGAAGCAGCAAAATGATGTATTGCAAGAAATAAACAGTCACAGAACACACATACACCCAAACGCAACCATGGATACATTTTTCCCATTTTTTTCTTTTTCTGATAGATGTTACTCATCTGATAGTTTCTTTCTGGCTGTGCTGAAGTTTTTGAAGAGCATCTGGTGCTTATTTAACCTTTACTAGAACACAAGAACCTCAGTGGCAATGGACAATCAATCTCATTAGTGCCACAAGCAACCATCTCTGCTTGAGATTTTCTACAAAACCCTTTTGGAAGTTGAATCTGACTCTGCCTCTTTAGTGCCACTCTTGGTTGTTGTTTTTTTTTAAATTAACAAACACAGCATATTAATGCAAATTCGATGTTTTCTAAAAAATGCTCAGATAATTAGTTCAGCAATATGCAAAGTGCATCTATTTGGTTCTTTCCATAGATCACCTTCTGTTTTAAGTTTAAATTCCTTCACAGTTTAAAATATTGTGAAGAAATTATATGTATACTTTATGTATAGAACTATTTATATACATACACATATATACACACAACTCTGTACTTTATATAGCCATAAACACTCACTACTTAACTATTTATATTATATACACATGGCATGAACACACGCTCAGTGAAGAGTTGGTGCAGGCTGAAATCATTCCATCGGGTTTAATGGAATAACAACAGTGAAACCATGAGTGAGTTATCAAGAGACACAGACATACATCTATTAGATAAGTGAAAGACCAATTAAATCAGCTCTTCCATTTTCCTATTAGCACAGGATTGTTCCCACCCCATTCCATGCTCCATATGCACATACACAGCTACTTTGCATTCAGTTTACGTGAGAGGGCAGTGGTGGTTCTTTTTCCTAAATGAAAGAAGAGTCCATATTTGCTCGGGCTCATGGCAGCCTCTTCTGCAGGAGTGCGGCACAGCTGGGCCCGGATGCCTTGGAGGACTCCGAAGGCTGCGCCGCCGTCAGCTGAAAGCACCTGCCAAAGCTTTATTGCATGGTTATGGGACAGCTATCAACTGTTCACAGTCTGTGAACTCTCGCCAACAAGTGGTACAACTGTATAAATACATACTTTAGCACAAAACAGTTTAACACGAGGCAAGTCCAAGTACAAATGAGACCTAAAGGCCTATGGGTGAACTTTAAAGGCCAGCAGTTCTTCAGAGTGCATGTTGTTTAAGGAACGCAAGTCGGGTAATTTCAAAAGAAGTTTTGTGAAAATAGAGGCTTCGTTTGGGTGATTTTTCATAATTAAGGTCCTTAATGCACGGATTAGTGTTTCCTGAAGTGCCTCCACAGAATTGACATTTTCTATTCCGGAGCGATCTAAACAAAAGGGTAGGGTGAGAGGGAGAGAGGGAGAGAGAGAAATTAAAAAAACAGGAGGGGGGAGGGGGGTAAATGACTGAACAGATGTAGTTTGCAACAGAAAACTACGGCGAAAATCCCTTACTAAATTAACAAGCACAAGAAAAATCAGATACTTATGCTAGAAGTTTCAAATCACATACCAAAAGTCTTTTAAATGTTATTTAGCATTAACTTTTCAAAGTACTAAGTTCATGCCAAACTGCCAGCATTCAATCACTATTTCTGTGATCCCTAACCCATGCTTCCAGAGAAGGACAGATTGAATCAAATGCTTAAATATGTTCCTGAATCACAACTTTCAACCCAAGGAGAAAGGGCACAGGAAAGCAAAAAATTTCAAGTATTTCTTAAGGCTAGAGATAGAACCCTAAACTTAAACTGAAGGCTGGAGGAGGAATTCCCACTCAGTTCAAGCCGCACTTGTGTCGGCACAATGGGATCCTCAGGGGCAAAGGGAGTACAAGCCTTGATATGACTGGGCACTATTTCTGAGCACGTTCTGAGGCGCTTACAAAATGAAACATGATGCACCCAAAAATTCCCAGCTGAGGAAAAGAAGAATGTCAACATCAAGACAAATATTATGCTCTCACATACCGCACTCCCACCACGCCTGAAGCATCTCTTTCAGAAGAGCTGTATTTAAGAACACACCTGGTATCCTTAGGTGGAACCTAAGTAAGCAGCTTAAAAGGCTGAATTTTTAAGTAAAACATCTCACCTCACAACGAGGCAGAGTAGCTGGTTTTTTCCAAGCTGTAGCTTCTTTTCTTAAGCGCTATGTAAATTCAGCAGGGCACATACATACCCGAGTGACTGGCACAAACAGAAATGTGCTTTGATGTGTACATGTACTTAAGCACTTTGCAGAACTGGGACATGGAATGACAGCAGCTTTCTGGAGTAACACTGAGTCAGATCGTACAGTCAGAGTGGGAATCCCTTCCTTATGCTGTCAGTGTCAATCCAATCAGATTGCTCAGGTGAACAGTCTAGGAAGTCCTCCTGCACTACTCAGTGCAGTTCCCTACTGCTATAGAAAAAATTATTATATAAACCACTTAAGGATGCATCTTGAAGCAGTTATACGTGTTTTGTTCCTTTACGGAGATTGTTCCAGAATCTTCTACAATTTGGAGCTCTGATTACTATTAAACAACTTTTATTAGCACACATTTCACTTTTCAGTGAACACTGTCCATTAGGTTTGATAGCTGCTGTCCAAGAGAACATGAATGAAGAGACATCTCTCTGCCTTTATTTAATAAATGACCTCTCCTGATTGCCCCCTGCTCTGCAAAAGCTTTGCTCTATTCCAAGCAGGTACAACGACATTTGCACAGAACATGTCCAATGGAGTTTCTCAAGAGCTCCATACAGTGAGAATGGCACTGCCTTGCCTCTGAAGGTGGAAGAATGCAGCCCAGCCTTTCCTGGCTGCCTCGGGGGAGTTACTGTAGCCTCCTCTCTTCAATTAGTCCAAGTCTTTCTTCTCCCTCTCAGTCTACTTCCAGTTGCTCCCAGTGGCCAGCAGAAGATTTTGTCAGTATTATGCCAGTAAGAGAAAATAATAGAGGGTGTGCACTTTATATTCTTCTACTACAAAGCATGACCCTTAGTTAAGGGATTATCTGGTCTCTAGACCTGCACGAACCACATTCTTTCAGCTTTGCTTCCACCTTGCTTTTTCCTCCTTCAGTGCCCATGATCCACCTTACCACCTCTCCTCCATCTTCAACACATCCAGCTAACTGAAGCCAGAGGTAAAGCATTCTTTTAACTTTGGAATGGTACCAAGGTAATTACTTAGCACCACCCAAACTTGATCCTGCTTTTTCTTTCTTTGCTATATGACATCAAAAGGAGAGGATGGACAGAGTTACATACAGTCCTTGCTACTATCCCTGCTTCTTCTGCACGTTCTAAACACTCCTTGTAAGAGTGGTTATTCATCCAGTGTTAAGTGGAGACGTTTCTGACAAGCATTCACCCCCCAGCAGTATTTAGAGACTTAATCATTTATTTTCCATTGATGGTTTTGGGGTTTTTTCTTAATTTAATCAACTAAAAATCTTTAAAAAAAATCTTTCATTAGTGCAGCATGGTACTTTATATTGTGGACCACCTAACCTTTATTCAACAGTCACACTCCTTTTTGCTTCTGGAACTGAGGTAAATCTTGACTACTATCTTCCTTCCAGTCTTCTCCTGAATAACTTTCTTTCTGAGATGAAGTCTTAACAGCCTTTTTCTTCCACCTTCAGTTCTTCGTACATTTATGGCATTTTTCCTTTGCCTGCATCTCCATGTCATTCGCTCTCATCCTGTTCAACTCCTCCTTCATCTCTAACGAAGCTCCACCTGCCCTTACAGGAAATTACTCTTTCAGTTACACTACTCCTTGAAGAGTGGGGTGCAGGAATCTGCCTTTGAAGATCTGTTTAATAAACACATGCCCACAGTCCGTCAGCTCTACAGGCACCCTATCCTCCTGGCAATCCCTCACACTGTAAGCATTTTCCCCAGGAACTCTGCTGAGGCCACTTCAGTTCTTTGGTACCTGCCTGAGCATCCAGCCTGCTCACTTACTCACTTGTGCAGAGTAACAACTGCAGCATTTCAATCCAGTCTCAAATAACAGAGCAAAGTTGCTCTGAAAATTTTTGAACTCACAGTCATCACCAAAGTTAGCCTTGTGTCTGGAATACAGCCCCAACATTGACTAACAGAGCTGTACTTTATAAAACCCTGTAAAATTTTGTGACGATGTCCAGGAAGGCTGTGATCAGACTGCAGATCAGATCACGAGGTAGCGAAGATAGGCAGCAGCAATGTCCAAACTATGATCTGAAAAATCCTCAGCAGCTGCCAGAAGCCTGAATACCAAACACCTTCTCTTTTAGTCCCGCTGCACGGCTGACACTACATGCTGTACATGTTACATGCCATTGCTAAGCTAATCCCTGCTGGGAGCTAGCAATCAGCACAGTGCTAAAAGGCTGGGGGAGATGGCACTGTGCTAGAAGCACATTTAGCAGAACAGATACAGCCACTTAGACTGAAAACAGGTGGCACAGAGAATGAGATATTCTAGGACCCAGGAGCTGAGCAAGCATGAAGAGTGGCTGTAAGCCTAGTTACAGTGCACAAGAAGGGAAGAGACCTGGTTGCCAGTCCTTATTTTAAAGGTTGCCTCCAGCTCTTGTCAAGAATTTCCAGAGCCTGGAAAAGCAACTAAGGTTGCTTAGAGAAACCAGGTTTCTCTCTGCTACAACAGATTACATGCTTCCTTCAGATTACAGTGCCATGCTTCCTTCACACTCTCCTTTGTTCTGACTCTTGAAGCTCGCTAACTCTGTGCCACCCTCTGCTCATTATCACTGCTTACAAACTGAGAGGCAACTGCTGCCCTGTCCTGTGACACTTCAGTTCAGCCATGCACAAAGCTATTAGGCTGAACTGTCCTACCTTGTTTACAGAGGCCTCACGTGCCTACAGCACCATGCCTGGGTGCCACTCCCTGGTAAGTCATGGGTCTAAATCGCTCATGTGAAAGGGGTGCACTTGCTTGGGCTTAGTGCTCCCCAGCTGCTGGCTCATTGTCTCAGCGGGCGCTGTGAGCAGTCCGGCTACCTACCTCTAGAGAGCTTCTTACCCAGCAAGAAGGGATTCTGCATCTTGTATTCCAGGCATTATATGCAGAGCTAATGTGCCTAATTTGAGGCTTGAGATAATACTACAGAAGTAGGTGCCTAATCCTTCTTTGAATCTGGGCCAGGGTGTTCTGTATATCCAGGGACTGAAACAAGATAGGAGGCTGGTGAAGATGTTAGTGGATTGGCAGGCCTTGAGTGGTAAGAAGTCACGATGCAGATGATAGGGCTTTCTTGCTGACATAGGCAGAGATCAAACTGTTGGATTTAGACTTAAGTGAAATACGCAATAGACTTAAATGGCAATACTTGGAAGCAAAAATACCACCTTATCCAAAGACTTATGCTGTGCAAGTCAGGAGTAATTTCAGTGATGCTGTCGTTTGAAACTTGGAGGAGTCAGACAAATAGCATCTAAACGGCCATGGGGCAGCTATGAGATGTGTTTTTGCATTACATAGAAATCAGTAGGAAAACATAAGCCCATCATCACTTTTTTTTTAAAAGGCAATATTAGAAAGACTAGGTATGTTTAAAAGTACACTCTGCAGGCTGCTAGTAGCTTAAAACCTACTCAACTGCACTTAGACATGAAATAACAGGGTATACATTTTACAGAAAACTTTTAACAGAGAGCCACATTCAATTTTTGGCAAAGGTACAAGTTAACTTTCTCTCCTTACCAGCAGATACCAGGACAACCGCTGTGAACAAACTCATTTCCTCATCGCTGAGTTGCAGGGCATTTAGTTTCTCACTAAATTCAAACATTGAGTTGAGCAGATCACCAGCTCCCATTGAATGCAAGTCATCCACACTGTACTTCTTTCCGCTCAGGAAGGTGACAGTACGTTCCTTTGCATCAAACAAAGATGCAAATCTTACCATTAAAACCTGGTGAAAGAAAAAGGAAAGAAAAGAAAAGAACAACAAAACTAGATAAATGTAGGTGCATTTCTAGAAAAGCCAAAGAAAAAGTTAAACCTTTTAACATCATTCAAACTGTCTCATTAACCATTCTAGAAGCATTCTATACAGAAACTGTCAGCATGCTATTGAGCTGCAACATACAGTGCAAGCTCTGGCCTAGTAATCTGAGACAAACAAACAAGTGACAAAATTAGGGAGTAGATGCAGGGGAGGGGCTACAGCATATGAAAGGCAGGAAAATTAAAATTTAAGCCTCAGACAGCCCGAGCCACATAGACCATGTCATTCATAAATATGCCAGTAGGACAACTTGCTTAAGCCACACAACAGCCAAAGGCATACAGAGCATTAAAAGAGATGTTTTCTTGGCCACACTTAAGAGGAGCAAAATGAAGGAACTGAACCAGATTATCACTTGGCATAAACTGGAGCAGCTCTATGGAAACAATGCTGATTTACACCACCTGATGATCAGGCCCCCTAGGCATTCTTTGGAAAAGTACCATGCCACATCACTGTACCCACAGGAATGTTAATGAGCTCTGGCAGAAAGGAGCCACATGTAGAGCTTTCAAAAGACTAGGGAAGCACAGCTTGAGATGGCACCTGGTCCTTAGCAGCTGGGAATACCCCTTTGGTACAAGCACCTGGGTTGGAGCAGTTGACATGTGCTAAACTTACCCCTTTGGGCTGAAATTTCTCTTGTGGTTTCTCAGTTGTACTGTGAAATGTTTCCCTCTGGAATTGCTTGTAAAGTTTCATTTGCTCATGTTCAACAACCTTATTTACATTTTCGAGGTTTAAGTTGCACTGAACAGCCTTCTTTTTTGAAGAAAACGAACTAACTGGCATTGGTTAAAACTTCAGACTCACTGTAATCTCTTGGTGTGAGACAGTTGTCTCTTTCTCATTTACCCTATTAATGCTTACTACAGGTGAGAGGAGGACCAGATTTTCAGACTAGTGCCTTTGACAAGCTTAAAAAAAGGAGTGTTCAAAACAACTGAAAATGTTTGAGAATTCAAACACTGCTCATGCACATTACATGACCTGCTCCTAAATTCTAAGAGCCAAACAACATGCAGCAACATTAATGGACACATGAGCACTATGCACCTTTGTCACCTAAGCTATCTGTCCTTTGATGCCATTAACTACAGAGTGCAGAAACCTAGATGCAGAAATCATCAGAATACAACAAAAACAGGCAAAGGGCAGGCAGGCAAAGCTGAACTTGTGCATTAGCACAGACCCACCAGGTATCCAGCAAGCTTTCACTTCAAAATGGTATTCTCCCTACAGAACTGAGCTTTTAGAAACATCTTTAAATAATAAGCAAGCAGGATTAATGCTGGTATTCAAAACTGAAGCCCCGAAAGTTGTGTTGACTTATACTAAGGCAAAGACCTCACCTATAGATTTCAATGTCACCATTCTAAACAAGGAAGAACATTTTGGACTATGTCATAGGACAGGATTGATTCATCCCATTTCACTTCAAGCCAGACTCATACCTGTGCATGCTGAGGACACACCTGATCAATCCTATCACCTGACCATGGCAACACAGGCACATAAAAACCTCCACTCTTGGAGGTTGCTTGATCACTTCTCTACCACCTGCAGTCTGAGTCGCTACTCAAATGGATCCAAGGGCCTTGTTAGCTGTACCACCAACTATATTTGGAGGGGAGGTGGAAGAGGACCCACTCAAAACCAGCAGAGTTCCTCATTTTAAACTCACTGCTCTTTCTGAGCTAGCTCTCATAGAAGCCACACAAATGCCACCACGATACACTGAGCACCCCAGTACTCCCAGTTCTAAGAGACCTTTTTAGCTTTCATGAGTGTGAATATATATAACTGTGCAGCTTCTGCACCAACATTGCCTCCATGTGTCTTCTTACCCTCAAAGGAGCAGGCTCTCCTCGAATACGAACTGCTAAGAAGCACAGCACCAAGCCAGACACGCCAGGCTTGGAGGCAGTGCTTTCACTCGGGTTCTTCTATTAACATGCAGACTTTGGAATATCCTAGTTTAGTTACCCAGAAATGACCTTGGATGCACCAGGCTTTCAAGATGCTTCTGCCTCTATCGCAATGGTTCGATTAATCCTGTTGTGGATTTTTTTCCACTGTTCTGCAGCATTACTTTTTTTTTTCCTGTTGCTAAGATGCCATATACGCCTTTAACTACAAGTAGCAGCTCACTAACAGGAATCATTAATGTTTCTTATAAATAAGTGAACAGTGACAAGCATGCAGACATACATTATTATTAATTCCACTGGATATAGAAACCTCCTTATCAGCAGTGCTTGTAACTGGCAAAAAGGCATGTGAGTGGGGCCTGAGGAAAGCTTGAGGTGAAGCAAGGCCAAGACAAAACGTTTTACTTGCAAAACATGAACGTTTGGCTTTACATTAAAAGAAAAGTTCAAGCCAAATTTTTCACCCTCCTTGAGGGTGCTGGACAGTGTATCAATTTGCAGAGGAAGGAAACAACATTTTTGTGTAATGTGAAAGTAGTGTAAGAGACTGTAGCTGAAGAAGTGAAAATACAGCCCCTTTGCTACAGGAGTTGTAGATGAATATTAAAAGGTCAAGAATAAGAACAATAGAAAAAAAAATACATGACAGCAAAATGAAAGAAACAAAGAAACTAACAGACTCCAGGCACCAAATCTCCCAGTATCACTTGCACCTTCCAACCCAACAATTATCCATTTTAGAACTGGGCTGTATAAATGCAGACAGAAAACCCAACACATCACATGAGAAATGTCTTCATTTCAGGTACATACAAAATCCAGCATCTCTCCTTGAAAAATAAACCATGTAAACAAGAGCAAAGGCCTCAGCAATGCTACACCCCCCCAGAAAAGCACACTAACGTCAAATGCTTGGGACTTCAGCTCCTCTAGCCCTCTCTATTCAAATTTTACATTTGAATATTTATAAAGTGTGTACAGTCTCCAGTAGACACAAGGGTCTGGAAGGGCAACTAAAACATGAAGTAAAGGTCATCTAGTGAAGGTCACTAATTATAAAACAGCACCAAGCTCTGTGGTATCATTTCCAAATTAATACCACTAATTCACATATACGTCATGACCACAAGTGGATGCAATTAACCACGAGGACCTAGTGGGATTAGTCTAGAGTAAGTCAGGCTGCAGCTGGCACACAGTATCTACAGAGCTGCAGCAGTACAGCTAGTTACCATTGTTACTGCATTGGACATGGAAGCTGAAGTTGCCACCAGAGGCTAGTGGTGACTGGTCAGGATGGATACTCTGGCTTTGGCAGGAAGCAGAGGGGCACAAGGAAGGACATGCAGAGCAGCAAACACATTCCCTGACAAAACTTGTATTTCAGTAGACAGATTTCTAACCTATCCACCCTTCCAGATACAGTACAGTTCCCCAGAGTAAGCAAAGGTAGACAGAAACTCCTAATAATCCATTTATTAATGCCCAGGGAAGAAGAAAGGGTAGAAGGGCTGACGAGTTTTGAGCTCGATGGAAGAGGGACAGGCCACCAAGGTCTGACCAAACAGATCCCTCGGAAAACCATCACCTCAAAGAACACCCAGAGCATCCATGAACAAGCTGGTTTTGCCTGATGTAACCCAGTTCTATTTGGTTCTCTTCTTACAGGGTCAGACTGATGCACAGCTTGTCAGGTTCACAATATCCACACAGTGGTCTCACCTCAAAGGTCCCAGCCTTCAGAAGATTGACCTGGTCATGCTGGGAGAGATCTCGGAAACCTGGGATGCGCTTGGCAAACTCCACCACTTCCTTCACTGCAGGGGTAAAACTCAGGGAAAACTCTTCCCAGATTTCATGGCCAGACTTGTTTGGGTCCACATGGGGAGTCTTACTCATTGGGCAGACCTGATGTTTGCAAAACACAGACAGAAAACAACTTTTAAAGACATCATTACAAATACTGACAAATACTTACAAAGAAACAGGTTTATTATTCAACAAAAATTTGCAATAATGACACAGAGAAAAATATCAGTATTCCTCAGCCAATTCCCAAAGGAACTGGATTTTTTCCCCTTCCTTTAAAACAAACAAGAAAAAAAAATCCATGGGATTGTTGGCAATCTGTTCATAAATTCGTTAACTTTGGAACCTACAACACTGTGTACTACTAAAGACCTGACAGAACCAAGGTTATGCCATTCTTCCCTGATCTCAACTGATCTGGTCTGACACCTAGATTTCTCTTACTCGTATTATCCCCCTAATTTCACAGTAAATTGTGATTTCACAATCAATCAGTTGCAATCTCACAGTCACTACGACATTCATTCGTTCTCCTATCTTTCTTGTTCTGCAGGCAACTGAAGTGCTTCAGTCAAGGTGACAAAGCTGTCAACAGCAGAGCAAGAAGGCAATCCTCAGCTTCCTGAGTCACAGGTTTACACCCTCATTACAAGGATAACTCTCTTCTACAAGTTTGCTTTTACTTGTATCTCTGAAGGATGATCACCAAGGAACTGGTATTCCAGTATTTCTCAGTCACAAGATGGCAAAATGCTCTTTCTTTTATACAAACGTACAGCAATTTTTTTGTAGGAAAGCCTGAATCCATTACAATGAGACCAGACGTAGCAGTCAAGGCTGACTGCCAATAAATTCCCTCTGCAAGAACCAACCAGAAGCTCTAAGATATTTTCAGTTCTCGCTTCTAAAATTTACATCTTTTAATGAAGTTTAAACCTTTTAATATTCATTTCACCTGTCATCATCAAAGACAAAAATTCCTTTTAAATATTCCTCACAAGTATAGTAAATGGTGTATGTAATCCTACATAATGTCTGCAAAACAAAGAGAAAATAGTGAAATAGATTAGCAATTCCTCAGAGCTGTGCTGTTTTTGCAGGGCATCTTGAAAATGGTAATTGCCTAGCAATTCTTTGCGTGGGAGGTCCTTAGATTAAAAGAATATATTTTGGCAAAAGGAAAGGTCTAGGCACACAACCAGAAGGACAGCAGATGCCAACCACTGCTCTGCCTGTGATATTGCAATGGTTCACATAGATATTGTTAAAAATACAGCACTCTCTGAAAATAAGAAATCTCTGGTTCATTACCCTGCTCTGCATAGGACACAAAAACCACCTTAACTTCCCATTCTACAACAGTATATTCTTACCCACAGGCACTCAGTCCCAAGGGGAAACTACCACTTCCACACGCTGTGTGTTGTGTCTGTGTTTTCTTGACAGACCTCTGCCCAAGAGTCAGAGTATCTCAAGGTAGAAGAGACCCATAAGGATTGAGTCCAACTCTCTGCTCCTTGCAGAACAACCTAAAACAAAACCATATGCCTAAAAGTGCCATCAGGCACTCCCTGAACTCTGACAGGCTTCCTGGAAGCAGTTGTCAGCTGGTACAGTCAGCAGCTCTCTTCAGAAGAACCTCTTCAGGAATGACCTGTTCTGCTTTTCTGGTTACAGGGGTATTGAGTAAAAACGACCAAAGCCCTGAACATCTGTCTCCACACTGGTTCAGAGCCTAGCTACTCGCCCTTATTGCTGCTGACTCATTTTGGTCAGATCCTGACCTCATTGAGTTCTTGGGCAAAACCCTCATCCATATCAGGGATGTGGGGCGGGGAGGGGGAGTTGCAGTGCTCTGTTGGCTTTGGTTTTGTCTCCTCATCAGTGAATGAGTAAATCCTCCCTGCAGCTGCCATGCACAGGTCAAACTGACTGGTTGAGCCTCTGCAAGGCAGCACCACTCCCTGCCTGCCCCTACTGACAGGTTTAACCTCTGCTTCTCAGGAGTGCCAAGAATGCTGTTGTAGTGACACCACATACTTTCCCTGCAAGGAAGAAAGGCTGGGAATTATTATTTGCCATGTTGTAGTGCCTGGAGTCTGCAATTAAGGTCAGACCCTGCTAGGGATGGCATGGTGTACACATGCAGTAGCCAAAGAAGGGCTAAAAAAGCCCCCCAAAAGCAAACAAACAAAGACCAAAAAAAAAAAACCCAACCATGGAAATACAGCATCAAAATAAACACATTCACTGCGTAGACCTCTGGGGGTCTTCAAGAACGTGTGAAGGATCTTTACAAAGTAGGAGGAAGAAAAATACCAGCAGCTCAAGTACTTCAGAAAGGTCAGGGGCTCGCGCTTCACACCAGGAGCGCAGGATGAGAACGAGGATGTTATGTTCTCTCATCCCAGGCGGCTCCAGTGATAAAGAGAAGGACAATCTATTTTAAGGGGCTTACAGAACTGGTTGCCTGAATGGCAGAGAAACAGCAGGTGCAAGGCAAATGAGAGGGACCTGTTAAGGAAAAGCAAAAGGAAAAAAAAACCACAGAAAAAACCAACCAACCAAAAAAAAAAAAAAAAAAAAAAAAACCACAAAACCCAAACCAACAACCATATGCAAAAAACCAGGAAGCATCCTCGTTAAGAATTCAGTGCGAAAATGCTCTAGCAAAGTCATCTAAGGTACCCAGAAGTGTGTACAGAGCCTCACTTGCATAAGTACTACAGAAAAGACCCTGAACTTCTCTCAAATGGTTTAGCTGTGCATCCTCCTCGTGCCTCTGTTCAGATCTGATGTCCTACAGTGAAATGGATGCATAGCCTGTGGACCTCATTAAAACAAAACAAACAAAAAAAACCCCCATCACCAAAAAAAGCAACCTACCCTGCAACAGAGATTTTAGAACCCACAGCAATGCCTGTAAACTGGCTTAAAATCCTAGCCCTGGGGTTTGACCCCAGAAATTTGCTCTGAATACCCCGAATGAAAATACAGTACATCTGACTATATAGATTATTTGAAAGCAAGGTCTTCAAAAGGACTGAGTGAAAAGGAGAATTTATAAATTCTGATTTTCATTTTGAAGTCAAGTCACATAAAAAAACCATGAGGTTTTTTCAACCAATACTCTTTGATGTTATTTTGCTTTCAGTTAGCTAAAAACCAAGCCAAGAAACTCCATTACTTGTATGATTTCAAACCCTTCACACCTTGAGCCATTTTTGTCCTTCATCACAATCTGCACTATCAAACTTGTGTCACCCTGTAAAGTTCCAGCAGTTGTGCCAACTGCATGCAGCTTCACTGACCACTGAGGCAGAGCTGCATCACACCCACCAATAATTAGGTCAAATCAAACAATTGCTATCAATATACCAGATGCATTCTTCCTCCAGTGCTGCAAGAGTAAGTGGTATTCTTGTTTGGAGAAAAGCCATCTTCTGGGATCCTCTCACACATTCGCTGAGTGTAACCACTGGTGAAGTTCATGCAGTGGCTGTTTGGGAAGCACATGGCATGCCCGCTTGGATAATGCATTGTGCTTCTCCCTTTGTACTGTCCACCAAGGTGCTGCTCCCTTTCAGGGTACTGAGGGCTACCGAGGCCACCAACACAGGGCTCGCTGCTCAAGATGTACTGCTCGGTGCTCTTTGACACTCTCTCCCCGCTCTGGGGCTGCATCATCTCTGCTGGGTTTTGGGACTGCTCTTGGTTGTACATGAAAGTGTCTTTGTGGGCCCTAGTGACCATTCCGATCACTTCCTCCTTAGCCATGTCAGCGTTAGGAGGGGGAGAAGGGCTTTTGATGGTTTCTCGTTCTTGTTTGGGCTTGGAGGAGAGATCTTCTTGAGGTGCCTGGTCTTGATGTTCTGTTAATGCTTCGTTGGGCAAGTGACCACTGAACTGGCTGTTCATCATGGTTTTCATGGCACTCTGCATTTCAATCAGCATCCTCTGTTTTTCACGTTTGGGAATACGGCCAAATCGAACAGCTACCAAGGTGGAGAAACGGACAGTGATAGAAAGGAGGAAAAAAAAAAAGGAAAAAAGTCAGTCCTGAAAGCGTTAGCATGCGCACACAAAATACACACCCCAATCAAAAATCTTGCCTTTTTAGGCAAGATTTTAACTGCTCTCACCAATACTACAGGAGGGGTATTACCAGTGAAGTCAATGAGCTTCTGGGGTATAGGATTGGCATGAGTATGAACGTATGCTGTTGTTTGCATACAGAGAGGAGGCAGCTCCAAAACACAGTCTGAAATGCCTTTTCCCCTTTTGCCTCAAACCTGGCTATGGAGTATACACACAGTTGTGTTAACTGACAAAGTGTCAGGCTTTAAGATTGGACCTATTAAATCAGTACAACTTTGTGAGCTGACAATTAGCTGAATGTAAACACAGAGTCCACATCATCTTTGCATAAAAGTCCTACAAGACAGGTCCTCACGGACCAATTATGCAACTTACCAAAACAAGAGAATCAATGCTGAACGAAGCTTACCTTGGCAAATTTTCTTGATAACTTTGCCTTGACAAGGACATTTTCTGCTGGCAAGGGGATGGGCATCATTGTGGCTGCAGCACTTTTGACCCTGTCCTAGGGAATCTATAGCTGCCTCCACCACCCTGTCCAACCACAGCCGCACAAGGGCTTATAACCAGTTTCGACTGATGTAATTATGTTCATGCAGCAATCCATCATTAATGTAACTAAGTCTCTTTCATTAAAGCAGGTGCAACCTTATGCGCAAACAAGCGCCTAGGGGATGAAATAACTCCTATGCATGACAAGAACTCGGAACAATTATTTAAAATAAGTTCTAACACTCCACCCACTAAATTATTAACAGCCTGAGATTCCTACTTGTTGTGAAATAAACACCCAGAGAAAATTAAAAAGTGAAACAGAGGGAAGAGTTCTGGTTTGTGACAGTAAGTTGTAGCAGACAAATGAACTATACTTTCAGCATTACATATTAAAATGGCACAGGGAGTGGACAGCCAGCAAGGTGGTCAGAGACACAGTGCAACATTACCATTTCGTCCTTGCCTTTCCCTCTAAGAAAAGAAAGAAAGAAAAAAAAGGAGCAGATATGTGCTCATCCTATTCACCCAAACCTAACTCCTCAGCTCTGTGGTGACTACTCTAAGGCTATCAGGTTGGGCAGAATCCCCTATCATTGAAAAAGCAATAGTAACAAAAGAAAACAGAAAAAAAAAAAGAAAAACAAAAAAAGAAAAACATGAGTCTTGTTCAGATTCAGGCAGGATACAGCTGTAAGTCTTAAATCATTAAACCAAAATTGAGACACTTGTTACAACCATCCCCCTGGCAGTCCACTGCAGCATGTCCCACTGCATCAGCCTCCATGGGCGGGAGGACAGCTCTGCAGCCTTAACAGCCCAGGACACTCATGGAGCAAGAAGGCAAGCTGAACTGGATGCTCTCAGACAGGGAACCTGTCCTTGACAATGGGGCTTGGCTGCATTATCTGCCATTAAGACCCTCAGCAATTGGTTTTGAGGTGGGCAGCAGATTCCCTCTCAGAGGATCCCTGCTCAGTTCAGGAACGTACCATCTCTTGACATCCCAACAGACAGGCATTTTTTGAAACGACACTGCTGGCATCTGTTCCTATTCATTCTCATTATAGAACAGTTGTTATTCTTCAAGCACTTCTTATATTGGATGTTTTGCTGAATGCTTCTTCTGAAAAAACCCTGTAAACAAACAAAAAAACCCCACAACTATCATTACAGCACATGTGAAATCCTTCTGCCAAGACTCACATCTCTGCAAGCTCAGAAAACCTCACTGTGTCTCATCAGCTGCTTCAGAGCCATCAGCCCCAAGTGATTTTAAACAACTTGGTACTCCTCATGACTTACTGCCCCTTTGTGTGTGATCTGTATGTAATGTGAACTAGTTACGATTTCTAATTACAGAAAATGCTAAGTTGTTCCCTGCATAGTCACGACCTAAGAGCAAAATATCTCCACTGTTACCTCCATCATTGTACTAACAGTTCCTAAGATGTGCTCTCAAACACCTATGACATCAAGTGCAAAGATGGGAGTCAAAATAAGATCTTTTGACTTCAATCTCTGCAGTTTGGCAACAAAACCATCCTGTTGCACCACATGACCTTCAAAGGTGGCTCTTCCACATAACCTTTATGCTGATAAGCTCCTTCACATAACATAACATAACACTTGCAGTGTTACAGACCAAGAAAATACATATCTAGTTCTGCTTTCCCTGTGGTAAAGAACTGTTTTTCCAAAGCTGTTTTGTTCTGTGTCCCAGCCCAGGTGACAACTCACACCCACTATCTCTTAATGCAATTAACATGCACATGTCTTGCGTGACATGGTCCTTACCACCTCTGCTTCCAGTTCTTGTTCTCTGCTGTGTGCTCCAAGTCAGGCAGGATTGGACAAGGGGTGGGAACAGAAAGTACTGCAGAAGTTGGAAAATGCTGTATATTCCAAAGTGGTTTGCCTGTTCCCTACAGCTTCTGAAACTTCTCATACTTAAGAGAGAACTATACCGAAATTTTTTTTTGGCAGTACCACCCCTTTTCCCCTATAGGGAGAACTTGAGCATTTCACCAGCAGAAAGGTGAGCAGAAATATAGCTCACCTTGCAGCCCTCACAGGCATGAACACCATAATGAAATCCTGAAGCGACATCTCCACAGACTTTGCAAAGAAGAACCATGCCATTAAATTCTAGAATCAAACAAAAAAGTCAAGGATATAGAAACCAATGACAACTGCAGGAACATGTTTCCAGCTTTTAAAACCTGGACTTAAATCAAAATATGTCAGGTCAGTTCAACATATGAAAAAATACAGCAGAAGAACAGACAACACGAACGTACAACCCCCCTGAACAGTTCAGAAGGTACCAGTGCAAGGGTGGGGGAAAAAAGGACAAACATGAAGCACTCAACCGAATAGGGAGAAAGCACATATTCACTGGGCTTTCAAACAGAGTAGCACTGCACTCAGCAGTAGAAAAAGAAAGTCTGCTTACATTTAAGCACTTTTAAAAGGACCATTCAGTTAACTAGGCCACCGAAGTTCAATCTCAATCTGTTTTTTCCATCAGGACAAGAAAGCCTATGAAAGGCTACAGTTTCCCCAACAGAGAATAAACACTTTTTCTTAAAAACCAGAAATACTAAAGGACACTTTATAATATATTAAACAACAGCCATACACTGTACTTTTTTGATAACAATTTAGGACTGGTAACTCAGTCATATCTACATATGTAGAGATCACTCATTTGAGTGCATATCCAGAACGGCTCGCACGCTTGAACTTGAAAATACCTTCTGAATCCTGTAAATATGCTCATGGTTTGGGTTTTTTAAGCTTTTCCCCCACCTATTTTATTTCAGCTTGTCAATAGCATTTTGTTGCAAGTCCTGAGTGCTGGTCTAACATTGTTTTCACTGAAGCCAATGGGAATTTTACCAGTGAGTTCCGTAACCACAGAGTTACCTTAATCCAACAGAGACAGCTGGAAATACTCCCACAGAAACATATTCTACCAGAAAAGTAACTTATTTGACATTTGGGTTTCATTTGTAAAGAGGAACTAAAACATTTTCTTAAGGTTTTTAAAAAGAACCAAGCCACAACCTTTTATTTTTTTTCTTCTTTTAACACAGTTAGTACTGAGATAAAAAAGTTATCTATCTATCCATCTGAAAAACTTACAACAGGTTTCATTTCAGGAACCTCTGCCCTGATACCAAAAACCTAGTTACTAAAGAATTTTTACTTAAAGTTTCTTACTAAGAACTTAAGGTAGGAACACTTTAAAAGAAAAACCAAACCACCAAAAAAAAACCTATTTGAAGAACTATTAGACACTTCTCTAGCTCCAAAATGATAAAATAATTATGCCAATAAAAGAATTAGCCTCCAAAAGACTAAATTCCAGCTGTTTGCTGAATCACTCATTCCAATACTTATTTTGTATCTTGCCCTTCCAAAACTGCTCAAACATACTTCTCTACCATTGATCTTTTCTGATTACCAAAAGAAGTGTGAAGTAAATAGGTGGAGATAGATTGTTACATGTATTTTAAAAGGCCATCCTTTAGTTCCAGTTTACAAGTATTTTATTTTTCACATCCACAAATTATGACTTGGAATCAAAAAGATAACTGTTCCACCCACAGCTATGTAAGTATTATGCTTAAGTAATTTATTTATTTTGTTCCTCACAACTTGGGGGGAGGGAAGGTGAAGGGGCAGAGGAGAGAGTATGGAAGAACAGAGAAACTAGATTTCCAAGACAGCTCCCATAAACACTCTTGAAGGCAATTTCTGATTACATTACCTTTACCTCATTACTTCTTTTTAACCAAGTGTTTGATTTTACTAAGATCAGTTTTCACTGATGAAAATTTGAAGTAAAGCTGGGCTGTATTTATGGACTGTTTGAAGTTGGCAGCAATGGGGACTCCATCCTATTAGCATTTGTGTGGCAACACCATATGTATTACCACACATATAATGCCAGATGATAGAAATGGAGGCTTTGCTACATGCCTGCACCACGAGCTACATGGGGGAACTGGCTGGAATACACGGGGTTGTAATACATAGGGGGGAAATGGTGTTTTTGGGAACCGGCACCAAACATACTTGTGACTCCATTATGGCCTTTTGTCAAACCAGCAACACTCGACTGGTTTGTTTTAATAGTCTCCTCCAGCCGATCGCTCTTCGGTGCCCCATCAGAGCCTTCACTGCTCCGGCCATTGCATCCGCTTTCCGAGGAGGAGCTGTTTGGAGGAGATGGTACAGGCGAAGAGGACGACTGGAAACCGCTGTCTGAGCTCTCGCTGTGACATGAGGCTGGGCTAGATGCCGAGCTCGAAGAGCTGATGTAAGCTATCACACCCCCTAAGGCAAGAAAAAAAAGGCGGCACGTAGTGACATAACCAGCAGACATGCACCGCTGCCATGTGAGCCACGCCGTGACCCAGCACCACCAGATCAGCCATTACGTGCTCCTGGGAGCAGTCCTTTCCCTCCCTCTCTCCCTCCTCAAGCTTGTTTGTCTCCATTCGTTTTCTACGGCTGACCTCCCAGTCTGCCCCATCCCCTTCTCCCATCTTATCAGCCTCCTCCGAACCAAGCCAAGATGAAATGGCACAACCAAAAGACAGAACAACAAGCCATGGTGCAGGAAGGATGGGGCAGCAGGGACAGGGCATGGAGTGACCCAGAGAGGGTTTCCCTGGCCACCCTCTGAGCAGAGCTCATCTGGAGCCACAGCAAAGACAGCATCTTGCAGCACTGTGGAGCCAGAATGCAAACAAGCTAGGTTAGGGACAGAAATAGGGCAGAGAGAAAGACTTCATGCAGGCTACGCGCCAGAGGCACAGAAAGGAAGGGCTGGGAGGTGCTCACGATGCAGAAGGGAAGGGGGCAAGGGAAGGAAATAGCACTGCAGTCTGGTTAGCCTACTGAACGCCATTTGTCCGAATGCAAGCCTTTGTAGCGTTTCTAGCAGCAGCTAAACTCCAACTGCCAGGCTGCTATTTGCAAACAGTCTCTGTCCTGCCGCGTCTTGCAATCTGACACACTTGAGAATCCCTCAGATGAAACAGCTTTTTGTCCTCAGGCAGACCTGGGAGCAGTTCTGGCTTTTCACAGGCTCCTTCTTCTTGCTTGTAAGCAAGAAAAATTGTTTGCACTTCATATGAGTTTGTTTCCAAGACTCAGCATTTCAAAAGTCAATATAAAAACATTTGATATTTCACACAAGAATTTAAAAAGCCATAGCCATGAAACTGTTTAAATAAATTACACTCAGTATCTTCTATATTTTATGCCTCTGTTGCTCAGTAGACTCTCTTCACTGATGACTCAGGACATTGCAGCAAGGAACTCCACGCACCAGTAAGAATTCAAAACTTTAAAAGGGCCATGCACTGCCTGCCTTTGGAGGAAAAAAGCACTGGTGTCTGTAGAGTCCTTGATCAACTGAATTGGCATGGCAGGCTGGGGCTGTAGCATCTTACATCAGCCATCACCTCCTCACAGATAAAAGCAGTGGTATTATACAACCCTGGAAACATCACTGCCTGCAGGGAGCAATTCTGACTTACAAATTTTCAATAGTTTTATTAGACATAACGGTCCTCTTAGCACCTCTGTAGCAATGAAACTGGCCCATTTCCTCTTTAACATTTCACTTTTTCCTAGCAAGGAAACCCTTGGTAGGAGGGATCCCTAAAGAGTGTGCAGCCCAGGAGCTCCTGGCAGAGCTGCCCAGGAGCAGAAGTCAAACCAAGGGGCCGTGTGACACGTGCATGACACACAGACTGCTGCTCACGTTCCCGGACACCACTGTCCCTGCACCCTGCTACAGGGGCTGTTCCTGCACAGATTTTTAAATTTTTTTTTAAAAAGAAATCCTGCACGCAGCGTAGCATGCAGTCCGGATCAGGTTTTCGGAGAAAGGAGGATTGGCAAGGGGGTCACGGGTTCAGCCACAGCATGAGAAACAAGACATCATCAGACACCCGTGCTGGGCTAAGACACCACCTGTTTGACAAAGGTCTGTGCCATCCCCCAGCGCCGCACGCGCCTCTGCCAGGTGCCAGGTCAAAGCTCACAGTTCACCTGGTCCAAGGGAGGAACCAGGCTTCTCAGCAGGCGCCATCCTTATCTGCAAGGGGCAGATCGGGACACGCAAGCACAGCCCCTGCAGGGAACTCCACGTTTCTCCACGCTGCCACCGCGCCCCATTATCTTTAAACCCTGCTCATAAAAGAGATGCTCTTTTCCCTCAAGGGTAAGACCAATGTCACAAGGGAGCACAGAAAGTGTGTGCCTATGGGGGAGTTTCACCCCTCCTCTCCTGAAAGCTGGAAGAGCCTCCAGATAGCAGGGCTGCTCTGGCACCCTAGGGAGTTTAGCAGTCTTGCCAGTGTCACAGTCACAATTCCTCGTATTTTTTGTTATTTCAGAAGTTACACTTCCCTATGAACCCTGTTTTTGTTTGGTCAGCAGTCAAAAGTTGACTCTCACACACAGCACGGGGTGACATCTCAGAACAAAGAGCACAGACACGGAGCACGTACACGTGCACACGGATGCCGGCACTCCGCAGAAAGGGGGTACCGGGGTGCTCGGTGGAGAAGGCAGCCCCGGTTCTGTGAACTGCCGGGGATTGTCTCGGGGAACCTGCCGGAGGGTGGTGACATGAGTCCTTGGGGCTTCCCGGAGCCGCGCTACTGCCGCTGCGGAGGCACCGTCGGCTGAGTGACAAGGACCCTTTGGGCTCTACCTGGCGGGACTGACTTAAGAGATGGGGCGGGGGGCACCGCAACGTGCTGCTATTTCATTAACACAGAGATCGGGGAAGCGGTAACGCCACAGGGGCCCGAAGCAGGCGGCGAACCGGCTGGGCGAGCAAACCGGCCCCCGGGACGCTGCGGCAGCAGGGGCTCCCCGGCCGGCACCCCCGACGCGGCCGATCTCCCTCGCTAACAAAGCGGGAGGGGAGCGGGGAGCGCGGTCGCCGTGGCCGCAGCCGCCCTCCCGCCTCACCCCATTCCACCGCACCGGGGCTGCGGCTTTTCCCTGCCGCGGTCACGCGGCGCCGGGGCTGGAAGAGCCGGGCCCGCCCTGCGCTGCCCCCGGGCCGCCCCCTCCCCGTTACACAACGCCGCCCCCGCGCACCGGGACGGGCCGCGTGCCGCCGCTGCCGCACACGGCCGCACCGCGTGTCCCCCCGCGACCCCGCGCACTCCCCCGCACCGCGCCGCGCCGCCGGCCGCCCGCCCCGGCCGCCCCCCCACCGCGCTCCACCGCGGCGGGGGCGGGGCCGCGGGAGCCGCGGGGGCGGGGCCGCCCTGCGCCGCAGCGGCGGCGCGGCCCCACGTGTCCCCGGCGCGCCCCCGCCGCCGCCGCCGCCCCGAATGTAGGTCACCAAAACAGCGGCCGCCCGCCCGCCCGCGCGCCTCACGTGTCCGCGCCGCCCGCCGCCCCGCGCCGCCGCCCCGCCGCTATTATGCAATGCGCGCGTCACCGCCCCGCGCGGCCAATGAGCGGGCGCGCCGCGCGGAACGTAAACACAGCGCGCACATGGCTCGCCCGGCGGGTCCATGTGAGGCGGCGCGGGGCCGTCCCGGCCACCAGCGGGGCCCGGGCCGGGCAGCGCCGCCGCCCGCCGCGCTCCCCCCGCCCCGCCGCGTCCCGGCCGACCCCCGCCCGCACCCCCGCGCCCGCCCGGCCCCGCGGGACCGTCCGGCACGGCTGCCCCCCGCCTCCCGCAGCGGTCGCCCCCCGCTTACCCGCGCTGACTTCCATGGCGGCCTCCTCCCGCAGGGGCACGGGCGGCGCCGCGCTGGGTTCCGCCGGGCCCGGTTCGGCTCCGGTCGGCGCGGCGCGGCTCCGCTCGGTCGTTGTCTTCCCAGCTCCGTGTCCCCGCCGCAGACCCTACATGCAGCCGGCGGGAGGCAGGCAGGCAGGGATGGAGGGAGGCGGCCGCACTGTCGCCTGTCAGAGCGGCGGGTGCGCGTCCCCGCCGCGGCGCCCTCCCCTTTACAACAAAAGCGCTCTCGGGGAGCCGCGCAGAGCGAGTGCGGCACCGCCGCCCGCCCCGCCCCGCCTCTAGCCCGCCCCGCCCCGGCGGCCGCCCCGCCCCGCCCCCGGCCGCCCCCCTCACCCAGTGACACACTTTCCGCGCCGGCGGCACCGCTCACGTGCGGCGGGAGCGTGCGGGAGAGCGGGGGCACTGCGGCGGCGGGGGCAGCGCACGGAGCGGGGCTCCCCCCGCCCTTCGCCGGGCGGTGCGGCGGGGGAGCCCGGCCGAAGTCACCGCCGCTGCCGCAACCGGCGCGGCGCTCGCCCACCCCGGCCGCGGGGCACGGTGAGGGGCGGCGGTGTGTGTCAGCTGCTCCGCCGGCGAGCACCGGCAGGAAATGCCACCGCTGTGACTGCCGCAGCTGACGAGCTCTCTCCTATCCCGACACGAGCATCTGACAGCTCCCAGTTCCAACTGTCAGCGCTCCGTGCCCTCTTAGCCGCGTGTTTTCTCACTGCCGGGAAAAAAGAATATCCGGGAGAGATCCCTCTCGGCAGCGCACACACACCGCTGCAGCCATAGTCTTTCCCTCTGCAGCCATAGGGAGAGGCCATCACACAGTTGATCCCAATCTCGGTCTCTCCTATTTTCTGCCAGGACGTGATTTTGTCACTCTCAGAGCGATTCCAGCCTCTATTACCTTCTGCCATGCAGTGATGTCTCTGAGCACAGATCCCCCGCAACGGGGGAGGGATGCGTCCCCAGAGGACCTAAAGCAGGGATGTCCCCGCTGGGGTCCCCACCTACCGCTCCCAGATGGAAACCCACGAACAAAATGCACCACAAAAATAAAGGGAGCGTAAACTTGGAGAAGACTCTCCATTAATCGTATACAGAACCCAGAATGTAGCTCTGTCCCTCCTTGACCCTGGCAGTCAGAGGCAGATGCGTGGTTTTATGGACTATATTGACCTCCCCTCCGAGAGCGAGGCAGTGGGGTTAAATGAGGTTAACAAGAGGAGGTTAAACGCAGCTAAATGTAGTTTACCACCTCCTAATTTGGGTGAGTTTCCTCTTCTCTCAAATGAGGTAAACAGGTCAGTTTGTGAGCTTCGTCGCTTCTCGAATAAGGTAAGAGGGTGAGTTTTCCTGTTTTCTTGTGCATGGTCAGCAGCTGGGAGGCATGCAGCTTTCCTCTCAGTCCACCCTCAGTGCCCATCATTATCTCCAGACCCTTCATCCCCCAGCCCAAATTTCCTACAGCAAAAGCTCCTCAAATCCCCAGTTCTCCTCCTCATACCAAATCCAAACTACATTACCTAAGCCCTGCCATGCCGCGCTCTGGCTCTTGTGTAGTCCGTGCCTGCATGACTGGCTGCCAAGCAGTACTGCCTGCCCTGGGCATGGTCAGGTCCAGGGCACGACAGCCCACCCTCCCTTCCTGTGCTCAGGGCTCTGTCTCGCTCCTCTGCCTGGCTGCTGGTCTTTGTGAACAGAGCACAAATAAGGTGTATTTGATATTAGCCTATCAGGGCATGTCAAACTTCTCAACAGATGAAATTGGCCTACACACTCAGAGGAGAAGATAGTGAATAAATCAAGTGCTATTAGGAAACTAACTAGGACATCAGGAATAACAGCAGAGCAAATCCTCTCTGTGCATTCTGTGTCTCTGGGATTTTTAATGTTATATTTGGATTTTAGCAAAACGGATGGTTGAGTAATGCTTATTAACTGGTGGATCATCAACCCCAGATGTTCACTGAGTCTGCTAAAAAACTGTACAGAACTCTTGCTTTTGGATAAGGCTTCAATTTGCAGGTGGTGGTGGAAGCACCCAAGATAAGTATGGAGGCACTGGCACTCAGACCAAAGGTCCACCTGGCCTGCAGGCCGTTTGTGGTGCTCAAGGGAGGCTCCAGGTTTTTCGGGTGCATGGACTCCATTCCTGACAGTGGTCAATAAAGGGAAGGACTGCTTGTTCACTTCCTTTGTGGGCAAGGATAAATGCTGCTGCTCCTGCCTGGCGGGACAAATGGGAAAGGCAACGTACGCAGGTTCGTAGGATGCCATAGGGAGAGGCCATCACATTATTGCTCCCAATCTCAGTCTATCCTATTTACTGCCAGGACATGATTTTGTCACTCCCAGAGAGATTCCAGCCTCTAATATCTTTTGCCATCTATTTTTGATACTCTCGGGGATCATTATAGCAGTTTCAGCCTGCTCTTGCTTCTGGTGCTGCACTTGGCAGTACTGAAGCCAACCCCCACCTATCTTCAAGAATATATTTATTTTGCTTCTCTCTCCTTTCTTAGAACAATCCATCCAGACATAGGACTGCTCTCTATGCTCTGATAGTACATCCTTTCTGGTTCCTTCCCTGAGGTCGCTCCACACACACACACATCGTTTGCAAGAGCCAAGCCCTTCTCCCAGGGACAGAGAATGGCACAAAGCAAGTAATGAGCCCCCCACCTAGCCTCACACAGGATCCTTGTCCACATCAGAGGACACCACAAGGTGTGTTTCCTGAGAAGGTCCAGCAGGTAGAGCTGGATGTGGGTAGCCATGGGGTGCTGCAAACAGTGTAACTCCTGTCCTAGAGTTTCTAAAGGAGAAGGTCCCCGAAATGGCCCTGTCCACTCCTACACTCTAGTTCTGCTGTTCAGCACAAAGCTATGGACTGCCACAGTAGACTTTGAGAGGCACTTCAATGTTTGGAGAAGAAAATTGTCTTAGAGAGCATCAAAGTTTTTATTCTGCTCTGTAACCTGGAAGAAGACTCCACTCTGCCAATGTAATATGAGGGTCAAATTTTTCTTGGAGCTGCTTTCCACCTACCTCTTCCAAACCCACACAAGCAAACACCTGGCATAATAACTTGTGGCTCTGGGTGCTGGCCAAGTCGTGGTGCCTGGGCTTCTTCTTGAGGGGCTTCTCTTTGACTCTAGCTTGGCTGCTAAAGCTCTAGTGTTACTTGTTGAGCTGCAAATAGCATTCCCTTAAAGATGTGATGCTCAGTGGATATTCCCTGATCCCCAGAAGGGACTGTGATACAGCTTTCCATGAAGGTGGCATGGCACTTCTCCAACTTGAAGGCTGGGCAGGCACTTGAATGATCAATGGAAGAGTGATTGGGAATCCGTGTGTTTGGTTAGTCCTTAGAATCCTTCAGCCTCTGTTTACTGCTGCTGTCTGCAGAAGACTTACGGTTCTGGGAAAAGACTGAAGCGAGGCATTGAAACACGAAGGGGCAGAAGAGGGGAAAAAGCACAGAAGGTGGGACAGAAAGCTTCTTCAAACCCATTCCCACCCCTGGGAAGGAACACAAACATTTATCCCTCTTTCCTCCGAGCCCACACACAGTTCAAGCTGCATGTTTAAATTCCAGAGGTTGCAGAGTGACTCCTGTCTGTACTACAGACTCTCGTACCTCTGGATGGGAGATGGCACAATGGTGTTGCAGCAACTAATGCTGACTTAAATGTTAAGTGCAGCTGATAGCTGGATGGTGGGACAGGATGCACTTTGGCCACCTCACCAGAGGTATGTAGATGCCGATGACTCTTTTTCCTCAGGCCTGAAACGCTGGTGGATCCTCAGGGTGGAACAGAATGCCTGCACCTTTCTGTCCCCGGGGAGAGGCCCTCCTAATCCCGGTAAACATCCACACACCAGCCAGGAACACGAGTTTCCATCAGCAGGCATTTGTGCTTTTGGATGAGTTGGATTTCTTCAGTGCCTGGCACATTTATAATAATATTAGTTTGTTCCCAAAACATAAACTTTACAAAGAAAAAAAAAATGTTTACTTGAAGAGTGCCAAGGAGCAGCATTTTTTCATGCCACAACAGCTCCTGAAATTTTCTATTTCTTTTTTTCCTTATTACCTCAGGAAAAAATTCGTAACCTCTTATTTGTCTTTTTGACTGATGCTTGAACAGTGCTGACATTTGCACAGATCTACAGTAAGTCGAAATTCTCTTCCCTGGCTGTTTACAGCATATAATGGTTTACATATAATAAAAGTTATTTTCCCCTGTATAAAATTCTTTCTCACATTTTTTCTCTCTGGTCAGTTTGTTTGATAAGATCCTCCTGAAACCCTCAGTAATCTGTCTGTCCTGAATAATTTGTGCTCCACAACTGCAGATGGAACTAGTTCATACAAGTACACCTCTCTTAGGTGAGGCAACTGATATCAAACCCATCCTTGTATTTCCAGATTCTTTAAAGCAAAAATTCACTTGCTCTCTACAGTTACTACCTTAAATACTGCCCTCTAAAAGTCTTCATAAAGATAGCTGTAACTGTGACTTCTTTCGTACATTAAATGATATAAATAGCCATAACTCATCTAACTAATCTTAGCCTCTGGAAGCCAGTGGAAATTTTTCTATCGATTAGAGTCAGCTTGGGTCAAGCCCTACACAGTGTTTTCTGACCCCTTGCCCTACTTTTTTTCCATTCCTATTTAACATATATATATCTAACTCTTCCAGTTGTTGCACTTTTTTCTCTCTGTTGAAGAGAAATCCTGATAAGGAGGTCCCAGAGGTCTTTTGCTTGTCATCACATCCCTTCATATGCTGAATGTGTGCAGAATGCTTTAGGAAGAAGCAAAAGCTAAATATAGAATAATTTAAAGCCTGCCCATTAAGGACATGCCTTCATGACACAAATGCAACTAGCTAAGGTACTGGGAGTGGTGCAGTCACAGAGCTAAGTATAACCAAGCAGAGGATGTGGCTCACAAACCATCCCCTTGCACTCACATCCTGTCTCTCGGTATCAGAGCCTTAGAGGAAGATATAAAAGCTCATAATAGACAGTCATATACTAACTTGCCCATAGGGTAACTCTCTTCCTGATTAAGCTTCTCAGCAGTCAGTTTATAGCCTGAAGCATGTAACCCTGCCACTTTTCTTCTCTTACCCAGTGTTATTGCAATCGTGCTTTTTCTTCACATACTTTGGTAATACAATTGGCTGCCTGGGCTGGTCAAATTGGTGGGAAATAGCCTCATGCAATAGTGATGTATTAGAACTAGCCTCAGCTGCCCCTATACATTTTAATGGAAGGTGATGACTTGGACTTTTAGTCTAGAAAGACAAAGCATTAATTCTACATTAATTATGCCTATCTTATATGGCAGTAATATCACTGCCGACCTTTTCCTTTTTGTGCTATAAGTTCCTTAATCTGTTGGTATATCATCTATTTATGTGGAAATAAAATCATCAGCTACGACAAAGATGAGAATTTATACTGCTTGATTGGGCCAAATGTGATTTTTGGGAGAGACACAAAATGGATAGTGCAAAGGATGTACAAGGAGCTACCCTTTACCTTCACTGAAAAACCAGGACTCAATCAACTTAGATACAGGTGATTTCTGACACATTGTGCTGTCTTGGAGAAGGCAGCAGCAGTGCTGTATCGAAGGCACAGCCAGCATACAACTGCTGCCTTATGCTCTGACAGCTGCCAGTCCCTCCTCCCCACCACCCAAGCCTCTCCAGGGGCAGCTGCATTTCCCACTCTGGTGTCTTTTGTAATAAATACCCTTCTAAGTCTGGATTTTTTTATTTTCCTCTGCCTTTTTCAAACTCTTTTACATCATAGTGTCCTGAAGAGCACCTTATTTCAAAGCACCGATGCTCTCTAGGAAGTTAGCTAAGCTGCAGGCTGCCAGCAATCACGTTGGCACTGCGTGACATGGTGCTGGCCAGGACATCCCTGGTGTGGTGTCACTGCTGTCAACCAGATCAAAACCATTGCTTCAGAAGTCTTGTAGCCCTGCTCCACCATTCCCCCTCTGAACCCTCCAGGCCACCAAAACACAAACCCAGTTTGCTTGTTCTCTTTGTAAGCTATGTTCAGTCTTGGAGAGATGTAGTGTAACACAAACACAAAGTTCATCCTGGGCAGAGCAGAGATGCAAATGATGCCTTCTCCTTGTTTTAGGAAAATTCTCCAGATTTCATGAAGGGGACACACAGACAGAAACGACAGCCCCAGCTCCTGCAAGGTTTTGTGTATCACCCTTGCTTCTCTCCTCTGCAGCAGCACAAGCTTACTGTGAGTACTGGTGTGTTTTACCAGGAAAATTCCAGAGAAAACTCAGCTCAGTCACGAACAGAGGAAAATACCTCTTGCATCTGGACCTTAAATAGCACAAGTTTGTAGAAAATGAACAGCTTTCATTACAGATGCTATTGGTCCCTGTGCATTGGCCCAGAGAGTGAGAACTGCCTTTTCCATCCAGGCAAAACAAAGGCAACTATAGTCAAATCTGAGCAAATTCTCTGGGAAATAAACCACAACATATTTTGGCCCCGAAACTTACTATCTGTAACTACCCAAAGGATAGCTGGCAGCTCAGGGGCCAAGGCAGCTTCAGACTCTCTCCAGCACAGTGTTCTTTCCCCTAATTGTTGTTTCACCCTGGCTGACTTGGAGACCAAAAGATGACTTACAGCTTCAAGGTGCTGAGTTGAATCTAGAGATGATGCATGGGACATTGTATTGGACCTTGTGTGCTGCTAGATTAGGCCCAACTGGTCAAATTCTTGTTCTGAAACGCCGGCTTCTGTATTCTGCTAAGAGCCTAAAGAGTTAAAGTTATTAACTGGCTTCTGAATAAAATGCATTAGGAATAAATATGCTTTAGGATAAACCTATTAAATGGATAAAAATGCCATGACCAGGGGTGAAATATGATTGTGTGACCTTTTAAATAAATAAGCCTGCTATGCACCAAATTATGTCAGATAATAAGCTTTATACATGATAAAGTCATGCAGTAGGTCTCAATCTTCAGGCATTCAATGAAATATCGCTAGCCATAAAGGGCTCCTGAAATGTTACACTAAAGAAAATTGCTTCCAGCTATAAAAACTTAACTGTTAAAACAAATGGAGTTTTTCTCATAAAACCCTTTGCAAGGCATTGGTAGCAAGAGTGAAAGCTTACTAGTAACAAACCTGAGGTATTCAAACTATTTTGCAAGTACACAACACTTCTTAAAATAATTCAGATTCCAGATAAATCTGGAATAACTCTATTGAAAGCAGAAGGGTGTAATCCCAAAACACCACCATGAGATCCAAATTATATTTGCAGGGCCTCAGAAATATGTTGGTGGGATATCTCTGGGTACAAACATTGCTGTGTATCCAAACTAATCTGCACTTGCAGTTTTGGCACTTGTACAAGCAGTGGAAATGCTGAACTCTCTGGCTGTCCTGAATCTTGGGTCTGACTGTTATGCCTCAGTGGCTTGCCCAGATTACTCCTGACACAACAATATTCCTACTAAGGGACCATTCCTATTTGATGGGATGGAAATAGAGCTGGATATTATCAGCCTTGTGAATGAAGACAGACGTGCATTTAGTCAGATTCAGCTACCAGCTTTACATGCAGTAAACTGGCTCTCTACATTAAGTCAGAGTAAGAACTTTCTGCTGTAAACCATTACAAATAAGAGGGAAGGAGGCCAATTCTCTCATTCCTTCTAGTGATCACAGGCAAACCAACAAAACCTCCTGGTGAGCCACTTGCAGTTTTAATAAAATCATCATGGTCACTTCATCTCTTGTTATGTGAGCATCAGCAAATAAATGCAATTCTCAGCTTGGGTTTTGTGCTGGTTTTGGCTGGAGTAGAGTTAATTAGTTTAGAACACAGTTCCAAGGACTGAACATACTCTTGGAATTCCCTGACACAATCAATTACCTTCTTCAAAAGCTGATATCAGACATTAACAAAAAGGACCATTCCTGCTTCTTCTGGGTTTCCGGTTTTTTGTTTGGTTTTGGTTTTTGTTTGTTTGTTTTGTGCAGTTTTCTTGTGTGGGGGTGTTTGTTGTTTTTCCCCCTGAACTGGGAGAATGCATCCTAGAAAGGATCTTCTTAACCTTGACCTACAAACACTGACAATTTTCACCAAAGCTCAATCCAGTGCAAACTTTTCCAGGAGGGGCACTTAAAGAGACATAGCAAAATGCAAGCACATAAAATAAGCCAGCCTTGCTCCAGTTCCCAAAAAGTTGGCTCTCTGAGCCTTAGCAAAGAAACAGCTACATTGTCCACAACTAGTTTTAGTGCTTCTGCTAAAGAGATCGAGGTACACCATGCCAAACACAACCTAAATAGGACCACTGCAAAGGAATGGGTGGCATCATGAGGCTAGCAGTGAAATTTTATAATATTTTCCTGAACAACTGGAGTGCAAAGTCTAGAAACAAATAATAGATCTGCTCCAGGCAGTAGCTCAGCTGCATCCTGAAGATGCCTCCAGGCACTTACCATTTTGTTTTATTGCTCTTTCTCTACACTGGTCAATTGTAAGCATCAGTCTCACAGAGAAGATGCGTTATCATGGGTGAAGGACTACTGCTTGTTATATAATCCAGCCATATCCTTGATACAGCAGTTCTCAGCAAACAACCGTCTTGCTCTGAGTCATCTGGAAAGTCTCTGGTTCAGTGAGCTTCCAGGAGCAGACCATCAAAACAGGTTATGTTTCCACTTCCCATTTCAAATTACAGGAGGCACTCATGAGTCAAGGCAATAATTTTCTCTTTATCTACCTTCAGATGCCATCCTGCATACGGATCCAGCCCGTGCACCTGCTGAGCCAGAAGCCCTGTGGGAGTTCCCAGCCAGTGCTGGTTGTCACAGCTTGCAGATGTCCTGGGTGACTGCTAGCATGAGGGCAACCACAGTGTGAGGAAATC
The DNA here is from genome assembly GCA_036630365.1 of Acanthiza pusilla. Classification (NCBI taxonomy): domain Eukaryota; kingdom Metazoa; phylum Chordata; class Aves; order Passeriformes; family Acanthizidae; genus Acanthiza; species Acanthiza pusilla. The sequence goes on from JAXCHO010000073.1 coordinate 15,806,789, forward strand.
CTTGCCCTGTTCTTCAGAGAACTGGAGATGCTACATGTGGGGCTGGACTTGCTCTGTGCTCACCAGCCTTTTTCCAAATGCCCATCCCTGGTCCCTGTCAAAAGCAGGCACAGTGCCCATTAAACCTCTGGGCTGGCCCTGCATGGCCATTCACATTGGTTTTTTGTTTTACTTCCCTTTGAGGCAATGCCAAGTTTTAATCCAGTGCCAGGTCATGGATCCCAGCAGGACACATTACTGTGTCTGTCTTTGAACTAGGAAGTCTCCCACCCCGGAGGTGGCCAGCTCAGACCCCACTGCTCTCCAACCTCTGCTCCTCCCTGCTGTGCCTGACAGACAGTCGGAATCAGCTCTTGTGACAACAGCGCTGGCACACGAAGCTGAGCAGCTCATCTTTTACAAACCGAACAACTACGACTTTGGCAATCTCACTCCAACTGAACAACAGCAACAAAAAGAACCGAGTCAGCAGCAAGCAGCAGCCTGTTGCACAGGGCTGTAAACAAACCCAGGAGAAACGAGATGGGTCAGCTCAGCTTGGCTGGTGGGTGCTGAAAGAGCTGGTCCAGGGTTACCACTTCAGGGTGGGCCAAAGTGGGGAAAGATGGGACGTAGTTGCTTCCCTGGTTCTGTCTCACGCCCTGCATAGGACAAAATTGCTTCAGCCTTTACTGCAATAACAAAAATACCATACAATTCAATATTCAAACTGTAATGCAATTAATATGATTTTAGGATAATTCGCAGAATCTGCAAAAGTTACCAAGTTTCATATCTGTTGTTCATTTCCACACTGTCATAATTTGGCTAAAATAATTGTTCACGCTCAAAACTTCTTATTTTAAAATTATTTTTTCTTAAAATAAGTTAAAATTTCAGAATGTTGTCAGAATAGCACCTGCTAGAAGGTGAGATTGTTTGCTAGAGAGGCATTTTGAAGTTTTCAGCTCTAAATAGATAGGGCCATCACTGGAGAAAATGGAACTCATGTATGCCATATGCTTTACATAGTTTTATGATTCTCGTATTTTTTATTAAACTAGCCAATGAAAATAATAACTATACTGGAGATTTTCATTTCGCCTCAGGAGTCAGAACAGTGATTCAGTTGTTCATGGTATTTTCCTTTTCTTTTTTCCTTCTTGTCAACATCAATCATAAATCTAAGAATTAGGTTTTCAGTGTAGCTTATAGTAATCAACTTATTTTGTGTTTCCCCTTGATATGGAATAACTATTGCTTTAAAATTGCTGTTTGGGACAACAATCACCTTCCCAGCACAAATCATTGGTGCTAACATGGAAAACTTAGTATCTTACTATCAGCTCATAGGGGTTTTTAGTCTCTGCCTCTTAAGAATGGACTACCAGGCACCTATCAGAAATAAAACTACTTAGATTAAGACTGGGGACTCTACAGATTCAACAGAACCAATTGAATCAAGCATTTTCTATAAATCTATTCTTAAAAAACCAAGAAAGTTCCTTTTACTTGAACACCAACTTTTCCTGTGTAGCTGAATCTTACTTTGTGTCTTTTCTGTAAAAAAGATCTTAAGCAGATATTCTCCACCAACACCTGTAGCAGTAATTTGAAAGTGAAAATAATACAAAACTTCGTTTTTCTTAAATGGTTCACCATTACTTTGTTTGACTGTGCCTTGACAAAACTGCTTTCCAAATAGCTGCAAACAAAACAACTTATAAAACATTATTTTTGTATATGGCTCTGAAAGTACTGAAAACACAAAGCTCAAAACACATAATTTATAAAGGTTGCAAAACTTGCTATCTAAACACATCTGACTAATCATGAAACCCATGAGAGAGGCAGGTGGATTGTAACAGCAGATGAGTTGAAGGGCCGCAATTCTCATACAAGGAAAGGGTTCAAATAATTGCTTGTTAGTCACAGAAAAACAATGCTGGAAGAAAACTATGAATAAATGAACGAGTGAACACTGGATTAATGAGCTACTTCCTCTGCTTGGTGGATGAACTCTCAGGGGATGACGATTCATTTTCATTACAGGTGGGAACACAATGCAGTTAACAGGGTCTTGCTTTCTGCCTGCTGCTCAATTGACACACAGCCTGGTGACAAAGCCTGGGACATGGAGGGCTTGAGCACTGGACACAGTACGTTTATTTCACAGCCCCAAATGAGAACAGTCCTCCTGCTCTGGGTTTGGTGAAGTGCAGCTGCTGCCTGGTCTGTCTGGGAAGCAGCTTGATACCAGAGACACCGGCACGGGGAGCTATTCTGTTCTGAGGAGCTGTGGGTTCGTTCAGCCAGGTTTATACCATGGGGACTGCCCCACACAGACCTGGCTGATGAGTCCTGTGGGACCCTGGCTAGCTGTAGCCTCCTCTACCAGGTGTTCCTGTCACTGGGCAACACCAAGGTACTAACAAGCCCCACTGAAAGCCAGCTTACTTTTCTTCTTTGCTCTCCTCTTTTATCTTTTTCCCTTCAACTTGCCTCTCCATTCCTGTGTTTCCAAGGGAACTCCTCAATTTGCACATGGACAGCCAGCTTGGGTCCAGAGGCATTCCTACACTGCTCTTGCGCAAGAAGATACAGACTGCAAAACCCCTATGGAGTCAGCCAGGGTCCAACGTATTAACTAGCGAGGGTTTTCCCAAAGCCTGGCACCAGCAATGCAGACCTGAGAAGGCTCAGAAGATGGGCACCTGCCATCTAAGAGAGCAGTGTCAGCCAGCATCGTTCTTAACAGAGCCAGGCTTAATTTAATCACTCATCCGCTCCCACTGAACTCCCTGATCTCCAGGATACCCCTGCTCTCCATTTCCGTGAATGATGGAGAGATGACAGCATTTAATGAGATTGAATGTCATCTTCATTACAATAAGAGCCTTTAATTATATCAATGAACATCATTTGATACCAAAGAAAAGCATGCTGTCTTAAATTTCCGCCATTGACAAGGGGTCCAGAAGAACTGGGTTCCAGTCCTGGCTTTGCCAGAGGCCTCTTCTGGCCCATTAGGTAAGAGCAGGATAGCCACTGAATTAAAAGTTGTGTAAGCAGTGTAGATCAGACACTTCCTAACTGTAGGGAGTGAGACTCTGCAACCTAAACACTCTGTGTGTAATTATTAAATTGAAGCTGATTCAGAACATTGACACATAAAGAGAACGACCTACAGGGTCTCCATCCTTTCATACAGCTTTACATTTCAAACAATTACTTTAAAAGGATTGGATCAAAAAGTTGGTGCTTGCTCAAAGCCCCAGAAAAGACTATCCAATTCAAATCCAAATTGGGTTTTTTTGTGGCTGCAGCAGTGTTTCCATCACTCTGAGTATTTTGGCATGATAGTCTCCGAACTAGACTTGTGTCTGCTGGAAAAGAGATGTACAAAAATACGGTGTTTCTTCCCAGCTTGGAGAGTGAGTAGATAATAGAGTAGGAATCAGGCTCTATTTTTAGAGCCTAGCTTTTTAATTCATTAGCTGTACAGAACTCTTCACAGGCAGTCACTTTTCTCTACTGGGTCAAGGCTAGTGAACAACTGCTGCAATACAAGGACACAGATAAGTGAGAAAGTCGAGCTGTAACTCTCCTCCATCACTAATTACCTCATTCTAAGGCCCCCACAAAAATCACCAGTGAAATTCCATGACCTTCTGCTGCAAGGAAGGAGCCAACTGCCTCCTCCAGCAGCATCTGTGCCTTTCGCAGGCATCATGCCAGCGTCCCTCTCCCAGCAGCACACAGCTGCCTTGCAGAGATTCCCAATGCTTTGGAGACAAAGCAAGGAAACAATTACACTCGCTGTTGATTAGTGAGTCCCTACTTTTCAACCTAGCTAGTGTTGCCAAGTAATGAGCACTTGTATTAGCTATGTGGAAGGGAGTTTACTACTTGCTTATTTAAAGAACATCCTAAATCACACAATCTGTTTTTACACATCCCACCCTTCAGGACAGAAATAGTGCTCTTGCCAGGCCCTCACCTTGTACCAAAAGTTGAGTGATCAGCTAATCTAGGCAGCTGACACAAAAGTGAAATCCAGACTAATAAAAGCTTACAGCCAACTATTTTCAACAGTGCCTAAAACCAGGCTGAACCAGGCTGGTACTGTATGGCCCCATTTCTCTGCAGTTTGACTGTGGTATTCATCTTGCCTAGAAACCAGACAGCTCTTTTAATTACATCCAAAGCACGCCTGCTCAGACTGAGAAATGATCAGTCCTGCAAGCAGAGCCAAGTAGATGGCTTGGAAACAGATTACTGGATTCCTCTACGTCTTAATAGATTTGCCTAGTGAAATTCCTGAAGCTTCCTCTTCCCTCCCCCTGCCCTCCTTCACCTACAGCTTAGTGTCCCTGTTTCAGGCAGACCCTTGGTGTCTGGGGAGGGTTGAACTCAAGTTACAGCCTCTCCCTAGGACTATCTCAGATGCCTGGTTTCTACCACAATTTCAAGGAAAACAGTCTACTTGCAGTCTCTTGAACTTGCACAACAGGTTCAAAAATCAAGTAGGAAAGGCAGAGATCATATAACCTCTCTCTAACCCTGACTTCCCAAGCCAACAACAAAAAAGCTTTTCCTCAATGTTTTGCCTTTTTAAAATAAGTATTTTATTAAAAGAATAATTTATCTTTCCACTTCACTCAAGTTCTGCACAGCAACGTCCCTTCAAATCCAAACCCCTGTTTAACAGCATAAAACACTTCCAGTGTGGAAAGACACTAAGGCAGTCTGACATCTCAAAGAGCTTGGAATGAGCTGTACATACCCAGAGCATCCTTTGAAGGCACTACCATCTGTTTTTCCTTCACTGGTCTGATACCGTGCCCTTTTACGTACACTGTCATCAGCAGTTTCCAATAAACTTTGGAGGGGACAGTATTTTCCCCCTTATTTTAAAGTTCAAAGAGTTACAGGACCACAAGGACCAACCCCAGGCGGGTCTCACTGAAGACACCTGCCACATGCTGCAAGGTTTGAATGCTGACAAAGGACACAGCATTAGTGCTGACTGCCCCATCACCTGCTGTCACCTTCCCCCATCAATGGCAAGGGCCCCAAACAGCTTAACAATCCCTAGTACAGTATTGTAAGTCTTTAAGTTGTTGCCTTAAAAAAAAATCATAGGTTTGGGCTGAATGGAGCCTAAAGATCATCTAGTTCCAAATCCCCTGCCAGGGGCAGGGACACCTTTGTCTAGACCATGTTGCTCAAACAGACAAAAGAAATTCCAAAGGAATTGACACGCTGGCCACACTGGCACTACCTTAAGCCCTTAAATCTACAAACCAGGCAGATCAACCCCCTCTCTGCTATAACCCTCTTCATGCTCAGGAGAAACATCACTCATCAAACTTGCTTTGAGGAACTTCCACTTCCGGTCCTACACCATCACAGGAGCTACTTTCAACAACACTACTGATACTTCAAAGGAGAGGCTAAAAAAAAAAACTCCCTTTAGAGCAGACAGATAGATTTAACACTTTTTAACAGAAGATTATTTTGCATTTTTCTTGTTTGAACCAAACAGAACACATCAATAAAGAACTGCCACCTTGAGCTGCTCTTCCTGGCTTTGAGAACACACTGCCAAAATGTCTCTTCTTCAGACTACCACCCTCCTGTAAGAACTTAAACTGAAGAGGAGTATTAAGTGAATTTCTCAGTTGAAGGGAAAATCTTGACATGTTTTAAGTCTCAGGCAAAAAACAACATCCCACATCCCAAGCTGAGATTCCAGGAAGACACAGCTACTTCCCGGGCCTTCTATCAACCTCTTCTCCTATCACTACCCAATGGATATAGTACAGAACCTGTGGAAGTTATAACAGCCATCCATCTAATTTACCACGAACTGCATTTAATCTCTCAGCCTTTATGCGCAAGCTGACTTCATGCTGAAAGGTCACACTGTAATTTCACAAAAAGTAGTCTAAAATACATGCATCTATAACTGTTATCCAAATGTGGTTATTTCTCCCACCTAAACATGCAGAGTAAATCAGAATGCAGCTCTCTAACACAGACAGGTTCTCTGTTCTGGTATCAAAAGGAAGGTTTAAGAAACTCAATCCCCCCTCAATCTTGACAAATGAAATAATACCTACTCTACAGTCAGTATTTTACTATTCAGCCTAAAACCTTATTGTTCTTTGCGCTGTGTCTGCATTTTTAATACTGTGCACTTCAATGAACAGAGCAACCTTTACCTTTCCAGTCTGTGCTCAGTTGATTTGGGCAATGTTTGTAGCTGAGAGGCCCAAGAGCTGATTTGACAATGAAGAAGTACAAAAAAACAGAACTTGAAAAATAAAATTGCCATTAGTACTTAATCACCTATAAAAAATAAATGAGCACTTTCAGCTTACATCTCATTGCACAAGACCAAAGCTGGCCTTCAGTCTAAGCACAGGACACACAGAACCCAGCTTACAGACAGTGACTAAACAGACCAAGAAAAAAAAAAACATGGACCAGCCCTTGGCCTTTCAATACACACTGCACACGTCCTTCCGTGTTATCCAGAGTGAACCCCATCACAGTACTCTATACTCGGGGCCTACAATCTTCACAAGTATCAAATTACATTTTCAAAAGCCTGTTAAAATATGGAAACACCTGAACTCCTGGAGAACTCCACGCTTGTCCACAATACCCAAGAAGCAGCAGAAGCATTGTTAAATTTAACAACCTGCATGAGCTTTATTAGATCACCACGTTTACAAGAATTAGCGGTAGCGGTGCAGCTGCAGGGTGTTGCACCTTCTCCAGGCCGCACGACGAGAGCCACCGATGGTGTGGTGGAATTTGTGGCCCTTGCCAAGCCCACGACTCTTGCGCCCGGCTGACGTCAGCCCACGCATCTCTCTGTGCTTGTGGACAGGCTTGGTGATCCATTGGGTATCAGGATTCCGCCTGATGGTCTTATGGAAGGGATCAATGAGGATCACTTCAAAAAACTTGTAAGTGGAATCTTCACCCACCCAATACGAGTTCAAGACTCTCAGAGCCCCACAGTGACGGCCAGCACGTTCCTAGAGGAAAAAATAAATGCAAAAGGCTGTAAAACCATGGGTGCAGAGCACTCTTCATGTAGAAAGATGAGTAAGTCAAACATAAAATTTCAATTCCCCAAGTGAGCTTCTTTTCCTATAAGAACTCATCCCCTTCCAATTGCAAATGTGTAAGAAAAGTAATAGCTGAAAAGAATGCTGTTACAAAAAAAAAAAAAAAAAAAAAAAAAAAGCTGTTTGGATTCCTGCACAAAACAGGTTTTAAAGAACATGAGCAGGAAGGTGCTTGGTTGACAAAAGAGAGAACTCTCTGTACACAGAAGCACCCAGTCAGTAAATACACAATGTTAAAAATAACTTCAATGTGAAAATGAAGAGCACGAGCTGCACTTGGGTCACAGAACAGTCTTTTGTGGAAAGTTATGAAAGACTGATTAATTTGCGCATCTAAAGCTACAGGGGAGAAAGACATTTCTGCAGAGAGTAAGCCCATACTGGTAGGAGTAAAGGAATAGCTGATGTAACAAATATTTGTACCACTGCTGGCATATTAGTGCTTGCTATTCCTATCCTCACTTGTGGTTAGAAAGACGGAATCTTAGTTTAGAAAACAAAACAAAGCAGGAAATAGCAATTATGCAACCCCATCTGCCTCTGCTGTTAAGAATTCTCCTTGTTTAAAACACTGTATGTTTAATTGTAGGACTTTATCATCATCATGGGGAAACATTAACCAATGGACCCCATTCATCTTCTTCCCCAATGTAATCCAAACCTATTGCTACAGGCTTCCCTAAACAGCACTTGACTATTTTTCTGCACATGGAATAGTATTATTTCAAATCCTTGTTTTATTCTAGTGTGAGACCAACACCGGTATGAAACATTAGAACACCAATCACCCTCAACCAGCTTCTATTTGAGGATCGGAGCTCCAATCAAGGCTTTGCATTTCTGTAATCTGAAGTATATGAGTCTTCAGGAAAGACTGTGTCAGATTCAGAAATTTCAAGCTGAAATGGAGGACAAATAACCTCTTCCATAGTTGTCATAAGTGAGCATGTGATTAGCCATCAGGTATGTAGGAATAACACACATGAAGAAAATGCCATGAGCTCTGAAAACAGAACTGTATTTTTAATTCAAACTCATCACTTGTGCTTCTTTTAAATAAGCGTGTCCCATTTATATTTTTCCCTGAAAAAAAACCCACCATATTTAACTTGCTGTAGTCACTCAGAAATATTTTCAAAGTTCTGAGGACAGAAAAGTCTTCTGCTTCAAGATGGAAAGGCAACAACACTCTCCCTTCTTCCACAATGTCTCTTGTTTTGAGAATGCAGCCTGGTATTACCTCTAACCCACTGAAAAAGGGTTTTTTTAAAAGGTGAGAATTGTATCTCTTCCAGACTACTATTGTGACAGCAATGAAGCTTACAAGACCTCATCGAATCAAAGTTTACATTTTGAGTATTTCAATAACATTATCTCACCTAAAAGTAAGTTAACTACCAAACTGTGTGCTTGTGAAGTACCAATGTTTTTTATAAAGAAGCAGAATGTCTCTGGCACGTTGCCTTCAGCTCCTGTGATACAGCTAAGTATGCTGTGCAGCACTACTACTACGCAAACAGGTGCTACAGGCTTTAAGAACTCACGTGTACTTTGTGACAGGACCATCACCTGCAGCTAGTGATCCATACCACGTGGCAGGAAACACAGGAGTGGGATTTACTGACAAGTTAGACGCCTTAGCACATGCAACTTATTTCTCATGCCTACCGCTTTATTTTACTGTAGCTTGGACTAGTGATGTGTTTTTGTAACAAATATTGGGGCATACTTTGGAAGTATACATTGTGAACTTCACTAAACCACCCAAGTGGTTCCCACAGGCCCCATTTTTAAAGACTGAATAGTTTTTTTATTGTCTCAATAGGGCTTTTAAAGACATTCCGCTGCTTTCCTACCACCATTATTCAAAATCTTTTACCCAACGTATTAACAAAGCAGCTGGTTTGGTTTTACCTTTTTTGTCCCTTAGTATTTTCAATTTTTACAAACTAAAACCTTCCAACCAAAATTTGTAAGCAATAACCAAAATACTCACCTCTGCTACAGACTGAAGACTCCGGGCAAACTTGAGCTGGTTAACACCATGATGCACAGGTTTACCATAGGTTGCACCTTTGGGGACCGGACGTTTGCGACCACCGCGGCGAACACGGACACGGTAGATAACATAACCTAAAACAAATGGCGACTTAGGAACTAGAACAATTCTAGTAGCAATTTATATCCCTGTACTGCATTTCCAATTCCCAAAAATTTACATGAAATGCTGCAACATGAAGTCGGTATACTAATTTTTACCAAAATTTACATCTGGAGATGAATAGCACAAGATTTGTTATTTTCATTACAACTGAATAAGGAAAGCGATATCCTGCACAACTGTCTTTTAGCTCCAAACCAGAGCTTATGGCACCTTTCCACTATCCAGTCCCAAGATCAGCAACAGCTAGCTACATTGGAACACAATCATAAAATAACCCCACCAAACCACTACCTGAACCCTACAATTCAGATGGCAGCACTCACAAAGCACTGAAGCTCAAGTCATCCACAAACCTGCTGAAATCTGATCGCTGCAAAATGAGGGAATTAGATGAACGACAGAAGTGTCAAGTCTTAGCTTTTTATTTTCTTAGTGAATAAACATCCTGTTTATTTTAACAGGATTTCCTCAAGTTACACATGGATGGCCACTTTCCCCATTTCTTTTCCTGACCAGTAACTGTTTTCCAATGACAGTACAAACTCCATCACCTTGCCCAAGTGCATGCAGCTGTAATTCACAGTATGGCTTGGTTTAGAAGGAACCTTAAAGATCATGGAGTGCCAACGCCCGTGCCATGGACAGGTACACCTTCCACCAGACCAGTTTGCTCAGAGCTCCATCCAACCTGGCCTTGGGCACTCCCAGGGATGGGGTATTCACAATTTCCCTGGGCAACCTGTCCTAGTACCTCGCCACCCTCACAGTAAAAAGCTTCTTCCTAATATCTAATCTAAACCTACTGTTTCAGTTTGAAACCATTCCCCCTTGTCCTGTCACTAAATGCTCTTGTGCAAGTCTCTATCCAGCTCTCTCACAGCTCCTTTCATTCACCCCGAAAAAAAACATGACAGGTAGCCCATGACAAAACTTGGGCAGAGGACACCCCCCAGCCCTAGGATACTAAAAACACTGCACAACTCTGCGGCACTAACGTTGCACAAGAAAATTGAGGTCAAAGCCCATTTGATCTTCACCTGCCTTCATCTTCACAAAAGGCAGAGATGCAAAATTAAGTGAAGGTTTTAGGGTGTGGGCACTGCTACCAACTGAGGACATTTATGATATTGTGTTCATTTCACACAGGACACTTCACTTTACTGACACTCAGTGTCAGATTTTGTTATTCTGCTGTCACTGAAAGAAGCCAATGTCACTCCATCGTGAGGCACACAGACCTCACCTCTCTGTGCCATTACCTTGCTTGGCCTTGTATCCCAGCCTGCGGGCTTTGTCCGGTCGTGTGGGGCGCGGAGCCCGGTGCAAGGCCGACAGCTGCCGGTACTGCCAGCAGCGCACACGCAGCAGGAACCGCATCACGTCCGACTGCTTCTTCCTCCATAGCTCCTGGATGTACTTGTAGGCACCCATATCTGTCTACCTGCTGGATAGAGAGGTCAATGAAAACAGTGCACCAAAAGCAATTCCCAGTTTGAGTATCTTCCAACAGTGGCACTGCACAAAAATCACACCTGGAACAGCACTGAAAGACAGGGAGCACTCAAGCTTCCTTGTACCATTGATACATCTGGCAACATGGATCACACCCGTCAGCCTCCAGCATCACATACGGCAGTCACCATTCCCTCCGATTTTCTTCCTTTTCATAGCACGTGTTAAACTCCTCAACTGAGGAATTTTCAGATGTGCTGTCTGATACTACCAAATCCAACAATTAAACACCTGGAACAAGTTGTAAATATCAATCTATAAAGAACTATGTGACTGTGAGTAGTGTGGCCTTCATTGTTAACACTTAGAAGTAAAACCTTATTAAAGTAAGTGAAAGCTTCAGTTTTATTAGTAAGTAGAAGTTTAACAGTTGCTTAAGAAATGAACTGGATTGGGACTTTTGCTTCCTTAGAGCTATTCACATGGTGTCTCCCACATCTCAAGGGAGACAAGGCCTTCTGCCACATCCCTTGAAACTGGGCTTTAAGTAAAATGGGACGTACTGATCATGTCACACTAAAAAAGAAATGTCAGAGCACAGTGTCTGACTGCTGCTGACATTTGTGTTTTGCTCCATAGATGCCTTGTGTTTTTTATTAAAGTCATTGTTAAAAATTATTAATGCTAAGCACCATCGGGATTAATTTTTAGACTTCAGCAGAGCAAGGACTCAACACAAAGTTCCTACAGGTCGAATTTTCCCCTTAAGAAAATGACTATTACAAAGTCCCTCTTCTGAGTTGCGTATGTCTTAAAAGTAGAAGGCATTTCAAAAACAAAACATTGCTTTAGTTTTTCATCATGTTTACTTTCTGTTTTCCTAAAAACCTCTGAGGTCTCACACATCTGCAGCAATCAGCATGTGCACCTAAACTCCATCATGTCCCCCACATGCAACTCACCATCAGATACATGCAGCGCGCTTTATTTACGTTTAAAAACACCCCAAAACCAGTTCGTGTGTCATTTTGGATACCCCTCTTGTTTGAACCTGCCCAGTTATAGCTCATCCATCCCCATTCCCCGCCACTCCACCTCTTCACTGCATTATGGCACATACCCCCCACGCACAAACCGCAAACGCGAAGCAAACCAGGGCACGCAGTCGGTCACCGACCTGCACCCGCTCTGTGGCGCCAGGGCCACCCTGGCTGTCCCGCTCCCCTCCCCGCCCCACCGAGGCGCAGCCCGCAGGCCCTCCTCCACCGGCCTCCCAGAGGCCCCGCGCCGCAGGAGCAGCCCCATCCCAGCCGGAGCCGGGCGGAGGAGGCGGCGGGACGGGCGGATGGGCGCCCGGGTCCCGGGATGGGCGCGGATTGAGGGATCGGCCGAGCGCGGACCAGCCCTCACCTGATGGCGCCCAGAAACGAAAAGGAAAGGCCCTGTTACCCACAAACCCTCGCGGCCAAGCGCACTTCCGGCGACGGCGGCGGTGCCTCATGGGCAATGTAGTCCGGAGGGGGCGCCGGGCCGCGCGCCCCGCCCCGCCCCGCCCGGCCCGGCCCGGCCCGGCCCCCCGCGGCCGCCAATGGGAGCGCGGGGCGGGGCCTGCGCGGGTCAATGGGGCCGGGCGGGACGCTCTGTCCAGGTGCGCGTTCGCGGCGGGCTGGGGGGGCGGCCCCGAGGGCGCGCTCTGGGGCCGGGGGCGCGCATTGGGGCACGGCCCGCCCGGGGGCTGGACCTGGGGCAGGGACTTGGCGAGATGCGGCATCCCCCTCCCCCCACCCCGTCAGAGCCCCAGGCTGGGGATTGGGACTTTCCTTAAAACCCTGAAAAGAACCCTTAGGGGAAAAAAAAATCTCTAAAATAATAATATTTTTTTAAATCGTAAGATTATGAGGAACAGCTGAGGGAGCTGCGTTTGTTTAGTTTGGAGAAGAGGAGGCTCGGGGGCAGCCTCATCCCCCTCTCCAACTCCCGGAAAGGTGTCTTTGTTGAGGTGGGCGTCAGTCTCTTCTGCCGTGACTGCACTGAGAGGATCAGAGGAACTGGCCCTCAGCTGATGCAGGCGAGACTCAGATTTGGTATTAGAAGAAAATTTTTCGCTGTTAGGGTGGTCAGGCATTGGAATCTGTTGCCCAGGGTGGTTGTGGAGTCACCAAACCTGGAGGGGTTTAAAAGGCATCTGGATCTGGTGCTGGATGATGTGGTTTCATGGTTTAGGGGTTACAGTGTTAGTTCTGGGTTGAGGTTTGGGCTGGATGATCTTAATGGTTTCTTCCAACCTAATGATTCTATTCTAAATAGTAAACCTTAAGGGCAAAAAAGTACCCTAAAAACAATTCTAAAACCTTTTCAGTGGGGGGAAGGGGAGGATGCCATGGAGTCCCCAGTTCTGCAGTCCCTGGTTTTACCCACTGATCTGCTCCTGTCCCTGCAGTGTCCCTCCTGCATATGGCCTGGCACAGGTTGGATGGGGCATTGAGTGACCTGGTTTAGTTGGTGGCATCCTTTCCCATGGCAGGGGCTGGAAGGAAAGGATCTTTAAGTTGCCTTCCAACCCAAGCCATTCCATGATTCCATGAGTTAGGCTCTCCCAGCCTGCAAGTTCTTTCTGCATCCCTACCTATGGCTGCAGGATGATCTTTCTGTTTTTCAGTGTATACTTTTCAGAGCACCGTGGCTTGTGAAGCATTACCTGGTTGAACTGGAATTGAGGCAGGACAACGCCAGCCCCTCCTGGTCCAGAAAAGGTACTCTTCTACTCGCTCTCTGTGGAAAATGGCTTCAAACAGCAAACTGAGTCAGGGCCTACTGCCCTGCCATGGCTCACTGGCAGAGGGAAGTGCCCCTACCTGCTGGATGCCTCCTGCTAGAGCCAACCCCCACCCATCCAAACTGATTTAAAGCAGACCAAAAAAACCTGCTTCTGCATTGGCTTTCCTGTGGTTCTGCCTTTAATGCTCCTGTGTTGTAGTTCCTTGTCTGTAAAAGCTAGAAACTTTCTGTGAGTGAAATAAAAGGGAAGGAACCACCATTTTCTTGCATTTCCAGAAGCCGTCCTGGTACCATGAGATACCATCGGGCCCACTGCAAACCCAGGAAGCCCGATAACGCTGTGCACACACACGCCAACAAACACAGCCTCTGCCCCGGGGGGTTTGCATGCTTCAGCGCTCCCAGTCTCCCCGAGCCTGACAGGACAAGTGTCGAGGCTGCAGGCAAGCATCAGCACCACTGGCAGCAGCCTAAAACCTGAAAAAATGGTGTGGGAGGAAACTCTAGTCCTAAAAATATCAGCTGCTGGTGAGCGCTGGGAGGGAGCTGTGCCCCTGCTGCTTCACGCTTTGCCTTTCGCCTTCCGCGGGCTTCGCTCCCATCGGGTGCCCATCCCCGTGCCGTGCCAGGCTGACAGCCTCCTGTGTCTGCACAGGGCTCTGCTGCAGATCCTGCCCTCGGGAGCCATGGGAAAGGGCTACAAGGTGGTGGTTTGTGGAATGGCCTCAGTGGGAAAGACTGCGATTTTGGAGCAGCTTCTCTATGGAAAGCATACTATTGGTGAGATGTTTTTACTTTTGGGGGGAGGTTGTTTCCTTTTCCAGCATCTTGTTCTGTGTGGGCCCCAAAACACGAATAACTGAGGACTGTGAACTGCGCTGAGGTGAAGGAGGAAATTAATGTGGTTTTGTGGCATCTCTGTGCAGTTCTTCAAATTCATAGTTCCTTATCTACTGATTTTTAAAAGAGTCTTGGAGAAGAAGGCGTTCCATGATGTTTCCAGTAATAAAACACAAGAATGTTTAAAAAGAAAGAAACTCTGAAAGTAGGTGATGTGCCTGCTGCCTAATTACAAAAGAAATATCTCATTCCCTGAAAGATGGTGTAGATGCCTGAAAAATAAATAGCTGTCACATGATGAGTATAGACACTGTTTAGACTTTCGTTTCATCTTCTTAAAGCTTTATTTTGCTTGGTTTTGGCTAACATTTAATCAAAGCTCTGTTAAGAAAAACAGCTCAGCTTTGAGTTCCATGTTCTGTGCTGAACTTCGAAGGCCAAGCGTCTCTGCTCTCTAAGAAATCCTCCTGGGGAAAATAGACTTGACAGAAGAACAGGGGGTGTCTGATATTTGCTGTGCACAAAAGAAAGGGAACAAAGGCAAAGCCGTCACGTTTCCCTCTGTTTCCACATTTGGCTTTGAAACGAAGGGCAGTGATCATCAGGCTGACAAATTATTCCTGCCTCACCTAGAAACAAGGGGTGGTACCAGGGGGCTTTGACAGATGTTTAGTCACTTTGCATTTTTCTCTCGAGCTGGTAAATTAGACATTGGGATAAGTTGTTGGATAAACACAAGGATTTCTAGAATGGTGCTTTGCAGCACTGCATCTTTAAAATGTGTGGATGGGAGGAATTTGCTGGCAAAGCGTGATACAGAACTGTGTGCTAATACCCGTGTTTAAAAGGAGGATTTCCTCTAATGTTGCAGCAACATCTGTTTCCCGCATCCTACTGAGTGCTAGGCACGTAGCCCTGTGTAGCTTTCAACGTGAAGGCTGCAAAACCTGCAGGCTGAAGGTTTTTTCCCTTTGCTACTGACCTGCCTCTGCTCTGTGCTGGGCTGGGTGACTGTCAGAGACACCCGAGCAGCATGAGCAAGGCCACGTTACTTAAATCGTATTGCCTTGCATTAATTCCTGCCTCCTATTAGCAACCCAGGCAGGAAGGATATTCGGGTGTTGCTGATCAAAGGAGCTATTTATGGAGCCAGCCATGTACATGATTATACAACGTCATGGACACTGGCTGACATAACCAGAGGGAGGCCTCGTGCCTGGAGTTTAGCCGTGGGTGTCCCTCTGTCACTCCCAAATGCTCTGCTCCAGCTTGGCCATTGAGCAACACAGACCTCCTCCTCCACCCCCTTAAAAAGATCAGTTTTCCTTGCCTGCAGCTCTGCTCTTATTTTTTGGAGTTACTGGTAAAGGAAGGAGCAGCTGATAGTGGATGGGGGTTGAAAGGGGAGAAGGAAGAAGGTAGTCTCCTGTTTTCTGTGATTTTGGTCAAATCTTATTCCTAAGACATTCACAGAAAGAGGGCAAGTAGCAGAGTCAAGATCAAGATATGATCATTATGGAGCTGCTGCAGACTGAAGAGATGAGTGGCCTTGGCCCAGCAATTTTGACATCCCCTACATAGGCAATTGGGCACATTTGGGGGGATGGACCAATAAAACTGGTGCTTTTGGCAGTCCTGCTGAGTGGCCACCATCCTCCCTGCCTCTTAACTCAGCACATTTGTGGCAGAGGGTGCCTGGAGTATGGGCTGGTGGAAATAGTTCCCAGAAGACTTTCAGCTACTGTTCCACTCTGTATTGATTTAACTCCTGAATTGCAGAAGCAGGATGCCACTGTGAGGGTCTCACTGCTCAAGGACAGAGTTTGAGGAATGGCAAGTCTTTGACTGCTCCTTTGCAGAGCTGCTTTAAACTGCACAATGGTGCTACCATTGCAGGGGTGGCCCTTCCACACCTGACACATGATTACAGGATCTTGATCCTCATTTCCTAAAGCTTGCAAGCTCCAGAAAGCTGACATGTACATCTTGGCTGCAAGCCTTTTTGGCCGGAGGCAAGAAAGGTCTAGTGTGTTTGCTGAAAGCCTGTCTGTTCGGAGCCAACCAGCAAGGCAGCTCACCGGGCATGGCAACATGGACACAAGCTGTTTCAAAACCTGTGCTTCCTGACTGACGTCAGGAGCAGCTCCACGGCCGCTCCAAGGGCCCAGGAGCCATGGGGAGGATGGCCGAGCCAACGCCGGGAGTCTTTCCGTTCTGATGGCAGGCACATCCTCCTCTCCGTGACAAGAGGCATGCTAGAACTTGGTTGGAGGCTCAGAGCACAAGGTCTGCTGCCATTCTCTGAGATGTCACGGCCACTGTCACGAGGGTCTCCTCCTGGCTGTAAATCAGCCATGAGTCTGTCAATGCTCACGTGCCTCCTGTTGACTTTCCTGTAAAAAGAAGTGGTGGCACAGCTGGTGTCAGGGAAGTGATTAGAGTCCTTGGAGGTTTCATGCTGCTATGTAAAGCTCTTGGCTTTGAGCCCATGCTCCTGGCTGTATGCTTGGTGATGGTGCTGTAAACCCAGTTGCACTGTGTTTCTTTTCCTAGAAAAACATGTACCTTCAGATCTCCCTGGCTTGTCAGGGATGAAGTCCCTAAGTGCCACTGTTACTTACATAGTCAGCAGCTAGCACTCTTGCAAAGGCATTAAGATTGTGTGAGGTCAAAGAGGAAAAAGTACTCAGGATGGAGGAATACCCCAAAAAAGGAGTATCTGTGTCCCCATAGTATGTGGGCAACACTGTCTAATATTGGATTTTGTGCTAGGCTTTAAACTGCAAGAGAGTTTGCCTTGTGCCCCAGGATAGGAAGGGAGAGGACAAAAAGATGAGAGATGCTCTCAGAGCCACAT
The DNA here is from genome assembly GCA_036630365.1 of Acanthiza pusilla. Lineage (NCBI taxonomy): Eukaryota > Metazoa > Chordata > Aves > Passeriformes > Acanthizidae > Acanthiza > Acanthiza pusilla. Next base: position 15,824,004 of record JAXCHO010000073.1, read on the forward strand.
AAAATAAGGTAGCTATTTCATGACAGACACTCTTGCTAAACTAATACAAGGAATTGGAAAAAAAACTGAAAGGAGATGTTTGAAATGGGTGCAGATTTAGCTTTGAGGCATGTAGGTACTATATCACCATGGGTCAGAACAAATAGTTGTTAGGAATTGCACGTATGTATGTGGTACATATACATGCATAGCAGTGTGCCCAAGTGGCCAAGAAGGCCAATGGCATCCTGGCCTGTATCAGAAATTATGTGACCAGCAGGGCCAGGGCAGTGATCATCCCCCTGTACTCAGCACTGGTGAGTCTCCATCTCCAATCCTCTGCTCAGTTTTGGGCTCTGCTCTACAGGGAAGACATTGAAGTGCTGAACTGTGTCCGGAGAAGGAAAATTAAGCTGGTGGAGGGAAGGTCCTGGAGCACAAGTCTGATGAGGAGCAGCTGAGGGAGCTGGGGATATTTAGCCTGGAGAAAAGGAGGCTCCAAAGGGGGACCTTACTGCTCTCTGCAGCTACCTGACAGGAGGGTGTAGCAACGTGGGGGTCAGCCTCTTCTCCCAAGTAACAACAGGACAAGAGGAAATGGCCTCAAGTTGTGCCAGGGGAGGATTAGATTGGATATTAGGAAAAATGTCTTCACTTAAAGGGTGTTGATGCATTGGAGCAGCCTGCCCAGGGGAAGTGGTGGAATCACCATTCCTGGAAGTGTTCAAAAAACATGTAGGCATGGCACTTGAGGACACAGTTTAGCAGTGGGCCTGGCAGTTCTGGTTTAACAGTTTGACTTGATGATCTTAGAGGTCTTTTCCAGCCTTGAATATTCTATGATTCTGTGATTGCCTGGTACCTGGGATGATATCTCTTTTTGTGGCTTAAGTGTCATGTTTGTCCAAATCCTCCACCTTCTCTTGCTGTCCTGAAGAAAGAGGGGCCAGTCTTATCTCCTCAGTCATGAAAAGGATCCTTGGCTGGCAGCAGAGGATTGTCCCACTAAGTACCTGTGGAACCTGGCACTGCTTGGCCTGGCCTCTCTTGACCAGGCTAACAGACTTTCTGGCTTAGCTTTGGCACAGGACATGTCTGTAAAGAGGATGTTCCTCAAACAGTGTTCCTGTTCAGTGATGGTGCAAAAAGGAGTCTTCCTTCTGCCTTAAAATATTTTTGGCCTCTCAGCCTATGGTAAAGCTTATCAGCACAAGAGGAGGAGATGAGAACTCTCACTTGTAGAAGACTTACCTCTGCCTCCTGGCTGTGTAAAAAGCTGGTATGCTCAGGTTATTTATAAGCAGCTACTTCAGGTCCTCTTACTAGCAAGGAATGAAAACACCATATATTACTGTGGTAGAAGCCATAATGAGAAAATTTGCCTCACTTGGTCAAGCTGGAGGGATCTGGGGTTTTGGCTTACACAGCTCCAAAAGATATGGAGGATGTGGAGGCTAATTAACCTAACAATACATTCATAGAATCATAGAATGGTTTGGGTTGGGACAGACCTTGAAGATCATCTCCTTCCAACCCCCTTGTCATGGACAGAGACGCTTCTATACATCTTCGCTTCTTAAATTAGAACTACCTCATGGTAGAGGTGCAGTCAGCTTTGCCTTTTAGAAATAGATGAAAACGGAGCTTTATGTATGTTACTGAGGGTCACAACCTGGCTGTTTGTTGGTGGGACCAGTACTGCCCTAGCAGCTAAATCTAAGCAGATCAGCTCCTCTTGAGGTCTGTCCAGCTCTTTCCCAAGTCAGGGATCCTCTGACACACTGTCATTTGAGATCTAAATAAGGCAAGCCTGTTATCCTGCAGTTTACAAACATTAAGAATAGCAGGCTTTGGAACCTCTTTGCTGAATTCCTCTAGAAAAAGGGAAAAAGAAATCTCTTTTGTGATTTTTGAAAGGAAATCTTTGAAGGTACTCAACAAGACACAAAATTTGTATTGTGTTAAGGCTCAAGATCCAACTGCGAACTTTTGAAATTCCATACGTCTTGAAATTTTGATTTGCTTAGGTATATCTGCTGTGCCTAGCCTGAGTGTGCAGTATTCATTAGTATATTGAGCCTTTTCTGTATCTCATTGGGAAGCCACAAGGGATTAGAACACCACCCAATTTATGCCTGAGGCTTCCCGTTGCAGTTCCTCTGTGGCAGCAGTCAGTAACAAACAAAGACCTTTCTGCCTCTCCTAAGATTTGCACCAGCTAAGTGGGTGCTAGAGAGTGGCATCACTTCTGTCTATTCCTCCTTTCCCTCTCCAACTTTTTCACATTTTTGGTTTTTAAAGGAAGGATGACATGGCACACAATCTTGTTAGATCCCCTTTGCCCTTGTAACTTCTGAACCTGCAATCTGGCCCGCTGTAGTGCTCTGCTCCATGGAAAACCTGCTCAAGCTGGCAGCAGTCTGCAGGACAGGGACTTCCCAGCACAAGCTGCCCTTGCCCGCACAGATAGCAGAGGTGAAATGCATGGGGCTGCCAGTGAAGGAAAGGAGAACCAAGATGTTTGTGGCAGGGAGGATGGGATGGTGCCAGCACCTTTCTAGGACATTGACTAATGTTGCTACTCTTAAAACAACTTGCCTGGCCCATGTTTGAATGGAGCCCTAGGAAGTGTTTGAACAGGATGGTACTAACAAGAAGTGTAAATGTGATTGTCAGCAAGCTGTGGCTGGCACGTGGTCTGGGCTTTAGGAGCAGGGCCTAGAATAAGGTGACACAGGTATTTCTAAAAATTATGTGTGTTTACTAAGGAAACTACTTACATATACTCCCTCCCCCAGTGCACGTAGGTGAAATTTCACCTCTGGAATCTGATACTGGTGCATAAATTTCAAATCCCTCCTAAGTGCCCCCCCCACCCCTTTCACATCAAAATTTGTTGCTCTATTCTGCTGAGTTAAGTCCCAGGTCTTAAATTTTCCTCTTCATTTTTTAAATAGGAAGTTAAAAGACATGCTTTTCACTGCTTCGTTTAATGCCATTAGGAAGAGATTGTCACAGGATAATGTGGATACATTAGAGGTTGTTGAATTACAGTGAAGCATTTAGAGGATGAAAAAATGTACAATATTATTAATTGCTTTTTAAAAAGAAAACTTAAGTACTTATGGTTCCTTCTGCCTTGCCAAAGCCATATTTACTGATGTTAGATATTTCCTTGACCTGTCTGTACAATGCTGTTTAGACACAGCAGTGCTGTATCCAGAAAGTGCTGTGTTACTACCTCAGTTTAAAAATTTAAAACTCATTTAAAAATGCCCCTTTAATACATTCTACAATCACACAGAATGCATTTGTGCTTCCTCTTTTTATTAACCTTTGCTTTGTCCTTCTGTTCTTAGTTTTACTCCCACACATTAGCGTGGCTATATTTGGAGGCGAGATAAATTAAATCATTGGAAACCTAATAAGAGTTGATCTATGAAGACTGCACAGAGAGGGGCAAAAAGAACAGCTTGTGCCACTTTCCTGCACAGGAATGCTGCATACATCACGGCAAACCATCAGCGTGGGTGGAATGCTTTAGCTTGTTTGTCAATGTGAAGTGTTTTGAATAGTGTCATTGAATATAGCAAAATCCTTATTTTCACAGGCCAGATAATCCCTTGTGTTTTCTTAAACAATGCACTAAAATGGTCCCTTTTTGGCAGACAAAGAGAATAAAGCAGGACTCATTACTGTAGTTCTGCAACAGCAAACAATTGTATATAGGAGTGCAGTGGAGGCAAAAACGTGGGTTGCAGAGGATTTATATGAATACTTAAAACCAACTCTGAAAGTGGCCCAGCTACACTATACATAGGTTGTTTGGACCTGTAACCTTATGCACCTGCATCCAGGAGGAACACAAAGCTAAGGTGATTTATGTGTTTTCTGGTTTGGCTTAGAAAAAGAATTTTAATTAGTTCAAATTTAATTCAAAATTTTAATCAGTTCGAGCTGTGTTGAATTACCTCACATTTACCATGGGGAGAGGAGGAGGGGAAGAGGGCCAGTATGCAGATAGTCACTGTGGAACAGGTGATACATATATGAAAATTTGTTACCGTGTGCATTCTCTTGCCTTGAAGTAAATGAATTTGCTCCTATTAGCAACTCTGAGTAATTTTAAATCCCTAGAGGATCAAAAAAGCTCACTGGGTATTTGAGTAAATATAGTATGTAACTTTTTTTGCCTGCGAATATCCCTTTCCCTTTCTGGATTGATTTCAGTTATTGGTTAGTTGTACAACCAATACACATTCATTTCTAGAATTATTCCTTTGGCTCCTGCTTCTGCAGTATGATCCAGTTTACTACGAAGCAAAGATGTAGGCTTCAGATGTTAGTACTTGACTATCTAGTGTTCCCTGGCTGTTGTTCCAAAAGGGTACGTTTGGGCAGGCTCGTTTTGCAGCATGTTTGGCACACAACTGGTACAACTGGGTGGTTGGAGTTTGGAAAACTTGGGAGGAGAGGGTATATCTTATCCTATTCTGAATGTGCATGTTGTATAGATTACAGACATAATCATGTGCTTACATATTAATGTATTTACAGTGTCAGTATTGGAAATAGCCAGTGCAGTCATCTACGAATACAGCCCTCCACGACAATGCCAGGCAAGGCCAAGGCCTGGTCAAGTCACTCTGGAAAACACGCACTGAAAGCCATTGTGGGACAAAATTCTGCTGCACTGCAAGGAATTCTTATGGTGGGGCTGTACTTACAGCAGCAGAACTTTCCTGCTTGTTTTCAAACAGGCGTAGAAGAGGGTGCCACAATGGAAGATGTGTATTTGGCATCAGTGGAGACAGACCGAGGCGTGAAGGAACAGTTGCGGCTTTATGACACCAGGGGCCTGCAGGAAGGCGTGGAATTGCCCAAACACTATTTCTCTGTGGCTGATGGCTTCGTTCTGGTGTACGCCGTGACCAGCCTCGAAGCGTTCCAAAGAGTCGAACTGCTCAAAAAGGAGATCGACGTCTTCAGAGACAAAAAGGAGGTAAATGCATGGTTGGCTAAATGCTGTATCAGTGATAGGAAGTTAAGATCGCAAAGCCCAGCTTTTATTTATGTAAACAGCGGGTATGAAGGAAAATGAGCGTACCCACAGTCCTGGGCAGCATAGCAAAAAGGAGGCCTTCTCATGCCGGGGAAGCCTAATTCACATGCCATGCAGGTCGTGCAAAAGAATGCTTTTTTCCCCCCTCCTTATTTCCTCTATTACAGCTAAAATTCAGTCAGCTGAATGCACCAGCCAGGACACTTATGACTAATAAAACATATGGTCTACAGCAGTGCAGCTCATATGTTTTTTTAGATACTGTACAGGGGAAGTCAAGTGCATAGAATAATATAACGAAGGGCATTATCTTTGTTTGTTTTGTATTCATGTACTTGATGGCTTACAAACTAGTGTAATTGACAATGGGTCTCCCAGACATTAGTCAATTGGCAAAGCAGCTTTAATGTATTTTAACAACCATATTGAATCAATTCAATTGTGTGAAATGACTGCTCTATTTTCCCTTAGAAAGCAGCTAGTGTTTTCAGCTGACAGTGTTCCAGCTTAGCTGAACAAATATAACTTGCATGTGGCATTAGCATTACGGCTTTTCCTACAGTATCTTTATATTCTCGAGTAGTTTTCCCTGTTAAATGTCTTTAGCCTACAGCTTTCCAAATGCCTGTTTTACACTGTTCAAAAGAAAAAAAATGCATGAAGAATTAATTGGATAATGGTAGGGAGAGACTCTGCAAAAATGTAACTTGTTTTGTACTGACAGCACACAGGGTGGTGGAGGAAGGCAGGCTCAAGTTTGACGGCAGACGAATGTGCAGTCACGGGAGAGGTATGTTAGGTGGTAGGGCTGGTGTGAGCTGCAGACTGTCACGTATATCAGGGATACAGGAGGCAAGCGTAACTCCCCTGCAGGGCAAGGAAAGGTGGACAAGCAGGAAATTTTTCCCAGGCACTGTGTTTTGTGAGGACCCTGATTTGTTACTGTACAGCGTGTTGTAATGTGGGAGTCACAGCCCCAACAGGATCTGTGTCCCGCTCTTCCATGTTACCTGGCAGAACTCTTCTTTCTCATTGCATGATTTTAGAAAACAGCCAGTTTGCTTATCCTTTTGGAGAGCTTAAAATTGTGATTTTGACTGAGGATAACATAGTTAAAAGTGTGGTGCCCACAATAAGATGGATAAAATAGTTTTCATTCCTGTGATTTCTGTAAAAATTAGGCTTTGAGGTGTACAAGGTGAGATCAGGAGTCCTACCTTAAGATAGCTGTTAATCAGCAGATTAATGATTAATGATTCTATGACTTAAAGTCTGGGCTCTGCTAGAATGAGTTCTTAACTGAACTGGGGATGTATCTCCACACATGGTGGTTCTGAGCTGGCAAAACCCCAACTTGTTGAGTGGCACAGTCCCCTGTTGTGTGGCAGATGACAGAAAGCACTGATGGCTGGTTCCTTGCCTCTGCTGGCTGGGGGGGCTCTCCAGCACGCACCTTCACGCCTGGCCAAATTCTACACTAAATAGAGGTTTTGTTCTGTTATACTGACAGAGCATTGCCATAGTTAAAATTCAGCTGGAGCATGCGGTAAATACACATGAAGATTATAGCTTCTTTCAAAGCCCTCACAGAGGGGGGGAAAAACTCCTACACAGCATTTTTCCAAACACCCTGCACTTCTGCAGAAAAGAAAGGAAGCCTCAGACCTCACAGGAACAGGACGAACATTTCTAGCTGGAAAGAAGCAGAAAGCATCCTGGAGTTAGCCTGACGAACAGGAAAGAGCAAGCAGGTGTGGCCATAGCAAAACCCACAAATCATCAGCAAGAGAGGACTTTATCACTTGATCTTTGTCAAACCACTAATACAGAGATGAAAACAGAGTTTGACTAAGGACCTTGAACTAAAAATGTAGGCATGGTTTCCCCTAAGAGCTGATGCTGGTAAAACATTTTTCAAAAACAGTTAACTTAAAATAAGGAGGAGCAGTAGCTTTACATTGCCAGCACTGCCTTTGGCACTTCCTAGAGCTGAAGTACTGGGAAGGCTTCATATACTTCCTCAGCTCAGCCACCCTGGCCTGTCTGGGTGATACACAAGTCACTTGATGAATCCTTACAACTACACATCTAAGTTGATACTGCTGTGCTGCTCTCCTTAGCTAACCAGCTTCTCTTGAAACTGCTCCCCAGAGGATGCTGCTGGTGCTATGGTCCTTCTGGTGGCTTTTGGTGCCTGAGGCTGGGAAACCAGCAGGGTTGGGATGGGAGAGGGGCCCCACAGCCCAGCCCACCCAGGCTGCTGGCACAGTTGGCTTCATTTATGTTGTAGGATGGGGCTTGGGAAAGAAACAAACAGGGCAAAATCCACCACTGTAGGGTAAAGGCTTTCTCTGCTGCTGTGCATTTTTTCATCTCTCAAGCACCCTCTCCTGCGACCTACTCGGATGTCATGCTCTTATCATTTGTCTAGGGCAGCTCAATTGCCAAGTAAGTGGAGAATAGGGCTGTGTAACTTGGGATCTCTTGGGTATTGTTTCCCTTCAAGCAATCGTTGGGAGTGGGGAGGTGAGAAGGGGAAGTCCTGCATATCCTATGATTAAAGCAAGCTTCCAAACCATAAGTAGATGAGGCTAATTCAGATCCCAGACCCTGATCTTCCAAACTACATGCAACTTACCTTGTGCCAGTGCGAAGTTACAGAACAAGTCTGAACTGTGTTGCTACTTGCCCGCTGTTTAAAAGGATTGTGACTGGTGGATGGTTTTTGTGTAAAGCTCATCCTCTTGTTTGGTTTGTAGGTTACAGTTATTGTCTTGGGAAACAAAACTGACCTTCTGGACCAAAGGCAAGTGGAAACAGAAGCAGCACAGCAATGGGCAAGGGCTGAGAAAGTGAGACTGTGGGAAGTGACTGTGACAGATCGGAAAACCCTGCTTGAACCCTTCACCTTCTTAGCTAGCAAACTGTCCCAGTCCCAGAACAAATCAACATTTCCCTTGCCTGGAAGGAAGAGCAAAGGGAATAACTGTGATAACTAGACTAGCTTAGCATTTTCTTCTGCTGCCAGGTCACAGTCTAAGTCCTTTTTGTGCCATATGCTTCTTGCAGTTTCACTTAAAGCAATAATATCATTCAGCAATAAAATCAGCAAGCTTATAGCTAAGAGGTATACTTCCTTCTCATGGACTTGGTTTGAAAAAGTCACTGGTGGTAAAAGTGTCAAAAAGCACTTCATGAGAGCAGTCATTTTGCGACCAGGATTATGGAGAAGGAAGGCATAGATGGATACCCCTCTAGCAGGGGCTTTTACTGTGCCTGGATACAGCCATGTTGAGGGACAAGTCAACAAGCTTACCAGTATATAATCCCCCTGCAGATCTATAGCCTCTGGTCACAAAAAGTATTAGCTGCAATAAAGCATTTAATTTGGAAAGGTTATATGTTTGAAATGGCAACAGTTCTTTTACCTTGAGCTTAAACAGGGCCATAGGGCTTTTTGATGCTACAAAGAGGCTGAGATCAGTGTCTTGCTGTAGGAGAAGGGTATGGGGCAGGAGGAACAATGACCAGATTTAGCCACAGATGTGCTGCTAGTGTCTGGAAGGAAAAAACACCACAACAAAATCATAAACACACCCCTCCCCTCATCTTCTGGGAAATACTAGAAGAGATCTACCCCAACTTGAAGTTTGTCAACGAAGTCTGGTAAGCAGTGCTTTCAGCTCAGGAATTCATTTGTAGAAACCAGAAAAGCTCTCAGAGCACTCATTAATTGAACTGCAACCTGAAGGACAACATAGCTGCACGTGGTTTTGTTGCTGCATATCCACTACAAATCAGTCACATTCCCATAGGTGGTAATTTTACTGAGAATTATACAGATTAATTTTGTATGCAGAAGGGATTGCTGCTCTGCTTAGGGCATGCTTATCTGGCTGCTCAGCCAAGCTGCAGCAATCTACCTCCCTAGGCCAGATAACAAGTGGTCCAAAGTGCTGTACTATGCAAGTGGAGGGCAGGGAGTGTAGGAGGCTGCCTTTTAGGAAACAGCCCTGTAGCAAATGCCCAGAAATACCTGTGCAAATGGCCTGGGTCTTAATGCGCTGCACATGGTGCAGCAGCAGGGGCACAACTGCATGTGCTGCATTTGACTCTACATTGGTAAACCTGTGCTGCTGGAATCAGCCTGTCAGTAAACTGAACAAAAGGGGATATGTATAGTGACAGAACGAGCAACTTTTCCCAGAGATAGGGGCCAGTTTTTGGCACCTAAAACCTCCTGTACTAATTGATGCCAGCTTTTCTTTATATTTGAAGGCAAGAGCAGGGAGAGTGAGTGAAGTACCCAGTTTCTGCATTTTCCTCTAAGTTAATGCTGTTTTGAACAAATACTGAGAATTTCACTGTGAATCAACAAAACCACAAGCAATATTTGCACTGTCATATCATAACTGCTAAATAGCATGCTTAATGATCACAATTAAGCTTATAGTATTGCTCTTCCTGAATACTGATTAATAAAGTCTGTCATCATTACTAAAGTCTGTCTGCATTATTAATGTCAGAGCAGCAGTACACTTCACTAAAAATGAAGCAGGTATCCCTACCATTATAATGAAGGCAGGCGAAACTGTTTATGTGCTTTGCTCAATATAGTTTGAATTGCTGTGGCCAAGAAGTAAGATAAGAGAGCAATTATGAATGAGCAAGCTCTTGTAATGCCTTCCTAGGAACATACAATTGTTTCTATTGCAACACTGCAGCTGAGTAAGCACTATAGCACGACCTCCTCCAACCTGGCTAGTAATAGTCATTGTCCCCAGTGATGCTGCAGGATGACACTCCCTCCTCACTCATTTCCTACTGAACACACGTGTACTCCAGCCTTCTCCCTGCCCAGAAGACTCCCTATCTGCCTGCAAGCTTGGGAAGTGGAGGTGACTTCAGAGTGGCAGTGGTTCACCTCCTTGCTGCAACCTCTTACCAATGAACAGGTCATGTTTCCCTTCTTCAGCTCTACAGCACCCTTCTTCTAAAAGGGACTTGAATCCGCCTTGGATCAATCAAAATAAGCGAAGACATCTACTAACATCACATCATTTGAGCTGACCCTTGAGCCAAGGGAGTGCAGGTTGACAGGTCAGAATTAACTTAAAATGCCTGGAGATGGAAAGAACGGGGATGACTGGTTCCTGTCCAGCTCTGCATGCTGCAGACTTGGTGCCAATTCTACTGCCAACACTGATGTCACCTGTAGGCTGCCAGAGCTGTGCAATGCAAGTGTAGCTTGCTCACTTGCTCCCCTGGACTCCCAGGACTTGACAATGTGTTAAGATGGCAAGAGAAAAAAGAACTTCTAAATTACTAAGGCCATTTTTCCACATAGGTTACATAAAAGCAAACATGTTATCTTTGATTTGGCCGAATTTAGTTTAGAGTTTAAATCATTCAAAGCATTCAGATAAAAAAATCATCACCCACTGTTTTCTTTCATAAACTTATTCTGATTTTTTTCTAAATAGCATAGTGTGATGGAAAGTGATGGAAAATGTAGTGTCTCCTCTGCAAACAACGTGTACACAGTGGCTGGTACTGAATAAAAACAAAACTTGCTGTAGTAGAGTTTTACATGGGGTTAATAAGCAAAGTACAGAGTACAATGTAGTAGCTAACAGGCAGAACACATATTCTGTTCTTACTGTTCCACTGACTCAAACCCTGTTCTAGGTCACTGGGATCACTTGCCTTCTGCAAAACTAGAGTCCCTTCACAAGATAATGGAAAAAAAATATTATAAAGAAGAAAAACAAATTAGTAAACTAAACCATCTTTCTCTGTTCCTCTTAAGCCTCTACCCTGCTGAATAAACACTGTACAAATCAGTCACCCCCACCAGTTAGAACAGTTAATTTGACATGTCCTGGTGGCATAAAGCTGAGATTAAGCCATTTACATCTTTACTCAGTAAAGGAGAGGGAAAGATTGTACCAGAGATGCTCCTGGTGTGATGTAGCTATATACCAAACAGGCAAACAGCTGAGGGAGCTCACACACCAAAACATGCACTGTGTCAAAAGGCAGTACTTCGGCTGATGTGGGTGAGGTGCCCACAGCCACCCAGCAAAGGAAAGAACACCTCTATTTAACGGATTACTTTGGACCAAGTTAGATTTGCTCTGTATCTAGATAGGAAGAGAAGTATGTAGATGAAATATATAGAGAATTTATTTTAAAGTACCAAACCAAATCCAAAAGTGCAGATGACCACGCAGCACTGACAAGAATGTTGCAAGGTGAAGCACTTGCCATGTGAAAATGAATCTGTGCTTCCGGCCTTTACCTTAAGGGAGTGGTCAGAAATGCCATATCCACAACTAACAGCCCTGTTGCTACTCACCTCAATGTAAACACTGTGTCTCTAGGTGATAATCTTTATAGGTAGTTAAAGGATCTACAGATTAAGTCTCCTTCATACTCCTTTATAGTGCTGTCTGCTAGCTTACCAGTACACGATTCCTTCTCCTCTTCCAACTGCGGATAGACCACTCCATCAGAAAAGCATCAAGACATTCTTTTCTTCCTTTTACTTCCTGCCTCTTTCCCTTCCAGATGGCTTACACTTTTCTGGTTGTACTTTCAAACAGCACACCAGTCCTGCAGAGCCTACGCTGTGAAAACTTAAGCTGAAAGTAACTATCATGGACACTGTGGCAAGTTACATCCTCCTGGCCAGGTCCCTGCACAACACTTAGTGAACAGCTGTGAAGGTCTTACTCTGTCATTCATTGTATGGTTGTCTAGAACTGTCTTCCTAAAATAGCAGCAGTCAGTGCACTCACCTGCAGTTCTCCCTTGTCCTTAACCATTGCATAAATCCTCCAAAGCATATGCGACACTGTGCTGGCAGAGTGACAAAGCAAGGGACTAAGCAGAAATCTTTTCTTCTTCTTTTTTTTTTTTTTTTTAAACATCTTTTTATTAGCACAGTAACAAATGCAGACTTAAGTAGCCCACAACATACAACCAATCCACTGAGTGACTCCTATTCCACACCTTACAGTTAAACAGCTTAAGGTATTTCACTACAGGTTACCGTAAGTCCTGATTAAACCCTTTATTCTTTTCACAAAGATAGATTGGCTTATAAAATAATACATCAACTACTTCTCATTTAATATATGAGCCCATATATCCACCTCTCCATATTACAGATCATGAGATGACAGTCTTTAAAAAGGATTTGTTAAATACCAATGTGCCCTCCATAGGGAAAAACAATCCCAACATCTTTTTACAAAAAAAAAAAAAAAGGAAAAAAAAGAAAAAAAAGAAAAAAAAAAGAAAAAAAGAGAAAAAAGAACTAAATAAATCAACCCAGAACAAAATAAATCCCTCAAACCCAAACAAACAAAAAGCAAAAACAGTGTGTAGAGTCTTGAAAGGACTTTTACATAAACATCAACCTATGTACCTGTACAAAATTAAGCTGTTTTAATCTTTTACATATTGCAAGCAAACTGAAAACCAAAGAATTCTAAGAAGTTTACATTCTTCTCGGTACTATATGTGAGCTAATATTGCTGAACTAATTACAGTCTTAAAGTATGCTATTCCAAATCCTAGCTGTCTACTGTAGCAAGATACCTTAAGTTACAACAACAAAATCTTAGGAAATAAAAGACTGAATAAAATCTGTTATAGAAATACCCTACTCTTTACCAGCACCCTCCCTCCCCCCACCCCTTCAAAATCATAAGCAGCTCTTTCCATCACAGACAAATAATGTAAGAGTTTGATGAAAATCCAATTTATGTAGCGTATCTTTTGGTCCATTGTCTGGCCATTCTGTCATGCTCTGCTCTGTTAGTCATATACTGAGTGGCAATGCTTCCAACCAGGGGGTCAGCTGAAAAGGAAACACACCGCTTATTTCAGACAAGTTACTGAATAAAAACTTTTAAATAAAGCTGAAGTGTGAATTTAATACAAGGCAAACACACAGGTAAGGTACACTGTAACAATCTAAACATACTGAATTGATGATCTGTATCTTCTCTGATTTTGTGTATTTATGGTGATGTACTGATCTGTAACCTAATAGAGTGAAATGCCAATGAAGTTTTAAGGAGTTTAAGACACAACAATCAATCATATTTTGCATAACTGAGAGTTTTCACCAATTCATGCATTTCAGGTTTATTTTATTCCTTCTAAGGGTGCCTGAGATACTCATGCTAAGTGTACTTGTAACAAAATAAAGCTGCCAGAATTCTAGCAAAGATCAAATCTCAAGGAGTTTAATTTTTTCAACAAGTTTAGTACAGTGTGAAATCTGGCCTCCCATCTTTAGACATATAAAAATGAAACCTGTAAAATGACTTTGGAAATGAAGACATATTCCTTTTAACTAGTGTGGACAGTGGGTGGGTTAGAGCACCAGTGACAACTACTTGTGGCCTAGTTGGTCACTAGTTTTGAATGGATGATGGAAAGTAAAAGGTCAACCCCCCCATTTTCAGAACTGCATTTGTGGCTCTTCAAGCTCCATTACTGAATTACTGTCACCCTACAGGCCAGTGAACACTGGGTTTGGAAGGGGAAGGAATTTTCATGTGCAGGAGGACCACTTGTTTCCCCATGGGTCAGCCTGAGAAGTGAACAGCAGGCTGGTAGGGTATATCCCCCTCCACCACCTCCAGCCCCTCCTCTCTTACTGCCCTGAAGAGGGAAATGTGCTTTGCCAGAGGCTGGAGCCAAGCTGGCCATACCAAGGGGATGAGATGAAAGCCACTTTATGTAGGTGCTGTGAGGAGCACGAAGCATCAGGTGGCCTGTGTGGCCATGCCGGGGACTTACCGGGGTTACAGTCTGTGAGGAGGGAGCAGATGGAGAGGAGGACTTTAGAAATGGTTAATGCTGGACTCCAGTTGTCTTTTAAAATGTCCAGGCAGATGACGCCTTGGCTGTTAATATTACAGTGGTAGATCCTTGTCCGGAACGTTACCTGCAAGAGAGAGGGTGTGAGCAGGTGTGCCGCGGTGCCCGGGCTGTGGGAGGGACAGGACAGAGCACCGAGCGAGGGAGCGAAGCAGCGCCAGGCGAGCCGGGTCCCGGCTGACCCACGCCGGGCTACCCGGGCCGCCGCCGCCCTCTCGCGGCGGAAACAAAAATGAGCCGAATTTAAAACAAAAACGAGGAACAGTCTCAGGAGCCAACTTCCACAGTCGCTGCAAAACCCAGATTGTGGCGGGTTTAATTTCCTCTTTCACTTAAAAAAATATAAAAATATAAATTTTGTCTTTTTGCTCTCAGCAATAAAGGGGCCGGAGCCTTAACACCAGCATTTTTCTCTTTCTGGGCTCCCAAGGATTTGTAAAATCCCCCAGGACAGGCCAAGGCACTTGGAATCACAGCTTCCATCACTTCTAAGAGCCTCAGCAATAGGGGAAGTTAGTTGAATTTGCTTATTTTCGAGATGTGACTGAGCTGGGCAGCTTGCCACAGAAGTTATCCATCCAAAAGGGAAACACAAGCACCAGTTCTCAGAACACAATGTGACCTGCCGAGCGTCCTTACTCTGACTCACTGGGTGAACAGCAGTAAGAAATTTGGTGCAATTTCCATGGATGAGGATTATGCACATGAATAAAGGCTGGTGGGTTCATGTCCTAAATCCTCAAAATTTGTCAGCTATCTACACCTAGAAATTTTATTGTCTGTTTATGGGTCATGGGAGTATTTGCAAAACACACTTGGTAAGCGTGCAGTATGACAAGAACACACTAGTGCTTTCTCTCAAGATGGGGCCAGCCCACACAGAAAACTTGCCAGTCAGTCCTCATTTTTTCTACTGCCTTTCTGATGCAAAAAATTTGTCCGTGACCCTCACTCTCACAGGCTTGGGGAGCAGGCACAGGGTGGGGTGACACAGCTACAGAACCCCAGTATCTGGCATGTCCCCATGCACTGAATCCATGCAGTGTTTCCAAGAATGCTCCTGATGCACAAAGCACACGGGCTATTTTTGGACTTGTAAAAGCGGTTACTTGTCACACAGGAGACACCCACACTGCATGCTTGGGGAGATTTTATGCTTTGTTTCTTGTGAGCTGCTTGGATTTTGGATTAAAACAGGAAGCAAACAAAGGAAACCCCAAATCCCTGCACGTTTGCACATTATGGGGGCAATAGCAAAATGACTGCAAGAGAGCAGAGATGTGTTAGCCTCCCACACTTTCTGTAACAAGCTGCCACTCCAAAACCAAGAGCTCCTGATACTTTCTACCTAGGGAACCTTAGAGGTATAGCAGAAAAGAAACCTAAATGACCTTTGTTTCCCAGATCATCTAATCTTTGGAGGAAAGGCAGCAATTACTCCCTACAGTCATGTGGAAGTCCACGTGCACTAGCCTGAGCAGAGGGCGGCTCTGCCTCTGCGGTACCTGCCCCAGCCCACACTGTTCAGGGCAAAACACATTCGTGGCATTTGCAGTTGCTGGCAACGGCTCCGCCTTGGGTTCCTGAGTCCTCAGCCCAGCCCTGCTGCTTGCTCAGTATTTCTGTGTTTGACCTGCACCTTTGGTCTCCTTCCAAGAAGGTTTCTAACTGTAAGTGAGGCAACAATTTTGACAGATTAAACACTTCCAGAGGGGGAAGCATGGAGTATTTCCAAGTTGATACAATAAGGACCAAATTAACAGAGGTCAACAGTTCTAATTTGTGAAGACAGAAAGTTGTTAATCCTGATTCGCAGCACAAAAGCTAAATACTCTGTAGACAGTCTCTCAGTCCAGTTGACTTATAACTGATAACAAAGCAGGAATGCTGTTTGCCTTTACGAGTAAGATTTACTTTTAAATTATTTTTCATGAAGGAGGGGAAAGCGAAAATGAAAGAAGAGTCCCATATACTTGCAGAATAGCCTGGTTCCTTAACACACCTTAAGATAAAATCCTTAAGGGATATATCCATGGCACTAAACGCAGTTTTCTCCAGTTAGAAGAACTCTACTAAGCACTGAGGAAAAAATCTAAATTAATTTTCACTTAAGCAGCAACTCAGAGCTAGGATGGTGTTAGACTCGTAGTCCAGCTGTTTGCCATTTACAGCTTTTGCTGATGACACAAAAACCAGCAGTGCAGGGAACCCAAATACGGCTGGAAGAGAGAGAAATTGGAGGCCTACTTGAAAACAAACAAAAGTGTTTAAAGCAAATGTTCATTACACCCTAAAGAGGAAAAAAAATCTCACATAAACCCAGTATATTCAGAACAAAATCAGAAGAAACTGAGTTACTTAGAAGGTAGCAAAGAGAACAGCATGTGGAATAGCAGAAAAATATAGTGTAACTGAACAATCCTTTGGAAATGTCCCACCTGAGATTACATTAATGCAGTAACTACACAGAGTTAAGCACAGCTTTTGAAAAGACATAAAAGAAGCTAATCTCAACCTTACCCTGAAGTGATAGCAGAGGTTAATTTACACAAGCAGCAGAATAGGAGTGGGTGGAAGGAAGTGGTTAGAGGTTATTAATACAAATGATCAAAGCACACACACCAGGTCAACACAATCTACGATTTTCACCTCAGTAAATGAAATCTAACCCAACTATAATGTAACTCTTGGGAAAATGTCCATTGTAATAGTACAAGTACCGAACTCTTAAATTCTAATTGTACTTGTTTATTGGATTCTCCTAAATCCAGGCTCACCCAGCACATGCCTGACTCAGTTGCTATCTGAAACACAGGCAAAACCAGAATACAACACAAAATGAGAAAACATAAAAAGCAGAGAACACATTAACACTAACATTTTCAAAGTGTTGTATAGAATGCTCAATTAAATGCAAAAAGACCTCCATTTTACATATTTAGGACATGAAAGGGAGTATCTGTCCCTGTATCAGATTTCTCCCACTGAAGTTCCTTGTACTGTGGAACGCATTTCCAAGTCAAATTTTAAGATCTTTCATTTCTCCAACCTCAAGCACAGTAGTGCAGTCCCTCTTAACATCCTCACAGGAATCTAAATATCACTTTCAGCACAGTCTTCTAGCTCTCCTACAGCAACATCCTCTCCAAAAGCATTTGCTCCAACATACTGAATCAAACCCTCAGCTGGTGCTAGACCCAGTCCTCAAAGGCTACACCCGTACATCCTTCATCTCTAGGATGCTCATCAACCACACAGCATTTGTCAATGTTTATGCCTCAACACCTGCTCTCGCACATATTCCTAAGGGCTTGGAAGCTTGCCAGGATGACCATTTTCACCTCATTTTATTTAAGAAAGTAAATCCTTTCATGACATTTCATTTTCAGGTTATGAAATGCATTCAGCTACAGGCACTTCACCACCAGGCAGCCCAGCACAGCAGGAACTGTCCTCACAGGAGTTACTGAGGTCTCAAAGAGGCCACAGAGGTTTTCTTCCACTGGGTTTACAGGGCTTACCAAGGAAGATTGAAGAGATACTAGTCCTTTTTCCTTACAGAGCCTAATCTTTTCAGAGATCAAGGCTTTTAAAATGACGTTCTACTCTATTCTAAAATTATTCTAACTGTTATGCGAGTACTTATCATCAGAGTGATATATACTGGGGTTTGTTTCAACTAGCTGTTTATTTCTTGCCCTAAAAGGCAATTATAGGAAGGCTACTGCAATTACATTAACCTACCACTTAAACATGATTCATGGACAGTATTTACTCACTACTGCAAGCAGTTGGACAATCTGAAATCAACAAAATAGCAGGAATAAAGCAGGAGCAATATGATAATAATATTTTCCACATTACCACTGATTAACGCTAGTGTAGATTTTAATACGGGAGCAGCTTTGGTTCTCAAAGAAAGGTTCTTCATTTAAACCTGAAGTGCCCAAGTAGAACAAGTATGTTCTATTATAGCACCACCATGCTTTCTCCTATATCCCATCTCAATGAGACTGAAGCTATATGTATTTTACTTCCATACACGTATGTGGTTTGTAAACCAACTTGTACTTTGCTAGATGAAAGACTCCATTTAAATCAAACTTCTACAATACAGTGAATTGCCACTAAAATAGTCTTTTAAGGCTTCAGTAAGTGGTGCCTGTTTGTTTGGTTTTTTAATCCCACCTTTCTTTTCATCTGGGTGAGGGTTTAAATCCGAAGAACGAGGGATCCCAGTCAAAAGCACTGAACAGAAAGCAGTGCTGAGCTGGAATGACATTACTGTTTATTTGGTTCTGCATCAGGGAACGTGGCATACAGGGTTGTCTCAACAGCGCTGGTAGTTACAGTATGGTCTTGTAAGGCATCCTGCTTGACCCTCGAAGCAGCACAGCGAGCACTCATCTGAGAGCAAGGGCTGCAACTCTGGCTGGGGTATTTGCACCATCTACCCTGGCAGTGGCAGATACTTTTACCCAGATGCAGCTGCTGAAAAGAGGGGCTGCAGCGCAGACCTCAGACTGCAGGCAGTGCCAAGACCTTTCTCCTGGGCAGGACAGGCAGCAGACCTGCCTGCAAAAGGTGTGCCCAGGTGGAGGATGTTCTGCAGCAGGTGGCTGAGCTGTAGCAGGCAGTGAGAAGCCTGTGTGGCATCAGGGCTGCTGACGAGGAGTTACACAGCTGGTTCCAAGCACAGTCCGCACTGGACCCACAGCCCACGGCCAAACAGCCAGAAACTCCCACTGGCACACAGGGAAGGGGCGGGGGGGGGCAGTAATGCAGAAGAATGGAAGCTTGCCATGGCAAGGACCTGCAGGAAGAGACTTCCCCCCAAAGTCAGAGGAGTCCCCACAGAGCCACTTTGCTGCCCTGAGATTGGAAAGACCCATCATATCAAAAAAGACACTGGAGCCAAACAAGGCAGCCCTGGGAGCAACAAGAAAGGACTCTGGTGCATGGGTAGCTTTTTCATCAATCCTCCTGGTCAAAGGGAAAGGGCTCAAAAGGGCCAGTTGTATCTGGCAAACCAACAAATGGTTACAGGACTGGTGCCACAGCTGGGCGTTTGGCTACTTAGACCACGAGACTTGCTTTGAGAAACCTGGTCTGCTGGGCACTGATGGGATCCATCTGTCAGAGAAGGGGAAGAGACCTGCACAGATGAACAAGGAGCTCCTAGACAAGTTCAAACACACCAAGAAAGTATACAGAGGGTGGAAGCAAGGACAGGTAGCCTAGGAGGAACAGAAGGAGGTGGGCCTGTGAACTCATGAAGTTCAACAAGGCCATGTGCACCTGTATCTGGGCAATCACAAGCATTTGTGAGATCCCACCTGGAGCACCACATCAGGCTCTGGGGCCCTCAACATGAGAAGGATGTGGACCTGTTGGAGTGAGTCCAGAAGAGGACCATTAAGACAATCAGAAGCCTGGAGCACCTCTCCGATGGAGAGAGGCTGAGAGAGTTGGGCTTGTTCAGACTGGAGAAGAGAAGGCTCCAGAGAGACCTTGGAGCAGCCTTCCAATACCTAAAAGGCACTACTGCAGAGCTGGAGAGGGACTTTTTGCAAAGGCATGGACAAGGAGTCATGGCCTTAAAATGAAAAAGCGTTCATTTAGATAAGATATTAGAAGGAAGTTCTTTATTGTGAGGGTGGTGAGGCACTGGAACAGGCTGCCCAGAAAAGCTGTGGACGGTCCATCCCTGGAAATGTTCAAGGCCATGTTGGAAAGAGCTTTGAGCAATGTGGTCTAGTGGAAGGCATACCTTCCCATGTCAAGGACGTTAGACCTAGGTGATCTTTAAGCCCCTTCCAACCCAAACCATTCCATGATGGTATGATGAGTACAGATAAACCTGGAGAGATAAATGCTTCTGACTTGTAGCATAGAAAGCAAAGGTGTAACAAAGCACACATGGCAAAAGCAAAAGATCCTTTTCAGATGCTTACTGGGCTCACAACATAATAAATTGCATAGAGTTGTTTGGACAACAAATTATTCAATGCAAATTAAAAAAAACAAAACAAAAACCCCAAGAAAACCCAAAGAAAACAAACAAAAAACCCCTCACCCAAAAACCCACAAAAAAAAAAAAAAGAAAAACTACCCTGAACTGAATTAAATTCTAACATGAGAGAACCACCTGTGCTGCCAGAGAATCTCCAAAAAGAGATGGACAGATGTCAGCAGGAAAGCACTAGAGATGTCCCAAGGCAGACCATACTGTTTGTGCATTGGAGCCCTATCTTACAGGTAGAATTTAAGGACCTGTTGGTACTACCAGAAACCCTGAAGTTATGTGAGCAAGAACAGTCAAACAGTTTCCTTAATTTGTCAAGTTTGCATTAATTTGTCTAGTGTAAGCAATTAGCATTGCTCTGTTGAGATGGACTGACAGCCTGAACAAGTCCTTTCTACTGCAGACTAGACCAAAGTCTGAAAGATGGTGCAGTCATTGGCATTTATCTCATCAATCAAACAACTTTTAAGTAGAAAGTTAAACATGCACATAAATGCTTTCAGGTACAAGACAAACACCAAGTGTATACACAACCACCTCTTGTAACCCAACACTCTTCCTGTGGCCACATATTGGAACCACTGGATAACATTCACTTACACTGGTATTTGCCCTAGAGCACTGAACACAACAACACTGGATTGTAAGAGCTTCACAAATATAACACACCTACAGAAATTTTGTTACTGTACAAATAGGTGAACAACACAAGTGTCCAACAAACCTGAAAAATTAAATATTACTTAAGTGACCAAAACACATGTAACTGATGCTTACAGCACCCGAGTGGTTTGAGAAACAAGTATTTGTAGCATTTCTCCTCAAGTTTATTTACTTCTCAGTTTCCCAGTTCTGTCCCGATGCTTGCATTAATTGCTTAGGACTTCTTATAAATAGAAGCAGGAAAAAAAGAAAACAAGCTCTAAAATAATGATCAAGAGGACTGGAAAAGCTATTAACATTAGCTAATAGAAACTCATGCAATGTCTAAAATGAGCTTAAGTTTGTTCTTAAGAGTGGATTTCAGATGGGCTACATTCCATTAACACTGCATGCTACTCATGTTGAGCATTCATAACTAAAGGTGTTAGCTACAGGTCTCTTACCTTTGGAGGCTTGAAAGGATATTCTGGTGTAAATGTGATGTCAAGGAAGAAAACACCTCCCTCATAGACTGAACCTGGAGGTCCTAGAATGGTTGATCTCCATTCATAGATGTTATCACCTTTGGGGCCAGCGCTAAGAGATAAAAAACAAAATCATTTAGAAATACTACCACAGCTCAAATAAATAGGACTTCTTACATTCTTCAAGTACAAAATGGAAGAAATATTTCAGTGTTACTCTTCATACACCACCTGAAGTAGAGATAGGGATTAAAAGAAGATTGAATCCTTTCAAACACTCAGAGATCTTACCCAAATTTACCAGTGTTCTAGACTGTTTAGCAAAGCTGAGAAACTAGAGGCATGGTATGGTTTCCAGCTTCTCTGTCCTGACAGTTACAAGAGCAGCAATATCCAGAACTACTCCTAAATTAATACAATACACTATCAATACAATACAAGAGTTAAGTTTCAAAGAACAATTTCCTACTGTATTTGAGATACGACTCTTCCATCTCAGTCTTTATAAAACTGTACCACATTAAAGACCATACTA
The DNA here is from genome assembly GCA_036630365.1 of Acanthiza pusilla. Taxonomy (NCBI): domain Eukaryota; kingdom Metazoa; phylum Chordata; class Aves; order Passeriformes; family Acanthizidae; genus Acanthiza; species Acanthiza pusilla. The sequence goes on from JAXCHO010000073.1 coordinate 15,845,630, forward strand.
AATAAATTAAGGATTTATGTTAATTTTATTAATCTCATGTATTCTTTAAAATTAAAATATATTCCTGCATTATTGCTAAACAAAGGCTCATAGTATAATTGAAGGAAGCCAAATTAATAATGATACTCTTTAAATGTCAAAATTTTCTACAATTTTATCATTTTGCTGCACTGATTTCTAAGAGGAGGTCACATGATCTTACCCTGTTGATATTGCTTGTATTGTGGAACTGCTTTTTTAGGGGGAATTAAAATAACTGTGTCAAAATAAAAACACCACTTTCTCAAATTAGCTCTAATTTGAGATTCTGCCTAACCTGCCAGCAGCCCACTTTGAGCAGTACAAACGAGTGGTGTTGCAAAGATCAAATATCTGCTTGTTGAAATTAGTTTTACTGATATCCTCAGACACTTGTACTCTGTAGTGTGCCATATGTCACCGAGTATTTCTAAGTACAGCTCAACCCATAAAGCCATTAATGGTGTAGGACTTCATTGCTGCCTCTTTCCTTCTGTACTGCTACGGCAGTATTCTATTTGTAAGATGCCAGAGCTGAAAAATCCTTTCGCAAAATAGGAGGTGCTGACACAGCTTTTTCCATCATGGATGTACCATGGCTTCAGAAATCCCTTCTCCCCTTGTTCTGAAAGGGACAGATCTTGACATCCCTAATATAATGAAAACTAGCCTTGCTCTTCTTTCCTCCTTCTCTTAACAAAGCTTTTCTAAGACTGAAGGTAAAAACCAGGCTCTTTTCATAGTATAATAATCACAGAGCAGTATTACCTGAGAGGGAAGGCAATACAATAAATTCAATATACACATGACAATATGCATTTGATTAACATGCAGGGAACCAGAGTAATCACTAAATGTTAGTAACAATGTAACAAACAGAAATACAATTGCGAGAACATAAATTGTCATAATAACAACAGTGATCGCAGACACATTTTTTCCCTGTACTTCCCAGTACAGATGAACATGTTCTTGACAACAGGGGAATCAGAAGCAAGAAAGGGAATTAATTCTGTTATCAAACTTAACTTTTTTCCCCCAGATTAACCTAATAATAAAATTTCACAATATGTTGGTGCTAGATAATTCAACAATCATGAAGTTATGACTAAAAGCATGCTTCCAGGGAAAGGAAAGCATGTAAGAAAGCAGTAAAGGAAGACAGATTCTCTGCAAATGATGCCCCAGCCACAAGGGAAAGATTTTTCTCTCCAGAACACAAAACCCTGCACAGCTCAAGATCAGTATTAAAGTAAAAGCCATTCCATGCTGAACACTTCTGGCATCCCACTCCACCTTAATGACTTGTCCCTGTCCTATGCAGGTCTATATATCTGGGCACTCAGTACTCTCCAGCTACCACTTGTGCATTAGACTGGAAGAGTGTTGTATTTCGACAGGAAGCTCTACCTCTGGAAAGACACCAACTTAACTGTGCAAACTTACTGAAAAGGACTCTCTGGGGCACCCTTAGCCACTGCTCCAAGGAATCACCTCTTTATGTACCTATTAGCAACCTACTGACACACAGTCATTATTGCAAGTTGCACCGGCAATCATCCTCCCCTCCCTCCCCTAAAGATGGAGCTACTGAATGGGAACAGGTACTTGAGCTTTGTTAGCACCGATTTACTGTTGGAATTTATATCACCAGAACTGCCAACGGGGAGCACTTCAGCACTCAAGAAATGTGATGTGCGATTAGCACTGAATACAGCCCTCTGAACCAACGAGAAATATTTCAACATTTTGCATTTTATTTCCAGCTTCAGCCCAAAGGACTGTCAATAAAAAAAAGAAATCCAGACTCAAAAAATATATTATCATTTGTAGTAGTTTTAAGAAATCTCTTGTATCCTATTAGGTTTCCAATTAGAGCTATCACTGCACACGAGTAATATACTGCTAGATGTCCATATTAAGAGTGCAGCATCTTTGTAAGACATCAGTAGGCTTTAACAATGATGTACTAAGCTTTCTTCTTAAGCTTTTCATAATTCAATTAACAGAGTGAAATAGCTGTGCATGTCCAACTTTTACACATTAACATTGATTTCTTATAAAAGAAAGACTGAAAGAGGAAGATGCAAGTCAGCTTCAAGTATGATACTGCTTAGATTTAACTTAGGATTAGTAATATCAAACAGCTCATGAAGACCTAGTGCATAATAGAAAAGTGACAATACTGGACTGCAGTGTAAGAACAGCAGCATTAACTTTTGGTGGAGATATGAAAACTGTCAAAGGCTAAAGATTACATTCTTTGTTTAAAATCCTTGCAATTATCTGCTTCAAAAAGAAATTCACTGATGCATGGACACAGGGCTCACTGGCGCAGCTGTCACTTTGCCTGATACGTGTCACCACTGCTCAAATTAAGTGTCTAGATCTACTAATACAACACTTTGAAGCTGTCTAACATATGACCACTGGGAAGACAATTTTAACCAATTAAATAGAAATTGTTTCCACTGCAAGACCAGAGTATGTGAGCAACAACTTTCTGTATTAACTCAGCAGCCCACAACCTCTTCAGTTCCAAAGAAAGAAATGAATAAAAGACCAGCAATTCAGAGTGAAAAATGACATCCAAAAGAAAATTAAAAAGATCCCAACCCATTATTATCCTATCAAGCTGCATGTGTTACACAGCAGTGCAACTGAGATCTCTCTTCCATGCAAAAACAGTGATATACTCAGTGAAGATGCGCTGCACCCACTGTAACAACTGATCCTGATTGCTCCCAATGATGCTGGCTTATCCTCCAGACAGATATTACGACAGAAAACACTCCTTGGGAAACCTCCCAGTGGCAAGGTATTGTTCAAGGAGTATCTAATTTTCCAAGTCTAGAAGCAGGAAAATGCAAGGCATTAGCTCCTGGTAAATGCAAGGCAGGGAGAAAGTCTCAGCACAAGTGAGACCAAGCTCAAAGTTCTGCATGGGCCAAGTCCCAACCAGCCTTGTGCTACTTTGGAAAAACCTGATCTCGCTCTGCCTCTCTTTGCTGGCAGGCATCATATTCTTTCTCAACTTAAAAATCAAACAGGTAAATTAGAAATGCCTGCAGCAGAGGCGAGGGAGCAGAATGATGCCTAGGTAAATTAGCTACAGATGCCTTGCAGTACTGAGCAACTGTAAACACAGAACTCTGTCTCAGAGAGTCAGTGCTCATGGAGAAGGCGCACACACACACTTTCACATATGGAAAAAGCCAAAATGACAGTCTACAAGAATACTCAGCTTGTGGCTTTTTCATATTAAGCCAGCTAGACACAACCTCCATCACAGGCCTGCAATACACGATACCACCCTCATATTTTGCACACACAAACTCAGCTTCCTCCTTTGCCCTGGCATCCTGGACAAATCACTCGAAGTATGCCCATGCCATGGAGGGAAGGCAGGACTTTTTGGTGCTCACCACATACAGCTAATGTATGAAAATCGCTGGGAACACAGTGCTGGTACTTTCCAAGAGAATGACTCAGAAAGAGTGCATTGTTTATGTAAACATGCTAGTTCATTGGGAAACTACCTGGTCCTTTCTAGGGGTTGACCAAATGATAATGTAAGTGCTCCCTTTAGTAAAAATTCAGACTGGCAAATAGTTTAATTCCTCTTATTTGAGATACAGAAGATACACATTAGCAGATCACTGCAGTGATAAATCAAAATAGTTGACTCTACAGACACTAGGTTAATACCCTGATACACCTAAGCAGCACATATTCCTCTTAAAAGCTAATTAATTTAGCAGAGCAGTTTAGAAGTGCCAAAGACTGCTATCCATCAGGGTGATGAGAAAAAGGGCGATTTCATGGTATGATGAAGGAAATAACAGCTAACGAAAAGCTACAATATGTTTCAGTTAAAACTGCAAGTAACAAAACCACAGACTCATACACCAACTACTCCATATCCCTAGGTGCTATTTTTGAGGCTATTTTGCCCTGAACATAAGGAGTCTGATGCAAGTAGCTAAGCTGTTTTGAAGTTGCACACTTGGGGAAAATAAATATAAATTCTAAAAACACTGCAGACATGACCTTTTCCAAGGGACATAGCTCAAGTCAGAAAGCAAACAACATACTAACGGCACACGGGAATTCCAGGGTGGCAGAGAATCTAATGATCTCCAAAGTAAAACTGCACCATTACAAAATGACAGCAACATCAATTTTTTTTTGTTGTTGCTTTGTTTTCTAGTAAGAAACAGTGAATGGCTGAACATGGAAGTGCATCTCAGTTATGGAATCCTCACCTTACTAGGCAGCTTAGGAAATAATTGAATGTAAGAAGGTACCTTCTTTCCCCACCCTTTTTTCCCCCCCCCCTTCTCCAAAGATGCAAGCCCAAAACACATAGAAGTTTTGGCTGCGAGGCAGGCAGCATATCATTCTCTCATGAAATTCTGCTGCACCTTGATTTTCCCTTCTAACCCACCCCATTCCTGACCTCAGGGTAAATATACTTTCTTTTCTGGTAGCCCACCAGGTGGGTCCACACTGAACTTGTTCACTTCCATTGTTAGGTGGAATCTGGTGGAGAGATTGGAAAAGCACCCCAGAAGTACTGGGTCACTGCGGGAGGCAGGTGCCACCTTTACAAAGAAGCAGGACAGCTCATCTAGCTTAGCCATCGAAAATACACACTTACAAAATGCCCCAAAGAAATTTTACTCTACAGATCTTTAAGCAAGCTGTCTTAAAAATGGCAATGTTGAAGAACAGAGTGAAAACCAACAAAAGGCAGCTAAATCCTTTGGCCCAAACATCACTTCAAAACCTTCACATTAATGCACAGTTCTAATTAGAGAAATAAATAGTCACCTTCTGCACATGCTTTAGCTACCAGAATCTATTATTATTATTTTTATTACTATAACACCGAGACATTCCATTCATAGGCAGGACTCCACTATGCCGAGCCTGCTACAATACAATCCCAAGACCTATGTACCCAATTTACACAGGTTTTTCAATTATAAAGTAAGTATTAAAACATTACACAATTATTAGGGAGAAATCCAAATAGACAAAACAGAAGTAGTTAAAAGGATACCTGGGGCCACCCATTCAATTGCTACTTTTTTGGCAAAGTAGTTTAAAAGTGAGATACCTCCCATTTTTAGTCAAAGATTGGAAATTAAAGGAAAAGAAAAGAAAAAAATATAATTGAAACACAAGAAAACCATTCCTGGGCAACCATGGAAAATTAAAGGTAACATACTGAATTACCATGTGCCTACACGAATCAGTGGCAATTTTTTGCCCACTGTCATTACATACAACCAAGCTGCTCCTCTGTGTTAACATAAAAATGATGGAATGATATCAGATGAAAATCCTGCAGGCTCAATGAGAGACAGAGGGAAAAGATGGCAAGAGAAAAAGTTGCAGCCAGCTTTAGTTAAAACATAAGAAGGGAGCAAAGGAAGTAGAGAGGTAAGTGAGCAAAGACAGAACATTACACTGCTACAGCAATCCAAACATAATATTGTGAAAACAGAACTTAATTCTCCTTCCAGTTCATGTTCAGGGATATGGTTTTCAAGTACAAAGCCATAAATATTATTATTTTTCTTGTAAGTCATTGAAAGTATTGTGTTTTTTGTCTCCAATTTAAAATGGCAGTCACAATAATATTGCACAAGTGTAAGTGCCTTACAAATCCCACCACATTTCTAACAGAGTTAGAAATAATATTCTTCTGTGCATTTTCATACACAAAATTTCTGTTTTAGCATGCGGGAAAGCTTTTCCTCCCTTAAGTATCAGCCTAATGTAAAATTAGGAAGGTTTGAACAATTGCACAAAGCTTTAACTGGAGGATAAACAGTGCAGTGAAGTACTTTCTTACTAGGTTAAAAAAGGAACTAAATAACTAAATAGCTGTGATAATGGAGCTGATAAGGTGTAATGCAGGGATTTATGGGACTTCAAGGAAAACTGATCAGGGGATTTCTTTTTAAAAAAAGACTATGTTTTCCAATTCATATAAAAAATACTTGACAATAAAAACACACAACAACCAAGAGTTATCACAGACAAGATCTCATTCTTTTTCTATTACAACAGGAACAGAAATGCCCAGGGGCACTTGCAAATTTAGGACTTTTATCTGAAATATTTCAATCTCAGCAAAATTTTACTATGAAGTTACTACTTTACTTGGTGAAAAGGGCAACCCTCTAAAACAATTTCACTGCAGAGTCTGATTTTTAAACCAAGCTTCAAAGATTTAAAATAAAATCTCAGTTTTGACCTCAGAGAGGTCAGGAGGAGACTTACTACGCTCTCAGGAGTGTGCTGCAGCTCTATTTAGTTTAACAATAATCACTCCAATTTAGGAGCACGTCCTTATAAAAAGGTTCACGAGAAATTAATCAGTTTAGCATTGGTTCCAAAATTGAAAATAAATCCAGCCTGCTCAGTTCTCAAGGGTTTCAGTTTTTCTTTTCAGTGGCTTCTTCCTAGCCTTCCCTACTGCAAAGTACTGGAAGTTTGTCCCACTAAATACACGTAGGAACATTTTTAGTGTCAAACATGACTGCAGAGAGGCTGGGTCTGTAAGTATAGTTCAGTGCAGTTCAATTCAGTATGTACAGCATGGAAATACAGAAGATACCAAATAATTTTCATTATATGCAAATCTTTTTTTTTTCTCCATATAGTTTTAGTTTGAGGCCATGACCAAAAATTAAATAAATTAAAATGTCCCACCCAGCTTATATGTGACCTTACACGTCCCATTAAATAATATCCTGTATAAGAAACAATAAAACAAATTGGGAAAGAGTAACGGAGAATCTGACCTGCCGTACAATTAGCAATGTCTTATTTGAAATGACAAGAAGATGTGATGGCAGAAGCTGTGCTCTGCCAGCGTAACCTCATGTTATTTTTAAATCAGTTTCCTTCCTGCCACTTGTCTATTGACTATCAACTACTATGGGCACATAAATTCCCACACATCATCAGACCTAATTTCCAAATTATTGATGTATTTATAGCACAGATGTGTAATTTACAATTGGTAAGCAAAACCAGGCAGTTTCACAAATGCACTATTTCTGCAAATACACCATTTTTGGGGCCTTTTCATATTTCAACAGGTTTTTGGAAATTGGTGTAGAAATATAACAAGTGAACCTATTTATTTCTGAAATTTTAATGCTTGCATAAAGAAATCACACCCTAAACTAGCTGCCTAGCATCAAATTGACAGACCAGTAATTAAAGACAAATAAAAGACAATCAATACTACTAATGAATATGAAAATTCTTGTGTCACTAATCTCAAATGTGGCATACTCCGCAAAAGAAAACAAATCTACTTCCTCCTGGCACTTACTGGGATACAGCAGGCTCTTCATACACGGAAAGGAAACTATCCCCTTTGACAACTAAACAGTTCAATAATACCCCCTTCCCTTCCATAAGCCCTAGATGTACTACACTGAACGATAACAGGGCCCTTTCCTAAGTACTGTGTTTTATCCATCAAGGAAAATATAAATCTACTACAATTTACCTGCCATTCCAGAATCAAGCTGGGACCTACACCTATGTTTGTGTCTTCCATGCCCATCTCCTGTCCTGTTCTCATCAGTGTGAGAATACAGAAAGGGATCTCAAAAAGCAGGTAAAAAACCCCAGTATGTCCTAAATATTTAGGAGCCCTGTAGTACATCAATTGTAAAAGTAATAAATGTGAACCCATGTGATCTGGACACTTCTGTCTCTTCACAAGTTGCTTGCCCTGTTAAGGAAAAAAAAAAAAAAAGGATCCCACCTATATCATAAACCTACCTATCCAGCACTGAGCTTGCATACCCTAAATAAGTTAGATTGAAAGGGCAACAGCAGCTGCAAACCAGATTGAAAAAACCAGCCCCAGAAAGTTAAAGATGATGTGTAATGCTTGGCAAGATGCCCCTGCTATGCTGAAAATTGAAAGCAAACAAGACTCTCGAGCTTCCTCAAACTAATAATGACGAGGTTCTTGAGGCTTCACCCAGCTGCCTCCTTGACCTAACTTTCTTACTTCCGTGGGGAGGAAAAGGGCTACTTGAAGGAGAGCAGACAATATATTGCCAGACTAGAGATACATTACCGTCTCTCTTGCACTGAATGGCAGGAATTCTGCTAGAAGTCTGTAATTTAAACAGAACAGATGAAGTAGTATATTTTAAGATTTCTAGTTTACATGCATCTTTTAAGTTTTCAAGAGAACATAACCTAAGGAAAAAAAATCTGCTCATGTACCACATGCTTCTAAACTGATGTACCTGACCCATCACCTACCTACCTACCCACCAACCAACTCGCCCTAGAAACATGCTACAAATTAGAACAATCCATCTGCCAATCAAGCAAGAGAGTGTCCTTCCCATTAGATGTTCGATAGGTAGAGTCAACACCACTTAACCAGAGAAACAGGCCATCCCATTATCTCGGCTTCACATCATTATATGCTTCCCATCAGCATGCCAATGCTGCTACCTGTAACATTATGTCACTACATCAAAATATAGTATGTCTTGAAGGACATATCTTGCGGATAAATGAAAGATAGAAAGAAAAAAAAAATTCTAATCTGGATGTCTTCCCCTCCTCCTTTACCTGCATTAAACCTCCTTTCCTTGCCATTCACTAAATAAATCAAGATCACTGCATTTGTATTAACCTATTTCACTGTGGGTGCTAAGAGCAAAACTACACAAACCAGCCAATAACAGCCCAAAATTTTGGTTACTCCTCTCAAAACAACAACAAAATATTCTCAACTATGTTGTACTACCCAGACCATCTCTTTCCTGATTTTTGCAGTTCTAACCTATTAAAATTACATGGCAGAAAAGTAATTTGAAGACACTGCCTTTGAGTTTTGAAACTCTGGCATGCAGAGACTAGTAACAGAAATCTAAGATGAGAGTTAGCTTTAAGTAAAACAAGATTACCTACACTGTAATATAGCACAGCTGCCAGCAAACCACATAGCAGCCACTAAAAATTGTTTATATACCACTGCAAGTTGTTCTCATTAATAACACGAGCCAGTCACAATAGCTAGTCAGCATTTACTGTAGTAGAGCCAAATATTTTGAAGCTAATAAGAGGGAAAAACCTTAAAAAAACCCCAAAATCTTTCAAGATATTTAAGAAAAAAATAGAACTTTGATTTTTCTACAGCAGATTGACCTGCATAAGGATAGCCTAAATAGGCATTTGCAGTGCCTTTCTTGTTTATTTTTTTGTCTTTGAATTATTAGGAACATTAAATTTAATCCACATTAGGAGCCACAAGGGGACTAAGCAGTGCTTTTAAAAAAAGTATACAGTTTTGTGGCCAACTTGCATGCCTTAGCTTGAAGAACAGATATAGTCCTTCACAAATTATCTTTTTTTTTCCTCCAGAACCCTATCTGGTAATTGATATTAAGCAACTTCCCCTCGCAAAGCAAAAAAAACTCACGTAGATGAATTTTGAACTTCCCAATGCCTGACACTTTTATTTGGAAGCATGTCCCAAATGTAAGGAAACATTAATAACAATGAAGCAATGAAGCGAAAGGTAATAATTGTTTCAATTTAGGGCATTACATCACTTACACCTTTTACGAAAAGCACATTACATTCACACAAGCCAACACTTGGTGTCTTCTCCTCCCTGATTTCCACCAAAGAGAGATGAGTTAGCAACAATTTAATAAGCTGGAAGACAACTCCCATGTGTGGCAGTTAAGTTCTGCTGATGCAGGACCACAGCAGGCAGGGTACAGGGAATTGCCAGGGAGCACAAGAAATCCAGGCATCCTCCTCAACATCACTCCTGGTCCCACATGGCTTAGAAACTTGCTCCTTCAGCTGATCACTGACATTCTTAGTTTAAACTAAATTTAAACATTTTGCTGCCACGAAAAAAGAAAAATCATGCTAAATTCACACTTTAATTTAATTCACACTGAAACCACTGATGTTAAATAATACTTCATGTATGTTGCCATGGAGGCTTTTCTAGTCATTAAAAAAGAGATATTTTCCTCATATACTTGTGGTGTAATCCACGAAATTCACAAAGAAGGGTCTAAAATACACATTTCTTTATTAGATTGTGGTAACATTTTAATTGGTTCTAGCAAGAGGTTTTCTATTGTATTTCGTAAATAGAGGCAGAAGGAGGAGAGCACACTTCACAGAAACATGCAAGTGTTTTAGAGACAGACACAGTACCATACATTTTCTAACCTTTTAACCTCAGCATTGTTACAAGTAATACTTTGAAGCAAGAGTGACAAGATTAGGAGTATGTTTTGAGGGTTGAGCCTTGCTTTTGTTATGCTGTAACCACTTCCACCCAGACAGCAACAGAAATAAATGCCTAGGAAACTGCAAACTGACACAGAGATAGATGAGCAGTTTGCACCTAATATTACACTATTAATTTTTTGAACACAGACTGAACATGTTCCTTCTAATTAGGCACAAATATAAAAACGGCACAATAGTACACAGTATGGCAAAACACCTGGAAGAACTGACAGCCTTAATACCTGTGCTTGATGCAATTTTACATACGTAACAACACAAGAGAAATAAATCTCTCACTAGCTACAAATCACAGGGTTTCGGGTATGGAGGTAGGGAAAATCTCTCTAAGAACGAAGAAAAGTGATTTGTTCCCAGTCACTCCAGATTCATTCACTTTGATTTTTCTTACTAAAAGGTATTTCAAGAATTTCTTTTAGTGAGATAAAGATGTTCAAACAGCAATACATTTACAATGTAAATATATTTACACTATTTACACTATGTTGTAAAATTTCTCAGCCAGTCTAGACAATCCCACCTGAACTTTCAAGATAAAAATAATAAACAGGTATTTCTTCATTTAAGTTTTTATGTCAAGACCTCAGTTCAGAAATGCCAGTAAATAAAAATCTTAGAGTACAAACAAACTGCCTTCTTAACAAATTAGCAAGAATAGACAATTTCCAAAGGCAGCTGATACTCCCACCATTAGAACTGACTTATCTTTTTTTTTCTTTTTAAAGAATTATAGAGTTTTTAATCAAATGTAGTTATAGGTTACAATGAGCCAACTTTTTTCCAATTAAGGTAAAATAGCTGAAAATAACTCTCTTCTGCTGAGCTTGTACCTGTCACAGAAGAGTAGAACACATCATTCACAAAAAAATTATCCCAGTGACAGTCTGGGATCACTAACAGACTAGCAAACCAACCAATACTAATAGATTTTTTAATTCACTCTATAGAAATATACACAAAACTCATACAACTTTCAAGCCAGGAGTTAATGATACTACAAACTCGAAATCCAATCAGGTAAAGTCAACCTTAATCTTAAGTACTGGAGTAAGACACTGGAGTGAGTCCTTGTTTTGTGCTTTAAGACTTGACTCTCTGAGACATATTAATTTGACAAAAATATAACAGGAAATATTTCAAGAAATCAACCTTAAAAGTGCTTTTGTTATATATATATATACACACACAGATGTATATGAATGTGCGTTTCATACTGCGCAAACCTTTTTACAACATGACTTACAAAGATCTTTTTCTAAACACCATATCCCCCCTATAAAACAATGTTAAAATAAAGTTCAGCTCACACATTAGTATACTAGAGATAGTATTACTGCAAAGATTTTGATCAGGGGTCAAGTGCAAATTTTGTTTATCTACTAGCTTATCAAAAGAAATACAGTCACCAGGCTGGATCTGACCTGAAGCTCATCTAATTTAACACCTCATATCTCACTGGCTTCCAATGTCAAATGGGACAGAGATGGGCATCAGAAGGTTTCTGCCAGGTCTTGGTTTTCCCCTACCGTAGCAACATCCTCAGTGGTAACATCCATGTTTTCCTTCTAAAATTGATATGAATAAGCTGCAGTAATTCTGTCTGGCTTTGCCCTCCATAGAAGCCTGAGACTTTGAGGCTTGCTTAATTCCTGGTTTCACTAATATAATACAGCATGAACCCCTGTGCCCCATTTCATTCTGTAAAAAGTAAACAAATTAAATTTCACTATCTTTTAATCTCATCCCATATGCCTTTGCTCTCTGTCATAGAAGAGGAAAAAAAAAACCTTCCTATTTTCTCCAGAGGTTAAAAAAATTAGGAAAAGGCTCAGGCTCCCCAGGGAAGGGGTCACAGCACCAAGCCTCATAAGAGTTCAAGAAGCGTGTGGACAATACTCTTGGACACATGGTGTGACTCTTGGGGATGGTGCTTTGCAGGGCCAGGAGTTGCACTTGATGATCCCTGTGGGTCCCTTCCAACTAGGCATATTCTGTGATTCTGCAAATGCTCTGTTTGTTGGTTTTTTGTTGGTTTTTTTGAAGGAAACAATCTCAGTGTCTTCACATGAGAAGTCCTCTAGTTCCTTTTAAAATAAATTCCTTATCTCCTCTCCAAAAGCCACCTACTTCTCCAAAAGATAATAGCTCTTTTAGATAAAGTGGTCAGCATTCCACAGAAGCTGATAGATGAGCCATTACTTTTTTGAATTAAGCCTTTTTCTCATTCACATGACCCTTTTTTCAAAATGGGAAGACTTATCACCATAGGTGATAATGCCCCTAGTGAGGGCAGGGCCAGTAAAGACTAAGTTTCTTCCCCTACTTCAAAGTTTGCAGGAAATCACTCATTGTTAAATATCTATCCTGTAAGCATACATTTGTCAAATCTCTTTCTAAAAGCCAGTACTTCTGTAACAGTCTGGGCTAGCTGAAGTCAATGACAAAAATTCCATCAAGTTCAACAGAATTAATTCGTATGCAATGCAGGCCCAGAGAAATCTCTTGGGAACCCAGCAAAACCCCCCCAACAAACCCAGCAGCAACTGCAAAAGCCAGATCACTGCAGAGCACTTGGACTGGGGGACTGCTTCATCACACCTAGCCCAGTCAGTAACTATGGCGTTCCTCATTCCCACTGTCAGCAGAGAACACGTTTAAAAGCATCCTTTACATCTGCATCCCAGGAAAAGACAAAATACTGTATTTTTTAATGAAAGAGTAAAATCTAAAAGCTGGTTATCAATCAGTGCTGATGTTGAGCATCTTCAAGCAACAAGCTTTGCTTCTGTCATTAAACTGACAGTAGTTTTTAGATAATTACAGAAGAGCAGAACCTTATAAGGAAAGGACAGAGCTCTGCAGAAAGCTGAACTCTACAGGAGACATTTTAAGGTTCTTTTGTTTAAAGCCACATGATTTATTCAAGTTACCTTTCCTACACTCCCAATATGAGAATTTGGAGGCCAGGAATATTTTGACTAAACCCTAGGTATTTCTAATTATTGTTTCTATTAGCTTTTGCTCAACTACCTTTTTCTTCTCTCTCTGAATCTATACATGTGGGTGTGTTTTGGGTTTTTCTGGTTTTTGGGTTTGGTTTTTTTTGGAGGGGTTTATTAAAAAATAAAACAAACCAAAACATCTTTAGTGTATCAAGATATTTTTCCTCCCTGGCCCCAACATGTAGAAACTGCGTAGTTTAAAGTCCTGCTGAGATTTGCAGGCATAAATGTCAAATATAATAGTCTAGCCTTTTAACATATTTCTTTCTTCATTCCTGATATTTTTCCACTCTGTGGAATTAATTCCATAACCTGAAGTGCCACTTATTAAAAAGGCAAGACATGGTAAAGAGCTTGCTACCATCATCACTTCCTTTTCAGAAATATAGTGATTTCACTCATTACAGCACACTCAAGTTTAATCAACGCTGTGGCTTTTGCTCTGTGTAGGTATTAATCATTTATAAGTCTTCGGATTCTATTGCTCACTTTGTAGGTCATTTCCGTAGGCATCCCCTTGCAACCTGATCAGACATGATGCATAAAAGTAATTTCTGGGATGACCTGATATGGAAAGGGATGTGGAAAAGGAGCATGAAAAGGGACGAAGTCAGTATAGGAGGAGGACTTTCGGTCCCAAAGAGACACAAGACAGGTGTGCACATGTGTACATGTAAGGAAGGTGGAAAAACACTTGCATATGTGCAAGCTGGAATTGTACAAAGATTGCACTGTAATGCTCAGAAATCAAGTAGATTTTAGTCTACAGGCAAGTTTAATTGGAAGAAACAAACAACTGCCCCCACATCCCCAAAAAAACCATCCACCATGCTCTTCTAATATAACATCTCAAGGTATCTTGCTTAAGCCTAGGAGCATGAGTTTAATATTGCTCCCAAATCACCATAATTAATAACACTGACTTTGAACTGTGATGGTAGCCACATGCCTGCCCAATTCTATTTCTAATTCTGTTATGTTCTTGGCCTCAATAATTTCCTATGACAGTAAGTTCCAGAGACTAATTTTATGTGTGAAATACACATATAATACCATCCTTTTATTGCTCTTCTATTTGCCATCTTTGACTTCAATAGAATATCTCTCTTTGTTCTTCTGTTACGAGAAAGAGAAAACAGATGTTTCTGATTTATTTTCTCTTACACTAGAATTCAGTGCAGTATGAAGTTAAGAATTAAATGACTGAAGTATTTCATCCTGACTGTGTTCTTCCAGACAGAGTAAACTTACCTGCCTACTAGGAGAATCAGAGAAAGATGAACAAATAAAGGAAGTAAAGAAATTCAAACCTATGAACTTTAAGTATAAGGCTTATGACAGAAAATGAGAAAGCAAATATCAAAAGCATTTTAAAATGTTTCCCTATTCAATGCTAGTATGTCTATACTTGGAAAAAACCCAAACCAAACAAAAAAAACCACCCCAGCAAACCACAAACTAACCAAGTGAAATACAGTGTATATGGCTGCAGGAGCTAGTGAGGGAGAGGAAAAATTAAAAAAGCAAAAGAAGAGAACTTTATATGTTATGTCACCCAAACCTCTGATACCACACATACTCAGCATGGTATTTTAAACCTCATTGTAGAAGCAATTACAGTCAACAGTTCCAGCTTCCTTTGGGAGCACAAGCAAGTTTTCAGGTGCCATCATCAGGGTCATGGATGAATGGCTTAAAAAGAGGATTGATGCCACAGTTTTGCAGTGACATTTCTGGGCACTTGCAGGAAGGGTGTACATCTGTATTTGTGTGTAACTACTGTTATCTGGGTGTAAGCTGCATCAAACAAAAGCATGACTTCAATCAAAACGTTTCATAAAATAGGGGTGTCCATGTAGAGGCATTAAATTTGTAAAAGCAAGTGGAAGTAGATTTCAGAGGGAACCCACCAGATTGCAGACTGATGACATTGGTGTTACAATTTCAGTGGAAACCTTCCTTGATTTAGTTATTGCAGGACAGGAAAGGACAATTCAGAGAAACAACAGAGCTTTTACATTACTTCAGCTATAGGACTGATCCCTAAATACAAAGGTCGCCTACACTCAGATCCACTACCAGCCTGCACTGCATCTTACTGTATCCAGTTCCAACTTTCCTATTCTTATTTTAGTGGAAACAACACTGCAGTTGAGGAAAAATAAACTTATACTTCAATGCTTCATTCTGCAGGATGATGGGATGGATCCTTGATCTTTACACCAGATTCATTAGTATACATTTGCTACATGTGAAAAGGCATCAGCTATATTGCCCAGCTTTGAGGACTTGAAAATAAATTTCTGGAGCAGAGAACGTCTTGTTGGCAATATATATCATTCGGATCACATTTTTTTTTAAAGGTGTATTTTCAACAGTGAAACAGATTATAAATAAATAAAGTGTTTTCATGTACATCGGAAGTTCATTGTTCCAAGTCAGAACTCTGCAAAGTCTGGAAGACAGTCACTAGTCTGTTATGATTAGCCAAGGGCACAAGAGCACTTACTTGATGACGGGATCGAATACAAAAGGAAACCCAGGTGGGCAAAATACAAGAGGAGGTGTCCTGATTGAGTGTGATGACATTCAGATTGACTTTTCTAAAAATGTCATACATCTTTTAAGAAACTTGTGTGCTAATGGTACTGTTATATCTAGCTCTGATCATACAGACACTATTTCATGTATAGAATTTGAGTACACAAAACCTGTACCCCCCCATAGCTGTACCCACTCAGTTCAGTGGCATGTAAACACACACACTCCTATATGACATTCCATTACAGCACATCTAGAATTGTATTATCATTTTTGCTACAAAATAATGACAAGAATATACATTATGGCAGCACTGATCCCCTCTCAGTCATGAGAAGTTTACCCTTTATACCACTGGGATCAATGGGCAAGTCAGCGTTATCCTTGGAGTCTCTTCTGCACACTCCTAAGAGACTTTCCTAAGTGTGCTTCTCCTGGGTGATGCAATGTTTGCAGTTTATGAAAACATTTTTTCTGTCGACTTCTACAAGTCAAATTAAATGCTGAAGAAAAGCAAACTTGATCTTATAATAATTCTTTCCCACACAGCTACTTCTGCACATTTGGGAGGGAAAAAGTAAAGAAAAAATTAAGTCTTTAATTTCTCAGAACTTGAACTGCGCTCTGGTAAGTGAATGGAAAAATGTGTGTTTGCACACACATACATGCTCTAAACATACTGCTGACAAAAAGCAGACCTGATGCAACACCGTTCCCCTAGAGCTGTTGGACAGATAGAATCTAACAGTTTTAAAATGCACAAATTACTATGAATTACCTCATAATTTACAAAATGAAATGGTGGGCAAAATAATAATCAAGCTAAAACCTACTTCATTTATTTCAAAATTGAAGTCTGGTAGTGGTTCAGTCTTCTTGAAAAATTCAACTACTGCAAAACACATATTGAGAGGCACCATTTATAGTCTTCCTCACTGTAAGGGATGTACTTTTAACTGCTGGCAAAATCCAAGTACATATTCCCCTCCTGAGCATCTTTTAATCTTTTTGGTTCTATTCCTTTAATCCATGCAGAACAGACTCCCACCAAGTAGGTATGTCTCCCTAGCACAAGTTACAGAAGGAAGGCAGCTCTGGTTCAGTATTGACTGAGTTCAGGTACATTTCTGAAAAGATTGGAAAGCAAGGTCTAAGCTGTGCAAGCTCCAATTAAAGCAGAAAAACAGATTAAACTAAGAAGAAGTCTACCTATTAAAAACATCTTAGTAGCTGTGACCAGCATGGATGAGAAATGGTGAGAGAGGCTGCCCAGTGGCTGTTGTGCTGGTTTCACACACTTTTCCCACTAGGGCAAAGAATGATCAAGAGACTCATCTCAATGAGTACTCTTACTGGAAACAGCTTTCGTGGAAAGTCAGACCCTTAAATGTATCCATTTCATAATTTTACTCCTATGAGACACAATGTTCTAACACATACTCAAAGACAAAGAATCAAAAATACAGAATAATTTAAGCCCTTGTTTTCTTCGCCCTTGTTTTCTTCAGTACTACTTGTAAAGAGAAACCTGAACACATAAGAGAAATCACCTTTCATAATCCTGTGAGTATGCTAAGGATGCACATGGGCCTGACTGCCCACAGGCATGCAGGTATTTAAAAAAAAAGGAGTTAAACAGACCTCCCCTCATCCAGATCAATGTCTTACTGCACATACATTTATCTCCTTCCTTTCTTTCTTTGTTGTATGGTCACTAGGTCTACAATGGAAGTTTCCTACAATCAGAGGACTTTAACAGCCAAAGCAACATTAAGAGAAGACAAAATCCCCAATCCTCCCCACAAAAATCACCCAGCACAGCTTGTCCTTCCTATCTGTTCTTATACTGAGAAACAGAAAAATAAATATGAGTAAGGAAGCAATGTGAATCTGTGCATAGCACTACCTACCTTTCTTTTTTTTTTTAAACAGTCTACATGTTTGCTTTTCATTAGCTCCCTGTGGTGGCAAAACTATAAATGTAAAAGTTAGAGACATAAAGGGAAAAAATGAAGGAGCCAATAGCAAAGATTTCAAATACACTTACACAGCCACAGTTTGTTTTACAGCTGCTTTACATAACAATAAAAATATTATATACCATGGACTTTTGGCAGTGTGTAGAGGCAGCATCAAATGGCAGTAATGGAACAAGCACAAATTATCTCTTTGGAACAATTAAGTAATTTTGGAGGAACCATTATGTCCAACAAGTAATGGGTCCAAAGAGACTCTAAGGTCAAAAGTGTGAGTTTCTCTGTACTGACCAGAGATCATATATATGACCCTCTGGAAGAGAGGATAGCTTCATAATCATATTATATAGCCCTTACTAGAAAATTACCCTGTTTAGCACACTAAACAAAAATAGAGATCTTTCCTTCAGAAGCCAAAGGCGAAATGCATTCTTCCATCTGGTTGTTTCAGCATAATTAATAAATAAATAAAAAAGGAAGAAAAAAATGCTTACCCTCTGTGCATAACCAGCTGAGAAAAAGAAAATCATTGCCTATATATAAAACAGTGAAGTGCTCACATAGTTCAGTAAACAGTCTGGCACTTTAAAGAAAAAAAATGGGTAAATAATACATATTGTACATTAAACTGTACACAACTGTTTTGGTGACCTTGAACTCTAGTAATATAAGCAGGGACATGCAAAACCACTTATTTCTGGACATAGTTCATTCACTATCTCCAGCAAGGACTGAAATTTAGCACTGGACCTAGTGTTTCTCATTAGGATATGACACATTATCTTTCAGGAAAACCAATCTAAGCAAACATTATAGTTTCATTATTTTAATATCTAAAAAATTAGATTCTCCTCTGAAAAGAAACCATTTGCTAAAACAGCAACTAAATGACTTTTCAGGTGTATCATTCAATGTGTACATGAGAGGAAGATTAGTAAAAATACTGACCAAAGAATCTTTTATTTGCCTGGCATACAGCTGTCTCCTGTATAAATGCTCATACAGGCTCATCTTCTGCACAATCAAATGTCCTCATAACTCCCAAGTGAAGTTTAGATGTATCCTCTTGACTAGAAACCTTTCAAAATACACTTTTCCAATGACCAAACAGTACGACATAAAGAAGATGACAAATATTACCTTGCACTCAGGATTACCCCATTTGCCCATTTAAGTACTTAAAAAACACTTTCCTCTTTCCCTTTCATCAAGCTACTCTGATTCATGACCCAGATACTTTAGTAATTTAAAAAAACAATCTTTATACACATTCAATAGTTTAGCTAATCACTGCTACACTTCATTTGCAAGTAGATTCATAAAACAAGAATGGTTATGTCTCCTTATTTTTTAATTCCTAATAATCATTTTCTTTCTGTCAACAGGACAGCCTTGTCTATTCAGTTCCCTGTAGGCATGGGCTGCAGACTTTGACAGATGTAGTGGCTTACTGGTGAAGGATCAGTGCAGCCATCAGGAAAGAGAAGGGACCTGAACATGTTCAGCTCAGAAAACAAGGAGGCAGGAGACACTAGCACTGTTCCTTACAAGCCTGAGATGGGTCAGAACAGGCACTCTAGCTCTTTCTTCCAAAACTTACACCACACTGGTGATTTGGGACACACTGGATTATGATGAAGGAAAGGAAAACCGTAAGTGAAGTACAGAGATTGCTGGGAATCTCTGCAAGAGACTGTAAGATTTACTACTGGAAAGGGATCTGGCAAAATGAATTTTGTTCTCTCGTTGACTGATTTTAAGGGTTACATCTAATCCCACCCCATATTTTCATTCTTTCTTAGTAGGTCATAGTTCAGCCATCAACTCCAGCTCCATCATTTTTTTCCTCAGACTTCAGTAGGTAAAAGATAGCTCTCCTATCCAGATCCAAACCCAAATCAGCACTCCACCCTTATCTCTTTAAATCAAGCTGTGAATCACTAACAAACCTCACCCAGCTGTTCAGCCAGCCACGAGAGAGGTCAGGGTACATCCCCACTTACCCACAGCCCTTCACTCTGCTGCTGCCACTCACAGCTGAACCCTGCCAGCTCATTGTATGCCCACTATGAAGCGTTACCACACAAAGCCTCTGCTATCCAATCCCTACTTTTCAGTCTTTTCTGACAAAATCCAGTACTATTTAATAAATACATCCTAAATGGCTAGTTCTGTGCTACTTAGCATGCAGTGAAATGTGCACCTGAACCATCTCAATGCTAAACTATTTGTCTGGACTTTAAATCTCCCCATAAATAAGACCCTTCTATGAAATACTAGGCAAAATCCTTGAAATGCAATGCAGAAAGTACAGACTGCACAGTCTATGGGGTTAGAAAACTTGCATTTTCAGTGGGGAAAACATCGTACAAGACATACCTGATACATTAAAATACCTCATTTGTAACATAATATTTATAGCCATTAAGAATACACACACTGAATACTAAGTACTTGAAACTGGAATGTCTCAACACATGTAATAGCTGTGCATTTTAACTCGTATTTCCCTAACAAATAGTTACAGTCCTTCTAGATATTGAGGTGGAAGGTGAAGTAGGAGCACAAAGACACCAAAGAAAGAGATTAGCTGTTGGACAACTTGATTATTTCTCTGCCACTATCCAGGAAGAAAAAAGCCCCAACACTTATATATCTCAAAATACATTATCCTATTACAATGTAGTAGTACCACAGAGTAACAGCTGTGATAACCCTGATGTGCATAAAACCGGAAAATAACCAAATCACATATTCAAGATGATACAATAGCTGCTGAATAAAACCACTCACTTATTTACCTCTATCAGATAAGGAAGAAGAAAAAGTAATTTTGCAACTTAAGCACAACTTTTTTGGGGAAGGGAGGATAGGGTGACACCTACAAGACCAAAGACTAAAGCCATGTTATTATTAAAGAACATTCAGACATATATGGAAATTTACATACCACTTTGCCAACACCCATGAAAATTAAAGAAGTCCTTTACTCTGAAAAGTTTACAGTCTAAATTCAGGAACACAAATGCATGAATGCTAATCCTTCACAAAAGCAACAAGTGGCTGAGTGACAGGAAACAAGAGCTTGCTTTAAATGGTAAAGCATAAAAAGAAGAGAGGCAAGAAGGGCAGAAGTTGAACATTTTCTGTGGCTAAAAGAAAGCCAAGTCAATTGGAACAAGGAAACAGAAAAGAACCTGAAGTTAGTGGATTGGAATGAGAGACAATGGGGTGGGGGAAGAAGGTAATTTTGTGGGTATTCCACGTAGAATGTAAAAAGACCATTGGGGTAATTTCACTCAGCACCCTACTCCTGGTAGTGGTAAGACCATACATACATACCATACACGGAACAGGTGACTGCAGACACTATAGGTACTCCCTCAGAATCCACAGCCACTGGATTAGGGGTGCTAAAGGGTACATGCCTGACTTTTCTCTTTGTATGTGTTTATGGACCTGTTGCTCTGAATTTGTTCAACACACCTCTGAACTTGCTGATACTATCTGCCTCCACAACCTACAGCACAACAGTTTCCAGAACCTCACTGTCTACTGTGTAGAAGAACCTAATCTGTTCTAAAATGACCTCTTAACAGTTTCAGTGACTATGTGTTTCCAGTATTATGGAAATTTCTGAATAACAGCTTCTCTTCCAGTTGCCACAAAAGCAAGATGTGCTCCTTTGGGAGACTGAGATTCATAGGGCCTTCAATTAAATAAATTTGTAACTTCCTATCTTTAATACTAGTCTATTTGATTGGGATTGACTGAGTTACTTGTTTCTCTCTCCATTTCTCTGCCTGCCTTTCCTTCCTTCCTTCTTGCTATCACTTCCCCAGTTTTCTTTTCCCACTCCTTACATCTGATGTGCTTCTAGGAGGACAATCCCTGGCTCAAGAGTCACATGAGACTCAAGAAGCAGTTCACAGTCTGCAAAAATACAGCGGGGCACCTGTTACATATATTCTTCAAGGTATAGTATGCTGTGCCTATTATAAGATCATAGAAAGTGCATTAACTTCATTACTAAATGAGTATTTTACCTCCAAGGTGAAGGTGTAAAACAATCACCACAGCAAAAACTATTGTTGCATCTTGTACGCTTTACTGTTTCAAAAATCTACTCATGCCCAAGAAGAGGGTGGCCCACGGATAGTCCTCCCAATTCTTCAAGAGGAGGATGCCCTGTGTCTTCTGTTCCTTACAGTGCAAGGAGTAGAAAGTGGAGATAAATTGCTGGAGCAGAAAAAGCATCAGTTTGTCTCTAGTTCCACCTTTGCTGCAACTGCTCCAGCAACAAGTGCAAATTGCCTCAGTCATCCTGATGGGCCATCTCTCTCTGCTGTCCCTTACAATCTTTGTTGAAGACTTATACAAACTTGCTGGCTTGAGTGGTTTTTATGTACTTTTCTGTTCCTCACCTGCAACTCATTCATCTCCCAGTCTTACCAATACCTGCAATCTGATTAACCTCACAAGAGGAGTGAGGAAAGATGCTATTCTAAAGAAAACACTAAGATTTCACAAGATATTTCAGCCCTGGGACGCAGCTGAAAGACAAGCAGCAGGGCAGCTGAAGGCCTGGCACTAGTTATGCTCAAACCTTAGATCTCCTAGGTCACTCTTTTCTCTACTGTACATCTTCTTGCCTGATTTCCTAGGTTACAAGAGTGCTGTTGAAATTCAATTTAAAGTAGGAAGGAAAGCATCACCACAACTTTAATGCAATGGAGAACTCAGTCAGATTCATGATATTTTGAGACTCAGCATAGCTATTTAAAGCCTTCAGTCTTTTCTCTCTCCCACAGTCACCCAAGTGTAAGGAGGCATAAATACTTTTACCAGAAGTCAAAGCACTACAAAGTATGTTGAGAATCTCAAATTAAGAATTACCACACCAAAAAGAAAGCTAGACAATTCTTGATAAATAACTTCTAAGGAAGACAAGGAGGATACCAACTATAAAGGCTTGCATGCATCACCTAATTTACCTCCTTTAAAAAGGTTGCTAAGACATATAGAAGATAATGTGCAAATACAGTATTACAACAATCTGGTTGATCAGAAACTTCTGATTAAATGACCTTTGTGGCATACTACAGTACTGATATCATTAGTTTAAAATTGTATTATTACAACTGTGTACATTTTAGCAATCTTTCAAAACCATCTGCAGCAGCTAAACACTACTTTAATGAAATAAATTGCACTTTCCCCATTTATAGGCCATTTCTCAGAGCAGCTACACTTGTTCAGAATATAAAATAACACACTGAAACTTTCTAGACATTGTCCACTTGAAAATTGCAAACATATGACAGTCCGTAACAGTCATCACCTAAACTAGCACCTTAAAATGTCAGTGAAGATATTCAAATGGCATCTAAAACCTTTGAGACAGTTACCCCAGCAGTTTTCCTCGTAGAACAATCACTGTCTCAAAAACCTGACAAAGTTCTTAGACCATACCAGAAGGGTTTTTTTCTCATCAATTCACCTATTGTGAAAAGACACTTTAGATTTCAGAATTAATTTTTAATGTTTGGGGGTCTTTCCATTCCTGTGTGCAACTCTCTGTAAGATCATAGGCATGAAAAGAAAATACTCCAAGACCTCTCTCCTGATTTCTCCCAGTGAGACACTGGAATTAGCACACTGGCCAAAATGTATTGCTCAGACACCCACAGCAGAAAAAGCATTAAATATTAGCAATCCACCTGCTCCGGGAAGCTCAGCCCCACTTTGCCTTTACAATTCTCAGCACCAGTTCAAGATTCTCTGTGTTTCCAGCAAGTCCAGCAGCTCCAGAGGGAGAGATGGGCTATCTTTTAAACAGTCATTTACACTTACTCAAAGTACAAACCACATCTACTAACATGCTGATCTGATTTGGTTCACACTCATTTTTGACTCTAAAAGTTGAAGCTCCTGGAGGAATTGAGACCTAAATTCTGCATTGATTCACAGAAACACAGAAGCAAAGAAATCTAACAGGACTCTACATCATTAATCATACAGCCTCTTTAATCCAATTACTTCGTATTTTCTCTTAAACAAATGAACTGCCAAAACTTGGCCTGGACCCAGTTCTCAAAACAGCTCAATTTCATCTTACCTGACCTATATTTTCAGTTGTGAAATCATGGAAGAGACTGGAGGGAGTGGGGAGATTCAAACGCCACATCTGCCCCGAGCTACAATCTGCATGCCCCACTCTCCTTTTCTCTCCCAGAGTCCAGGTTACTACAGAACACTGCATATCAGATACTGAAATTAAACATACAACTCTGCAGCATCTTCTCTTCATAATGTCAATTAGCCCCTCACAAAAAATATGTATTAAATGCATGGTTGCAACCATTACACTTGCCCCGAATGCCTTGGAATTTTAATTGCATGTTGCTGAAATTTGCAAATTGGCAAGAGAAACAAGAAAACCCCTCTGAATTCCCAAGTGTGTAGTGCTTATTTTGACAGTTGTAGTTTATTTATAGTACTTGACAATACCTGTTCTCTCCTTGGTTTTGTAATATAATGAAGTGAATATTTAGACCTCAGCTGTTAAGCCTCAGAGGGAAAAATAAGTATAAATTTATTTCATTCAAATAAATGTACAACTTGGCATAATTCTACTTATAATGACTAAATTGCATCATTAATTTAACTTAGTTTGAAGCACTTTGTTTTGTGGAGAAGGCATCCCCAACCTTCCACAGCATAGTCCTTAACTTTGAACGTGGTGTGTGAGTCTGCACAGGTGTGCAGTAATCTCTCAACCCACTCACATAAAATGGTATCCTTTTTGTTTAGTACATTAAATGCTTCTGAAAAGGTGCTGTATGGAAGGCTGGTCTGTCATGTACAATTACAGAAAAGTGCAGGCAGAGGCTGCAGAAGTTTCACTATGCACAAACTCACTGATAACCTTAATCCATTGAGGATTAAGGTGTAGGATTAATGTGTAAGTACCACCCGACACTGGTGCAGGTGAGCTCCATTTCCATCCCCAACACACCCCCCACCAGCAGCCCGACCAAAGTGAACATCTGCCAGACACAATGTTATCGGCTCTCAAAACCAACCCATTCTTCAGAAACCACAAGGCTCTCAGGCACCAGCAACCTGCTCTTGTTGAAATCTCAAACACAAACCCATCCTCCTCGATCCCCTACATTAGCCACTTATCCATGGGTAATTTTGTTTTCATGCAGAAAGGCAAGATAGATTCAACTCCTAAAGTATAAATAGCACATATACAGTGTTTCCCATTTATGTCTATGAATGTATATTTCTTAAAACAAAACCAGACATATAACCTACTGCTATACACATATCCAATATAAAAATCTAGACAAGCAGTGCTGGAATAAAACTGAAAAACCAAACAAGACTGCATAACCAAGTGGAAATGTTAGAATTTGTCAGATAAAACATACACGCAGCATCATAAACACAGTTGCACAGTGCCCTCCAAGGGCAGCAAAGCTGAAAGTCAAATAATAAAATTAAGTGGTATACAAGGGAGTGTGCACAGAAGGGATTTCAATCCTCTTTGTTCTTAGCCATGATACAATTTCACAGCCGCTCTCAAGATTCAACGTTTCCATGTTTGGCATGCAAGAGCACAGAATGCAGTTCATTTGGGAATTACCGAGCCAGGATGTGCCAAACAAAATCTACCACAGCATCAGCCAGTTTCTACCACAGCATCTGAACAGCCCGGCCATCAAACCATTTCTGACAGTTAAAATAAAAACAGAAGCAGCTTCAGAAAAGTTAATTCCTGTAATATTAACTAATCTATCCTCAGCAAAGAAATGGCTCTTGTGCAGCCTTTGTCTGAGTACATCGGGCAGAGGACTTCGCCTGCAGGAACTGCTACCTCCACGTACTTCAAATTCACCCAGTGTAGAAACGTATTATTTTTATGGTTTGCAAGCTAGACCATACACAGCTGCAGAGGATCTCTAAATTAGTTAATACACCATTTCAAAAGGAAGAGTTATTTCTCCAGAGATCATGTGCCAAACAATGCGAGGAGGGAATGCTGAACCACTGGTAGTTTATATGACAAAAGATATTTTTCAACTACACACAGCACTAATTACGAAGGTCCTTCCTATCCTACATCTGGAAATTTCTCACAGAAAACACTAACATTTTCAACACAACACATGGGGGGGAAAAAAAGAAAAAAAAAAGAAGCTCTAAACCCACTTTTGTAAGACAATAATTTCACCTTCATTAAAGGTGATATTAATTTTTTAGTTCTACAAGGAAGCAAAAACTGGCATTCGTGTCATTCCTGATCTCATAATTTTAATATGCACATTAAGCTAAAAAGTCATAATGAAATTAAGCTTGTTACTTAGAAAACGTATGACCAGAAAGTTTATGCTAAAATATGGCTATGTTCTGGTAGGGCTATTTCACACATGAAAATAACAAAACCACCACTGATATTAGAGTTTAACAGTGACAACCCATCCTTAGATAATACAATAGATTTAAAAGCAAAAGCACTTAAAGCATTATTGGAGTTGAAAGTCTTGAAAAAATACAATTGCAAAAAATTACAAGCACCATAAAAAACAAATGTAAGCAAGACAAATGCCAGACTTGCATGGTATGTAGATGAAATATATTAATTATAATATGAA
This sequence comes from Acanthiza pusilla, assembly GCA_036630365.1. NCBI lineage: Eukaryota > Metazoa > Chordata > Aves > Passeriformes > Acanthizidae > Acanthiza > Acanthiza pusilla. The sequence continues at coordinate 15,872,165 of JAXCHO010000073.1, forward strand.
ACTGTTGAGTTCAAAACTGCCTTTGAGCCACACATTTTATGCATACTTCTCTCAAGCCAAGAAATCTTAATTCCACATTGCAAAGTTTGGAAAACTATTAATATTCTATACGTTATAACGGAGAGCACTTCTCCCCACCATCTTTACTGAGACACATATTTATTAAGTGCTGACAGTTAACTTTCACGAGACTCTCAAGGAGATCTGGTCCTTATTCTGTGAATTTACAAAAACTGGGCTGAAGGCGCCAAGAAACACAACTGTATGCTATTATTATTTAAATGATGAATTTGTGATAGCAGTTTACTCTGAAGCAATGGTAAGCCTTGCAGGCAAATGCCTCCTTCAGCAAAGGTTTGAAAATTATTTTTGTAAAAATAACAGCTGGTCTTGCCTATATGGACTTAAATGAGCCATGTGGAGACAAACTTGCTTCAGTTTGGGTAAGGTAGATTTAAAAACGTTAACTCTAGTTAATATCCATTTTGATCCATCTATACAGATGAGAAAAATAACATTAAATTACCATGCTTACATACAGTCAATACCAGACACCCAATAAAGCACAAATACAAAGCCCTGCTTCTAATGCAACCGATGCACACTGTTCCAGCAGAACAGCTCAGCTGCAAGTTAGCTTGAAACAAAGGAGATTTACATTCATTTCTCCACTTTGCCAGAGACCTCCTGCGTGACCTTGGACAAGTCACTTGTTTTTTGTGTGCTGTAACTCCCCATCCCTAAAAATGGGGAAAACCACTTATTCCATTACCTCACACCAATAAGCAGATTTACCATTAGGAGATGCTTACAGAGGTTGAATAAATGACACAAAGAGAATAAAGAGTACTTAAAGCTTTAATTAACTTCTCTTAAAGCTTCATCAGAGAGAGAAGGAAAGCTTTTGCATAATACTCACAAGTGTTACCAGCAAACAAAAGTCAGGACTGCCTACATAGCAAGATGGAACCATATTTTGACATCTGCAGACCCAAAGCAAAGGCATGACACTTCCTCTGTCACCAACATGTACAAAAAACCAAAAGTAGAAAGTCCCTAGTTACCTCCTTTGAGTTCTAAAACAAGAGTTAAACTTTCTGATATGATACAAAGTAGAAGAGATCACCAGATACACTCTAAAAGGATTTAAAACACTTTAGGTCCAAACAGTCATTCTCCAGTTCATATTAACCACTAACCACCTTTTCAACTTGAAAGCCACATTTAACTTTCATAATTCAGTATTAGTATCAGAAATTAAAGACCTTCAGAACACTGGCCTCCTGGAAATGATGAGGGGGACTAAAATCCATTCAGAAGCAGATGCCAAACATACATTACACCAGGATGCTTATGAAGACAGCATTGCTCCCACCAAGAACTCATGAATTTGCAACACATACTAAATATATATTTTTTAGAAAACATCTTCAAGTCCAGAAATCTATTTTTTGAAAGCAGGCCAAACAGAGACTGTGTTTCCATGCACATATTCTGCACCTCTGCACAAGTAACTGTACTATCCTGTGAAAAGCAAAATCACAGCCTAAAGGAGACAGAAGGGGCAAAAGGACTATGGGAAATGAAGCAGTCAATGAGAAACAAGCCCAGGTAAGCTTTTGGGGGACACAGGCAAGCTATGGAAAAACCAGAAGCAAGGAAAGTACTGAGGAGAGAGGAAGTTCTGGAATAAACTTCCCCTCATATTACCCACATATGTGTAAAAACCACACAGCTGCTCAATCACAGGGTGTTGAGTGTGCTTGGGGTTTGGGTTTTTTGGTTTTTGTTTTTAAACAGATGATCTGTGGGTTACACACATGAAAATACAGTCACTGCAAGCAACAAAAATAAAAATGAAACATTTGTTTTTAAGCTATTTTGTTTGAAATGTCAAATGGTTGTCACTATTTGTAATTGCATCTTGTATGTCGTATTTTATGGGAAGAAAAATACCTCATATAAGATGTGGTAAAACAGCTCTTAGTAAAAATCACTCACAACCTGAATCTTTGTCTTTCAATATACAGAGCTGCTCTGGGATGTGATAAATATCTTGAACTCCCATTACTGCAATAAGACTGAAAAAAAATCAGTATTTTGCAATGAGGCCAAAAATTAAAGCACAGCCAATCATGAACTTCCATCAAACACAGCACAGAATAGGGGAAAACAGAAACATGGTGGTGAGGAGTGTAAGAACAGATGTCCAGAAAAAAAAAAAACAAACAAATAGATCATGACGTTTCCAACATAACACAGGATAAAGTTTTGGACAAAAATTTTCAAACATGACTTGAGGCTTGGGCAAACCCTAAAATTGACAGCATGACAGGTAGTATGTGGCATCATATATAACTCCCTGAATATGTAAGTTTTAAGATTAAACTTGTAGGACAGAGCAAGATGCCTAAAAGGAGAGGACTGGCCTCTCCTCCAGTGACATGTGAAAAAAGTCTGTAGAGGGACAAAAAGGCAGCAGAGATATGAGGGGCAGGAGGTCAGAGGAAAGGTTAGAATAAGCAAAGTCATAAAGGCAGGAAATTGAAACTAAGTTCTCAAACTATGCATTTAATACCTCCTTCACGGCATGCTAGGAATATTCATATGAAAGGAAAAAATATAAAGGAAAGCAGTGACACTGTTAACAGGCTTCCCAAGAACATATTTTGGCAACCTTAAACATCACACAGCAACCAGAGTCTCTCACTTGCTTAATCTCCTCACAGTCATAGACTGACTATTTCTATTTCTTTTTTCACAAGAGGTGAACTTTCCCCATAACTGCTATAGGTGAAACTTATCTCACTGTTGTGGCAATCAGCATCTGCCCACCCTTTACAAACCAGCTGCTACACAGGCAAACTCCCAGTTCTTGACTGCACAACTGGAGCCTTGTTAGCCATAAGCAGAGCTGCTCTCCTTCGCTCTCAGCACCGTCTTTACAGAAGTAGGATGATTTCACCCCAAGATGAGCAATAGCAAAACTCCTTTGGTCACACACACACACACACACACACACACACAAAAAACCCCTCCACTCACGTTTTCCTACCTATCAACATATTAAAAGGCAGTAACAACTACACCAGTTTCATGCATTACTTGCAAGAATTGCCAGCCTCCACTGCCACTCATTTGAAAGTGAAAAGGAATGCAGAATATTTGTAACTCCACTATGGATGAAAATTAATCATCCTTACTTGTACTACGAACCAATTTTTACCATTAGAAATATTTATAAAGGCTGAAATAACACAAATTTACTATGTGGGCCTTGAAGTGCATTACCCTCAAGGGCCTATGTAATTAAAAAAGAAAAACCAAAACTATACCCTATTTTGACAAGGAGTCTGCTAGTTCATCTTCACCTGTGAATGAATCCAACTGAAACAAGGACAAATTAGGGTACTAATACTATTTACACAAATGTTCAGAAGAAACACACAATCTAACATACTTTATCACATACATACATATACTATCACAACTTTTGGATAGATTTGCAAAGTTCAGACTGAAGTCCCAGCACCTTGACATCCAGACTCAGTTATCTGGAGAGCAAGTAACAGCGCCTGTGTTTCTTTCCCATGAAAATCAGGTTAAAGTGGAAGGAGGAGAGAAAAGCATGTGGACTTCATCCTGACACAGAACTGGGATGCAGACAGGACAGACATCTCCAGCCCAAGAACTGGAAATTTTGTAATATTCAGATAAGTCATTACTGTCCCGAAAACAACATTGTCACAGCTAAATATTTCAGAGCTTATTGGTTATCTTCCCAACAGCACAAAAATCTTCTTAGTATCAGACTAGATGTCACACATCACATTCAATCCCTCCTTTAATTAATTACGATCCTTGGGTCTGAAAGGGTGGCTATGGACCTGTCAGGCTAAGCCTTGTGCTAACGCCTCCCCACAGACTAACAGTGGCAAAAAGTTTCAATAAAAAGGTTCATGTACATCTGTGGGTGGAAACTCAACACTAAAAAGACCAATTTAAATAGTTATTTATAAACATAATTTTCTCTGATTTCTGCTATTACCAACATCAAAAGGCATCAAACCTCAGCCACAGCAAGAAGATAGGAACAGAGCTATGCTTTGCAAACACAGACCAGGCCAAAAGCCTCTTTCCCCTTGGATGAGGAAACATAACCAAAGATGTTACACTACTATCATCTCCCCTCCAAATGCAAAGAGGCTCAGGGACACCATGCAATGAAACAAATCAACCTACTAGATGTTTTAAGAAAAACAGTACAAGTTTCTAAAACATACATAAAACCAAGCTGCTCTACAAAGGGCAACAGAATATCCCTGCTTTCTGTCTCATCAGCTAAGATGTGTGTTCCAGTAGGGCACTGAGTGACGAATTCACACTTCTCTTCCACTGTGAGCTGCTGTTCACAACAGAACCCTGAGCTAAAAACCTCATAGCATTTTACTGTTCTCTGCTTCCTTGGCAGGACTATTATTTATATAAGATTAGTGCAGTCAGGCATTAGATTTATAAACCAAAACCAAAAACAAACAAGGAGAAAGTTTTCACACTCTTCTTTACAGACCAGTTTCTGAAACGTATGCACACAAAACATTTTAACATATTGAAACACAATTGTTAAAAAAACAAGATAATCCCCAAAACAAACAGAAAACTGGTCAAAATACATACAATCTCTGGAGGTCCCCCCACCTGGAAACTGTTTAAAGTCACGCAAGCATTCACAAAAGCGCTGCTGGCCACCTAAACAGCCATACCTCTGCTCCATCCAGAGCCTCTGAGGGCAGTTACAACACACAGGCACACTTCAGCCCCTCACCTTCCCCCACCCTCCTCAGGTAAGGAATCAACACCAACCTGCAGTTGGGAGGTGGATCTAAGGTGATGTCAGCCAATTCCTTCTGAATCCTGTGGCAATAAAGCAAAAGGGAACAAAGGTAAGTCACTGTGTGGGATAGCAGTTAACACATTTGCCTCACAGACATCCTGTCACTGTGAGCTTGCCACAGTACATAAGAGAGAGGCACTCTCGGCTGCAGCCTCCCACCAGTCCAAACCCCCTGAGCAGGACAGGCGCCCTGCCCTGTTACAGAGACAGGCAGAAAAGGAGATAGGCATCGTGCACTGAACCCAGACAGGTGCATTGCTCTACGCTCCCTATAGATGCTAACCACACAGTGGAAAAGACTGTCCACTTTGCTCTGCCAACCAGCCTGTAAATGAGGGAAAACCTCTGCAAATGTGATGCACCAAGAGGAAACTGCAGTCTGAAAAGGAATTTTGTCTTACGGGATTGAGAGAAACAGTCATTGCCAAATTGGCTCCCTCCTCTCTCCCCCAGCTTCCCATCACCATCCTGAGGGAAAAAAAAAACCAGCCCTGAGGGAGTCAATAACTGCGCCATTCTCAAGGACACTTTAAGGAAGGTGAATATCTATTTCCGAGCCTCCTGCACATTCCTACCACCTTCAATTCTCCCTTCCCTTCACCCTCAAGAGCCACACAACACCCCCATGTCCCCTCCCTAGGACTCCAGACGCTTCCTCTCTCCACCGTGCTCAGCCAACACCCTGTCCTCCCGGCCCAGACTATTCTGGGCTTACGCTGCATTTGCCACAAAACGCCCAACCAGCTATCATCCTCTTCCCTGGAGTCCCATTACTGTCACTCAGGCTTCCCTTCCAGATTTCCCCACCCAGCATTCAGCCTGCCTCCCCTCTCCTTTAAACTCAGCCAGCATCTCCTGCTTTTCTTCCACTTGTCATACACAAGAACCACAGCCATTCCACAGGAGACAGTTTAAAATCTTCTCCTTAAAAGAGTGAAGGGCATGACATGTAAACATCGCTTGTCACTATCTATGTCAGTTTACCATGGAAACCTGCTGAGCGGAGATCTGGAATAACCAAACTGCCTAAATTCTACAAAGCCACAGAGAACTTAGTTGCTACGACAGGGCATTTGCATAAAACCCCAGCCACTTTTGACACCTACTGATACAACCTCTCTGCTGCTTGGCAAAGCTGTTCAGTGAGATGGTATATTATTCTTACTGAAGTACTGCAAGTTTGCTTGAAAACTTCCATTTGTCAGCTTAGCTCCCTGGAGAAGGATGGTACTGAATTCAGGTGACACACAGAATAAATAAAAAAGGGTAACTATTTTTTTTCTAAAAAAATTAGTAGGTCTAGGAGTCTGTCCAAGTTAAGAAAACTGACTGACATAGCTGTTCTGGAATTACTATTCTATGCAGGTGTTTCTCCCTACACATTATTCTGGAATAAAAATTATTTCATTCTCAAAAAAAGCCTCAACACACTCTGTGCCATAAGCAAAGACTATTTTAGAGCAGAATGTCCACAAGTGGATCTGCTGTGGATTATTTATTCTACTCAGCATCCAACCATACACAGAAAATTCAAAACAAGTGATCAGCAGACAAAAATAACAGTAAAGTATTTGTTGGTAAAGATCTGGGGCTGTACTACACCACTTGCACTGGCATGCACTCCCCCAGTGCAAGCAAACTCAAAACTTCACAAACATTAATTGATCTCCAAATCAGTCCTGGAAAGAAAAAAAGACACTCTAGACTTCAATCCACAAGAGAGGGAAACAGATGTTGAAATGCAATGCCTTACTCAGGACCATATAGCTTCCAGTAGCAGAGAAAAAAAATAATGTCTAAATGCCAATCCTACACCATCCCCATAACAAATGCTAGTAAGGAAAAATGAAAAGACAGCAGAAATAATTGAGGGTCAGAATAACAGCCCAGAAGAAGAAAAGCCAGGAAAATATTTGGGATAAGCAGGAAGAAGGACCAGAGAGAAGTGAAGTTGGGCAGACACTCACTGCAGCAAGACACTGAAAAAAGTGAGACAATAGCAGATTCGTGTGGAAACATTGAGTACAAGGGCTAGAGATGAGGAATGGGAGCAGCAAGGGAACAGTGGGGGAATAGGGCAAAATAAAATGAGGAAGAAGGGAAGATGCAACGAATTGGTGAGAAAACTGACTGCAGCCTCACCTCTTGGCACTGGTAGATAGCAGCTTAGAGTTTTTACTCATGCTGACTTTGCTTTCCTTCTTCTTAGGCGTGTTTGTCTCTTTCTCTGTCTGTTGGTTGGAGGATGAAGATGAGGAGGAGCTGGTGCTGGCCCTCGAATCGTCATCCGACATAGCGACCCCCCCACCACACACCCCAACCTGGAGAGGAGACACCATGGGGTGTGGGGAACAAACAGTGAACACAAACACACACAGAGAAAGGCTGCTGATAATCTTGCTCTGTGTTTGGGTCATGCTCCTTTTAAAGGATCCTCGTGTCTCACTCTCCTCTCTAGGCCCTGTAGCCGTAGCAGGAGGAGCAGTAGCCTCCTCTGCGCTAGTAACATCGAGGAGCAGGGGGAAAGGGACTTTTAAAGCTTCCTCTCAGAAAGCAAGTGTGAAACGAGAGGAGACTGGAAAGAGGACGACTGCGAGGATCAGGGAAGCTCAAAGCAATTCTTTCTAATCTCCCCCAAAATGCACACACAAGAGGAGCCATCACCACCCACCACTATCGAGCCTAGGGGTGTAGGAGATAAAAATGGAACAGCTCCGGTCCCTTGGGTTCCCGGGAGGCACGTGGGGGAGGCAGGAAGGGATGGGGCTGGGGGGGTGACCGACGCCAGCTCTAAAATGGAAGTGGGGCATCACTGGCAACACAGGGAAGACCCTGGCAGCTGTGTGACCTGTGGTGGGGAAACCCCTGCCTGCGGGATAACCCCTGTCTGTGGGATCGGGTGTTGGAAGCCGTGAGGGAAGGCGGGCAGGAAGGGAGCAAACCAAGGGGAAGGGCTAAGCAGGGAGTGGGGTGCACCGGTGGGACCCAACGAGGCCCACTACACCGAGGGGCATATGCCAGCCGAGGGGAAGGGAGCAGAGGGTCTGTGCCGGGGGAGGCGTGGGGGGAAGGAGGGCCAGGGCCTACGAGGGGCGAGAGTGGAGGGCCCGGGGAGGCCGCTGTCAGGGAGGGGGGCAGCGGGGGCCGGGGGAGGCAGCCCGGGTCCATGCGGGCACCCCGGGGACACGGGGGAGGAGGGCGAGCACGGCGGGCTACCGAGGGCAGGTCTGCACCCGAGAGGGGCCAGAAGCCGTCGGGAGGGATGGGGGGGCTGGCAGGGCACCCCGGGAGAGTTCGCGGGGAGGGCGAGGGAGGCGGCCGCGGGCCCGGGGGGGGCGGCACTCGGCCGCCTCCCTCCCAGGGCCACGGGCCCCCGGGGAGCTCCCCTGCCCCCGCCGGGCGAGAGCCGGAGGGGGCCCGGCCGAGCTGCCCCGGCCGCGGGCCCGCAGGGCCGGGGGGACAGCGGTACCTGACAGCCCCGGGCGCGACCCCCCTGCCCCGCCGGCTGCCGCCCCATCGCCGGGCCGCGGCCGGCCCTGCCCCTCGCCCCTGCCCCCGGGAAGGGCGGCGGGGGGTGCCCCGTCCCCCTACCTCTCCCTTTGTGTCTGGCTGCTCCTCCTCGGTGCGGCTGGGCCTGGCCACTCGTGTCTCTCTCGCTGGGAGAGAAGCGGAAGTGCTGCAACAGCAACTATTAAACAGGCAATGGCTTCCCTGGCTGCCTCCCCCACCGCCGAGCGGGGCTGGGGGGCGGCGGGGCCGGGGCGCCACCCGGCGCGGAGCGGGGGCCGGCGGGGGCGGGCGGCGGAGCCCCCGCTCCGGGGATGGAGGGGGATCCCGGCAGCCACGGCCTCCCCTCCTTTCTCTCCCCCCCGGGGAGGGAAGAAAGGGGCACACGGAGGGGGACGTGAGTTTTTAATGGAGACCCTGTGAAAAGTAACCTGCAGGGGTGTCGGGGGGCGAGAGGGACAGGCGCCCTCCCCGGCTCCGTTGCTGCTTCCGTGCGAGAGCCCCGCGGGGGAAGCAGGTGGCTGGGAGAGGGGCAGCTCCCGGGGCTGCTTTTTTAAGGCTCAGCGGGGGGGGTATTAGGCTCGGCGCGGGGGCTGCTTGCTTTCCTCCTATTCTCACAACTGTTTCAACCCCGAAGCTTCTCCCCTGCCTCACCTGCTTTGTCCGTCCGGCAGCAGCAGCAACTTCTCACCTGTCTCAGTTTGAAAGCAATAAGGAGAAAAAAGAAAAAAAAAAAAAGAAGAGCCTAGCCCAAAGCCCACTCGCCCCCACCAATCCAGGCAAAAGGAATCCCCGGCAGCTTTCCCGTCTCTCACCTGTTTCAGCCCTAAAGCAGCAGCTGTGTCCTCCCTTCCCTCCCCCGGCTGAGCCCTGAACCAGCAGCAGGAGCAGCCGCTTCCCACTCGCCCTCGCCCGGAGTTCAGGATTCCATTGTCCCCCACACTGCATTTGGTGACATCACTGACACACAAAGAAGGGGCACTTCGTGATGTCATCAACGCATGCTGGGAGAGAAAACAAAATTCTGGGCTTGGCAGCGACAGCACTAAAACACACAGACACACACAGACACACACACACAGACCCTTCAGTTTTCCAAAGGTAAAAGTATTAGGGATTTTTTTCCTCCGAGTCCCCTGATGGGGAGCCCGTCTGCGGGAAAAGGCGTGTTGTATTCGCTAGCGTCTTGTAATCGCTGGGCGATTTACTCCTTTCCCCGAAACCTCTGCTGTCCATCTCTCGCTCCCTGTCCACCCAACGGAGCAAAGTGATGTGGCTGCAGCGACCCACCACCCCCGGCCCAGGCGCGGGGAGCAGCCCCGGTGGGCAGCCGCGGCTCTTCCTGGAGGTGCCGGACCCACTCGTGAAGGGACAATGGGGACCAGCGTTCCCACCGACCTCACCCGGGGCACATTTGGCTCCGTGCCGCCAGTTTCCACAGCCTATCGAGGGATCGCCTATCGAGTTACTTGGTGTCTTCAGTGGCCGAAAATACACTGGACAGTCACCACCACGCACCACGATAATGGATCAGAGTTTGTATGACACCCTGTCTCCCACGGGAGGATCTCGAGGTGATCCGCAGGCACACAGGACTGCTGGCTCGACAGGGCGCTGTTACGACATGACGCCGAGGGGTCAATTACAAAACCGAAGCCGCAGGAGCGGCGGGGGGCGGGGGCGCGGGGACATCCCGAGGCTGGACATCTCCGCTTCGCAGCGACCGCGGGGGGGAGCGGGGGCAGCCGAAGCTGGCTCCTCCTGAAGCCCAGGCTTCCCGTCTGACGCTGCCAGGCGCTGCCCGTCCCCGGGCTGCCAAGATGGCCCCAGCGGCGGGCGCGGGTCCGGCCGGGGAGAGCCTTCCCCGTTCCCCGTGGCGAGCGGCTGTGCCCAGGTGCTGCCTTCGGGCGCCCGTGGGACTCTGCCCGCCAGTGGGATCGGTGTTGTGAAGCTGGCTCCCGGGAGGAGCCTGCCCCTTAGCAAGGGCGGGGGCTTGAGTGGGGTTGAAACCCTTCAGGCTGGGGTCGAGTAATGGGTACCCGTGGCTTCTTTTGGGGTCGGTGTCAGCCGGGCTGCCTGGGGATGCTGAGCGCTTCCTCCATGGGACAGCAGCTTCACACTTGGTGACTCAACACAAGGATCTGGTCACGGCACTGATCCTTCACCATTTATATCTCTGAGCCAGTGGTACTCCTAGAGCGGACATCCGTGTGGGAACAGTCTTTTCCTCTGTCACCCTTTCTGCTTCCTGGGACCTCTGCATCTACTGCTTCTCTCTCCTTACCTTCTCTTTTTCTCCTCCCTCACCCATTTTCTGCACACACCTCAGCAGCGCCTCATTTCCCGCGGGCCAATCCCCAATCCACCTACACTCCCCAAACTTGCTGCCTAGTCTCTTGGTTGAGCTGTGCAGTGTGCTACATATGTGTACCCCAGTGACACTACGAATGTCACCCTGACAACAGAAGGAATTCCACTGCACTGTCACACTTTAATGGTCTTTGTGTGTGGGTTTTGATTTGGGCCTTTTTTTTCCTGCTAACCTTCCTCTTCAGTCTTTATTACCTGTGGTACCTTGCACTAGACCTCAGTGAATTTGTCTTCCAAAAGCAGTTTGCTAGTAGAGACAACCCGTCCAGTCTGACCTATGGGAATGACACCTGGGAAGCTATGGTCGTGCCACCTTCTAGAAACTGTGGAGCTGTGGCCTCTCCACCATTGACCATGGCCCTGAAGACACATAATAAATGTCATAAAGATTGGTATTTACATAAAGGTGGGTGATCTGATCACTTCATGCCCCTCATTGACAAAACAGGGTCAGAATTCAGCTCCTGAAAACTGTAATGAGCCCCTCTGTCAGCATTTTCTTAACTGACCCAGGTGGCTGTGGAGGATGGGGCTGGCAGTATGGTGCTATGTGTCCGGTGACAAATGCAGAAGGTTAGAGGACACAGAGCAAGGTGACCAGGCTTAACAAATTTCACTGCTTATGGAATAGCTCTTTTAAAACAGAAAATCCTCATTTTCACCACAAACAAAACTCCAGCCCATTCCTGTCATCACCAGAAACCTCCAGCAAAGTCAAGTGAGACAGCTGATATTAGTAATGAAAGCCCTCCAGGTCTGTAGTAAGGGGCAGGGAAAACGTAAAGATTGCCACAAAATCACACAGGCGCTTTTGCTATATTGTATTAATAATCTTGGTGGGGGGTTATTTATAGATTAACCTTTTCTGTAGCACACAATCCTTGGTAACCCCATTCAGAGTAATAATATGATAACCAGCAGCAGAGATTATTTACTTTGAAGCCTACCCAAAAATGCTTTTGCTGAAAGCACCTACTAATGACATCGCTTGAGCAGCTGTTAGAGTGGCAACTCCTATTTTATGACTCACCTCCTAGGTCACGGCTAGGATCAGCAATGGGCTGTTCTCCTGTGCTAGCCATGCCATACCCAGAGCACTAGGGAGAGAGAGAGCCAAGAAGCCAACTTCTGTGCCCAGAAATGTTTTTGCAGCTTGCCTTGCTTCCATGCTTGGCCTTTCAGCTCTGCACGGATGTGGAAAAATGGGAAGAGAGTGTAGTACATGATTCTTTTCCCAGCAAATAGAAGAACTACATCCTCTAATCAATCTCATCCCATCTTGACAAAACATCACTGATCTGCTTCTATTTCTTTCCTGTAAAGTGTGTGCACTTTATTGGGTGAGCTTTCCTTCTTATCAGTGCTTCCTTTTCCTGCCTCCTTAGTCTGTTTTTTTTTTTTTTTCAATTTTCTTGGCCAAGTTGTGCCAAGGACTTGCAGGGGAAAACTGACCCAGATTATTCATTTTCCCTGTGCCCCAAGCTTTTTTAATCGATGGCATGAGTTCAGTCTAGCAACTGAATAGGATTAGTCACCTTTCCCTCTGGATTGAGTTTGGAGGAGGCTGCGAAGATAGATGACTGGAATCGAGTTGCCTTGGGGCCTTTGAGCTTAATTCACAACAGAAGGTAGCCAGTTCAAATCGGTTTGAGTCTTCTGCTAAGGGAAGGTGACTCAGATTAGTCCTTTTGTACAATCTCAGTTCCAAATACATTTTCAGCATTATTTCTGGCTGGTCTGTTTGGGTCTGAGCGAAAGCTCCTTATATTTCCATCAATTCCAGTCAGTTTTGCATCAGACCTTTTGTGGGGAGCAGAAAGAAATTATTATCTCTTTGGCTCTCCTAATGTCAGCTTGCTGGTAATGTTACACTTGCAAGTGACAGCAGCAAAGTGAGAAACATGCTGATACCTCACACAGTCCTGTGATGATACACTTTGTCCTTTCTGTGTGACCCTGTGACACAGGGTGAGGTGGCAAGGACAAGTTACAATAAGCTCAGGACTTAGGATACAACTATTTGAATAAAGCTAGACAGAAACTCTTCCAAAAGAGGAAGGAACTTCATTCAAATGAGACAAAATGTAACACAGAAAACACAAGTGGCTTATTTATGTGACATAAGGTAGTGAATTTACCCATTGGTTTCCTGCTCAAAACTATCTTGCCATAACTTAATAATGCTGTCCAACTTCCCTTGCTGTAATTTTCTCACACAATACAGCTCTTAGTCCTTAGAATTATATCTTTTTCAGTTCCTTACAGAAGAATGAAAGGGTCCACAAGCAGAAAAAGACTTGTTTCCTCTCCTTTTATTCCAGTACAAAAGAGGAATTAGTTGTGAAGGAAAAGTTTAGGTCTCATTGTCAGACTCTTGCTATTTACTACTTGGTTTTGGTTCTGTTTGAGACTAGTCCTGGGACCTGAAGGTCTTGCTGGGAGACTATCACTGTGGACAGAAATACCTGAGATCTGTTACACGTTTTTGCCTTGTTAAAGTCCTGGCTGAACTAAAGTCCTATAGATGTGGAGACCAGCTGGCAATTAATTCCAAAAGCTTAAGCAGAGAATATAGCTGCATATAACTACACATACCTTCTGCCTCTACTGTGCTTGTTTTGTGCCTCTCCTGGTATATGGTCTGGTTCATTTTGGTAATTGAAAAACTAGAGACACTTAGATCAATTCAATTTCACAGCATCATAAGAAGTTTCACAAGATATATTTCCAGGGGCTTCTGCCTCACTTCCAGGTGATGAGATTGAGTCTTAAAATTGCTTTACCTTGAAGATACAATGATTCACTGCTTTCTCAGTTTTCCCAATCTATAGCTATTACTTAGCAATCAAGACTGAGAGATATGTGGTGCTTCCCTTGTCTGTGTCTCTAGCATTGACTCCATATTTCTGATCTTCATTTTCCATCTGGTAAAAAATGAGAATGATGTTTACCTGGAATTAGACTGAAAGCATAAGTAGAGATGCACATTCAGACTTCACTCATAGCCACTCATTAGATTTTTTCGTTGCTTGCTTTTTTGTGCCTGATGGATTGATCTCCTTTTCTGCAGAATGCTGCCTCTCTGTGCTTCCAGTAGTCGTGTGCTTCCTCTGGGCTTTGCAATAGCTGACTCTGCTTTTCTCCATAGAATGGTTTGGTTAGAAAGGACCTTAAAGATCACCTAGTTCCAACTCCCTACCATGGGCAGGGACACCTTCCACTAGACCAGTTTGCTCGAAGCTGTGTCTAGGTTCCCTGGATTGCTCGATTCCAGACTCTTTAACTTGTTCTCTTCTAGCAGTGCATGCTCGTCTAGTTCAGTTGTTTTCCCTGTTTCTGCCTCTTTTTCAGTATACAGGAACTGTTGCCTTATTGATCATCATCAGCTTTCCATTTCTACATACCCCTTTTCCTTGGCAGCAGAGCTCAGAAAGCAGAGGGATTACACTAGACTGAGTAGTAGATGGGCTTTCATCAAACAGTGCTGCCATATGGAAGATCCCAGGGTGATGGAATTCCTGTTGTCAAGAGCTCTGGAAGAGATGAAAGATGTTGGCCCAGACAAATGGACTCCTGGTAGTGATGGGTCAGACTGCAGCAAATGCACTACTTTTGCCTCTCTTCTCTTGCTAGCATGCAGGAAAGTAAAACTTGATATTTGAACTTATGTTTGCTTTTTATTTGTCACCATTAAATGGCCAATGGCAATGTCCACTGCTGGAGAAAATCCATAGCTGAAGTATAGTAAGGTTATGACATGCCTATGCTGACGTAACACCGACCACGTGTAGTCCAGTAAAAGCCAGTCTAAAAGACTTGTTTGCCAGTGCAGAGTGCACCTCCTGATGTTGCATTTTGTCTGTACAGCTCTGTTGCCTGTACAGCTGTCGAAGAGATCTTTTTCTGGTGTAAGCTTAACCTCGAAGTGTCTGTGTCTTGAAAGTAAATAGTCAGATAGGAGAACTGCCGTGGATGGCTTATTAATAGTGTGCACTCACAGTTTATGCCTCTGCCCTTGATTTTATCACTTTGATAAAATCAGATGAAAAAGGACAGTATTTATCATATGGTCACTAGAATGTTACAGATTCCATGTACCATGGAATACATACCCTAGAAAATCACTCATTGTGCAGATGCAGATCTGCAATAAGACATACAAAATGTCAGACAATTTTACTGAATGGGCTATTTAAGAACTCAGTAATAAATGGACAAAGTAATTTTCCTAGTATTTGAGATAAAAGGATTTCTCGCCTTGTAAAAAATATTTACACCTACAGTCCTTCCTTTCTGCACTTTCAAATATTTCTCATTGTCACAGTATGGCTTGTCCTGGCTCAGGTGGGTTAGTACAAGAAATTCTGCTTTGCTTGCTCATATGCTGAATTGGTAATATTCCAGTTTATTCTTTCTATTAAAAAATGAGAGATTTCCCATCTGCTCAAATTATGTGGATTTCTAAATCCATGTGAGGAAAAAAATATACATGTCCTAACTTCTTAGAAAATGTATTTAGTGATGATTTCAATTGAGTCTTTCAACCTCTGCCTCCTCATCTAACAAAGGTTCTTCTCGACAGAGAAGGATCAGGAGAGGTGTTCAGAGCTCAGTAATTTCACTCTGTGGCTTGACTACAGTTCAAGACTTCAATGGTCTTCAACTGCAATTTTTCTCCCTAGGCCTTCTTATTATTAGAGGCCTTCAAAAGGAAGCAATAGAATCACTCAGACTTTTACAGATCCCTGATGCTGCATTCTTGAGAAACCAGTATATTGCAATTCTTTTCTTCTCTTTTTGTCTGACCAGTACATGAAAGCAAAGAATAGAACATACATCTGATTGTTAACCAGTACTTATATTTAGCATCTGAATCATATAGTTTTTCATCATTATTGAGTGATAAAGTATTCTTCATATCCCATGTAAATAATTAAAACAAAAATGTGGATGCTGTTAAAAACTCCACATTAGAGAACCCTTCATTTCAGGACTTCTTAAACATTATTGTTTATTTTTTTTATTCCTGATATAAGCCATAGTAACTCTTAGATTATGCCAAAGGTTATAAAAGTGTTCACAGCATGGACTAAAACTTCACACACAACACTTTTTCATTATCCCTTCTCATATTCTTGTTCACAAAAGTTCCATGTAGTATCTTCAGCAATTGCTGACATGGAAGTATAGGCTTAGGAAACCAAAACATTTCTGAGTACCTGTAAAAGGCTTTTTTTTTTTGTTAAGTAACCTTGTGTTATTTTGTTCTGTTCCCATACCATCATAAATATGTCTTTGAAATGTGACTTCTTGCTGAGGTAAAGAACATCATGTCTGTGGCCTGGAGGCCAGCTGGATATTTCAGGCTTTATCCACACAGACACAATTTACCCTTTACATCAATACAACCATACAGATACAGTTGAACAAACATAACCCTACCTGTGAACTCCTGTCCCACCATAAAAATGCTGTCTCCAGTTCAATTAATACAATTTCCAGAGCAATATAAGTCAAAATTGGAAAAAGGATCATTTCTAGAGTGTTCACACAAGGTACTGTATCAGTGTAATTATATAACATTATATAATAATCTCTTTTGTTGCACAGACATGCTTTGGGAAACTTTATCCATGGTGTAATGAAATTTCTTTGCCAATGTCTTCATTCACTATTTCTGTTGAGTTGGAATGGGAACAGGAGGAGCTTCCTTTGATGCTGTTTGCAGCTCTTTCTCAAAGAATTTTTTGCAGCTTTTCTACCCCTTTGACGTTATCTTTTCTTTCCCTCTCCCAACAGCCTGAAGCACTATCTTCTCCATATTTGTATGACCATGATTGTTTTTTACCTTTTCCATTTCTTCTTCCTTTTCTCTGTCTTTACTTAACTCTCTGCACGTGATTCCCTGAATTTTGGCTAGCATGTCCAGTCAGCCAAATTTTTTTCTCCCATCTTCTCCAAGCATACAGAGTGGTCAATTAGTTCCTTTCCCCCATTCTTTCCCTAGTAAATTCCACCAAATGACATCCTTCTCCATATTTCTTCTTTCTTCCAGGCTGCTCCTTGAAGTGACTGCCCATGGAAGCAGCTTTCTCTTGATGGATCAGTAACACAGCAAATGCTCTGCAGCCTCACGGGTCCACACAGTCCTACAGTTTGAGAACCATTACCTATTGCATCAGTTGATGTGATAAAAATAGGAGCTCTCTGGACATGAACTTTTCATTCCTACAGCATAATTGGGCTTTAGTCATTACCACAACATGAATGGGGCATAATAATATTGCAGAATTTTATGTCCTGTTTCAAGAGTTTTAACTTCTTTATTTTTTTTTTTTTTTTTTTAACCATACCCCATGTCAATAGATTTTTTTTAGAAATAAATCTATTTTAGTAAGATGTCTCCCAGCCCAGAGACACGTGCCTGGTAAGAATCCAGTGGAGCCTGTGCTTCGAACAAAGCAGAAGAAGATTCCTATAACGAATACAATGTTCAAGGTGCCAATGAAACTGCACAGCTCTGTGGCACTTTGGGTGACAATTGTACCACACCCTGGAAGGGTTTGTTCACAAAACTGAGGTTGAGAAAAAAAAAAAGACACTGAACAACAGATGTCAAGAGTACTTCCTCTGCTAGGTATAGTCAGAAGGAGAGTTGCTTTTTGAAGATTTACGCATAAATTGTCGTGTCCTCAAAAATGAAATTTGCATTTCAGATCTCAGAATTTATGTATTGAAACTACAGGCAGTCTTTACAGCGTAGGCTGATATGAAAGGCATATTAATATGATTTTTTAAAAACAGCTAATAAGGAAATGGAGTATTACCATCTTTTTCTAGGAATTTACTGGCAAAGAACTTGGAGATTTTTCAAATAGCAGAGACAGGACTAACACCTTTCCAATTCCACTTCTATATTCTACCATTATTTTTGCTTTAAACATCTGCTAATTTCAGAAGATGTCAATTTATTTTTTGTCCATGCCACAGAAAGATGACCCCCACCCTTCTAAATATAAGTGTCTAAATAAGTGTCACACAGGACAAACAATGCAGTACAATCATCTGCAGCCTGGGAAACTATGGGTTTATTTATCATTGCAGTATTTCAACGGTTTACCTTTTAGTTAAATTCATCAAGCCTCATGTACTGATGATGAAGTCAACAAGATTCTTTTCATTAGTTTAATCTGTTTCAAATCAAGCCATTGGATAGGAGCAGGTTTTTAGAAGCAACTCATTAGTGAAGATGCTGCTGCTTTCTGCAACTTGAAGATTGCCATTGGGGAATACTTTAGTTGCCTTAACATCTGTGCTGTAGCCATTTGTTGTGGATGTGTTACCTAGGTATTGTGGGTTTCTTTAATTTAGCTGCCTTAATATCCATTCAGTTATATTTTTTCCACTGCTGTGAAATATTATTTTCCTGTCTTCCAGTTTCTGTGCTATTGGCAGCCCTTCCTCTGTGCTTATCAGGAAAGCAAGAGAGAGGACAGTGTCACACTTGAATGATTTTTTATAAGGTTGGGATATACTGTGGGTCTCACAGTAAGATAGCCTGGCCAATGGAGTTTGTATATATAGATTTTTCAGTTTTGTTGCAGCTACGGGATTAGGCAGCACAGTAAAAGAAAAAATGTGAAGAGAGGGATTCTGACTTTGCCTTGGCATAACTCCATTGAGTTCAGCAGGCTTACTCCAGATTTACACTGGAATAAAGGGAACTCAGAGTCAAGCCCAATAGATCAGTTTACAGTGCTTTTGGAGGCATCAATTTACTCAGTCACTTGGAAAATCTTACTCCCCTACTGCCAAAGATCTGGGACAATTCACAATTCTAATATATTTATGGGCCTGCTCTGTGGTGTGTACATGTGTTTGCTTAGTAGAATTAGGAATCTGTTAAGCAAATTTCATACAGCAAGCCCTTCCCTCTCTTATGCTCAAGGGCAAAGTAGAAAATAAGATGCACAGAGAATTTCCTGCCCCTCTAGAAAGGCAAAAGACGAATGAGTGCTGCTGGCCTGTAGCAGACCTGAATGTAGCCTTGCTCGCTCATGCAGCCCTCAGAAGCAAACTCAGACACTGGTCTGAGTGCTCCTGCTCATGGGGAAAAGGATGCAAAGATTGTGCTGTGAGGAGCCCTGTCCTGACTGACAGGATTACTCCTACACTCAACAGCAGCTTTTCTGGCCTTCATTGGATGGACAGTATTTTGGTTCCTCTATTAAATGGCTTAATACACTACCCTTGTTCTGTAATGAGACAAGCTTAAGCAAGCTTGGAGATGTGGGATAAAAAGGCTGTTTGCTTCCTGTATCAGTGGCAGTTACACAAAATAAACTTATCAATGATAGCCACGTGCTACTACCATAATATTTCTTTTACAAAAATGTACTCTGTCATAAGTGGAAATAGATAAATGTTGCTGTTTGGAGTGTTTTTGACAGGTTTGGTTTTGGTTTTTGTTGGGTCCTCCTCAAGGTGTGAAATGGCACTTGGCAAAAAGTACCTGGACACTAGAATGTGTTATTTGGTTCCCTAAATGTTTATGTCCAAACCCCTGCCACTGATGGCACAACATGCTGCAAGAACAAAAGTCTGTTGGCTGGAGCCTGAACTGGTTTCCTAATTCACACCTGTGCTTTGGCAAACAAGCAGCCATCAATCACAGACTCATGCCTGGGTACACTGTTACAGGCAGGGCTGGAAACATTTCTGAGTGCTGATGGGAGGGATTAAGTAAGAAAAATAAGAGAAGAAAAGTAAGAAACCAAAGGTAATAGATTTATAGGAAACAGGGCTGCAAGGGATATCAGGAGGCTGGATTGACTATACTTGTGTATTTCCTGACAGATGAGATTTGAAAAAAACTCTTTGAAACTCATTATGGCCATGGAGCCACAGATACAATTTGTTAGAAACAAATTACTTTCTGCCTCTGCTAAATCTTAAAGCACCTTCCCAGAGTGGTAGGCAAGAGTTTGAATTGCTGTGCAAAAGTTGCTGTATCTTGTTTTATTTGAGTGTGTATAAAGTATCTGTATAAAATATTTATCTACAGGATGGAAGAGTATAGGTGTGCATGATTTTTGTAACACTCTGACAAGAAATGGAATTTTCCTAGAGTAAGACTTTGTAGCATGCTTGAAATTTGGCTCATAACCAGCTTGTACACCTTTCAGTTTTATGGATGGATTTTGTGTTTAAGGAATAAGTAAATAAAAGCAGATAAAAAAAATTGACTACTATGCAGCTAAATCATCTGTAGAAAGGTATCAAGGCCAGGTCTCCTTATTAGTTTCTTTCTTCGTTAGTACTGGAAGAACAAAGAACAGCATTTACTCTGTATTCTAAAGATTAATTGGAGTGGGGGATGGAGCAGTGAAATTGAATTAGTAAATTATTAACCAATTTCTAAGTAATAAGAAATAATCTATTACAGAGTCTATCCCTCCATCTAGAGATTTGTCTTAAGCATTTGTCTTTAGGAGTGGTGGAAGGAATAAAGGGATTCAGACTAGAGACAATCCATCAAGTCAGCTATTGGAACATGAATAATGAAGACCTTTGAACTTGGCAAATCTTCCAGATATCTCTCTCTTAACTGTGACTTACAGATTGTTTCAGGGTTGCTGCTTAATCTAACGGCCTCTTTTTAATTTTGTTCCCCCCATGTTATTAAAAATGCTCCTGTTACAATCTCAGCATCTGACAACGAAAGCAACGGTTAACAAGGCCCGAATCTGGCAGTGTGTCAGCTCAGGAACTCCCTCCAGCCTGCAAACACAACTCCACCCACTCACATTTTCAGAAGAGGAGCCTGGTGCCAAGGCAGTGCTGGCAAGGTGGCAACTGGGGAAGTGGAGGTTCTGGCTTCTTTGATTTCTGAAGCTGCCTATGAACAACCAGGTTCTTTCTTCCTTTTTGAGTCAAACCTCACTTTGATGGCTGGAAGGTTTCCTCATTGCCTGTTTCTAAGATTAAAACTCTGATTTACTTTTAGAAACCAATATAAGTAACACTAGTGTCCGACTGAAACCAGCAAACTTGCCTCGTGTAAAATTCTGACTAAGAGGAAGGGTCTGGCTCTCACTGTGAATAGTTCTTGATAGTCTTGTGGTTTAAAAGTGTTTTGAAGCACCTCACAGGGGTGAGAATTTAATCTGTCCACCCCTTCTGGCTCCTGGCATATGGGATGTGCTTCCAGCATATGTGAAAATATAGGGAAAGAGGAGAGGAAAAGGCTTATGAGGTACTCACAAACACCTCCAACCACCCCAACTGCCTGATGGAGATTATGGTTGTTCTAAATCCACCTGGTCCCCTGGTCTGGGAAGGGCTAAAGCCTTTACACCAGGTGTAAAGCTCTATTCCTCTCTGCCTGTGTGGTGATCTCCTCCTTCCCTCCTTCATATATGTATCTCTCAGCTCACAGCTGCAGCCCACAATACAGACACAGTCTCTGCTTAGACATACAGATGTGTTTTGTCCCAAGGTCTAACTGTGCTCCACAGTTTGTATGGCCCTATGAATGGCCTTGATGGATTTTAGAGATGGGAGGGGGGAGGCCAGAAGTAGGATTTTTTGGAAGGCATCTAGCCGGTGGTACCTGAGCTGTGCCAGATTTCCTTGGCTGGGCTGCAAACTGTGCAAAAACACATTGCTGTCTCTCAGGCTTTTGCTTAGGCTTTGGTGCAAGCCCACAAACAAAATACTGCATTCTTTACTCCCACCTCCCATGTTAAATGAATAGCTGCTTGACTCATTGTACCCTTGCACAGCTTTAATGAATTGCTTCAGCTCCAGGGGTGAGCCTCTCTCCCCAGCCTCCTTCACCATGTGTTCTCACCTCTGTCTCCTCCCCACCCTAGCCCAATAGCTTAGACCATCTTCCACTCATTTGCAGGGCCTGCCAGGACTGGGGAGTGGTAAAAGGACACAGGTGAAATTGTCCTGTGCCTGGGCTCATTTTCACCTCAAATGGTGCACCTCTTACTCCCTATTAGCTACAGCTCTCAGCTCACATTCAAGAGGGGCCTGAATCCAATTTCTCCCTTCCCTCCCTCCAGATAAGTGTTGGCTCTGGTTTGTAAACAAGGGAACAGCTACACACCTCAAGCTGCTGGTTCACAGTTTCTTCAGAGTACACCCTCTCTGAAAAAGTGAGAGGAAGCTCTTGGACTTGTTCTATTCAGCTTCACTGTGTAATTGGGCTCTAAACCGTATCAGACCCAAGTGTAGACCCACAGTGATTGCCTGTTGTCTGGCAACACTGACTGGTGATGATTTCTCAGCAGAGCTTTCACTTGGAAAACTTAATTCCTTCTTAAAATGCTCTCATGACACTGCATGTGAAGATGAGCTTCAGTAGCATCCACAGCAGATGCACTTCTGGATCTGGCTCTCCGACCCCTGATGCTTGAATGCAAAGTTCTGCTTTTCCTCGTGCTGTGTAGAGACACACATGTAGAATGCATAGATGGGAAGAGCCTGCACAAAATTGTTCTGACTACAATGCATGTGGAGCCCTCTCTCAATAGTAGTCTGCATTCACTCTCCCTCTGTGACTCAGGGGCAGGCTTAGAGTCTCTGAAAAATTCTGTTTTCTCCTTCTTATGTCCCAAGCCCTTTGAGTTAAACCATTACAAAGGAAGATACACAGACTGCAAAGGAACAAGGGATTTTCTTGTAATTTTAGCATTTATTTCCTTCTTAAAGATGCAGTTGTATAAAATAAGTGATGTCCTGGCAAAGGTTAGTGTTATGCCGTGCCAGACAATTTTATCGCCCAAGCCCATGAAGGCTCTGGTGTACAACACAAAGCTTCTTTGCTTTCCAACATGCCAGTTTTTTCAGCGCCAGACCTCCTTTGGCGGCGCCAAGGAGTTTTCCTTCAAAATTAGCCCATCTTCAGCATTCTTCTGCCCTGCCGTAGGTGCCAGCGGTGCGGAGCCGGAGCCGCCCCGAGCGGGACAGGAGGGGGAGCTCGCAGCGCGCTGGCTTTAATCGGCGACTTCATTTAGCAACGCTGCAAAATCACCACTGCGGCTGAGACGCCCATGGGGCCCTTCGCCACAGCTCCTCCCCCACCCTCTCCCCAAAAACAAACAAACAAAAAAAGGGAATAAGGGGCGAGGGGAGGGCGGAGTATTTTGGGGTTCAGGTTATGATGGAGAATTGAACTAAATTAAAGGGGAGTTGAGAGGCCATGCGGCTGCCGGGAAGTGATGGAGAGGGTGGATCTTAATATATATTTATGGTTCTAGCAGTGATGAGTAAGATGTTCCCAGTAGTCAATAACACCTCTCCTCTGGTAGACTGGGACAGGTTCACTGCTGGTGTAGGCTCCTCAGTTCAGCTGAGGGATCAAGGGTTGTGCCCATTTACGCTGGCACTGAATTTAGTTGTGTATGTGTTAGGAGACCTGTGAAGAGAGCAAAACCCATGCCAGTGCAAAAATCTTTGTTTCCAAAAGTGATAAAGAAAAGCATCAGCTACCAGTCTCAATGTAAAATCACAAAACTCATCAAGCTCTCCTCCTGAGTATGAATTCAAGAAAACGGTACTCAAGTTTTTGCTGTTACATGGAGTAATAGGGGCATAATTCTGGTTCATGCACAAACTTTCTGCCACACCTTTTGGCCTGACCCAAGGCTCAGCCCAAATTAACATCAAGCTTCACGAAATTAGGAAGTTCTTCTGAAAAATTCCTCTCAAACTTGGAGGCGCCATACTTTCCTTCTTTTGCTTTTCCTACTTTTACTCTTTTCTCTGAGAAGTCAGCTGAAGGCAGAATCTGGGAAAAATTCTTAACTTGTCAAAGCACCTTCCTGAAGGCATTTCTCCCCAAGAATGCAGAGGAAATCACAGCTTTCGGAATGCATTTGTCCAGACAAACCTCACACCAGTTTTTATGGAGCTAAGCCACAAGGAAAACCTGTGTTCGTTCCGCAGCAGTGTTGAGAGCAGGTTTTCATGGTGATAAGACCAAGCCCTGCCTGCCCTTGTGCACTGCCTGCTGGTGCAGTACTGCAACAGAGCTCATCTCTAAAGTGGGCAGTAGTTTTCCTAGTGCAGACAGCCCTGCAGAAGGTAATCTCCTAATATTGTAGTCATAAATTGGAGAGAGATTTCTTTTATGGCCCCCCTAAGTGCCTGCATAATTCTGTATAAAATCTGTGAAAATTCCCAAATTTGATATCCGGCAATCTCTCATGAGATGGCTTTTTAAGGTAAAACATCCCCCTCCTTATCTATAAGCTCATGACCCTCATTATTGGTGCAAGCTGAGCCTACGACTATTAAAAAAGAGCTTATCTCTTGACCTAGAGGAGAAAGAATCGAGAGAGATCAAAATACATAGTGCCAAATTAAATAATTTCCTGATGAGCTCTCACAGATAGAGGGTTGCATCTTCCCTTGCTGTGGAATAGAAGCAGGTTCTCTGCAGGCACAGAAAGCTTTCTACAGATACAGCCCTGTGATACATTTAAACAGAATGAACCTCATTCTTAAACCTATCTGAAAATGTTAGTGGAATCATGAACACTGACCTTAAAATGAAAAATGATTTGCAACCTTTGCAGAGGTGTCTTTATCATAGTGCCATATTTTAAAGTATTTTATCCACTCAGCTACAGAATCTTACCATTCATTTGCAGTTGTCATTTTACCTACAAAAGGGTTCACTTAATATCCCCCAAAGCAAGAGAAACGTAACGAGTATTACAAGAGGAAAATTATTACTAGTATATTATATGGAAAGGCTGTAAAGTTCAAACAGAGGGAGTTGTGTGTGCACACCACGTTTCATGCAAATTACACTTAATAGTTTAACGCTGCATTACATTTTGCCTCCTGAATAAAAATGCTTCTTTAGTTATTTTTCTAATAATCTATGTAACTTTGGGGAACTAATTAAGGCAAACCATTTCCAATGTGCCTGTTTAGCTGCCTATATCAAGTGGCCTGATTTTTAAAAGTGCTGACTACTGAAGCTATAGTAAATATTTTGCATCCCTCACTACCTGGTAATTTTCATGTGGTCAGTATAAATTGAGGAGCCCTGTGTGAACTACCTCTATGATACTCATGGTTTAATTATTTTAAATGTAAGACCATAGCACACAGTAAGAAAATTAAATCTGAGAAACATTTTTGGTAAGCCTATTTCTCCTTTCCCCCCTTTTGGTCTAGGAAAGATGCCGACCTATAGGATATTCAATGTAAAGGTGTTTCTGTAGCTGCAGGAAAATGCTGATATTGCTTCTTGATTGCAAAAGGAGCATGTGACACATAATTAATCCACATATGGACAAGGATGTCTTCCAAGAGTGGAAATGGAAAACTAATCAAGAGCACATATGACACACTGGATCCAACACACATGCTTCTCTAGGACTTCTTGGCTGCTTCACATCTGGCTGGCTTGGAGCACAGGCAGAGCTGCACATGACTGCCTGCTTTCATGGAGACTGTTGCTGGTCTGAAGCCTGGCTTTGCCTGCAAGGCTTCAGTTTCATCCACTCAGTGAGTGCTAAAGCACGGTTTATCTTGCCTGGACTAGGGTT
This sequence comes from Acanthiza pusilla, assembly GCA_036630365.1. Classification (NCBI taxonomy): domain Eukaryota; kingdom Metazoa; phylum Chordata; class Aves; order Passeriformes; family Acanthizidae; genus Acanthiza; species Acanthiza pusilla. The sequence continues at coordinate 15,897,509 of JAXCHO010000073.1, forward strand.
TTGAATGTATTTATTCACTTCCAGTGAACTAACACTGTCCAAAATGAATATTTTTAATCCTAAACCTTTGACTTGGTGTATACACAGGTTTTGTACTGATGCAACTAAAAGAAGTGCTGGCATGACTTTTTAAAAATGTTTTTTTAATCCAGGGACATATCCCACAGAAGAAAATCCCTGCTGGTAGCTGACTTGAAAACTGTGTACCGAGACCTTATTTTGACTACTGATACAAATGTCAAATTCTCATTGACTTTAGCAGAGGATCTGCTTTAGAGAGGAGGGAGGTGTCATGTTTTATATCACTGTGTTGGCTACTGGAAGCAGCTGTGCTTTCCAGTCGCAGGGAGAATTACTATGGTCTCAAACATGATGCTGAGGTTCCCATGGCTGAGCACCTCTGGAAAGGTTTAGATTTGGTTTCCCAGGAACTTATATCTTTCCTCAAAATGTAGATGAACAGGAAGACAAGCTAATTCTTCATTCCTGGATGCCATATGTTGTATAAAGATTTACTGAGCTGTTCGTAGCAGGTGCTTTGGCTGTGCTGTTTACTGCTTCAATGAGAGACCAAGTAAGATTTTTATATTCCTCTCCCATAATATTTAATGAGCAATATTTATGCTTATGTCAGAGATATGCTTTGAGCCGTGATTATTGTCTGCAATTTTGCACTCTAATATGACGTCCAACTTCAATACTCACTGTTATGAGGCACCATTATGAGTCAGTGGTCCTTGTCGTCTGATCTTACAAAATGTAGAGAGTGGTTATGGTTTAGGAGGCTGAAAAGGTCTGTGAATGTGAGTAGTGAATTATGAAACTGTTGAATTTTTGTGTCCTGAATCTGAAGAGCAGCCAACCAAGGCAACATACCTACAATATATATAGACAGATAAAAATTCACACATGCACACACACACAGAAGCAATACAGGTATGGAGACAAAAATTCAACTCCATATGTGCGTCCTGAATCAAATATACTAAAATAAATCTCAGCCACATTGTCTCAAAAGCATCTCATAAATAGAGAAATGCTCAGACACATTTGACCCTGCTAGCAGGGTACCATGCATCAGCTGCTCTGTAATACCTCACTTGAAGTATCTGACTCATCAGTCATGCTGCCTCCCTTCTACAGTGGGCCAAGGGGGTGGCCACAATCTCCCATCTCATGGGAGGCTATTTGCTGGGCCTTGTATTGAAGGCAGGATCTCTGTTTCTGAGGGAAAGAGATGACACGAGGCTAATTCAAAAGAAATGTAAGGGACAAGACCTTGGTGTGGCAAAAACACTGTAAGTGTATCAAAGTGGAAATTTGCATTAGCTCAAGACAAGGACTGATGCAGTTTGAACACCCAGAGCCTTAATGAAACAGGGCATTGTTTCTGTTTAAATACCTGTTTTCTGTTACAGGTCATATTCAATGCGGACTTCAAAATGCAATTGATGCGCAAAGATTGAAAAAGTACTTTAGGTTTCCCTCAAATATTCATCATAGTAGGACTGTGTTTGAGGTACAAAACTTCCACTGAGATCTTTGCACAGAGGCTTTTAATCCTTCTCATGGAAAGATAGAAGGAAAGTAGAGAGTGAGCAACACTCATGCACAGGTTTGTGAGAGGGGGAGGGAGGGGATTTTAATGTCAAGGAAATTGTCAAATCCAGAAAAAAAAATCAAAAAGGGCTTTCACAGTAGCTCTCTTGGGGAGAACACTTCTTCAAGCAAGTTCTCTTGGGGCTGAATCACACAATTCATTAGAGACAACTGGTGGGTAAAATAGTAGCAATGATCTTTGAAAAAAAAAGCCCAATTTCCACTTCCCATTTTGTCATAAGCTGTCAGGAAGTGTTACACGGTGCTATTAAACAGCTGTTGCTGTTCTTCTTAAAGATGGGTGATGTAATGCTGGTGGAGAGCTTTGCACTCAGGAGATCTGTAAAGTGGGATGGAAATACCTCTGCCCCCCACCCCATAATACTGTGAAGATGGGTTCTGTCACCAGCAACCATCGCTTTGAATGGTTCCAGGTCTGGGTGAGGAGACAGTGGAGAAAGATGAAAGAGGATGGTGGGACAGGAGATGATGGTCATTCAGCTAATGAAAGCAGATTTTTTAATAGCTAGTCCTAGGAACTACTTCAGCATGCTTTTGTTTGACTGCTGACAGGTAACAGTTCTACAGTGACATCTGCACTCTGTTAGGAGATTTAGAAAGGAATTAAGACTGCACTTTAAACAGGGTCTCACTAGGTCTTATTGACATCCTCCTGATTGACACCAGCACAGATGAGAAGAAAACCTGTCCTTAGGCCTTATAGAAAGCCCCCACATTTTTTTTTGGTGTGTGTAATTAAAGCTGACGGTGTTGGTGCTACCTCAGAGAGAACTGGATCAGTACCTAGCCACTTTGGTCCATGTTTCTGCTATTCTTCAGGCAGCCAAATGACAGAGAGAGGGAGAGGGAGGAGCTGTGGTGAATGTCTTGCAAAAAGCACTAGAGTATAAGAAGATGGGGGAAGAGGCAAGCAATTCCCTGCTTCAAAGCACCACCCAGCAAGGACTTCTAACTCAGCAGTGCAGCTGAGGCTGTCATCCCACATCTGATGGAGATGGTTTGGATGGCTACCCTGTGTTGTTCAGTGTTCGTTCCGCTACATGATGCTATGAGGCTTGTTCACCTGTGTCACCATCAGTGCTGTCAACCCACTGCTGAATGGTCCCAGCTGGTAAAATGGTCCTCCAGCTCAGGTTATCCTACCTGCAGCAGCTGTGGAATGTCTTTTGTTGCAAGGCATCACTAGGTACGTGTGGGGCAAGTCTCTCACTGAAGATGGACTGTGGGGAACTGCAGTGGACAGCCTTTTTCCTCAACAAACTCAGCATCTCCTGGGTTCCTGTACTAAGGAGGCATTTTTATGCCTGCATGCAGATAGTAGGTGTGACTTTGCAAGGGTTTATATTTTTAAGATCTCACAGACATTAGTTTGTATGGACTGCCAATTCAGATGCTCCTTTCATCACACAGCTGCAAAGGAGATATTATTGGGACACCTTTACTGCTGATCCAGTCCAGCAGCAGACTGTGCAAACTGAGACTCTTCAGAGGAAAGAGCCAGGCTCACTCCCACTGCCACTGAAGGCAATGTCTATTTCACAGTGTAAGGGATCGAATGCCAGTGGAAAGAGCCAAGATTTTTCAGGCTTCTCAGAGGAATATTGTAAACAAAGCAGAGTAAAAGCAAAAAGGTGTATAAAATGTCTTGACAGTGCCTTTTAAGAGAGTTGCCATGTGTTATTTTAGCCAAGTCTTTATTCATTTCTATTTAATGTTGTGTGTTAAAGTTCTCAAAGCTGCTGGCAATACTCAGTGGAATAATTTTAGAGCAACCTTAATAGAATGAGCAGAATAAAGGATTGTTCAAATATATTGTAGCAGGATAGCTTTTTAATAGAACAAGTTATTCAAAACACTGATGGCTAGGGCTTGTGAATGGAAAAAATCTCCCCTGTGTTTAATTACCCCAGCTTGTCTTTATTTCCTTCGTATAATTCTAAACACTGTTCACTTGCACTGGATGCAGTCCAGTTGGAAAGTTGGTATTTGTTCAACGATGTGTCCTATTCACAGGCTGGAGGTCCAAACAGGATGACTACAGCCAGCCATCCTCTCTGACCTCCCACATAATGTAGGTTATGGCATTCCACCCCAGAAAACCTGCAGTGGAAGGAATTACTCTTTGCCACTATTGTGGATTCAGGAAAGCATTTCTATTTAGAGCAGTACTTAAGCACACACTTAACTTTAATGATATGCTTAACTCCCATTTAAAAATGCAGTTAAGTGCAACGTTTGAGTTTGCACCTTTGTTATGGGGTCCAGTAAGTTGGTCATACTCAAAAGTGTACTTTATGATTCCCAGAGCAAAGTTAAATCTGAGGAGTTTATTCAGGAAAGTCAGATGGCTTGCTGATGTGACCTCCAGAGAGGCCTGATTTGTTCGGGGATTTTCAGGCCTATGGAACTGCAATGGTGTCGCCAGCTGCAGTATTGTACTGCTCAGGAGCTGTAAGTGATATCCCTTTTCATTTCACTTACTAGAAAGGATATATGAATCGATAATATTTCATTAATTCAGTAACAACCTCTGTTAAACCTCTCAAAAGACAAGAAAGAAGAGAAGCTGATTTTGTCTTAATTTCCAAGGTTTTTTTTCACTTGCTTGGGGAATGGAGAAAATCTCTGCTGCACCATAATACCTTGCCTAATTGAGCTCTTAGATTAATGTTTAAACTTCATTTGCAAGTCCATTACCAAATCTAATCAGTTACAAAGGTACCATTAAGGAAAGGATTTTTTTTCAAATCCACTTCTAATTCACATTTCCCCTCACAACTGTCCAAGGCACTGGCAGTGGCTGGAAGTACTGTGTTACAGATATCGTACTTATACCAGGAGGGAAAAAGAAACTACAGAATATTTTCAGTGGAGATAATAATATACAAAATTATATTAAGTTCATATGCTGGTATGAGCCAAAAAGGGACTGGTTAAATCTTGAATCTGCTGAAACTTCCAGTTATCAAAGGAAAACAATACTAATGTTCAGCCTCTTTTAAAGTGACGATATCACCTTTGAGAAGGTATTCAATTGATTGCACTGAAGGTTTTTCCCTAGATCTATTATGTGCAAGAGATGAGCAGCATTATCCACAGCTTCTTCCTGTGAACTGAAATCCCGGCACAGCCCAGAAGTTTCAGGTCTGCTTAATTTTCAATGCTCATATATTCCTCAGCGTTGTTGCTGATAAATGCTCCTCACATAAATGTTAGGATAAATGTTCCTTTTGAGCTGCACATCAGAGCAGGACCACCAACTTCTCAGTACTTGGGATAGCAGACGATATAAATGCTAACACACGGCTGACCTGACCAAAGCTGAATGGGTGACTTCAAGCCAAAGACTGTCTCTGCCATTACCTAATCCCTGAGACATCCAGACTCCCATCCTCATCAGCACTTAAAAAAAAAAATCTGGATTTTATTTTTATAACTGTTCTTAGAAGATAAACAAAGCTGAAATGAAGACCTAGAAATGAGCAGTATGATATTATACAGACAGCACTACTTTCAGGCAAATCAAAATTTTGCTGTTGTGTCTGTGTTGGGGAAAGTTCTGCCTACCCGGGGTGGCTGGCCCCCAGCTTCAGAAGAAAGGGCTGTTTAGAGGTTGTTGCTAATAGTCAGGGATTTAGTGACCTCTTCTAAATCTCCTGATGCATATATTCATTTCCTGATCCCTATGCACCCTCTGCAGCCTGCTTACCCCATCAGCCTAGTAATCTCCACAGAAAGCAGTGATTGGGAAGGAGTTTTGCAGAGTGCTGAGAGGACAGTAACCCTATTGCTACAGTAAAGATAATATTGTGCTGTGCTAGCTTGCCCACTAAAGCAAGGATGTCTTCTGCTGGTCAAAAGTTCTCTGATTATGGACAAGAGAGGCCTTTCCACCAGGTCTCTTGGCTTCAGAAACACATAGCATAAAACTGTGGAAACTGTAAGGTGTCCCCCATCCTGTATCACTAGCCTGCTGTGTGCCTTTGGGTTTCTCAGCATCCCTTCTCTGATTTGACAAACAGGAATGAGAATTGTTATATTAGCACTACCTTTGTAGAGCACTTGGAGATCTGTGGATAAAAAAAGCACTGTGTAAGTACTTCTGCAATGATACGCTGCTGCCTTTCTGTCTCCCTGTGCAGAAAAGAACAAGAGCAAAGAACAAAAAGAGAAGCAGGTAAGAATGATTAATAAATATGCAGCCTACGATGGCCTCTCTCCCCAGATAAATGTAACAGTGACAATGAATGCAGAGGAGGAGAGAGGGGCCAGCATATGGCAAAAATGAAAGTGTAGACAATGCCAGTATTATATCCACAGATCCTTGTCTCCACGGACTTCAGTCACCACTGTGTGCTTGAAGCTGGTCAGAAGAATCCCCAGCAGAGGTATCTGACTACACACCCTTAACATAGGATCACTCTGCCTGCTTTAAACATGAAGTAAAAGGAGGGAGGAAGAGCCCCAGGGTTCAACGTCAACAAGATCTAAACTACTTGACATTCTCGTTCTGAAATGCCAGCTTTTAAATTATCAAGGCATTTTTTTCTTTCTTTGCCCCCCCCCAAGTGCTCTGTATTTCCCCATGTAACAGTGTGCAAACATTTTATCAGCAAATACCAAGGGGGTGGGGTGGGCGTGTGTGTGTGAAAAATCGGCTATCTAGAACTGATAAAGCAATTTGGCACACACACAGCAGCTATCACTTTTAAATGGCTACGGGCTTTCTGAGGTTTAACAAGTTGCAGGGACGCAGTTCTGGGGGCTGGCGGCTCTGAGGGCGAACGGGAAGCTGTTCGCCCGCCCCGTGGCATTCCTCCGTGCTCCGCTGCCCGCGCTCCCGGGCCGTGCCCGAATGGAAGGGCTGCGCTGCTGCGCTGCCGAGCGGCAGCAGTCCGTGACACCGCGCTAACTGCGGGCTCGGGACCATTACTTAAGTGATAATCTCACTGCTCCTTTGTTTTACGAGGCAATAATCTCATTCCCATGTGCATAAAATGAGGCCAAAGGGTAAATAGTTTGTTATAATGAGGGAACAACATTAAGACTGATGAAAACTAGAGGTCAGTGTTATTATTTCTGTTACGACACCCATTCATTTAATAATCCTTCTGTTCATATGCTAACAGCAGGGATCCATGTCCTGGCTTTTCAAGGCAGTATCTGTCCCCCAATAAAGGCAGATATTATCCTGCTGTCTCTCGTATCTTACTCAGCTCGCTCTCGATGTGGTTCCTCATTACAATCACATCTGAGAGACTCCCAACATGGCTGTGCGGTGAAGGACTACTGGAGAAGGACCGGAGACACTAAAGAGATGTTATCTGCATGGCCTCGAGGTATCAGTGGCAGGGTAGGGAACTCATCACAGGTTTTCTCTTTCACGATTAGCTTCCCACTTAGAGGATTCTCCTTCCTTCCTGCTGCATCTTCCCCTCCCCCCAAAGTATCTACTCTCTACTGGCAGTTTACCATTCCCAGCTGGGAAAATATTCTCAGTATGTATTAGTATATCAGTGATGCATTTCTATAAATCTTTGTTTCTTTTTTTTCTTTTCTTCCATTTTTTTTTTTTTGAGAGAGAGAATAGGAGTGCAGTTGGTCTTCTTAGAATGGACCTGAACATAGCAATATTACCAGGTGTTCTTAACCACAGAATAAAATAAGTGTCAGGCTTTCTGAATGGGAAGAGTTTCCATGTGTATGAAACATGTATAATGGTATGGATAATTCTGTAAACCATCTAAATAAATAAAACCTTTTTATACAGGCACTTATTATAATATATAATCTCCAAGTATCCTGGATCCAGCCTGTTCCTATCTTATTCTCTTGTCACCCAGTTAACCTCCTGTTAGGTAAATTCCTTCTTCATGTTAATACTGGTACATATTCTTTTGCCTGTGGAGTACATATATAATTATTATTACCATAATCTCCATTATTATTATTATTTGTGATACTGTGCTGGCTAGGTAAAGGGAAGTATGAACCAGCAATATGTTGAAGTAATGTACATGGAACAGTATCTATGTCTTTTTTCACATCAGCTGTGTGCAAGAACATTATTATAAAAACAAATGGGTGATAGAAAACACCTGTAGATTAATAGAGGCCTTATTGTATGTTTTCTAACTCATTTAATGTACAGTATTTGGTATTACTGTCACTTCTGTTAAAAAAATCCTTACTGATATTAATAGTGAGAAAATCTGACTTACAGTTCCAGTGAAATCAGCAGAAGTAGAGTTGGCTCTAATGTTCCACATCCAAGATCTTTACTTTGTTTAAACACTTTTTTTCCAGGCAGTCCTAAAGGCTAAGTTTTCAAGAGGTTTGATGAAGCAGAGAGGCAGGTAAGACAGACAAAAAAAGATCCTTTTAGTAAAGGGCATTTTTATTACAGGAGCTAAATGAAAACTGTTGGGATGAATTCCATGCAGGTTTTCTAGAGTATTGTCTCTTGCTTTTGGTGGAAATAGGTAAGTTGAAAAACCAAATTATTTGGTACTGGTATTGTGAAACTGAAACTTATGATGGAAGTCAGCATTCTCCTAGTTGTGGAAAAGATACTCTATCTACAGAATAACCCAAATCTTGGCAAAATATAACTTGCTGGGTGGTTTATTAAAAGAAAAAAAAAAAAATTCTACCAAGTGCAGAGTTTGAACCAATGCAGATGGGCTTCCCAGATGTGCATCCAGATCTGTGCCAAAGTAGCTGAAGTCTATTCTATTGATCTGATGTGGATATCAGAAAACTGTGCAATGACTGACTAAATGTCAGTGAATCTGATAAAACTTCCACTTGAAAAACTCTGTGGAGACTTCCTTTAATTTCAGTGGTCTTTGGACTAGGCTTGATATTAACTATTTGTCACAGATAGTAATAGGCACCTCCAGATGATTTGTTTCATTTGCTAAGCAAATGAAGACATTTGTTTAAGCAAAAATTGAAAGCATGGATTTTGAGTTAAGAAAATAAAGAAAATTTGTTTTCCAAGCCTGTTGGTAGGAAAGAATTTAGCAATGGAAATTCTCACACCCCAAAAAGAAATTAGTTTCTTGTCCTCTAATATATAAACTATATACTAACATATACTAAAGAGTAAAGTTATAACTAAAGCAAAAATCTTCTGGTTGTTAGAAGCATCCTCCACTCCTCCCTAGGTGCCAAAAGCACCAGTTTATCCTCTCCCAGTCAAAAATATCCTGTAGTACCAGAATCCATTCCTTTAATTCACGGATGCACAGAAGTTGAGGTGAGAAGGGATCATTAAATATTTGGCATAGCCTCCTGTGCATCACAGACCATTAAATTCCTTGCAGTTATGTATGTAATGAAGCCAATAATTTGCATTTGGCAGAGGCACAGCCTGATTTGAAGATGCCATGACATGGAGAATGACTTGTTCCTTTGGTCGTGTGTTCCAATGGTTGATAACCTTCACTACAAAAAAAAAAACCAAAACCAAAAAAACCCCAAACCCCTTACTTTTAAAATTTGAACTTGCCTGGCTTTAGTTTCCAGCCATTAGTCCTTACTACAATCTTCTCCACTAGGCTGGGAAGCCCGTCTATTTTCTGCCTACAACAAAGGTCCTTTGTACTACAATTCAGTGCCTTCAGTATGCTTTACAACGAGCTAAAGCACTAAGCCCTCACATCTCTTGCTGCAAAAATTTCTCTCGTTTCAGATTTGTTTCAAATATCCTTTAAACCTGTGGACACCAAAACCAGATGTTGTATTCCAATATAACTTGCCCCAGTGTTCTACCCAGAAAATCACTTCCTTAGTCCTACACAGTAATCATCAGTTTAGAAGTCCCAGAGTAAGACTGCTCATGTTTTATCACACAATTGCCTTTGGAGTCCATGCTGAATTGTTTTTCTGCTGTAATCATTTTCAGACCCATTCTTCTACAGGATGAAGTCTATAACTTTGGCTTGATTCCGTACTGCTAAATTAATTGCTTTACATTTCACTGCATAAACCCACATTTTGTCAGAATGATCCAGGATTGCTAAGCTCTTGGTCAGTTTGTATGAGTGGTCTGTACTAATAATTGTCTTTATGTCATATGCAGATTTTATTAGCAGTGATTTTATATTCATTTCCAGGGCATTAATTTAGAGATGTCGAATGCCCTTGATCCTAATGTTGATGCTTACAGAAACCTGATAGAAGCCCCTCAATACCGTGTCATACATACAGTTATTATTACTTTTTGAACTCTTAGTACTGTGTTTCCCAGTCCACTGTAAGCTTACTCTGTGGAAATTGTATAATGTTGAATTTAAACAAAATGGCATGAAGCACTATGTCAAACATATCAGCTGGCAAAAATAACTACATAGCTATAACACATTCAGTTTGCTTAACCTGTTTTCCACAATGTCTGTTGATTGGTAATTATTATATTTTGGTCCTCCAATTTGTTATTAATTGAGCCTTGTATCATAATTTTCTTTTTTTTCCCCCTGGGATTGAAACCAGCCCAACCAGTCTGTACATCGTGTGGTGACCCTGGAACACTGGGGTGACATCTGCTAATGACCAACACAGCAGCTCTGCAATTTACTGTCTGATATATATGCAAACCTAATACAGGGCAAATCTCATATGTGAAACGCATTCATAAAACTTCTGTAAAAGTCAGCTCTGTAGCAATTGAACTCACAGGTGCTCCTGAAGATCAGGCACAGCTCGCCATAAAATACCTGAGGACACAAGGTATTGTTACAAGTGTCTGGGGAGTCAGCCAGGACTGTGGCTTGAGATGCTTGGAGCCGCCAGCACAGGCCCAAGCTGCAACTGCAGTAGACAGTCCTGCATCACACTGGGACTCCTTCCAGCATCCAAAGCAGGCAGGACCATGGGAGCATTCCGGTAGCTCTCTCTTCACAATGGCAAGATGTTTTCTGCAGCTCCTCCCAGTACATGTTTGCGTGGCATTTTCTGCCTCTGTACTGCTTGACACAGATGTGTTTTGAGGACTCACTGGCACTTCTTAGAAGGGCTAATATAATGTTTGCTCTCTCTCTCTCGCATTCATCCCAAAACTAAGTGACGTAAAAAGTTAGCATTAAAAAAACAAGGTGCCCGAAGACATTAATGCCTTTATTAAACTGTGTACACATCATAAGATATATGAGTAGTACTCACAGGCAACTGATGGTATCTTTTGTCCTGTCCTATCTACAAGTCATTGCAATTCTAAGTCTTAATTTCCTGAATTTGTACATACCCAATAAACAGCCATTAGCACCTGGTGTATTTTTATTCTGTGCTTGAGAACAAAAAAGTAGAGATAAGAATAGAAAATCCCCACTAGGAAACAAACACTAATGCTATTTAGTATTCTGAATAATACCAGAACTTGTTGGAACCCTACAAGTATAGATAGCTGATGTACAAAGAGTACATTATGGGCCTCCCTGAGCTCAGTCAAGGTTTTCCTGGTTTAGTTGGAAAGAGCAAAACTTACCTTTTTTTCTTATTACTTGTATTTATTCAACATGAGTATCCAATTAAAATTGCCTGGATCAGGACTCTGATTTGTTTGCTGTGCCACTGGTGGAGAAGCTCTAACTTGCAATTAGGCCTGAAGTGTGGTGGTAAGAGCCCACCAAAAAGGTAGGCATGGAACACCTCCTGAAACATGTGGTAGCAGGAATGTTGCAAAATACTACATGTAGCTCCACAGATGAAGAAAAAGAAAGTCCAATGGTTCAGCACAGGGGATTAGGAAATCATGTTCCCGATGATGAAGGGCCAAGCTTTACAGTCAAATGACACAGACCGTGTATGATGCAGACGATGATGGACAGAACAGGAAACACTGAAAGGCAATACTATAGTCATCAGCCTTGCTACTGGAGGTGCTGTGAGCTTGTTTCTCCACTGCCAGTCTTGTTTGCATTAGGCAACACAGCTTTTTGTACTTTTAAAGAAAATAGAAGTAGCAATATGGTATCGCAAGGTCGGCTGCAATCATGTGTGTGTTGGTGGTTATCTGGAAACACATGAAACAGCAATCTCTTTCCTCACACCAGCTCTGTGCCGCCTTCTTGGGTAGCAATGGCTTGCAGATGATGAGCTGGGAGTGGGTTTATTTTTCTTCCCCTCCATGCAATTCTTTCATGAGTTGTGCAGCCTTATGTCTTGAAGAGTAGCTGTTGCGAAATTGGTCCATTCCCATGAACAGTTCTGAAGGCAATGGAAGTGGAGGTGCCCACTGTGGGAAGCCCAGCTATCCCTGCACCTTCTGCAGGTTTTAAAGGAGGTGTTGGAACAACAGTTCAGAGCGTGGCAAAGGAACTGGTGATGGCTTTCTCCAGCTCTTTCATGACTTGTCCAACAGCCACAACAAGGATGGCAGCAAGAGCATCTACCAGGCAAGATGTGGGCCAGATCTACCTAATGTTGGTCCTTATACCAAACAGCAGAAATACCCTCCTGCCTCTGCTTCCTCGCCTCTGTGGGAATCAATTCCTTGCAACAGATTAAAAAAAGTTCTAAGAGAGGATAGTTGCCCTCCTTTGATGGGTGGTACATGGAGTTTCACAGGTGTGACAGCTGCGGCTCCTGCTGACCCCCATCTGTCCCCAGAGGTGAGGCAGGCAGCAGGTGCTGGTCCTGCTGACGTGGGTGGCTGAAGGTTTCTGTAGGTGTGGAGCCTGTGCAGGGCTGCCTGTGCTGCCACACATTCTTTTCATGGGAGGGACAGGAAACAGTGTTTCTGTAGTGCAGCAGAAAGCAAACCATTCACTGCTGTCAGGGTTTCATCTTCACTCAAATAAGACCTTTGTTTAGAAATGTGGCTTTGTAGTTCTGTGAGAACTGGTACAGTTTCACTTGCGGGAAAATATTAATGATTAACCATGAATAAGTAAAGGAGGATGAGACCTTTGTGGTCTCTGCTGAGAGACAGCAGTTATTTTGTCATAGCTGACAAAAATCCCAAGCGTGTGGCCTGTGAAAGCTCAGTCCAAACTTCCACTTACCCAAAACCAAGGCACATGTTGCATAGTTCTCCGAATTTATCCAGAAAATTGCTTCCCTCCCCTCAGTACGTAACCCTGCAGATTCTTACCCCGAATCTCCCCTAGCCCTCTGCAGCAGATCAAGGGGTAAGGACTCAGATTTGCCCAGATTCAGTGAAACTGGGCTGCAAAGTTTAACAATTTTTCCAAGGCAGGAATTAGTATCTGTTCTTCCTCCTTATTCCTCCTCCGTCAGCACCAGCTGCTGCAATGTGTATTGCCCTATAAAACACTTTCTGTTGGATTCTGGTGCCCTCAGGTGCCCTTCTCCTCCCCCATCCTCCCAGATGAACACCTGTGAGAGGCAGATGGTAGAGCTAATCCAAAATATATTTCTTGAGTCCACGTAGAGAAGCTGCCAAGCTGCTGATTTTTTGGCACCATGCCTTGTGGCATCCATGGCTGGTGAGAGACGCAGATGCCGCCTGAAAATAGCTGAAGAGGAAATTCTCCCAGTGTCTCCGGAGGTCCAGGGAAGGTGGCTGCTGCTGCAGGGTTCATGGGCAGACGTCCCACCGGAACCCTTGCCGGGGATGCCTCGTAAGCAGAGCTTCTTCACTCATATCTTAATCATCCCCTCCTCCAGCTCCACTTCTATGGGCTCCGTGGGCACTGCCTCGCCTTCTTGCACTGAAGGGTGAGAAGCCATTTCTGGTTGGACACAGCCTGGCAAAAGGAGGAAATGTGTTTGCAGGAATCTGGGAGCTGTTGTTGGGAGCTGTTGTTTCTGCCTGCAGACTTTGTGCCCATGCACACTCAGACACTCCAGCAGCAGACGCGTCTGTTCATTTGTTTTCAGAAAAGATAAGCACTGGCACATATTTATGCCTTGCAGAGGTGTGTAATACCCACCCTCTTAACCCCATAGCTTTGTCAGAGTGGTTGCACAGGGTCACGCAGGTAAGCGAGGGCAGCTCCTCAGCAGCCAGCACCACCAGCCCTCTGAGCTGCAGTGACAACGTCCCTGGGACAAGCCACCACCGGTAGAGGCTCAGCTCCTTCCTGACGGGAGAAGTGCTTTTCCAACATGTGATTGTGCCTGGGAAGTAGCCTGGTTTCCACATGAAGAAATGAACTCTGGGGTAGATTCATGTCCAGGCACGGGCACAGCAGACACCTGACATTCAGATATTCATCAGGGCCTATCACAACTGAAGCTGGAGGCCAGCAGGAAAAGGAGCTGAGACCAGCTCCCCAGCCCATAAGACCAATAAAAAATATCAAAGAGTCGAGACACAACTTCCTGTTGTATGGGGCTTCAGTGCAGCATAAGTCCTTGCACTACCTGGCTGGTTCTGAAAGGCACATTCTTATTGCCCAGGATCTGCCGAACACTTTGTGGACAGGAAGGAGAGCACAATCCTTGCCTGAAGATAATGGTCATTGGCAGACTGACAGTGTGGAAAAGGAACAATTAAGACGAAAAAGGAATGTCAGTGTTGGAAAGCATGTAGTTTGCCCCAGTATATTTTGAGAAACTGGAAGAAAACTATAATTTTCTTTTCACTATTTATTCTTCATAAGTTCTATAACCTTAAAACCTGTAATTCAGAGTCTAACCTCCTTTATTTCCAGTATTCAGTTTTTTTAATGTGCATTTTGCAGACAATACCTCTTGCTCCTTTCCTCCTCTTCCTCCTCCCCCAAAACCAGGGCACTACATGCAGCTCCTTAAAAACACAGGGCTACCTAACCCCACTGGGATAAAATAGGCTTAACCTGTTTTAGGTGCCTAAATACCTTTGAGGATCTAAGTTTTCATCAGCTCCTTTAATGAGCTCCTGTAGTCAAAATGCACAAACAAGGTCTTAAAGCCAGCGGCTCTGAGACCGAGTGCAGCACAGGCTCTCCAAATCCAGACACCAAGGCAATGGGTCAGGAAAATTCCCAGGAAGTAGTGAGATGGGCACTGAGATGGATGCAGGTATCCCATTTCCAAAGGAGAAACATGGTGTCTGCACTGGGTGATGTAGTAATGACCAAAAAAGAGCCATGCCGTATCTTCAGCAAACCTACTTTCTGTATTCCCTCTAAGGCAGCCCCTCCTGCTCCTGTTTTCAGAAGGAACCTGATTTCTTGCTGAAGACCAAGTGATCCAGAAGCAGGAAGGCACTGTGGAGAATTTCAGCTGTGCCAACACAGTTTTGGGAAAATCCTTCTTCCCATTAAAGGACAAAAGTAACGAATCAACATCTGCTACAAGCAACTTAGCAAAGAGGCTTGAAGGAACTCACAGCTGTGGCTGGTCTTGCTCCTTACTACAGAATGGAAAAGAAGCTCCCTCTTTAAAAAAAAAATGTTACCCTCATTACCACAGAGCTTGCACACCAAACCCACTGTACTGCAGAATATAATTCTGCCAGGTGACCTATGAACAGAAAACAAAAGAAAACAAAGAAAAAGGGTGCCTTTTGTATGGAGACGTTCAAATGAAGAATAGATGGTGCTATAAGCAACAAGAGACAGCATTGCTGCAACAGCAGCTCAACCATGAACAAGTCTGGGCTGTGGTTTTTGGTAAAGTGTCATAAGAACAGACAGGGAGAAATTTAAGCAGGAAAACAAGGTTGCTTTTTTGGTAGTTTATAGGCAGTCTGGGGGTATGAAGATGTAGATGATGAGGGGAAAACAGTGTTACAGTACAAATTGTGGCAGTGCCAACCTCAAAGCTCAGTGAGGGCTCTGCTCTCCTGAGCAGATGGCAGCTGAGCACGAGGACACAGACACGCATGGCAGTGGCCAGCCTCTCCAGGAAGGCACTTATCTGCTACCTTGCTCAGGAGGTCTGGCACTGCCATACATGCATGATTTGTGCTTGGGTTGCTTTGTTGAAATGCAAGCAGGTGTTATAAAAATACAAGATAGTCCTCTATGCCTTTCATAGAGGAACTTAGCTTTGATCATAAAAGAAATAAAATTTTTATATTATTTTATATTATTCAATATTTCACTGCCTCTGGATTGGCTGATGGATCTCAGGAGTCTTTTCTAACAGTGGAATCACGCTGAGAAACTGTGGGTCCATGGCTTAAAATAGTCCTGAACCACGATAACAATTTTCACTGTGAGTTTATTTAGGAAAAGCCATTTCTTAGTATTATTGCATAGAAGGGTCCACTGATACTGTTATGTGTATGACCTTGGAAAAAGAAGAGATAATTTAACAATGACTAATGCAGGAGCTGATTTCCACAATAATCAAGATAGATGATTGTAACAGTTCATAGTGATAGTTATCCATGGTGAGTCAAACTCCTGGATTTACTTTCTCAAAGTAATGTTGAATGAGCTGGAGATATGAATGGAAGCAAAGCATCAAGTCCACAGCTGGCAGAGATGTCTGGTGCCTCTCCATGATCCTCAAGCAGGACTGGGGTGTAGAAACTGTTTGACAAGGATTGCAGCATTACAGGAGCAGCAGAGAGCCCTTCTGTCTAATCACAGTATGACCCTTCAGCATTGCCTGCTGCCCCTGAGCACACTGCACTCGAACCCACTAAGGGCACAGTTCACCTGCTTTGGTGTTTATCCCCTAGCAATGGGCCTTGATATTGTAGCAGTGTCTGCAGGATACATTAGAAAGGGTGGAGGGAGCTGGGATAACCACTTCTGGACTAATAGCAGGTCTTGGAGGAGCTGACACTTCTGTTTTATTCAAATGGCATTTGCCAGGCCTAGGGCTGTGCTGGGTTTTGGCAGCAGGCCTCCTTCAAGGCACCTGTTTTAGAAATCCTTGCATATTTCTTACATTGATCCCCATTCAAGTCAGCAGCAGTACGCACAGCCCTTTTCTTGCTCTAAATGATGTGAGGATGCTCAGATCTGGAAAACAGAGTAAAAGGCAGCAAGCACCTTTCCCGGGGCACTTTTGGAAGCATGGCTGCACCTGACAGCACTCCAGGCTCCCTTCCCCTGTAAAGACCCTATTCATTTAAAGGCTTCTAGCCCAACCCTCAGCCCTTCTGACACAGCAGCTTGGATGAGCACCACCTGTTCCTTCAGACACAGCCAAATCCTGCTGGACAGCCTGATCCCCTGCTTGCTGGGGCAGCAGGATTTCTCACATTAGGAGGGTACCTGAAAACCAGTTTGGCACTTCTACAAACTCTGCAAAGTATTGATGCAGGAGCAATGCTGAATTTTTGAAATAAAGGAGAACTGAGGACTAAGCCTGAAGAGACATCTTTAGAGTGCAGGTATCTTAAAAACATGTCCCATCTGCATTTTCAGGAAGATAACCTCCTTTCAAGATCATCTTCCATGGTTTCTTTCTCATTCTAGCAGTGCTCAGGGTGTTAGGCAAATGTCGCAGCACTTTCAGTGAAAAGAGGCATTAGTGCAAATCATAATCAGGCCTGAGGATTCAAATCCTCCCTCCAGGTACATCACTGTGACCCTGGCTCCAGGGGGGCACTGCTCCAAGTGTAAAATGGGGAGTTCTCTGAGGTCAAGATGGATTAGAAATTCAGCTCAAGCCCCACACAGCTGCACTGTAACCAGCATGGGAATCCCTGCATACGCATTCACCTTTCAGGTTAGCCTTCACTGTAATTGATTTCCTTCTATAATCTCCATTTCATGTTTACCAGCACCACATTCTGAGCTGATGTAGATCAGCAGTGATCCATTGCTGTTAAGTGAGTGGCATTATTTTGTAGCTGTTGAGGGGATGGCCCCTAGCTATTAATTTTGCCATTCTCCTCTCTCTTGACAGGAATAATCTCTTTTAGAATTTGAGACTAAATAAAAATTCACCCCTTGGATAGCTGAATCCCGTAATTCCCTCCTGGCCTCCACTTCTGCTTGCTGCCAGTGGAAATGAAGAGCGCTGAGCACCTGGCAGGATCAGGCCCTCGGGTGGCTCAGTGGCTGTGCCAGCCCTCGAATTCTGGGGTAATGATAATAATCGGGCTTGCACCGAGTGTTGACACATATTTATTAATTGCAAGGTGCGGCTGGCTCCGCACTTTGCTAAGACAAACACTCGCAGAACAATGTGCACAGAGGAGGCTGGAAGCCATCCAGCCATGTGTCAGCAGTGGCTGAGAGGGGAGGAAATCGCTAACTGTCCCACACAAGGAGGCAGGGAGCTCAAAATTCGTCTGGAGATGGAAGGATCTCCTTTCCTTGGATTCAGT
The DNA here is from genome assembly GCA_036630365.1 of Acanthiza pusilla. Classification (NCBI taxonomy): domain Eukaryota; kingdom Metazoa; phylum Chordata; class Aves; order Passeriformes; family Acanthizidae; genus Acanthiza; species Acanthiza pusilla. The sequence goes on from JAXCHO010000073.1 coordinate 15,915,312, forward strand.
TTTCATTTTGGAGAAACCTTTCCTGTCTCACCACAAAGCCCCTGACCTCACCGTGGCCCCAGCAGCTTGTGACACAAGACCAAGATGACACAATTGGAGCCAGGCTTCATGCCAGGGCTGGCAGTGATTTAGTGATGTTCCTAGAGAGCAGGGGGAGGAAGGCCCTGGCCCACAAGCTGAAGGTTATTTGAGCAGAGTCATATATTTAAGGTAGGAATCACATGAATCCCAGAGCAGTAGGAAGGGAAGGGAGCCTGCCTGCCTGTGGAGTGGCTTGTCCTACAGAGATAAACTGCTGCATGCTCAAGGGAGAAACCAGAAATGAGACTGGGACAGAGAAGAGCTTTCATTCTTACTTTTGGTACAAAAATAAGAAGTGACTACACTGAATTTATTTACTGCCCTGTAAATGGCGCCCAGTGACTCACTCCTTTTAGTGCTTTCCTTTATCAGAGGTGAAGTTATTCTCTCTTGTGAACAACTGCTTTCCTTCCTTTTCCTTCAGCCTGAGGATTTACATAGAGCAATACCAGATAAGCAAAGACAGTGCAAGACAGTCACTGAGTTTATACCTCAGCTTTGGTTGAGTTATGCCTGGCAAAACTGCAGTGAGCTTGAATGCGTCTGTGGGCTCTTCCTCACTATGCCTCTGCCTGCTTTCCCACACAGCTGAGAGCACTTTGAAGCTGCGCTTACTCATGTCACTTAGAGCAATTTTCAAAGTCCACTTAACTTATCTGCCCTGTCATAGCCGTGACCAGCCTGGCACTAATCGGGATGTTCAAGAAATATCAGCCAGTTACTCACAGTTGTCTGAAGCAGCGAAGAGGAGAAACTTCCTTTCTCATTTTAAGTAGTTTCTATATGTCTAGAGACATGTTACAGAAACAGAAACTATACCTGATAAAGTGCCAGCATTAATCCATTTGATGTATTTAAGTGCGGCTGTTTAACAGCAACATATCAAGTTAATGTGATACTGATGGAATAAGAAATGGCATCAGAGGGTTTCAAAAGATTTCTTATCACAAGGAAAGAAAAGGATTTTGACTTCCCATTTCATTTCTCAGTGAATGAGAACACCTTTGCTATTTACATTATTTACTGTTTACCGTAGTAGAGTCACTACTGAAAATCAAAGTGATTTGCAGAGCCCTGCCAGTTCTTTTTATATCTCCTTTGCTGACTCAATAAACATCTGACACTCCAGTATTGTAACTAAGTGTACTGATTCTGCTCTCATTGAAAACATCTTTCTAAGAGGAAGGAATTGTTCTGCTTCTGCTTAAAAATGTGATTTGTCTGGTGAAGCATTTGTAAAAGCTTTTTCCCCCCAATGTTACTGTGGCAATTGTAAGCAGTTAGGCATGTACAGTAACTTGAGAAGCTATGTGAAATCTTCTGATATGCAAATATACTGCTGTATACATGGCAAAGAAGGGTTTTGGGTGCATTTACATGAAACAGCATTGCACTAACAAACAATTCCCTTATACGCTACTTTGAAATAAAACTTCATCCTGAAAAGTGATGGGAAGTAAGTATTCCAAAAAGCCTGTGGTGGGAGGGAAATGGTTCTGAGTTCAGACCCCAAGCTAGTTCTGTTTCTCCTGATACAGCCTCCTTTAAATAAAATAGAGCACGTTTGAAGTAAAGGAGCCTGAACAAGGTGCAGCAAGGGAATACACTCTGGTAGCAGCTGGCAAGGACAGGGCATTTCACCTCACCCATCACCTGGCAGAATCAAACGGGATGGATGTCCCTGTGGGAAAAGGTGGCCTGCCCCTTGAAGAGGGCACATTGCATCTGGTCCATATCTGCTCTTACATACACATTCAGGCAGGGAAGAGACAATGGAAAACCAGAAAAAACAGCTTCATGCAACACCACTATGGTGCTCTTGGATGCCAGCCACAGGCGAGCCTTCCAGGTGAGCATGGAACACAAAGGAATTTATGAGAACATAAATCATAGGAGCTGAGGATGGGAAAGGCCATTGGAGGACTAGTCAATGCAGGCCTGTTTTCTACAGGGAATTTCCCAGTTGACAGTTTTAAGAATTTCAAACAATAGGGCTTTAACTTTCCTTTGGAAGCAAATCAAGGTGGTTAGGCACCTATCTGAACCTTTCAGCATTGTTTCATGGGACTAACCCTATATAGATTCCTAGCAGCTCTTCCTGCAGGCCTTCAGATTCAGGTTTTTTTGGGTTTTTTTTTTTTGCTGTAAAATGAAGCAAACCCAGAAGTGGAGGTAGTCACTTCAGGCTTGACTACACTGTGGGTTTCCCTATATTTCCTCTCAGATAAACTGAGTCAACAGGAAGTGGTGCTGTTAAAGGTCCCTTGGTGAACAATCTGGGTTACAGTGAACTGGGAAAATGCATTAAAATAAAGGATCAAGAAAGGAAAATTAAATAAGAAAGCCTGCATGTAGCATTGCTGTGGCATGGCTGCAGTGTGTTGCAGCTACACTCTACCATAATGTTTGTCTGTGCAACAGGTCCCTAAGATTTGAACCACTTCCACAAATTGCTCCTAGAAACTAGGCTGTTTCAACAGGGCAGATCACATCGTCAAAAGGCTTTGCTGGTCTGCACTAGGGCAGGCTGTGCATCATAAGCTATTCCACAATAGGTTCTCAAAGAAGAAAGAAGGGGCACACAGAAAGATTGAGGAAACCACCTCTGCCACTTACATCTGAGAGTAAGACTGTTAGAACAGGAACAGAGACCTTCCTGTGCTTAAATTCCACTTTGTGCTCTCTGTAGAGATGAATAGAGTCTGTTGGCATTCTGCAATGACGGTGAGGAATTTTAGTGGTTAATTATATCCTCTGTTTCTTGCCTTGCTATCTCTGTGCACATTCACACAAGTCCTAAAAGGAGTTTACTGTTCAAGTGTCTAGGCTCTGGGCCAGGAGCAGTGCTTAGATAGAATACTGTGAAACATCTCCTCATGTGCTGTGATAAAATGCTTGGGGACATACTATAAAGAGCTACGAGTATGCCTGCAAAGTCATGAAACATTATGTCATCGGTCCTGCGAGCGCCGCAAGGTTGTGATCTCAGAGCAGGCTCTCAGCCAGAGTGGGAGAGTAACCAATCTAAATGGCATTAAGCATTCAGGGACTGTGTCACCATTAGATGGTTGTACTTTTCAACCATCTACGCCAGGGCTGGGACAGAGGTGGTTGGTCAAATTGTGCAGCTTAGTGCAGTGGGACAAGTGGGGGAGTAACACAGTGGGTGAGAGGAAGGAAAGGGTGAAGAGCAAGTGACAGCACAGAGGCAGGACAGGGGAAGGCCAGCAGAAGATTCCCAAGGTAGTCATGTACTTAACCATTTCTTCTTGCCCTGGTTGCTGATGGTGTATGAAAGGGGAAGCTGGTGGTGTGCCACTTTGGTGTGCCAGGTGAGAGTCAGGAAGTGGGGGAGGAAAGGGATTTGGGGTGTGCTAGTTTAGCCATGGCTGGACAAAGATGGTTTGTGTCAGCCCATGATTTGTTTGAATCGATCACCACCCTTCACCTTCCCTTTCACACCAGTCTCACCACCATTTAAATGAAGATGCTAATAAAATGTAGAGAAGGACAGACACTTTGTACTGAGGTCCCTTGCCCTGGACTGGCAGTCTGCACATCCATGCTCACGGACAATCTGCCCTCTCCATGCGTCTCTCCCTCCTGTGTTACAGAGAGATCTTTGGTTACCAGCAGGGATGCTCTTGGGGCCCAGCCATTGAGGTTGTTCCCTGAAACCTTGGCCAGGTGAGGGGAGAAGGGTCATATAATTAGCTAAGATAGAAAGCAGTAAACACATCCAATGTTGAAATGGAAGAAGGGACTTACCTCCTATTTTCCCCCAGTATACTACAATTCTATGGTTAGGACTCACCAGATACCCTGCCAATCCCAAAGTATTCAGTAGTCTTGACTAACCTGAGGCAATCATAATATAATATAATACAGCCAGTAAGAATAATCCATGACAAAGCCCCTCTCACCCATCAGAATTTGGCAGACAGCACAAACCCTGCCAGAATCTGACTTCTTTCTTTACAAAGCATTTCACCTCCAAGCTCCTGATTGAGAGTTACAAGGTGCCCTGACATGTTCGTGCTCCAACAATTCGTTAACTGTGTCTTTCTGCAACGATTGCTGTATTGCAGTTTTTCTTCAGGGCTTCCTGGCTCTCCCCAGGAGACAAGGAGATGCAGGATCAGCGCTGGGGGCGGGGCGGTGCATCAGGCGGCACAGTTGTGTCCGCAGCGGAGCTTTGCTGCTGATTCCAGCAGATTGCAGTCAGGAAAGAGCTGCACTTGAGTACAAGTCGGCACTGAAACGCAGGCTTGGCCATCTGGCCAGCGTGATTGCAAATGGATGTGCAGGTACTGATCCGTTTTGGCATGACACAAAAGAGAGCGGGAGGGCAACTGGAGGCCAGTCAAACCAGCTGAGAAGTGTTAATCCTCGCTCACAGAGCGCCATTAGTGAGCAGAGCCCATGGGCTCATACCCTCTCTTTCCAGGGCTCATAGCCACGGGAAACTGCACTGTGTGGGTGCAGAGAATTTCAGTGAGAATGGAGCTGGGCTTGCTGGGAGTCTTGGCTCTAAGAGTAATAACAATTGTGGGAGATGGGAGGCATGCTGATAATTTCTGTGGGTTTCCCGAGACCAGGTATTTCCTCTTGGTTTTTTTCCCTCCTCCCTGGTACTGGGACGTAGTGAGCCCTTTGGAACAAGTTCTGTCCCTTCAAATGGGTGTGAACACAGTGGGTTGAAGATTTCATTTCGGTAACTTCATCTGCACACAAGTTAGTTCAAATATTCATAGTGAGGTCCTTCCTTGCTCAATTGTCAACCTGCACTAACCCCTCTGCCTGAGCATCTGTGTCACAGTGGCAGAGAATTACATGGCAGGAAGGGGTTAACTTGTTGGGGGCTTGGGGGCTGTTTGCAGGCAGAAGGGAGGAGCAGGATAGTATTTCTATATTAACATGCAGCTGGTTAATGCAGCTGAATAGCCCTGGCTCAGCTGTTACCTTTCTCAAAGCCAATGGCAAATGATGAAAAACCGTGGTAATATCTATTAAAAGTTTGTGGAAGGGGCCTGCTCAGTGGGAGCTTTTCCATCTCACATACAAGTGATGATTTAGAACACAGAAAGATCCCCTCGAGGGGATTTTGTGAACCATGCAATGCTAATTAACTCCATTGTTGTATTTTGTTTTGAACATAAGAGTCCCTCTGGGATTGCAGCACTCTTCCCTCCTGCAATAGATTTCCATTTTGCACCACTGTATAAAATCTTCTCCACATCTCATCAGCAAAAGGGATTAACAATAGGGAGAAGCATATGTGCATAGTTTTATGGGGTTCTAGGGAGGAATGTCTCTCCCTTCACCTCCCAAATGCATTCTCAGTGGGGGTCATTCTGTACATCTTTGCTTTTGCTGTTTCTTTAACCTTGAATTAAGAACAAGTATACATCAGACCCTGGGTAGCATCTCCCTTTGATCTTCAGCATATTCAAACCACTTCTGAACATGCTGTGCTGGTGTTTGTTTTAGTGGTTGGGCTGTTTGGGCAGAAATGCAAAAGTTTTAAAAAAAAGAGAAAACCAAAACCCAGCCTCGCCAAAAAAATCAACAAAAACCATCAACACCAAGAGAAGAAGCCCTGATGAATGAGTGATTTGCTCGTATACAGTACATCCCAAAAGGAAAACAAGAGAATAAAAACTCTGTCTGTTTGAAGCCCTTACTGTCTTGTGCCAACAATGTTCAGAAGCAATTTGACTCCCTCTGTGCTGCATCAGGTCTTCATTTTATGGACTTCTGGTGTCCCACTTCAGTTTGCCTCAGTTTGACTAGACCCTCTTCTCTCTGTTCACTCCTTTTGTATGGAGCAAAGTGGATCCTCACTGGCCCTGGTGCTCTGGCCATTACAATTTAGCAACAACTTCAGTGAAGTCTGAACAAGGACAATAGTGAGATCTTTCAGGTGAATCAAATGGCTTCTTAACTTTTCAGCTTCAGTCTCTGGCATCCCTCCACTCTGAAAAAGCCCAGATCTTCATAGGGTGTCTTGGATATTCTGTTCTCTCTGCTGCCTTAAGTTTCAGCTCTGTACAGCCCAAAATTTACAGAATGTTGACTCCTGCTTTAGGCAATTCTGCTATTTCATGGTAAGAATCACTTAGCAAGCTGTCCCAAGGAAGCGGCTTAGTGTATTGGAGTCTCACGCACGATTTCTGGATGGTACTGGAATTGCACTGGGAGCTACCTGCCACCAGCTCTAATGGAAATTTTACATGGACTTGACCAAGAGAAGCAGGGATTTGCAAATAAGAGACTTTTTCGTGCATCTTCTAACGCTGTAAATTCTTAAGTCTTGATTCTTAATTTATCCTGGAATATATTTAATTATAATCCAGGCAATTTTTGAGTCCTCTGAATGAACAACTAGACAGACATTCCACAACACCTGCAGGAGTGTAAATAACACAAGTCTTAGAGGAGCCCAAGCGCTACTGCCTTTGCACTCAGGCCCCTGAGGGCATGACTGCTGCTTCCAGACCCAGGAGGAGCTGCTGTCAATCGGAGACACTGCAGCTCAGCAGAGACCCTACCCTCCCATCATGTCTCCAGTCAGCTAAGCAGAATCCTGTGTATATTAAACAGCTTTATCAGGGATCCCGTGGGGATGCTCATTGAGGCAACAGCCTCTGTGGCATCGGTACTAGACTGATGAAGCAAAATTTTTCATGTAAAGCTTCCCATTCTCCCTGCAACATCCCTTGCTTTACTGCCAGCTCCCTTTTGTGTTCCAAAAGGAGGGGAATCAATTAAAAACATTTATACTGCCTCTGCCCCAAACCTTCCAGCAGCACCATAGCTGGATGGTTTTTCTCTTGGAGTAGTGCATTCAGTGATCCCAGCAGAAGGTGCTCCAGAGACCCTTCTCATTTGAATGTTATGACATTGTCTCATGCTGTAAGCTCTTGAGGGCTATGACTACATCAGCTGTAGCTGTCTATCGCCAGTGGTCTGCAGAGCATGCTAGTGTGTGTAAAGCAACATGCTGAAAGGACATTGAGAGACATTCTTTCAGAAAATGCTGTTAAATCTTTTCTGCTTGAATGTTACAGGTCAATATAAATACATATTTTTCTCATTTTCTTTGCAGTCCCTTTATAGAAATTGACAGAATCAAAAAGGCAAAACTCAAGGTGAGGGTCTTGCCATTCTAAAATCCTTAGCTTACTTCAACCACACACAGTGTCGTAGAGGCCTCAACATCATCTCACTCACATCTGTATGAAAGGTTTATCCCACTCAAAATCCAGAGAAGGAATGGTAAGAGCCATCCCATTTTTGAGAAGCATTTCCAGTGCAGTGTTCAAATTCATCAGACCCTGCCGCTATTTTTACCCTTTAATTTATATAGCTACGAGGGAAATATTCTGTGAACAGAAAACAATCCCACAAGTAATTTTTTTCTACTCCTCTCTGTAAGCTGATATTCCTTTATCACTTGCTGACCACTGGCTTGTTAATTAGCAGGCGGGGAGAGCAGGGAAGGCTCTGCCAACATGGTCCTCATCATGCCAGCCTGACAAGTGTGCAATGGGGACACCAAATCCCATGGGAGAAACCGAGCCCTTTGTTGACTTCTGAGACCACAGTGAGCTGCAGTGCAGCAAAGGTTTTCCACGGATATATTTTGGTTGGAGCTGCTCCTGTTCCTGGCACCACAGAGGCATCTCACCCCTCGCCCTTTCTCTCCCAAGCTAAGTATAGAAGACAGTTGAACTCCCAGAAGTCTCATTCCCTCTTGGAGTTTTGCAGCACAGCTCTTGCTGAGTAATCTCATCAGCCCAGGGACGTCCCCACCAGTTCCACTGGGACACAGCAAGAGGCTGCACATCCCCAGTGTGCAACACACAGCTGGGCCTACCCACGTTTGGTTTCCTTCTTTCAGCAGCAACACAGAAATGTTTCTGTAGTTTCCATGCTATGGATGCTTGATGCCAATGTCCGCTTGTCCTCTGTAACCTATGATTTTCCACAAGCTGCTAGAACGAGTGAGAAGCAACTCTACTGCTACTTGAGCAGATTTTGTATTGTTGGAAAGAAGCTGAATACACAGACGGGGGCACAAGGAAGGTGGGAGCATATTGCACAGCCCCTGAGCTCTCTTCCATGTAGTTTTTGAGCTTTGTATTTCCATGTGAGCATTTTTCCCTGTCAGACAGAAATAAGTGGAAGGGTATCTAACCCTGCTCATCACAGCGAAAACAGGGTACTTACAAATATTATTTTAGTGTATCCCTGATCTTCCCTGCCTTGCCCTAGTATTTGCAGAAGATAATTAAAAAAGCCTAAATAACATAAGCTTGTGATCAAACATGCTTTTTCAGAGCTAAACTCCATTTTGTCCCAAAGTAATTGCCTCCTCTCAGTGCCCCTTGCCAAACCCTCAGGAGAACAGGGCAGAGGTTCAGCCTCCAAGTCTCACAGCCAAGACACAAAGCCCAGCAGTCACCCCCATGTGCCTGGGGGCTCTGGGGGCTCCTGTAACACCTCAATACATCCCTCTGCCTTCCTCTGTCCCTTTGCACTCCATTGTCATGAGTCAAGCCCAGATTTTTTTTTCCTAGGAGAATAGGGGTGCCCTGCCTGGTGCTGGCAGCCTCACAGAACTCCTCCAGGTCAGGTCCCTGAAGTGCCCAAAGTCTCCCACTCAGCTGCCAGCCAAGTGACAGGAGGCAGAGGCGGGTGTCATGCCAGGATGCATTTCAAAGCAAAAGAACCCTTGTTTTAAGTCTGTGCAACAACCTTTCTCCCAAAAGACTGGCGATAAAGCTTTTAAAATTAATTTGCATAATTGGATCTTTAATTCTCTTTAAATGGAAACCAAAATGGCACTGTTCTCAACAAAAAAGACTTTCACAAAAGCCAAAGGATTGGTTGCAAGGTGGAGATGTATTACTGAGCTGAAACTAAGCCCAGATAAAAGATAATTAGGCAGACTGAAAAAAATTCTGCTTACAGACAGAGGAAAGTCTGAGGTAACAGCATGGACTTCAGTAAAATTACTTCACATTCATGTCAACATAACTGAGCCTGGGTCTGCAATAACTACTTTAACTTTTCAGCTATGTGGTTAATTAGCAACCCTTTTCATTTATGTGGGTTTTTTTAATTTAAAAGTTTATTAGATTAATAAACACTGCAGATATTTCTGTAACAGCAGGGCAAAAGTTCTTTTGTGCAAAAGACCAAGACAACATTTGAGTCAATCCGACTGCGATCATTTAATTCAGTGGAAATTTTGGCCCACTGAGATATCATTAGGAGAGCTGTGCACAGAAAACCAGAAAGAGTTCAGCTAGTAAAAAGCCATTTTCATATGCTTGTAAATGAAAAGCAATCTTTCTGATGAAGAGCAATGTATTTTGTCTCTCATTCCTCCATGTAATTACATGAGAAGCTTTATATGATGTTTTTACCTTAAAATAAAAATAGTTTTTTTAAAAAATTAGTACATAAAATCTACCACACTTGTTTCTGAAGAGCTGTTTTGTTGTTAAAAATATCCAAATGGTAAGATACAAACCTGTTCCACAACAGAGCTGGGTTTTCTCCTGTTGCAACGATTCATTCTTTAATCAAATACAAAGAAACTCCACTGGCGTCCTCTACTCACCAGGGCTGTTAGTTACTCAAAGCCTGAGCAGCAGCTAAGGGCATATGGGCATAACCTCCTTAGCCTTTGCTTTAAAACAATAGTGAAATAGAAACGGAGATGCTGGGGCAAGCTAGCAGAATACAAATGGAAGGTGTCTGTGACTTGTCAGTGCTCCTGGGTGATTGTGCCATGGAAATGCAGTCCGGGCAGAGGAGCACACAGAAGCCCACAGCTAAATTCCGCTCATGGGTAGCCCAGTGTAAATCCAGAACAACACCACCAGAGCCACCAGACTTATCTGGGATTTTCATCTGGGCAGCCACAATGCCTGAAGAAGTAAGACATAGCTGGACTGCTGCAGACACTGCCAGGAATAAAGCTGAGCTGTCAAGGTTAGTTGCAAGTACTGCTGCTTTGATCAATTTTAAATAGTTTACAGCTTTCACAGGTATCAGTATCGCCCATTTGGGCTTTTTTTTGGGGGGGGGGCGGTACTTTAAAAAAAACCCAACATTGCAAGAATAAAAACTTGTCTGCTATAAATTAGAAAATCCTCTTGAAATACAGTGAGAGCAACACATACCACACTATGGCACCAGGGATGTGATCTGTTTTAAGAAACACATGGCTTTACGTTTAATGAAGGGAGCCGGTTGAAGGATTGCAGACCAGAAGGGCACACTAGATTTGTTGTTTTATTAGGTTCTGGGTTATGTACTTCTCCTTTTGCTGGGTATCTGACAACATATGCCATTCCACTCAAAACTGAATGGGCTGGGGGAAGGAGGGCAGAAAAAAATCAATTATGAAGGACCGGAGCATTTTATTTTTTACCTTTTGAGAAAAGTGTTAAGGAAAAGAAATGGTGTCGTTTTGTCTAAACTAGAAACAGAAACAGATGGAAAGAAAAATGGAATTTAAGCAGATGGAGAAGAACAATCATTCTCCACAAGAACAGGGAAGGAATTGTTAGAAATACCTAACCAATACACACCAACATCCAGTTCATTGAAATCATGCCCTTTAGATGCAGCAAAAAATCCTCCAGTATTTCAGGATAAGATCTTGAAAATACTCCCTGCAGGATGAATTGAAGGCACTTTCCCTCACACATGGGATTATTTGCACTTTGTGGGGTCAGAATGTGATTGAAAACACCCCTCAAAACATTCAGGCCCCCTTCCAGTACACTATGGAGCTGCCAGAATGATCCCACAGAAAATAGGAACAACAAAAGTGGGCTCCAAAATCCTTTCCCAACCCCAGACTTTAGCATTGGAGAGGCGCAGCAGGAAGGTTCACTTCTGCTTGTTTGAGTTTCATAGTCCCAGGCCAACTCCTGAAAGACACAGAAACTCTCCTTCAGCCTTTAACATGATAGCCTTCCACTTAAGACATTGATTTGAAATACACAGAGACTTGGGCTCATCTCTCTTTAAACTCAGAAAGGAGTTAGACCCATGCCTCTTAGAAATTTAAGGAGCAGGTGGGCGTGAGGAGAGGGTATCATCCTCTTGATAGTCTTGCACTCTGTGGCAATGAACATGGACTCACAGAGTTTCAGCTAAGCAGAAAGGACCATTAATCCCCACCTCCTCTCCTAGGTCGCTGGTTAGGGCAATGAGTGTGAATACAAATTGCTCTTCAGCTTTTCTCCACAACTCATATCTGCACCTGAGCCTGTTCATGTCTTCGGAGCATCACGGATTTCGTTCATTTGACGCTTTGGTGCTAGCAAAGCACCTAACACTGCATGATTTTACCTAGTCATGGCTTTGCTTGGAGTACTTTAAGCCCATTGCACAATTGCGGCGCTCTGGTTCCATGACACCACCACCTCAGCTGGCAGCTCTGCGCCCTTCCCACTCTCTCCTCGAGCCCCTTGGAGAACACCCTTTAAACTGTTTGGTAGAAGTATTCTGCATGGGCTCCAGGATATTAACAGTTGGATTTTCTCACTCCCACACAGTGCAAATATCCTTTTATTAACTGCTACAGCTACTAGATATGCTGATGACAGTGTCATAACAAAGCTCCAGCACTAGTTCAATTAACAGAACCCATATTTACAGCCTTCAGTCTTGGACATATAAATAGAATAAGGCTGTGGAGATTGAAGATTTCCCCCTTGCTATTGCTGCCAAATAATAATCAGTGGAGAAGTTGGCCAGGCAGAAGTGTGGGGGTCCCCTCTGGTGCCCCAGGCTTCTCTCTGGCAGGGAATGTGTGCACCTTTCTCCTAGACAGCTGCATGCAGCAGCACTGCAGAGATGGGTGTCCATCCTCTGGCGTGACCCCTGGGGGAACACCCTTCACTTTTGATGGTAGAGGCAGATTTCAGTTTCAAATCCATGCCATTTTTTTTTTCTCCTGTGCTCAGAATAATAAGTTGTGACTCTTCAGTGAGAAAACCCAACACATTTTAACATTTCTCTGAAGACATTCAGAGGAATTCTGAAGCCCATGGGGTCTTGCTGCCAGGCTGATAAATCCTGGAGACAGAGTAGTCTATATTAAAAAAAAAAAAAAAAAAAAAAAAAAAAAAAAAAAAAAGATTTCCAGTAGCATAGGATAACTGTGCAATACCAAGCTATCATCACCTTCTGATAGACACAACATTTTAGTTTATTTTCAGGAGGACTCCGGCTACAAAGCCTTTCCCTGGGCCAGGGTGGATTGACCTTTTGCAGTAGGCACAATAAGACAGCAAACACATCTGAGCTGTCAGAACTCCTGCAATAACCCCAAATCCCTTTTGATAAGGGGAATCAAAAGCACACCGCTCTCCACCACCTCCTAATAATACCCATGACCTCAAAAGTGCCTTACAAATCTGCTATACAGTTTGAGAACTAGGTGCAACACCTGCTTCCTGGCAGCAGCTATTTGTTTTCCTCTAGAGAGGTTCTTAGGAATCTCACATCTAGTTCCCCAAGCATCAAGTAAGAAAGTTTTCATTTCCTATCATGCTATCCTAATGCAACCTGTCCAAGAAGCCTCATCGATATGACAGCAGCAAATAGCTTGACAACTTCCTCCTAAATAATGCCCTCCCATTCTCCTTCTTGCTGTGTGTTTCATTCCTGGTTGGGTGTTTTAGGAATACTGTGTATCTAGTTGAAAGTATGTAGCCATTAAGAGTCAAAGTGCATGTCCCTTACTCCTACCCCCTTTTGAAGTGCTGCTAAATAAAAAGTCAACTCTGAGAAGGCTCCAAACCAACCTGAAATGGTTTCAATTGCTCTTCCCTCTGTAGTGTGTATGTATATATACACACATATAAAATAATAGAAATATTTAGGTTGGAAAAGACCTCTAAGATCATTGAGTTCAACTGTTATCCCAACACCACTGCGTTCACTGCTAAACTGTGTCCCTAGGTGTCACATTCACATGCCTTTTGGACACTTCCAGGCTTAGTGATTCCACCACTTCCTTGGGCAGCCTATTTCAATGCCCTTTCAGTGAAGACATTTTTCCTAATATATGTGTATATCTATATCTATATATCTATATCTATATCTATATCTATATCTATATCTATAGCTATATCTGTAGCTATATCTGTATCTATATCTATATATCCATCTATATCTATATCTATATCTGTAACTATATCTATATCTGTGTCTGTGTTTGTATCTATATCTATCACATTAGGGAGTTCAGCACCTGGCTCTTGCACCTACCTAGCCTACCATTAAAAGGAGCAATCCATTAAAATCTCTTGCTAGGTTTGCACAGTTATGCACAATTAAAAGGAGACATTTTTTAATTTCATAGAAGGTCATTTATAGGGGGAAGTGAAAAAAAAAAAAAAAAAAAAAAAAGACAGCTTAAGGAAAAAATGAGAACAAGCCAAATAATGAATCATGGTGGGAAGTTACCAGCCTTGGGTGGCGGACATGAAATGCAAGCCCACATTTAGAACCAGGGTACCATCGCCTAAGCTGCATCACATGTGTTCAGCTGTCAGCTCTAGGGGAGTTTAAAATCAAAAGGGACTTTAAGCTTTTTGGGTTTAACTGCTATTTAAATTGGTTTAAACTGTTATTTAGATACTTGAGTTCCACAGATCCCTAAAAATCCCTAAGTGCTCACTACATCAGTTTGCTCAGTGTCTTCCTTACACCCAAAACCCTTCCCGTGCTTCAGTCATTCCTCCACATACTTGGGGGGTCCTTTGCAAGATCATCCTGAGCCCAAATGATTTTGTTAAATGACTAGGTATGACTCCTCTCCTTAGAAAATAAATGCAAATTTGATCCAAGGAGGGTAGGAATTCTTCCATGTGTCTTTGATTCAAGCAGTGAAATCCTAAGTAGAAGGCAGGCTTCTCTCTGTTTCACATTTTTTGTTGGCAAAGTAGAAAATTCTCCATTCAGCACGCAGATTTGCTGCAGTTTGGTTAGACACCAAGTCTCCATCTGCTCTACCAGGGTTGTAAACCTCTTGGCTTGGGTCTGGGTTCTGCTAGTTCTTTACTTCCCTTGACTTCTTCCCTTGTCTGAGGGTAAGAAACAAACCATAGAATCATTTAGGTTGGAAAAGACCTCTAAGACCATCGAGTCCAACTGTAAACCCATCACTGTCAAGTCCACTACTAAATCATGTCTGCAAAATGCACATTAAGTATTCAGTTCCTGTCTGCAAAAGGAATTTCAATTAAAATAAACAAAATTGCTGAATGAAAGTGAGGATAATAGCATTTTATTGCTGCACAGCAGGGCTGTGAAGGTAATTAAAGATTCTGAAGTTGGTGTAAAGGGAGATGTATATGTTCCCTAGACAGATGCATTCATTTTCATTTAAAAATGTAAACCCAAAAGATGACTGTAACTGTACATGTTCCCCTCCTCCATCCCAGACAACTGAATCCATTTACCTGGAGTTTGATCAAGTTACAGCACAAAAAAATCCTATTTATAAACAAGGTCCTCCTCTTCCCCTTTTTACTCACATCTTAATGCTTTACAAAGCAAAACTCCAGACACTTTGTGAGTCACATATCACTACCAAATAAGTTGCAGCCATTGAATGGTGCCTCATAAAGGAGGCAGGAAACAGGAAAAGCTCAAAATAAAGCTGTTTGTAAATTAAAGAACTGAGGAGAAGAATGGATAGGAAATGAGTCCCTTATTTCTTCTACAAAATTATTCTGATTAATGAGGAGAAAGATCAATAGCCTATCTGCAGCTGCCATGGGGAAGACAGGGTGAAGAGTGAATCCAGAGCCAAGTATCCCCGTGGTGCCAACACATCACATTCTGCACAAGCTCGATATAATGAGCTGCAGGGTGAGATCTCATGCGACTGCACTACTTTACCTGCCTGTCCATTCAGTTCCTCATTATAGCTCGATGTGCTCAGTTAGAGGGTACCAAAAGGAGAAATGTATGGCATAGATTTGTGAGTGTCAGAGAAAGGATTGCTTTCATTCCTGTAGCACTGCTTTCCTCCTGCTGTAACAAGAGCCCCAGATACTCCAGACCTCCCCCTGCACTGCTGCTGCATGCAGCTCGGAAGCTGTGTGTTTCCACAACACGTGGCAGCATCCAGACCCACAGCATACCGAAAACAGCGAAACCTTCCCACTGACATTTTTGGATTTTGTTTTTAAATCAACCCCTAAATGAAGCACCTCAGATATTGCTCCTTCCTTTATTAATGTTTGGTTTGGGGACTTCGTAATTATGTTTAGCAGCTTTTGTGGGCCAACAGATTCCAAGGCAAAATGACCTGGCAGGATGCTGAGGCCATTTCCACTGTTTTTGGAGTGCTGTGTAAGGAGAGAATGACTGTTTTTTGGATGGAGACCCTGGGTGAAACAAGGCAAGGCATCATGCTCCCATCCACTTTGGCTTGCCCCTGAGACAGGGAGAAAGTACCCAGCACTGTTTCATTAAGGTTTTGGCATGTCCCTTAATGGCATTTGCGGTAGTTACAGGCACAAAGGAAGCGTTTATCCCCGGTTGTTTTTCCCATCTGCAGCCATTCACTTGCAGATTTTCCCAGAGATCAATTCACACTGGCAAGAGAGATAAGAGGGACCCCTGATGCTGGACTTCAGAGATTACAGCAGCCAGGCTGCTCTAAGGGCCAATGCAGAGCCGCAGAAGGGTGCTGTATTTTGAGCATCCCCTAATATGAGCATCCCCTGACACATGCATCCCAAGAACACTATCACAGTCGACCTGCTTGCTCCAGGCTCTGCAGAGAGCACTCAGATGCAGTTAGACAGGGATTCCTCCTTTCTACAGCGACTGGGTACAAACAAAGCAACACACGGAGAAAGGCTAGTGCCAAAAATTATTACCGATACACTTCTGTGAGAATAAACTGTTTCCATTGCCAGGTCTCTAGAAGACACGGTCCCTTTTTTGGCATAACCCTGCTCCAAACGGGGAGGGCATCAAAGGGCTTTTGGCAGAAAATTCTTAGCAAGGGGCGCTGCTCCTGCAGCCACAGGAGTGACTAGCAGTCAGTGGGACACAGTCCTTAAAGAACTTCCTCCTTGGCTGAAAATACTTTCAACATTTAGAAACGCTTAATGTGAGTGTTTGTGAAATCATGGAAAACAGCTATACAATGCTCTTATTTAGATTTACTGAAGAAATTATTTTCATTTGATACTTAACTGTATCCTTACACTTAGGCTTAATCCACCCCTAAAATTGGCTCAGGCTGCCACAAAACAACAGCTTAAACCAATTTAATTGCTGTCTGCTGCAATCCCACCCGACTTCCCACCCCTGGTTGCACATTCCACATCTCCTTTCTTAGGCCAGCTCTCGTGCTTGTCTGACCTTGCTCTGAGCCATTTGGACATGCAAGCCAAACATACACTCTTGACACCCTAAAACCCACCCTTTTCCTACCGATGTAGCAGGCTGGAGTGACTCAAGAGCAGGTCAGATGCACACCAGAGCCAGTGAAAAGAGAGGCGTGGAATTGTTCAGTCCAGGCAGGGTGGGACTACGAGGTTCAGAAATATGACATCTCATCCCTGTAGTCCTGCTCCCTCCACCTCTGCCCAGGCCGTTTAATCCCATCCCTTGCTAAATTATCCAAATCTTAACCTGACCCTCCTCCCTAGACTCACACACACAGAGCAAGGTCAGTAAATTCACTCAGCTCAGCAAGAGTCCTTACCAGCATGGAAATGCATGACTGGAGGTGAGAAGGGCTTCTCCCTTTCAACACCAGGGAGCCATTAGATCATCTAAGCGCTGTTGTCAAGCCATATCCTCAGGCTTCTGCATGCATTTGAATCCCTGTTACCCTAAAATCCGGGCTACAGAATTAGAGACAAAGCTTTAAGCTGAAGAGAATCGTGGAGCTGAGCAAAAACTGTGTCTCCCAGGGAAGGCTCCTGCAACTTTGGCTATTCCTCCTTGTAGCAGCTGTTCTACCTGGTCATTCTAATAGTCCTGTTTTAAGATAAGGATACCAAGAACTAAGATTTTTCAGGAGGAGATGTAAGCCAATTTACAGGAAATTCAAAGGCTCTGAAGTAGCCAGAACCTAATAAAAATAAATGGAAAGGGAAAAAAAAAGAAAAAAAAGAAAAAAAAGGGAAAAAAACCCCAAGAAAAAGCAAAGCCCTATGGCAAGAAGACAGCTGAGATTTCTGACAGGATACCCTTCACCTGGTCTGGATTTACCAGTGCTTTGTGACATAGACAGAGTCTTAAATATGAAGACAAATGCTCATCTGTAAAGAAGTTTTCTCATACATTATGCAGCACTGTCTCTTCCACACTTCATATATGTCTGTCTGTACCTATAAATAGAAATGATGCCTCATGTGCATTATCATACATTACAACCTCTGATGATGTGGTAAAGGAAAGGAAATAAGTAAAGGAAGTAGCGTGCTTCACCAGAGCATGTAAACTCCACAGGGACTTGGTTAGCCAGCTTCAGGCAAACCAGTGCTGGAAATAGTACAAAAACATGTGGAAAAGCAAAAGGATGAGAGAAAAGACAGTAAACCGACAGGTTTATTGCATAACAAACAAAAGATCAAGTAATCTTCTGAAGAGGCAAAAAAGCCCAGATAGAATCCTTGCATGCTTAAAGCTGGAATATTGCACAAAGTGGCATGGCCTAAGTAGGGACAAGAGGCCAGAGCAGGAATATACCACAATCCCTGCAATGCTGAGGCCAAATCCAGAGTCAAACCCCAACCTTCAGTCTGAAAGAGAGCAGCTAAAACTGCTGATTGCTTTCCTTTTTCAGAATGTGTCACTTCTGCATTTTTGGAAGTTTTTTCCCTTCAAAAATGAAGAAAAATCTTCATTCTCAAATATTTTATGAACTGATGAAATATCTTCACAACTTGTTCTCATCAGTGTTTACTTGTTTAGCATTTCAGCTTGACCACTGTGCCTACAGGGCTAATGAGCTGTGACTGGCAATACAATTAAAGATAGATTTGATGGCATCCTGGCAGACAAAAGTGGTTTAATTAAACTGAAAGAAAATTGTTGTTTATGGGCCAGGAGCCCATAGTGAATAGACAAAAGTAAGCCTTTTGATAGGAAAAATCAGCACCACATCTAAGGGATGGGGAAACTGAGGTTTAATTCTTGGCTCTAGCAGACTTCCAGCAGAGCCCATTACTTTGGGCCAAGGGCATGTTTTGACTTGTCTTCTGGAAAATGTGGAGAGTTCAGTCTCAGCCTCCCCAGAACTTTCTGGCTCTTTTCACTGGGGAGGGCTGAGCAGAGCCCAGAGGAAGTTCCACACTGGTTAGAATCAGCACCACTTCCTAGTGCTCCCCACAACTTCACTTAACAGTAAAACTCAGACCTCAGTTGTTTAAAGGCCAAGCTAAATCTGAACCAGCCAGGGTTACATTGAAAACCACAAGATTTATAAAAAGCAGTTCCTCCTCTCACCCTCGCAAGGCTCAAACAAATAGCAAAATTTGCTTTGACTTTCCTAAGAGTAAAGTTAAATCCACCAAGTTTGCTCTTCTAATTAACTTCCTTTACTTCTGATACTTCAAAGATGATTAGCTTCGAAAATAATATAGTTTTGAGCATCGCTTGATTCATTGTGGAAAGAGATTATGGAGAGAGAAAGAATGGTAATGAATAAGTTTCTCCAAGGCAGAATTAGGCATTTCAAGGCCAGGTAGACAGCTTCCCCTATTCAAGTTGTGCAACACTTTGCACTTAAATACTATATTATCACTTGTTTCACTTTGTCAGCTTTTACTGCTTGGTCTGAAAGCTCTCACTGGATGCCACAAGTTAATCAAGAAGGTACTTTTTCTGGTTTTATCTAAGGGGTTCCTTTTTTTTCAACCTTGTCAGAAAAAAAAAAAGAAAAGAAAAAAAAGAAAAAAAAAAGGGGGAAAAGCCAGGAAAAAATGTTTAATATTATGTATATATACCTCCACAGCAGTAATGATATAATTTATATCTGAAGTCTGACAAAAAAAATGATGTGTGAAGTCCTTGAAAGACATGAGAAAACTAAAGTTACAAGACTGACAGTGTAGCTCATCTGAGATCACAGTGAGTGAGTGAGAAATGTAGGGGCAGAGGATCATTTATACAAGAACTGAAGTTGATTCAAGGCCACCATTACCTCCTAGTGATCATCTCTCTTTTAATTCACACTTAAAAGCTATGGTGCTTTTCTGTGGGTGTCCTTTGTGCTGCAGGTAAATCCCTCCCATTTACAGTAAGCTTTCACCTGAAACAGAAAATAAATCCCACGGTTTTATCAACTGTCATTTGAGAACTGAGGCACTGCCTGTGGCTTCAGCTGCTGAAACAAAACAGCATTTTATTTTGCAAAAAGGCTCATAAACAGAAACACTCATAATCTTTTCTCTTTTTTTCCCATCATGTGACATGAGAGGTCAGAAGCATTAGTACCTCCAGCCCACAACCTCAGATGACACTGTTGCCTAAATACACATCGAGAATACACAGTTTTAGCTGGAGTCAACTCAGGGAGAGCAGGAACACATTTAAGCTCAGAGAACCAGTCTAAAAAAATCAGAAAGGAAACTAAAAAAAAAATTGCAGCCAAATTTCGATGAATGGAAATGGAATCATGCCATTAGGCAGCTCTGTTCAATCGCAAGTCCTACTTACCCTGGCTCAGCAACCAAATTTTTTGGTAGTCTCCTATGCCTGACCTGGTCAGCATGCAAAGTCTTCCCCTCTTACCCACTCCCCATCCATCTTCCACCTCCAGGGCTGCCTGTGGTGGCCATCAGACCCAAGGGACAGGCCACAGAAAATCTTTGAGGCTCACTCCTCCACTTCCAGATCCCTTCCTCCTGGCAGAGCACAGCTGCTTAGAGCACCAGAGCCAGGCTGAGCACAACACGTAGTAAATCAACACCTCTCTTTGCTTATGCTGCTAATGACACCCCAGATTACTAGCACTTAATTGAATTTACTTTTCAGTGTGCTTTTTACATTTTGTTTTTCTATCAGCTGAGACATTAAAAATCAATTCCTGTAGGGCAATTTAATTTCGGTTTACACAGTGTTTTATATTCAGACTTTCAGTGTTGCAACATTTGTGTGGCAAATCCATGCAGGACTGTTTTTTAAGTACTTCTGTGAAATTAAAGCAAACCCATACTGAGGGTAGGCACTTTAACCAGCAAAATACTTAAAAAACAAGTAAATACGAAAGAAAAACAACATAATGGAGAAAAGTTATTTGGCCAGCTGAAGCAGATTCATTAGAGACCTCATATATATGCAAAAATACAGTTATATGTATAAATATTTGGAGGACTGGTGGCACAGATAAATAGTATTTTTTTTTTTCTGATGAGTTTTATATTAGATACCATTGATATCTTTCCCCTGGTCAAAACTACCTACCATATAAAAGGTCTTGCTTGCGAAAAACATCTTCACATGCTCAGCTTTGTGGATCAAGGATGGTTGTGCAGATCTACAGGCTGTCTGTTACTCACAGTGCACGAATTTAACCACGGAGCAGGTTGGTTGAGACTGTCCCTCCTGCTCAAGAAGGGTGGAGAAGTACAGTGGCTACTGAAGGGAAAAGGGAAGTAATGTCAACCAGTGTTTAGCACCTTAGCACTTCCCTGGAGAACAATTGATTCTAATATACTTTACTTTTCCCAAATGATTTTAAAAAGACCTGGAAATATTTTTTTTCTCCTTGCTGATGGGTTTTGCTGCTTTCTGGGAGAAGGAATGTTTATTTGGAGGAATAGGTCCTTAAAAGACAAGTATTTAGTGTTAGGAAGTTCAACCTGAGGAGTGATTTTACTTCAACACATTTAAATACTTCTAATAATTTTAATAATTTTTATTCAACTGTGTAATAGCATGTATGAATTAGGCAACTAACATTTCACTATGTCTCTCTCTCACTGGACAAGACAAGTCTATAAATTTCAGGGCTATGTATTAGGTGTCTAGTGGAAGTGTCTCATTCCTATTTTACCATGGTGTAGTACAGGGAAAAGCTGCTCTGCACTTTGGGATAATCATTTATGACTGGAAGATGACATTTTGATCCTTAATTCACTTATTCAGGCAAGTTTACTTCTGCTAGACCTACAGAAAGTTTCCACTGACATTTCCTCCTTTTTGAATTCCTAAGTACCTCACCATTAGTTCCCATTAGGGTTATTTTCTTTATTTCACCTTCTGCACTGATGGAACCACCCTTGTGGGCAACACTGGAGGTGGCTATGCTTTCACCCAACACCACATTGTTGGGGGCACTTGGAGGTTTAACCAAACCCTCTTTGATCCTGAAGGTGCCAGCGTGTGTCCAGAGCAGGGATATGTATATAAAAAATGCAACAACACACACACAAATCTGCTCCTGGGGCTCGGCAGGGGAGAGGCAGAGGGAGGAGGAGAGGGAAGGACGAATACACAGAGGCAATGCCTCAGGGGGATGCTGCAGCATGTATCCATTGCCAGAGAAAATGTGCAGAGCATGAGTGCAGTGTTTATTTCTGTAATTACTTTTTGTTTCTTCTTGGTGTTTGACTGCTTCTCTTGTCTTTTTCCTCCAGAGTTTCAGTGCCACCTTTGAAAATTAGACAGTGGTCACACCTAACAGCTCCAACCAGCACATTAGTGAGAGTTGAGTGACTACTGGCATTTTTTGTTTGCAGACTTTATTCAATCTTTTACTCAAATTGAAAGGAAGAAGTTACAAATAGGATTATGTTTTTAGGACAAGTAAGTCCACACATACTACACTGCAAAAGAAATAGTCTTCTTCCACTAGAAAATTATTGATCAAAGTCATTCAAATCTGCATTTATTTTAAGTAGATAAAATGGCAAATGTACATGGTAATGAAATATAGTATTTCATGATGTATGTTATGAAATAGAAGCGAATGCGATTATTTCTTTAAGCCTATCAATTATTAAATTATCATTAAAATGTATGTATATAAATAATTCTATGAGCCTTTCTGATTAGATTACCTTGATATGACAGAACGCATTGTGATTATTCTTTGATGCTTTGCAATAAGGATTTAAATTCTAAGTAGATTTCAGGAAGATTTTCTTTTGAAACAGCAGCAAGAGGTAATGGGTGGACAATATCTAATGAAGCAGAACAGGAAACAGGAGAGACTTTTTAATTTACTCAATTGGTTTCCTGTGTAAAAGATGGTGAAGTTACCACCACATAGCTTTTTTGTGGGGAGTTTCATTTGGTTTATTAGATATTCCACATTCAGGGCACTTAATACAAACCGTTTTGCTCCTACTTGCAATACTAGAAGACCAAAGGAGAGTGCTGTTGTGAACTTTGAGTTCAGGAGATCTGCAGAGAGAGGATTTGTACCTCAGTGTAAGTGCTGAGCACCAGGAGGATTACGTGCTCTTCCACATAAAGGAGAATAAAGCAGGTTTTCATCTCCCTTTTTGCAAAGATGGCAGCAATCTCTAGTGCCGGGTTGGACATTTCCCTTCTTTAGCGAGATGTTGGAGCACTCACTGAGACAGCTCTGGGCTGCGAGGAGCCTGGAGCAGTGACTGGTGTTTGCTGGGCTAAACAAGGGGTCTGGGTGCCTGAAGCCTGAGTGAAGAAGCAGATTTAGGAAATGGGGAGCAGCAGAGAGGAGGAGGGATGAAGGCTGCATGCAGTCTAAAACACAAAGGAAGCAGGATTTTTGCAGATCCTTGGCATTGAGCAGTGATTACCAGAGAAATGTTCATACAATTAAAGGGTGTCCAAGAAATGTAAATGGGAGAGTTTGAAGGTGGGCAAATGCACAGTTCAGCTGTGCTACCAGCAAGGTGTTTCCAAAGCTGATGAGCAAAGCACTTCCTTTGCTCCATTTAGGGCAAGTGAAGAAAGGAGCAGGGCTGTATTGAAATATGTGTGCTAGGGGCCCCATTCATGTGAAGAGGCTCCATTCAGGGCCTTACAAAGGGTATGAGTCAACTGCAAAGAAAGGAGGCATTTCACAGAAACTGAAGTGTGACCCTTTGTTTTGCTTGACCCCAAGGTCCACAGTGACACAAAAGGGGACCCCAGCACTGATTCTGCAGCAACGAATGCCTGTTGTGAGTGAGTGTATTTGAGAAGCAGTGACAAAAAGGAATGACCCGAGGTTCTTGTTTCCAGCCCCTGTTTCTCAAGGGACTGTCAAGGAGGGAGTCCTGAGTGCAGACTGACTGAGGTGAGGAGATGAGGATGCTGGAAAGCTCTTCCTAGTGGATGCATTTCCCTTGAAAACCTCTCCTGAAATGCATGATATGATAATCCACATGTACTATTGGGACACCTGGATAGTGAGGTTTTTGGATTTGGCTCCACAAAGTCTATAGAAGTAAATACATCTTTTATTCAGCTGTTACGTGAAGTGGGGTTTTTCTAATTTAGGGCTGGCAAGGGATTAGAGTGTCTTAGTAGCCTTGTCTTTGTTTCAACCTTCCATTAGTCCATGACTACTTTCTTTCACAATCAAAGTAGACATGAAAGGGATGTTTTGCTTTGCTCTTTTCATTATTCCAGAGAGCTGTAAGTCCCTATTAAAGTTCATGATGGAACTAGGGTGCAGAATGATGGATTTAAAGGTATCATAAAACTCTTCCTGGTAAGTAGTAGTCCCCAAATATATTCCAGTTGTGACCTGAGAGAGGCTGCTGGAGGTATCCCAAGCAGCCATGCATTGGCTCTGCAGATCCTTTGAGCTGAGGAAATTCATTTGCATATGGATGCCATGCTAAGGAGGCCAGCCCGGATTTCATTACTGCTAATGATGTGTGTGGGAGAAGTGATTTAGTTTATAGCCAGTGCCAGGCATGGCACAATGAGGAAGTACTTAATTCATACAAAGCTCTTTCTTGCTTCTAAGACCTAAAAATCACGGGATTTCAAGCAGCTCTGGTGTTACAGACGTGGTGTCTTCATGGCCATGAACAAAGCTGTGACTGAGGCAAGTGAAAGAGGGTGAAGGAAGCATCAAGATGTAGTATTGATATCATGGAGGGAAGGATAGGAGCAGAGATGAAAGGGAATGCAAAACTGAAGAGAAGAAAGACCAATGGAGGATGGAAAAAAACCATCTCCAGCAGGGAGAACTGGCTCTGCAGAAATTGTGACTGCCAAGGCTGGACATTTGGACTTTGGAGGTGACAAAATTTTTACTGAGTCTGCTATAGTTTTCCCAACTCAAAATGCAGGCAAGTACTTTGGGCCTGGGGTAAGAAGTCCATCTTCAGAGACAAGTTTCTGAGAACTGGAAAGGAGAAAAGGGACACCAGATAACACTGGAGTTGGAGCAGCTTAGAGTTGCTGCACTGCCCCAAGGCATCTTCCTACTCCACTGGAGCCACCTCTGCTTTCCTGTTCCAATAGACATTGCCTCAGATAAGGGGGGGTCGCAGAGGGGCCTGGGGGCAGATTCTTGGCATCTGCTTCAGGGGTCAAAGGGGCTACTATGCTCAGGCGATTTCAGGAAGAGCTATTTGAACAGGGATCAGTATCTTGGGTGGCCTCTCATCTGTGAGTAATAAATCCATCAAGCAGAAGAAAAGATGCAGAAAGGAGGAATGGGTGAGTGAGTGGAGTAAGTCAGAAGGATTAAAGCACACCATACTGGCATGCTGGAAGAGTGTCTAGAGTATGCATTGCCCCCAGAGCACATGCTGGGACAGAATTTAAAAGGTTGAGAAGGCTTGGAGAAGGAACTGAGTTCTGGGGTTTATGGGTCCCAACCCCTCTGGTGTTTTATACTTTCTGGCTATCATTGTACAGGGTAGAAGGGAAGAAGGGCTGTGAACTGCTGCCCATCACTTGGGCATGGGATATGACCATCCATCTTCAGCTCACAATATGAAAACCTGAACAAAGATCTTTCAAGAGGAATTATGCCTGCCTTATTCATGGCATAGCAGCTGGTTGTAATGAATTTTAACTGTTTGGCTGCAATCACCCACAATGCATGCAATCAAAAGGGTTATGGCCCTGCTCACTCCTGCAGCAGCCTGGAAATGCTATCTCTAAAAATACAGGATGGTTTTGGGAACCTTGATTTAAGCATTGTTGCTCTGCAATTTTCTGAAGAGGGAAATCAGCTGGTCAGTTGGATGGGAGATATAAAGGCCACTTCAGTAATCCCTGAATGGGGAATGCAGTTTGGAGAGTTCCCTAATTTCTGCTTCAGCTGAGTTGAACTCAAAGGGTATGGAACGGTGACATTTAGCTGGGGTTACTGGAAATTAAATATTGTTTACTTGATATTGCAGTTGAATTCAGAACAGCTGTAAGATGTCTTTAAAGAACAAGCCCCAGCTTTAGCATTTGTGTGTCCCTGAGAAAATACTGAGATTTGCTGAACTGATGGCCTTTGTATGTGGTTTTAGGCCAACTGTATGCTCTTGAATGTTTTAGTATGTGCAAGCCAT
Source organism: Acanthiza pusilla (assembly GCA_036630365.1). Lineage (NCBI taxonomy): Eukaryota > Metazoa > Chordata > Aves > Passeriformes > Acanthizidae > Acanthiza > Acanthiza pusilla. The sequence goes on from JAXCHO010000073.1 coordinate 15,940,904, forward strand.
TTGAATGATCTTCATGCCCAGCTGACTGAAAACAGCACACAGACTTCACCAATTAGAAGAAATTAGAAAGCTGATTTATCATAAAAGAAGAAGGAATCAGCTAAATTTAGAGAGGATCTGAAGAGCAAAGGTGAGATAAAATAACATGCAACATTTCCCAGACCCAGGGAAAAAAAAAGGAGAAAGATTATGCCAAAGCATTATTTTTACTGGGCCTCTATTGGCAGACTGAATTGTATTGGGGATGGCTCATTTGTCCTCGGCAACAACAGCAGGTTTTAAATAATGCTTCATATTTCCCAGGTTTAGCAAAGGAAAGTAATTACTTGGGAGGCAAATAGAGCAGATTTGCAAATAGAGGAGAATGTTTTATGACCAAACTTGCAAAGATTTGGCTCCTACAGATGCCAGAAGACTCTGCTTTAATCAATGTGAGTTGATCTTTCTGATTATTCTTTGAGATCCTCATGGTTCTTAAGGCAGTAGTTTCATATTATCCAGGACAATGTGACTGTACTGCCTCACAGAGAGGGCAACTTACCTGCAAATTCAAACTGCACAGCTTTTGAACTGTAAGAACTTCTGGCTCAGAGAAATCTGGGTTTTGTGTTTTTATTTCTGAAATGTCATTGTTCTTTCATGTCTCTATTTAGGACCTGTTGGCCTCAAAATGTACGGCTGGGCTTGTAAACACTTGGCTTCTACACCAGATGACTCTCTATTTGCTTTGATCAAGAAAGTCTGATTATTTCTTTGAGATCCCCGTGGTTCTCAGGGTGGTAGTTATAGACCATCTACAACTACCTCAACATTCAGCTTTTCCTCATGGAGAGGGCAACTCACCAGCAGATTGAAGCTGAATGCCTGCTAAGTTTAGTAGCAAATGACCAAGAGAAAAACAAAAAAGCCTGGAAGTGCTGAGCAATGCAGTGGTGGGTGTAAGAGGCCCTGTGGTGTCACCGTGGGTGCTTTAGTTTTCATGATGGTTGAACTGGGTTGGAGTGTGATGGGATTTAGTCTCCCTGTGTGTTTATATTGACCCTGCTGTAATGTATCTTCTTTAAGATAAGATCTTCTTTAAACATAAGAGGCAAGGAGAGAGGGGAGACGGCAGGCAAGCACTGTGTATAGCATCTGTAACGTTTAATTATATGAGACAGGGATTTTCCAATATGCCTTGCAACACAAAGAACATTCAGCTATCAGCATCGCAGTATATATTTTCTAAATCACAACACCCACACATTTCCTTAGCCAAGTAGAAGTTTTTCCTCCATGGCTGCATATCTAAAATTAGCCTGAAGGTCAAATCTGAATAGAAATACCCTTACCACTGAATGTGCTGGGAACGATTGGTGCAATGGGCTCAATTTTCCCATCGAAAACCTTCATTTATTTTTTTAAATAACAGTTGCTTTTACAGTCAAAGAGCTTGGAGAAAGGCAAAATGAAGCCTGCTGTATAAAATCAACATCAATATTCTGCTTTCACTGCAAGGCTATTTTTATAGCCAACTATTTTAAATGTAACAAGATGGATATAGTGAAGCCACAGTGTAAAAGATGCAGCAAGAGGTTTCTGAATAACAAGGCTGAGCACAGACATGTGAAAGAAAGGCCTTGAAATCTGGAAGATGTTTGTGTATGAAGAGAGATACAATAAAGAATTCTAAGTTAAGAAATGCATTGTTGAGAAGAAGTGAATAGTTCAGGTCTAAAAATAGTTTTTTAACCTGCAGTTGTATTATGTGAGGACTAAGCAGCCTATGCTGCATAAACGCAAAAGCACTGTCCTGCAAGAAGTGCATTTATCAGCCACAGTGTTTTATTGAGTGCTTTAATAATACAAGTGTACATCAACTGATCCACAGTCAAAAGTGGCAGGTCCCTAAGAAATTTACAAGCACTTTTTTTTTTTTGTTTTTTAAGTAAATCAAAATACATATTAATTTGTTCAATGCAATAGCCTTTTGTGTGGGAAACAGAAGGCTAGTGATAAACACAGTCTTAGTAATGCACAGTGATTCTTGATTTTAAGCTTTTATACAAAACTTGTTCCCAGTAGCATGCACCCACCATTAAAGACTTCAGTACAAAAAAATAACCCTAAACACTACATTTAAGTAGAAACGAGATATAATTCTGAATTTGTTTGTTTTCCCCAGAACCACATGAAAGAAAAAAAAAAACCAACCCCACACATTAATACAAAGCTTTGTGATAAAGCTCTATACTATTACAGATCCAACATTCTTTGCACTGATAACCAAAATTCCCTGTCTACATTTGAGGGAAACAGCTTTCAAGTTAACAGAACAAAAAAAACCCAGAACAAATAAAAATAAAAATGAAACAAACAAAAAAAGAAAGTAAGGACAACCTTTTGTCACAAAATGGTTCAAATTTTAATAAAAAATAAGAATGAAGGGAAGGGCTATTGATGCACTTAGTGAATGTGCTTGCACAGGTCCAGCAAATCCTAGAGGGGGTTCCTATGTGGCGTATCGCTTGGTCCACTGTCTGGCCATTCTGTCGTGCTCTGCTCTGTTAGTCATGTACTGAGTGGCAATGCTTCCAACCAGGGGGTCAGCTGAAAAGGAAACACAAACTGTGAAATGAGCGCCAGCCTTGGGAGGATGAAAAACCTTTCTTTAGATCCACATTCGTTCAGTTCTCTTAGGTCTAACTGCAAGGTGCTCTGCATGTCTGGTAAATATATAAATGAAACAATTTTCTGAAGTTCTACTACACAAAAAAGTGTTTTGATAATTTTATTTTGAGCTGAAATTCACCTTTAGGTGATGTAATTTATTTATGGTATTAGACCCCCACAAGCATATACATTCTCACCTAAGAAGAGGATGAGCTCTAATTCTGTTATGAGGTTCTATTAAGTTTTTTTTTTTTTTTTTTAATACCTCTAGTTTTAAAGCATGCAGAAATAAAAGTACCATTTTCAAAACAACAGAAGTTAATTACAAACTTTGGGAATTGTTATTTAATTTAGGGGATCTTTCAGAGCATTCAGATGTCCAGAATCCTGCATGATATGGACTTGATCTATTAATTACTTCACAAATAATTAATCAAAACCCATCAGGCCCCTAAGAAAAACAATTCAAGACAAGACATTCCCATAAGTGATTGTATTTAATAAAAACTTTTCAGACAACATTTTTCTCTTCTCAAATTAAGCAAAATGTATAGAATTTTTCCTTTTTTTGAGGGGAAGCCATACTCTTGATATTTCTGCTGCAACAGTAAATTTTCTGAGATTGTACGATGCAAGTCTAGAGGCACTGATACTCCACTTTTCCCCGATTTTGGACAGATGAATACGACTTCATCTGAATGCCAGGTAATAATCAGCTTTGTATTTGTCTGAAGATGGTGCCATTGAACAACACGAATATCAGCTTTCCTGGTACAGCTGCAACCTGAGTGTGGTGCTTGCACCATTAACCACTGAAATTCCCGGGACAAGATGTCAGGCCTTCTGTCAAGCAGAATAAATCTGAGCTTTTTTGTTTGGTTGTTGATGATATGAATTTATGATAAGGGAAATACTTTGGCTTAGCCAAAAATCATTTGACTGGCTCACTGCCAACCTCACTGAATATTAGTGAGTAGTATCTAATGAAAAAAATTCTTTTGCTTTCCATGCAAAACCTGCACTTGCAGGAAGAGCCTGTGATTTGAATGCTAAGTTTGCACCTTCTAAATAAGTAAGACAAGTTATCACTGTGACTGAAGCGTACTATGTCCCTGTAGTCTCAGCCCAGCAAACACTCACTGCATGTGCTTACTTTTAATATCTTAATATATCCAGGAGAGGTCACTGAGGCCTAGATTTTACATGCATGAGTGTAAAAGCATATCTGGTCTAAGACAGATTTTAAAAGTTGTAGACTAGAAAGTATACCACCTTTAACTCCTCAGCCACGGAGAAAAACCATATAGGGGATTACCTGAGGGATTTTGTCCTGTGCAAACAGGAGGTTAACACTCTACAGGCATTAAGTAGCAAAAAGTTATTTGTGGCTGGAATGAGGTTTGAGAAGCACTGCAGAGTAACTGGGGAATCTGGGCAATAGGAAAGGGCAACAGTTCACAGAAGATTTCCCTAAATAGCAACAGAGAAACTTTGTCATGGTATAATAGTAGTTTGAGGATGAGCCTACAGAGCACTGCTGCAAATTACCACAGCCTCCTCGGGCACAAAGCCACTGTGCAAAAAACCACTTCCACAGCCTCATGGAGAAATGGAGACTAAAGGCTGGAGTTGAAAGGAATCTTTGAGGCAAAATTTGAAGCATGTCCTGGTTTTCATGCTTGTTGGGGAAGGTGGGGCTTGGCCTCTGAGGCATCTGGCTGGGAAGGGTTGCAAGAATATCACAACATTACCATCTGGAATACAGCAAGTTCTTATTGAGGTTTAGCGTGTATTTAAAGTGATGCCTCTGAGATCTTTATAAAACCTTGTATGAGTCAGTGAACAGTGATGTGCTGTAGTAAAGGTTTATCTAGCTCAAATCTGAAAGTCTTTTTATGTGCAGGATGAATGTTTCTGTGAGAGCATGTCTTTCACACTGAGACCTGTAAATCAATTTCCTTGATACACTGCAAGGATACTGAGGATCACACCATCATCCCCGATCCTGGATGATAATTAGAAAGTTTGGTTTCCTAGAGTGGGTTCCATCTATATCTCCTTCTAGGAACAAGGAAATATTCCAACAACACACATATTTACAAGGCTTTGGAAGGCACAGGCTCTTCCCCCACCTCCTCCCAGCACAGGAGGGTGTCTCCTGTCTTTTGGAGTGAATCAGTGGAGGAGTTCTTAGTAAGAAGGTGTGGAAATCTGTTTAAGCCCAGTAATGCAGAGAACTGGGCTGTTTATTTATCCATACGTTCAAGCCTTAGTCTCTGCAGTGTTTTGCTTGGCAGCTGGAAGGCTGCAGGTGACGGCCTGCAAGATGTCTGAGGACTACAAAGCTTTTGTTGTAGGTGTGTAAATTCCTGCTGAGCAATCTGAGAATCAACCATCAATTGTCTCAGGTGCTTCCCCCAAGCACTGCCTCCCTCCATGGGTGTCTGCCTATATGAAGCAGGTCTGTGGAAGCAAAGAGAGGTCCTTGCTTGCTGCAGCATGAGCAGGACCAGCTGCACCCACAGCCAGCTGCCAAGCGAACGCTGCTGAAAGGTACTCTCAGTAATAACAGCAATGACATTGGTTTTTTTTCAATTTGGCTGTATGTTTCATTGGTTATAACAATAGCGAATAGAAACCCAAGCCCACAGTTTGGGAAAGCCACTTGCTCATTTGAGACTGCGAGCTGAAGGAATAGAAAAATAGTTATTGACAGCCAGGCCCAGATATTTCACATCTCTGTCAGAGGCTCTGGAGGTGCGTTGCCATTACATATAGATATTTTTGAGGACTTTAAAAAAGACACTTCAATAGGTGTTTGAAGAACTGGTTTATTTTAAAAGTAGTTGTGAACCCCATAAACCCATCAGGAGGCACAACTGCTTTGTCTGGGAAGCCAGGACAGCTGGTGAGGAGGGAAATTTAAACTTCAGACCAGAGCCAATTTGAAGCAGCACGCTGCATTTGTGCCACAGCATGTAAAGACAGTGTGTCAGCTCAGAAATGCCATCGGTGTCTCCCTGCATCTGTGGGGGCAGCTTCAGCCAGCCAGCAGGCCCAAGGAGACACAGCCCTCAACACCTCGTGAGCCACGAGTCATCGCTCCTATGTAATTCGCCATGATGGGCTGTAACATGGAGATTACAAGATAAATTGAAGCATCTTAATTAAAACAATTAAAAGATTTAACTCCCAACATGCACAAGCCTTCGTTGAAGCACCTAAGACTTACAAAATAGTATGAGGAAGAAATCCTACAAAATACTAAGTATGAGGAAGAAACATTGGTTGCCATTTACCCCCCTAAGCTATGTAGCACATGGCTGAGCACCACCTGGTGCTCAGCTGGGCTGCACTGTTTAAAGGGTGTTGTGAAATATCCATTAGTAAGGCCAAATATGTATCTATAAAACAACCGCTGCAAAAACGATCTAATTAAGAGATGAAAAGGAAAACTGGATCTCAAAATTCACAACAGTGTTTTTCCCTTGTTTCCATTTCTCACCACTGGAAAACTGTTTATTATTTTCCATTTGTATATATCTGTGGTTTTATTCTTGATGCTAGCAATTGGTTTCTGTAACTAGTAAATTGCTCTAGTTTTTACTTTTTTTTCTTAAAGAAGCAGCATGATTCATCAATGAATAAGGGTTTATTAGATTTCAGAATTTGACTCTAAACAGGACTGTGTCCAAATGACAACAACAATCAGGGGATAGGAACATAAAGCTATGCCAGAAATGCGTTATCAGAACAGTCTAGTGAAAGAAATTAAAATAAACCCACAGTAAATTAACAACAATGACAGCATATCTATGCAACTCCTGGCCTGGCAGGAGAAAGGCACTCTTGTATCAGCAGATGCATAGTGGCTGGCCTGAGAGCTGGAATGGCACCCTCTGTGCGCGGCTCCTTCCCTGTCCTGTGCGCAGGCATGGGCTTCTCAGGTTTTGGGGTGCTGGTGGCTGTGCCAGCCAGGATGAAGCAGGGTGACCTGTGACCCTGTGTGGCACTGGGTCCTGGGAGCAGGTTTGCAGGTGGCCCTGGCTCTGATAGCTACAGGTAGGGAGCATGGGAAATTGTGCTTTGGCACACACCCTCAGCTCACCAGAGGAGCTGCTGCAACTCTGTGGACCTGGAAATCTTTAAGACCTTGTAATTTACTGTTCTGCTTCCAGTCCCAGACTCTGAACTTCTAAAAACCTGCCCTGGGATGCCTCTATAACCTTTAACTTGTGTAAAGGAAATTTTTTATTCCATACTCTGATTAGCTCCATGCAAAATATTAACACACCAGGAATTACAGCATCAACTCTCATGTCAGAGGACAGTGGATGAGTAATGATAAGATATAAAAAAGGCACCATATTATACAGGCAAGGACAGATGCTATGGTTCAGTGATGTAGTTTACAAGGAAAATGTCAATCAAAAGAACTAGACTATGAAGAAAATCTCCTGGATGATTTATAGGAAGACTGCAACTGCTAAATCCCTCCTCACCTCACCATATGTAATCCTCATGTTATATCAGAATTCATGAAATTGCCCTGTATTTATGTGGTTTTGAAAGCTGGGTGAGCTGGAGCTTGTCCCTAGCTTAAAAAGGTTGGATGTGCTGCTGTACAATACCTTGTCATCTTCTTTTGCAGCCACTTAATATGACTGTATAAGGAAGAACATTTGTATCTCATGTCTGTTGTAAGGCTAATCAAATTTACAGTCCAATTCTAGGGAGTTAATGCTATTGGGGATTTGGATGAGCTGAGGTTTGGTCATTACAAAATTTCAGCTGTGTTTAATGCTAGTTAAACTGCTTTATCATTCAGAAGACAGACTATAATTTTTCTTTAAAACTACTTTCCCCCCAAATAAATGAAAATATATTGCTGCACCGTATTTTTCTCGGCTTGTATTTTTACAGCTATTTCTATGTCAGCAAATAGCAATTTCAGAGCAGAATTCATCTCCTGGGCTTTGCAATGCTCTTTTAAAAATACAGAAAACATACTCTAGTGAAATAAAAAATGGAGATGGTGTGTTTAACAGCTTGATTTCAATGTGCCTTCCCCATCAACCACACAATATGCAATGAGATTCCAATTGGTAATGCCAACATGGTTAAAGAGACACACATTTAGACTTAAAACATATATTATGGGTGTTTGTATGCATTTTATATATATTTTATGAGCATTTAAAAAGTAGAATTATATTTCCATTGCAGTATTTTGCAGTTTTAATAGAGAACAGCTGATGGAGCCAGTTATTACATCACCATAAGTGGGTTCTCAGAAAGATTTCTGTTTCTTAAAACATAAAAAACCCACAGCCCTATAAAAATCTCACACTTTCTTCAGCCAAATATCTAGAATGTGCTTTTTTTCTTGATCCAGGTTTAGATTCAGCTCTGTATCAGGTTGTAAAGGGTTGGGCTCCAGCTGAAGAGTAGAATTAAAGTGGAAGAATTTCCAAAGCTTAGATGTAATTTGAAAGGTCTTATTCCTTCTTCTCAATTGTAAATGACTCCATGTTCATGGCTGAGAGCATCCCATTGAGAGGCTCTAATGAACTACCTGTACTGAAACATCAGTCAGCAAAAACTAAATGTTTCCTATTCTTTGGACAGGATGTGTGTTATGTAGGAGAAGACAGGAATTTTCTAAATATTTTAATTTCAGTAACACATTTAGAAGAGTTTTTTGTTCAGGGAATACTACTTTTTTTTGTTCATTTCTTTTAGGACAGCCTCTCATTCTAGGTATTATGCAGTATTTGTTTTTCAATTTAAAAATATGGAGTGCTTGAGCTTTCTTTAAAGGAAAAGTCGATGTGCTCTGTATGTTATTTACAGGATACCTGCCTTGTATCTTTATACAGCAGTACAGGAAGGATTGGTTACCCCAAAACCAAACTTCCCCATAATAAAAGCTCGTATTTTCAGTAACTACGTTTTCTTTGGTGGTTTCATTGCATATAGCAGTGCAGGACAGAATATATTCCCATATTGGCTTGCAACAAAAGCCAAGATTTCTGAATCCAATTTTTGTTGGTGTTAATATTGTACCAACCTTTAAGTCCCAAAAGGCAAACAAAAAAAAAAAAAGAATAGGATTGGGGCAAGAGCAGCAACTAATACTTCATCAAAACACCAGTTTTCTTAACAGCAAATGCTGACAACTTGATTCACACCAAAGCCACCCTTAAACTTCATTTAAAAATTATTTAATACATAATTATACATTCTTATGTTGTTTTCAGTGATATCCAGGCTAGTGTTATAAAAAGACCAGTCAGTGAAAACTGCAAAGGCAGTGTGAGACATGCTATACCAAATGTGTCACAGAACAATTTAGTACTCCAAGAGGAAGGGATTAAGAGAAGATGAATTGTTTGTGAGTAATTTTATTTATAGTGTCACTTTGCCTCGGGAAGTTTTTATACTTAGCCACATATCACCTGTTTTAAACTCAGTGAACTCCTAGGAGACTGTGTCAAGGATACTGTGTGTCTTGATGTAGAAAATGAGATATGTGAAATGCATCATAGTATCCTTCAGTGATCTTAGAGCAGCAGTGTTGCTCTCTTTTGCTATCATTAATAATAATGCACAGACTAAGTAATCCTTTGCAGGCAGAGACAGGTGAAGTAGCACACCAAATTACTCCACTAACCTTTCACCTTTGAAAAGAGTGCTCAAACCCAGGGCATGAGTGAAAAGGAGTGCAGCAGCACTAATCCCTGTTTGTGAGGCAATAAAACGAGCTCGCGGTCGGGAGCCTGATCAACACACGCGCACGAACTGGAACAACAGTGTGATTCAAGGCAGAACAAAGGGTGGTAGCGGGGCTCTGAATTGCTTTACACAGCCTACAAGCTGAACTACAATTTATTCCTGACTTTCACAAAATCGCAGTTTCAACTATCCATATAGAACATATTTAACCATCTTCAGGGCTCTTTGAAAGCGATACAGGAAAATGATAAAAGTGATCAATAAACACTGTATTAAACGAAGAGAACAAATAAAATGAATTGTTTCAGTAAAGAAAAATGGTTGTCATTAGAGGACAAAGGAGCAAATTCTAGAAAGGTCTAATGTCTACTAGGAAAAAAGTGAATCTAATATCAGTTTTAGAAATTATAGTTCACAGTAGAAACCATACAATAGAACATATAATGAAGTCTGCTTCTCGTTTCAGGAACTAGTTTTGCAGATTGGTCACGTCTCAACATTCAATAGAAACATTCTAATATATACACAAAGGAAGTCAAGTGGTCTTACAGTGGTGCCTTAGTTTCCCATCTGTGAAGTTGGACTAAAGCTTGTCCATCACCCAGGTAAAAAGCTGCAAGGTATCTAGATACTTTCATAAATGTGTCTATACAGATGTGTATCACAAAGAGACTGCTATCCATGACTTGACTCTAAATTTTGAGCTCTGTAGAAATACCAGAAACACATTTGACTTCCATTAAGTTTGCACAATGATTGCAGTTACACAAATATTAAGGCGTACATGACTTGATTATGATGTCCAAACTGTTGTCTGGAGAAGAAATGTTACCTATCTTAAAAAATAAAAGAGCTTTGCAAAACTAGTTTAGGAAACATCCATTCACTAAAATATCCATTTTGTAAGCATGGAAGGAGAAATCCATTCCTCTCTCTAGACTTGTGTTTGATTGCTGTCAGGCTACCTACCACAGACCTGTGTGAAATATGAGGCTGCCTAAGAAAAAGATGTTTCAGAAATAAGGAGTATTATCTGGCCCAATTTTATTAACGCAGCTCTTAAAGGAAAGTGCTGGCAGTGATTCATCTCTGTATCTTGCCAAGGGAAATCATTCTTGTTTAAAGAGAAAGACTTTTTTTTCAGTCTTCAGTTTTTAGCAGCATTTCTCTAAACTTCACTGGCTGACTGGGAGTTAGATGAGGCAATCATGGATCAGCGAGGCACAGTGTACTGATCTGAAGAGTTGTCTTTAATTAAGGAAGAACATGCACCTATTAGAAGTGCCAGTATGCTGGAACAATTAAAATTCTGAAATAACACACTTCACTTTGATGCTTGGATGCGTCTCAATATTAAAAGCACAGATACATTAGCAAAGTGTCTTTTCATAATGACGAACTCAATTGAGAAGCAGTCGTTGTTATTAGAAAAAAATTAATAAAATAGTGTTAGTAACTGTAGAACTTAATTTAAAAGACATTACATGGCATGTGGTTTGATAAAATTTGAAGAAGTTACAGCAGTATGCATTTACCTTGCAGAAGATGGCTGTGAGTGGATAACAAGAAAATCACAGCCCTTGGATCTCAACATGCTGTCAAGCAACCAAAATGCTAAGACCCATAATTAAACTGGCTTTTATCCATAGGGTCATAACCGTATTTTCAGAAAAGCACTGTGGATGTGATTTTTTTTAATGTGTCTGAAGAGTCACTGAGGGAGGGATAGCTGTTCTGTAGGAATGCTTGTGTATTTAGCCTTTTTTCCATCTAAAGATAATGGAACCAAATTCTTCTGGATTTGTCTCTCCTTATTTCTCACTAATCACCTCCTCCAGGCAAAGGATTGACCTATGGGTCTTACACATCCTGAACAAACAGTTTAATCCCTAAGCAACTGTGGGTAAAGCTATTCTCTGGGACCATGCTTTGTGTGGTGTTAAGACATCCTATAATCACATGTTCCAAAGGTAGATTGCTCTGCAAGAAAACCAGGAGGTCCTATAGGATCCACTTACCAAGTGGATTCCCAGAGGACAGGGAGGGGAGGAGGTGTTACTGCATGGTCTGGTCTTTCATGGCATTTAGATGCTGAGAGGAAAATGAGTCCTAAAGCCATCTTCACTCTTAGAAGAGTGAATGTGAGCACTATAAAAAAATCTTCAACTTAAACATACCCATTTTAAGGTGAGATGCATGAGTCATCTGAATCCTGCTCTTGAATCTATCCCTTTATACCTTTATTGCAATTCATCCTTGGAAAATAGAAAAGCCTACATATCTTATGAATGCTGCTTACTTTGGTTTAATCTGATTTTCCCCTTCTCGTCCTATTAAATCTCATTATTAATTTGTCAAATTTAAATCCAAATCTCATTATTAATTTGTCAAATTTAAATCCAAAACTGCTATTAAGAATCCCATAAAAATGTCAAAAGAATACAAGAGGCCTTTATTTACAAAAGGGTGGGTTAGTGAAGAATTTTATCCCTTCTAAAGGCCTACTAAATAAGACTCTTTCATAGCCTAGGGCCTGAAATCCCTTGGCAAGTTGAACATTCATTGGAACAGGAATAGAAACTTAGGTGTGCCTTGCATGAACACACCTCTTACTGTTTGTTACCCAATAACACAAGAAACAGTCGGGCCTCTCCATTCCCTATCCATACAGGCAATGACTGAGGAATCAGCAGGTGAGTGAGAAAATAACCCCATTTTAGCAACCAACTGGGCTATCCACTTCTAGATTAACTTCAGAACATGAATATAATCATGCTTTATATTAAGTGATTCTAATGGGACTAGAAGGAGAAAACAGGTTAAATAAAATAACAAGCACTCATCACGTAGGCAAGTTTTGCTCCTGGATTAGCTGCAATGAAGTCACATGGCAATGCTGAAAAAAAATTGAATTTGTGGTATTTGACAGCAATAATTTAATATTTAGTAACAGTGAAAATAACTTTATTTGGAAATCTTATCTTTCCTGCCTGAGGGGTCACATTGACTCCATTGGTATGCCTAAGTGATAATCACTTTGCAAAATGATTTCAGGCATTGGCATAACGAGTCCTGAGATTGAGCTGTAGGAAGAAGCTATACAAGGTAAGAGATCCAAAAGACGTGGAAGGTCATGAAGGAATTCCTTTTGCTAGTATAATATTATGTCTTACAGTAAGTTCTACTTTCATGCCACTTTATATAGCCACTTTATCTAATCAATATTATAAAAACGCAAGCAATGAGGATTCCAGCCCTTGAGAATTTTCTGAAATCTAATTCATCTTGGAGTTGCAAATGCTCCACTCCATAGAAGGGCCTTTTTCTAAGACTTGTACAGATGGAAAATTCTACAAACAATTTACTAATCAGAGCTCTATTTCTGTATCCCACATGAATGTGAAATCTTACAGTACAGCCCATCCTTAAATTTGGGACAATTGCACCATATATTTTGGTATTTAAGTAGCTGTCTACGACTCCATCTAATGCACCTGAACTTAATTTGCTGTGAAAATAGGGATTCTGAAACACACACTGCATATAATTTGTTTTATTTGTTGCCTTTGATAGATCTGCAAAACTGTAAAAAACAAACAACCGTTTCCTCCTCCCCTGCTGAATAATGTAGAAAATTAGCCATGCAAAATACGAGAGACGTGTCTTGCAGCAGTGTAAATCATCTCTGAAGGTAGAATCTGAATGACTCAGGAATACTAATTTCTGAAATCTTACTCAAGAAAGTAAGAGACTAAATGATTTAATAGCTAACATATCCAAGACTATAAATTTTGCTTTTCAGGGCTGACTCTATATTCTCATTGGGAATCTGTTAGCCAAATGTAGCAGGCTTCATTTCAGGAACTTGAAGAACGTGAAGCAGTGTGATTTCTATGGTGAAACAAAAATAATTGTATTTTAAGAACAGGAAGAATCAGTCTTAAAAATAGTTGTGCTAATTAGGGTCCTGAGGGTGGTTCTTAGGCAGTTGGAAATGTATGGCAAGAAATTTGAAAATCTGTCCTTGCCTTCATGTTAGAAAAGGTACACAGGGAAAAACAACAAACACACAAAACAAAACCCCACTCAGTAAAATGGAACAAAGTCTAAATGAAAAATCTGGAGTACAAAAGCTCAGCAGGACTGATGCCAGTTTACTCCATCTGAGATTTGAGCTATTTGTACTAACTGAAAAATGAATATTAGATTAAATTATTCTGAGATCAGAAAATTCATTTGATGCATGTATTTATTGGTTTTCTATTTTTATTTGTTTTTCCTTTAAATACATACAGTTCCACTAGTGAGAAAAATACATTCAGTAGAATGGGTTAAGCCTGGAAGTCATGTATCTACTTCATACAGAAAAAAAAAAAAAGACTCCAATGTGATTAAAGACATGTCTGTATTGGCAGACAAAACCTGCACGAAAGAAAGAAAATACATTTAATGACTAAAATATTGGAGTGTAGTTTGAAAGGCAGTGTACTTTCTCTCTTGGAACTCATCCAAATTAAGCCAGAGATCTATATTTTATATATGAGAAATAACGAAGAGTTTTATTCAAATACTTCACCTTGTTAAACATTTAACGTTGATGACTTATTTTGGTCTCAGTTCACAAAGAGATTTATTACGTGTATGCACTAAATTACCTGTCTTCTCTCTGAGGTAATGGGCATAGGAAACCTCCACTGGTAGTATTTTAAATTACACATGTTTATTGGAAAGAAAATGTATTGTAACCTTTGGTATTTGTAGCATCTATCACTCATACATTTTCTCAAGTACTTTTAATTTAATGATGGTTGAGCCTAAGCTTAAAGAAAGTCTGTGTTTCTTGAGCAGAAATAAAAGAACTTTTAAAAGCCCTGTATGTATATTTATCATACAGCTTTTATAAGTTTCATGAAAAAAAAACCTCCAAAAGTCAGGTGGATATTTTTCCAGATTCACTTCCATTTTGTGATAAGACTGTACTTTCTATGTTCTAGAAACCCTTTTTGAGGAATAATAAAAATGAGGAACAGTTAAGTGTTGTGACAAGAGTATATTTTGTTATGAGTGCCAGTTATATCCCTTTACATTTATTTCTTGTCACAGATGTACAAAGCTTCTTTACTGATTTGGATTCTAGTCAATCTCTGATTTAATCAGATGCCATTTAATAAACTGATGGTTGGGTATTATTATGTCTGAAGTTCAATTTTTCTCACATTTCCTTAAGTAAAAACAAATTAGAAGCAGAAACATTATTGAAAAGGACAAGAAATCATTAACAGCATGGTCAAAGCTTTCCTATTTAAGGAATGGCTGAAATCTAAGCTGATTTCTTCTAGAAGGAAAAAAACCTACAAAATAAGATGTGACAGGTAATTTGGTAAAGAAGATTATTAAAAAAAAAAAAAAAAAAGAGGTCTTGTTTATCTTTTCCATAGTAAGAAAGGCATACAAACAAAACCCCAACACATTTAAAAGTTAAAAGGAAGGAGATGCTTCATACACCAAATTGTTAAGCACACATTAAAAATACAGTGTGCGAATACTAGAAGGTGATTTAGAAAACTCAAAAAAGAATTAGAAAACTTAGTAGCCATGCCCCACCTGAGTTACCATTGCAAAGGCTGTTCCTGCTTATGCTTCAGAGCATTATCTGATTGTTAGCTGTGGCTTGGAGGGAATTTCCTCTCCTGTGTATTACTGTGTGAGTAAAGTGCTTTACTAAGGGATTTTTACACTTTTCTCTGAACCACTGAGGGATGAGCAGTTGCAGGCAATGTACCTGACTCAATGAGTAGCACTGGTTTTCTGCTAGAGAACGACTGTACTCCTAGTCATTATTCTTTGCAGAGTTCCAGATACACCACAAAAAAAAAAAGAACAGGGTAAGTGCGTGTGTGACTGGCATCTGGAGCAATAGCTAATGACTGCATCATGCCTTGGATACCACAAAATCCAGATTTTATTTTTAAAAAGTAATCTCTACCATTCGCTTTCTAAATTACATAAACCCACCAATTTTCTTATGTAAATATTTCCAGACACTTTTCAGAAAAAAACAACCTACTTAGACTGTTGACTTCTGAAACCATAATGGGGGGTTTAAAACGAAGCACTTCTAAACAATCCTACTTCTATAGTTGTGTTAATCTTTTTAATGATGTCTTGTGAGCTTTGAATAGCCTAAATCTAAACACACTAAAAGCCTCTATGCTCACAAATAATGGTCTTCTACCCATAAGGTGTTGTCAAAGTGCAACTGAAAAGAGCAATGATTTAGGCCAACATCAATAGTAATCCTGATCCAAGCCTCCTCCCCCTGCACACATAATTAGGAGATATTCCAAGACATATTTTCCTGAGAACTACTAAAGGGATGACAGTTCACAAATGTTTTTCCTGCTGTTATAATAATCCCCACAGTCATGAGTTCATGTTGAGGGGACTTAGTCAACTGATAAGAACAAATCTTGTAACAGTTTCATCAGCTTTTCATGGCAAAGGAAATTAATTCTATTTCAATGCTTATCTATGTGCAATTTTCATAATGTGCTGCTGCATTTCTTGCATTTACATCTGTTTAATTTCATGTTTATAGATCATGTCCACAGAGTTTAAGACATATAGGTGTACGTGTCTGCAAATATTTAAAGACCAGATGTATAGCAAGTCTCTCCCTGGCAGTGCTGAGAGGCTCCTAGTGAGACTTCAGATGTTTAAATCCCATGGGAAGTACTGAAAACCCTGCCAGCTGTCAGCCAGCAGCTTTAGGTGCCTAAATGCCTTTAACATATTGGCACTGTGTGTTCAGCTCAGAATATGAGAAATTGTAAGTGATTCAAACTACAGAATAGAAGTTAGTATTGTATACAAACTACAGCATAACTGGTACAGTACAGTATCTTCTAAAAGGAAGGGAAAGAGAAAGCACTGATGAACCACGAAGAATTTGTAAATATCAGCTCTAGATTCTATGATATGATTAGTGGAAATATGAAAATTTACATATGTAGCCGGTTCTGCAGAACAGGGAGGGGAACATACAGTATTCAAAGACGAACAAGTACTTTCTTGCAAGAAGAACTTTGTCACAGTTGATGGGATTGCTTTGCTCATGTTTTTCCCAAGACAACCCCACCTTTGACGAAGTCATTCTGCACTCACCGAGAGCAGAACAAACTCCATCAGTTTTATGCTGCATTTTCCATTCATGCTCTTTTAGGACAACTTATTAGGATGGCCTTTATGCAGACCACTCATTTGCTCTGCCCCCAGCCCTGCAGCACTGAGGCACCAGAGCAACCACACACTACACTTTGCCTTTGCTAAGCCAGAGCCTCCGGAGTGAGCTCATTTCATTTGGAGACAACTCACATCAGAGATGTAAAATGGAATAGAAAGGTTATGTTGCAACCTAGAACAAACCAAAAAACATGACTCCCTGTATTTATTCCTCACTGCTTTAACTTTCGTTTATTGTGTGTTACTTGTTGCCATGCTTGAGTGACATGGCATAGGGTATTTTCCTGCTTCAGATACAAAGAAAGCATTTTCCATTGTGCTGAAACAGCCCAGAAACCTGCCCACTTCCTGACAGAGTACAGTATACAAACTCTGAAGAAAAGGGAAAAAACAGCCCCAAGCTAAAGAATATAAATAATCTCAGACAACAGAGCAATTTCGTTGTTTACACGACCCTCTGCTGCTTACAAAAAGGATATATGGGAAAATGAGATTGTTTTGTTGTATGTCTATGAGTACTGTGTTGTGACATTGCACCTGGTAGCCTGTGGGTGCCAGGAAAGAATCGAAGTAGCAGAGCTTAGCCAGCCTCATCAAATTGGACAAATTAATATTGTTTTACCAATTTACAGGTATTTCAGAAATTTTCCAGAATATTCATCACATTTGACACATCTACTCAAATATGGATTGTTAAAGACTGAGTATTTATAATTTTAAAGAGTATTTATAATGAGTACTTATAATTTGCCTGTCTTTTATATGCCTTGATAAAAATGTTCAAAAAGGAAACAAAATTTCACTAGAAACCACAACAGCATATACTTGGGCACAGGAAAAGACTAAGAATCCTTTTTGCTAAATTGAACAAAGCTGATCAGATGTTAAATGAGAAAGAAAAAATTCAGATTGGATTCTGAAGCAGTTTCTGATAGCAGCAAAACGTGCAGATTATGGCTCTAAGGAAAAAAAATTACAAGAATGAGGAAAATGAGAAGTGGCTCATCCCTTGAACTTGCTGTCATCCAGAGTTTCTAAATTCACTTCACAACTGGGGGTGAGGGGAAAAGAAGGAATGATAATTGGGAAGTCTAAAAAATTGCAGAATGAACATCTGATATGAACTGGCACTGACAGAAAGCAGCCCCTGCTATGGGGAAGCACCAGATGAGGAGGAACACGGTACATGCTTCCTGCTAGATCAAGATATATGGAATAACAGAGAGAAAAGAAGATACATCCAGGCTGCTGAGTGCTGAGGAACACGGACCTGTTCTTCATTACCCAGGGCTGGGTAGCTATTTTAAAGTTCGAACATGGAAGCCAAATAGCAGAGCTGTGACCACAAGTCAGCCAAATTCCCACTCAGAGCCAAATGCTCCAGCATGGAACAGATTTTATTGCTACAGCTATGTTACATTTTCCTTTATTAAGCTGCCTTAGATTTATTTTTAGACTTTTTTTTTGACAGGCTAGCATTTTCAAATATCTCAGTAATTCTGAAAATAGATCTTGTTTAATTGATACAGTGGACATCTATTAGTGTATTAAAATGCATGCTAGTGTGGCTGGGGTTCTGCTGGCTCAAGAAGCAGAGCTATTCTTATGGAACCTGATGCATCAACACACATTCACTTTGTAAATGGCTGCGGCAATTTTGGCTCTTGGTGCCCCTGTGCCAGAGATGATCAGCCCCAAGCAGTGTCAGGAGCATGGAGTGTGTCAGTGGGCATCAAAGTCTGCTAGCATCACTCCAACTCTTGGTGGGAGATGCATTTTCCTCAGAGGGTTTAAGTGAACCTACTTCTGAACTTTGTCTGGGGTGTGCAGAAGACAATTCCATGGATATTGTATATTGGGTATTCAGGTATTCCTGCCAATACATGATGCAAATTGATAGAGATTGTGGAATTGCTACAAACAAACATTTGGATGAAGCTTAAGTTTCCTAAATACCAACACAAATTCAAAACGTAGAGGTGCACAAAACTTTCTAGACAGCAGATCTATCCATGTTGCACTTGGAGGTTTGGACACCGGCCGGAGCAATTCCAAGAGCTGGCTTTGGGGATGGCTGCTGAAGGCAAACCTGCCATGGGACAGGGCAGTGGCATGGCAGCAGGACACCAACTTCCCTCCAAGAATGTATACTGCTGTCTGAAAGGGAAATGGGCTGAGAAATCGCTAATTCAGTTATTTCCCTTGCTTGTTGTCTGACTCAAAACTCCCCACCTACTCCTGTTTTGCAAAGGTTCTGGAAACAGCAGCAATTCAATCAGCTTTGTAGCAGGGCAAATATCGTTCAGGCTTTTAGGGCTTTTAAGCTTATGTTGAAAAGTCACTCTCCAAAGTGCTGTTTTAGATCCCATTGAGGATCAAAGATATGCATTAAATTACACTATTGAATCCTTTTCTGCAAAAGATGACAGAACTGGGATTTTATACCCTCAGCAACATGAGTACAGAACCTTGCACACCCTTAGGAAAATGGTAAGGGAAAAAAAAGAAAAAAAGAAAAAAAAAAGAAAAGGAATAATGTAATAACTGAATCCCATCTCTAAAGTTTCTTAAATACCAGCACCTTTGCAGGTGTATATAAGGGTGTTAATATCTTTTGGCCGAAAATTTAGACAGACCTAAATCATGCCAAACCACATGGGTAACTTGTAATTGCAAAGAAAAAGAACAATAGCATGTTATCCAGAATTGCCTGTTATACCTACTCTGTGATAAAAACAAAGACGTTTCTGGGGAAGATAAAGGCAAAATATAAGGATGACTCATATGAAGAAAGCTTAAAAGCATGTCTTGTGTCCCTTAGTGAGACACTTAAAGATCCCCATAACCTTAGGATCTTTGACTTTGCTCAGCTATGCTTAGGTAAACGTAAGCCATTAAAATGCACAGCCACATTACTTCATGTGGGTTAACAAAGTATGAAACCTTCTAGTAAATTCATGATTCATAGCAGTACTTGTAAAAAACAGCACATACACTTCTAACCGAGGTACAATATATTTGAAAGCCACAATGTACGTTGCAGACTTTTTAAACATAAATAGTCTACTTTTCAGATGTGCTGGACAACTGCAACTACTATAAAAATTGATGGGTCTCACATCAAAATAATGTAGTGCTACTTGTCCGGCCCATTTACTCTTAAAAGTACATTTATTGTGAGGACACACATGCTTCAGCCTCAAACTATGTTCACAGCAAACTTTCCATGTAACACTAAACAAACTGCCTCACACTTCCTGGGGAGGTTAGAAGGTAACGAGACAAGAAGCTTTACACTGCTAATATAATATGTCACTGAGGTATCCGAGAGCAGAGCAACCAACTTGACTAGTGCTGACCCTAATGAAGTGGGTACTGCAGGCAGTTGTTTGTGCATTTCCTTTGCCACAGGTTAATGCCTTTTTCTAGCAAAAGCTTTTTGTTTTGCTCTTCCTTTTTTTCCCCCCCTTTTCCTTTTTTCTCTTTCCTTTTCCTCTTTTCCTTTCTCCACCATTTCACTCAATTGGGTTAAAAAGCAGACAAACAGTGAAAATGACAGGGCTAAGACAGAAATAACCTTCAGTGGGGCTGCCAAGTGAGATAGGGACATCCAACAGGGAGCAGTAAATATTTCCACCCGGATGACGGTGATGATGAGTGGGTTAGTCTGTCTAGCTGTGCCTCATGCCCCAGTGAACTCCAAGAGTCAGGCACATTCAGGAACGATGAGGGCAGTGAGGATGAGCAGGGGAACAGAAAGCCTCTCTTACAGAAGGAGGCTCACAGACACAGGTCTGGTAGTGTGCAGCAAATAAAGACAAGGAGGAAAGAGGATGGTTCTTCATTAGTACACCAGGACTGAAAACCAGGAAAATGGTCACTGAAGCTATAGGACAAGATGTGCTTAAAAACAAGTGAGTATAAAATTCCTGTGAGTCAGTTCAGGTTAGGAATCAGGCAGAGGTTTCTAAAGTGCAAAGCAAGTGAGGCTCTGTAGAGCCCTTCAGCATTTACTTTGGCTACAGCTGCCATCCAAGTGTTCAGCTTCATGTTTGTGGGAAATCAGTATCGTGGCTGCCCACATCTCGGTCTGCCACTCTCATCCTCTGCGTGCACCCCCTGGCACATCCCCATCGCAGGAGATCGCAGAAGGGCATGGCTGCCATGCACGGAAGAGGGCCAGGAGCAGCAGCAAAGCATTTGGTTCCAGAATGTCAGCGGAGGGATAAAACCCCCACTGACCGTGGAACTTGCATGTGGGGAAAAATGGTAAGGAGCCAGAGCCAGAGGATGACACCAGAAGGGAAGAGGCTGGTGTGAGGGAGAGGTAGCAGGCTTTGTTCTGATGTTCTAATCAAGGCTTAGCTGTGTGTTATTAAGCAGACATGATTCGATGTTAAGACTGTTCAGAGATTGGGGATAATCAGGCCAGCCAAGTTCAGATTTTGAACGTGAAGAAGGAAGCCATGCAAAGAAAAGTGTTGCAGTGTTACAATTCATTTTCTCTGAAGCATTTGCAAATGGTATGTTTCCTGGGGTTTGAGAACGTTTGGCAAAGCCAGGATGGCAATGATCAACTGAGCAAAATAAACATTCTAACCCAGATCGGCATCACCAGCTCTGTAGCTATAAAAAATAATTAATTTGCTTAGCACTTCAGACTCAGTAAAATATAAATTCTCAGGGGCCATCTGCACTTGAAAGCTCTTTGGATTAGGGCAGTGTGGGAATTTACACTCCCCGGGCTCTGCTTGAACACTTAAAGCATAGTTGACTTTTACTCCAAGCAAGACAGGTTTTCGTAACTTAATACATTTTCAAAGTGGGGAGTGTCCACACATGGAGTTACTCTGAAATAACTAATTGCCCACACAGGTCAGCCCTAGCAGCTAATGCTGGAAGCAGGCATTTTCAACAGCCGAGCACAGGGCCTGTAAACACTCACTCACTCACTCACTCACTCACTCACTCACTCACTCACTCACTCACTCACTCACTCACTCACTCACATGCTCTGTCTCACGCAGGTGAATGTATCTATCAGGTTTCTAGGGCTGCTCATGCACATGCCAAAGTATTTACAGGACTGGAGCCCTGCTTTGTAGAAAGGGACATGTGTCGTGGCCTTGAGTACCACCTCAAAGAAAAAAGAAAAATACTAATCCCTGGACTGGATGCTAGTGTATCCCACCATCTCTGCCATCCCTTGGATATCACTCCATTTGGCTCTCTCATGCTCCCAGATAATGCACACGTGTTCAGTCATACACAAACCCTATGACACCCCTTCCCCCCATGAAAAAGTCAGCCAGCTGTTACAAAATTCAGACATTTCATTAACACAGTTTACTGGCTGATACTGCCAAGCAAAACAGAGACAATTAATAATAATCAGGACTGAAGGGTCTGAGGCAGCTTATGAGTAAAGGATTGTATTAGTTGTTTAAAAAGGAAAAACTTGCTCCTGCCTGGAGTGATAGGGAACAAAGGGCGGTGATGTATAACCAGGGAGGAAAGAGACTCTCTCCGTGGCTTTTGTAGATTACTGTGTGAATGACAGGAGCGGCAGGAGCAAATACCTCTTTTCATTTGCTCAGCCTGCTGGAGAAGAATAGCAGAGCTTGCCAATGAAGCTGCAGCTGTGCTTCAGCGCCGTTTAATCACTGTGTATGACTGAGGGTTAATTAGCTGCCATTCTTACTCCTATTTGTTGTTCTAATGAAGATTTGCATAAATGTAAGAGTAGGGGGTAACTGATACTTGATTCTTCCCTTCAGAGGCCGGGGTGGAAGACTCGCCCATCCTAAGTGTTTATGTTTGTGGGAGATTGAATGTTGCCTTTCCGTTTGACCTGATCTGTTTCTGGCTGATGAATGGTGAAAAAAGAGTTCAAAGTTGCTTATCAAATCGAGACCCCTGTTGTGTTTCTGCCTTTAGAAAGGGGCAGACCAGTTAGATGAAGAGATGACTGAAGGATTAGAAAACTACTCCCAGCTGATGGAGATGAAAAAAATTATATGCATGTTTCTGTAGCTACATATGTATATATATATATGATATATTTCAGTGATATATGTATCAGTGTTTGTTCTATCTATCCATCCATCCATCCATCCATCCATCCATCTGATGACAAGCAATAATTTTTTAATGATAAAATATAATAAAAAATAATGGGACAGGCAGTACAACTGCAACGTTATTAAGCAATATAAATTTTTGCAAGCCTTCTGCTGCACATCACTAACATTCAAAGTCCATTTTTAAACAAAAAGAGGATCTAACATGAAACAGGTAATTTCCAAGGAAGGTGAAAATGACTAAGCAGTTCAAAAATACCTGCCATCAGTGCCTTGTGAGAGTGGGATACAAATTAAGAAATTACGTTAATTCCTCAAAAAAAGGAAAATTATACCATGAAGCAGTGACAAAACTGAAAACTACTTCATAATTAAAGAGAAGATTTGAAAATGAAACATCATAAAATTGCTTTATTTACTATGGTCAGGACAATGCTTATGGCTGCTAACTTAGAGAGGCTAAATGGAAAAACTTCCCATTTTTGGTATGTTAACTTGTACATGATAATATAGTATGGATAACTGTTTTCAATATTCCTCTTACACACTTGATATGCTAAAACAGTTGTTTGACAGCATCTGTAAGGATTTAAGATTGAGAGGGCAGAAGTAGAGAATTTCTAAATTTCACATCACTGCAGGAAAGTGTCCAGCTTTCAAGATGACTGTAGCCCTCCACAGAGAGGTGACCACAAGAGAGCATGTATTTATTGCCAGTTTCTCAATCTCCACACAGCTTTGCAGTGTCTGTAGCTCTTTGCCTGGTCTCTAAGACACATGAGCAAACATTAATTTGGTTTTTTTACACTTCTGTCATCTATCTGCCTGACTACCTACAGACACTTCTGTATATTTTTGGCTAAACACTAACAGAAATCAATCTTTCAAAGATGTAAGCAGAGAGCATTCAATCCACCTGAAATAAATGTGTCTAAAATGGTAACACTCTATCACTCCAGCTCTTAGCTGAAAGGAACACCACAGGTTTCAATGTTCTATACAGTAACAAACCCACAAGAAAATTAAAGCAGTCAATCACACTTTTGCCTGCTCTCACCTTATTTTGAGTTTTGAAATATTTCAATATTCTATTACAGCTTTCAATTCAGCTCCTGATTACACCAGAATCTCACATTGTGCCCTTTTCAAAACAATTTTTAGCCCTTCAGGCAAATTAAAAATAATATTGAAGTGTATAATAAAAAATACGCCAGCAACAACCCTCATGATATATAACCATCATATAATTTTTCCTCAATGATTCTTTAGTAGTTTCGACATATTATGATTTTCCAAGGCTACAGTCAGAATTATTCATTGGTAAATAGGGTAAGAGAAAGTGGAAATTACAGATCTAGTGGTCAATGACATAAAACAAACCTAAAAGAGCTGAGGGGAGAGGTTAAGTGCTATGCTAGTTAATAAGAATGACAGCTTGCTTTGAATACTCACGCTGACTGCCCAAGATATTGAATAAACCTCATTTAAACTAATTTTCATTATTTGTAGAGTCTGCGTTAGGCATCTATCATTGTCAGTGCTATTAATATTCTTTTCAGAGACCACATTATCAGCATATTTAAATGAAAGCTTTCCTTTTCAATATTTATTAACTCATTAATATTTCTTGTTAGTAATATCCTGGTTGTAATAACCAAATTAGTGCATACTAAGGTATTTTCTACTGATTAAACTTTCTGAATTAAAAACATTTCATTTTTCAGTACTAAAACTACACCTGAGCTCCTAAAATTCTGCCTTTTTTATACTATTTATACGAATGGCATTTAAAATTTACATTTTTGCCTTTTTTTCAGTAGGTACCAGCAAACCAGAGCACTGACCACATCTTAGTAGCTGAACAAATGAGAACTATGAATGAATATGGATATGAAAGTTAATTCATCTTACCTGGGTTACAGTCTGTGAGGAGGGAGCAGATGGAGAGGAGAACTTTAGAAATGGTTAATGCTGGACTCCAGTTGTCTTTTAAAATGTCCAGGCAGATGACGCCTTGGCTGTTAATGTTACAGTGGTAGATCCTTGTCCGGAACGTTACCTGGAAAGGACAGTGTGTCTGAGTAAAAGAACATTCAAGCCAATAATTACACAATTATTAAACAGTGAAAAATCTAAGAACTAACATTCTGCTTTCCAGGTTAAAATGACAGTACTCTGCTACTTCCTGTTAAAGTAGCAAGATTGGGCAAGACAAAACAAAGAAACTAAACTCTGTCTCTTGCATCTGTGGCCAGCAGTGAAATTGGTTTGTGCTGGCTGAGAATGGGATGCATTTCCTGAGCTTCCTCTTGCCTTGGTCTCATCAATCTCATTATTTTGTATGGGGCCAAAAAGAGCTATTCCAGCCCCTGATCTGGACAATGTTCATAACTCATGTTTGCAGCTCTTTCACACTTTGAAGGGAGACAGAACAAGACAGATTCTTCTACTGTCTTCATCTGTTCATCATTTGACACAATAGATTAAGCTGTAAAAAAAAATGTGGAGACAACACAACAGTGACTCCTGAAAAAATTGAAGTGAAATATTTTTGAAAAAGGCCGCTCAAATAAAATGCTTTTACATCCGAATCTTAAGTTACAGTTTTATCAGTAGAATTGTTTACATACACCTTTTTGGGTTTTTTGGTAGCTTATTTCGATGATTTCTGTATCCATTTTATATTGTCTCCCAGGTGATCCTATAGGTAACAAACCGAGGAGATTATTTTAGCCCAGAATTATGTCCTTCTTCTTCAAGTTGAAGATACAGGCTTTTTATTTTAAAAGCAGCTCAGATACGAAAGTTCATTGCACAGTTCAGAATGGATACTGGGGCTACTGGATAAGAAGGGACAATATGAAAAAAACACCTCTTGGAAGTCACCAAGGAGTAATTTCTCCTTCAGTTCTAACCAAAGTTAAACCAGATGCTTTCAATGACATGTTCATAAAATCTAAAATTAAGATGCAGAATTTCAGAGATCCACCCCACCAGCAGCAGCCCTGCCAAGGGAGGGGCTGGTCAGGCTGGAGACAGCAGCAGGCAAAGCACACCCCGACTCAGGGAGGAAGCTGCGCTCTTCACTTGGACAGTGCCAATGGCTGGGAGAGCTCAAACACATATCCCTGCCCTACCACAGATAAACCTGGGTCTGCAGAGGAGAGCAAACTGATGACAGCCATGCTCCTCTTCTGATTTTCTGCATTATCAGAGATCTCAGTGATCTGAGTGGGATTATCAGGCCGCTTAGTAGCAAGCAGAAGAGAGAATACAAGTGAAACGATGTGATTAAAAAATCATTCTCTAGCACACCGAAAAACTCTGCCCCTTTGGATTAAATCAAGAAGCTTTGACAAAATAATGGAAAGAAAAGGTAGTAGATTTATGGTATTAAAACACTGCATTCAACAAGAAATACTTTTTCTTTTAAGTACTTTTCCACATAAATCTGGAAAAACGCTTTTGTAGTCCATTGTCATGCACCAGTGAGTTCTGTACCAAAGAACCCAAGTAAGCAAGTTCATCAGTTTTTAAATATAAATATATCTAAAGTTATTGCTAATTAATAGGATAATTTCACAGTTTGCCACTCCATACCCTACATATTTGTAAGTTTTTTCATTTTTCCCCTTCACTTGTGGTTTTGCTTCTTGTTTTCTAACCTAAGTGCTTCACTTCTGGGACTTTTATCAGAATTTAAAATATTTCTGGCACAATGATCTCAATTAATCCAAACGCTATAGCCAAATTATCTATTTTCTCCCCCTCATTAGAAGCCCATGCAAATTCAGCATTTGGAATGAAAGAAATCTGTGAGATCAAGAAAATTATTTATTTAAATAATTATCATTGGGTCACAAAATTAAATGTTCATCTATTTTGAACAAGGAAGGTTACCAATGCAAAAAAGCTGTAAACTACATTAGACAAACTGCATGTCAGAAGTGTCCAGAAAGGGACATGGTGTGGAGGACCATCCTGTGAATTGTAGGTGCTCATTAATGCCCCGAGTAGATTAACTCCAGGAACTCTTATATTCCAGTTAGAAGTGAATCAGTGCCTGCTTCCTAGCAGGGTGTCCCAGGACTCAGGCAAACGTCAGCACCCACTTAATTTTAAGTATTGTATGCTAACTTTTCAGTACACTGTTGAAATAAAGTTTATGCTGAAGTATTTTACCTCCACAAAGGAGCTTTCCTATACTTCCATGATGAAAAATTTGAGGACTTTATTCAGTGGCATCTAAATACACTGAGTAATAAGATATGCGTGGTTTCACTGAATACAGGGGAAACGCATTGAATCCATTGCACAGATTAAATTATACCCTCTAAAATATTTATAGACAGGTCAGTCTGAGCTTGTAACCTGCCTCAGAGAAGGTCATCCATTTGAGTGTGTATTTTAACGTGTAACTGTTTTGCTGCCAGCAGAGAGGACAGACACTGCCACACGTTCCCCTGCCTCAGCTGCTTCTGAAGCACTGAAGCAAGGACATTGGGAATTTGGCAGGATTCAGAGCCACTGAGATGAATGGAGGTAGCTCATGTCTTTCATAAACTCTTCAACACTCCATTGCCATCTCAGGCTACGTGGTGGATAAATGTATGTGGGACTACACCTGTTTGCAGCTGGAAGGATATTTTTAGAAAATGCTTAGACCTGAAATGTAGCATTTTTTCACTATGAGCACATACTAAACTTGTGACATTGAGAAAGGCAAGACAAGTCTTGCTGATTACTGCTGACAAATAATGTTACTGACTTGCCAAACATGGCAGTGCACTTTAAAATGCCTGCCTAAGACAGAGGCATGTTTAATATTTAAATAATCAACATATTATTTTATAATAATACTATGTTATATTTTATTAATTAATTTTAATATTGAAAAATCAATCCAATTAATTAATGAAAAGAATCACAGTGTTTAGAATTCCAAAAAAAGCCGTATTAATGACAGCCTTAATACACTGGAAACTGTGGATTGAAGGTGGCAAGTAACAGAGTTCTCACCCCAAGGCAGCAGAGTACAAATGAGATGACACATTGTTTTCCTCATCCAGGTATTGCCTCAAATTGCTGATAATGTGAGAAATGCTGACATGTAACATTCTAGATCTTGTGCTTACCATGCCTACGACTTAAGGTTATGCAGAGTCCTCCTATTATACGTGTAGAGAGAAACCGTGGGATAACACCATTCCAGGGGAACTGCATTTTCTTTATTATGGCCATATTTTTACCTTTGATGTCACTTAAATGTTTCCTGTAAATGGTGCACTCTAATTCCACTTATACCCTAATGAAAACACCTAAACAATCCCATGCGGGGGGCTCAGGGGAGTGTGTGGGTGTATAGGCAAAGTTATCTTCAGACAATTGAATGGTAGAGGAGCAATTTATGGGTTTTCTTGAACAATAAGTGTTCTCTATGGATTTAGCCTCGGTCTGGAATTTAAAGAGCATACCTAATTTTTGTTGAATAAAAGTATTGGTGAGGGAAATGCGAATAAAAGTACAGGTGAGGGAAACGCGAATTACGGGAAATAGGGAAAAATGGGACTACCTTCTGAAAACTGGGTACTACAAACAAGCTTCCAAAAGGTAATGATAAGGAATTTATATTCAATCAGTTTTGGAAGTAAACAATAACAAACTCATCTGTTTATCTATTGCTGAATGGCACACATGTAAAGCTATGGCTGGCTGTTCACAGAATAAGTTTTAGGACTGAAAAAAACCTGTTTATAAAACCTGGAAAGAGGAAACTAAGACGGATTTCACTTGAGTGATTGGAGGCAACTGGTTGAAGGCAAGATAAATAATTTCTGGATCTCAGACTGATTTTGAACACCAGTTTTCCAGCACAATGTGGTCTTAAAATTACTTACTATCTCTCTTTTGCATTGAAAGCTCTTACATGAGGTCTAAAGTCAAAAGTCACTCTGGTGCCTGGTATCCATGAATTGCTTAACCTTTGCTGTGGGATTCAGAGAGAGGCATCTAAAGGCACCATGGCTCTGGGAGGGCTTGTCCCACAAACATATCACACAGTTCCAGACTCCGCTGAATTCAGTTGCAATCTTCTTCCAGAACATATCAGGAGGAAGAAATGATTCCCCAGTTTAACAAATTACATGCAAAGGGTTACAGTTGCCCTCAGGGATAGCTTTTGTCAGCCTGTTTGTGTTCAAACCCTCACCTGTTTCTCAGTCACTGGAGCCTGGTGACTGTGCAGGGAGAGAGGAAAGATTCCCAGAGCCAACAGGAGAATAAACAAAAACAACCTCCTTTGGCTTGGCTAACACTGGAAACAGAGCTGATATCCCAGGGCTCTCATTCCCATGGTTTTGGAAAGTTCCTTTTAAGACCTTTCATTTCTTACAAGGATGGAATCCTGCCTGAGATGAAATTTCTGTCTTCCTCAAATATTCCCCAGGAGTTCTTTTTTAATAAAACTGCAGTGGCACTACCTGAAGTCAAAGAAGTTGTACTGCATACAGAAAATGTTATATATATATATATATTAAAAAAATATGATGCCATTTATGATGATGTTCATGGAGCTCAGGAGAGTGTAAGTTGTTCCCATCTCAGTTTGTCAGACTTTATGAGCAACACATTTGTCTGCTCAAATAGAGAAAATAAAAACAAGATCAGGCTTACGCTCTTTTTCCATATGAGCAAAATACTCTAAAACAATCTAAATGAAAAACATATATATATATCTGAAAGACACAATGTTCATGCAATAACCTTTGTATTAATTAGCACCCTTTAATTGCTTACAGAGTGCACGTCATTTATCTATGAGCACTGATGCTACCATTCTAAGTCAGGATGGACCATTTCTGGTTTGTTAGCACAGATTTGTAGCACACACACAAAAAACTGTTGAGATACTTATTGGTTTATCACAAAAAGTGCATAATAAATGACTGACCATATGATGCTCACTATTAAAAAATACATTTTAAGTTTACACCAAGAAATGAGCATCATCCAGTTCTCAAAACACTTGCTTACATTTAATTTTAGTTGGTAGTGAACAGCTATAATTTATTTTATTGAAGGAAAATATATAGTATCTGCATTAGCAGGAAATAATAAACTGTGATTACTTTCGCCTGACCTACAGAAAAGTCTGATATGCAAACTGTGCTGTGCTTCTTTGGCAAAATGCACCATGTGAGACATCAGTAGCCAGAAGTGGTAACAATTTAAATGGATATAATAGCATCCACATGAGTTAACCTTTAATATTACTGAAAATGAATCAGTATGCAATGTGAGTAATTACTCATTATATTCCTGGTAATTATGAAGCTGAGTAAGTACTCACACTGTCTCATTGAACACTCCTGCAAGGGAAAAAAATTCAATAAGCACAGCAGCACTAAGTATCTATGTTAAATAAAAGCACTCATTTTGCACACAGATTTAACAGCAGGAAAAGTAGAAAGGGACTTTGATAATCTTTGATGTACCTAAGAGGGCAAATAAAAAAAAAAATTCCTAAATGGTGCAAAGTTTTCTGAAAACAAAGGAGGAGAAGGAGAGGACAAGGGAAATGGATGACTGTTCGGGTTAGGGATGTTCAGAATAGAAACAAGATGGTAATATGCCAAGCATCAAAAGCTTTCTCTGACAAAGTCATGATGAGTTTTTATAAAATTATTTTCACATAATCAGCATAAACTTTCTTACAATTAGTAGTTCCATATGGAAAGTCAGCAAAAAAGTTCTTTTATGGAGAGTGAGTTTTTTTTTAAAAGATTTACTGGCCATTTAACTTTTACAAAATAAATCCTCCCTTTTGAAGTTTAAAGCATGGAGGCTGTACTGTCCTACATGTACACATTTCTCAGTTCACCAGAATGCTCCTTCACGGTGCTCCAGGCACAAGAATTTATTCCTACACTTTATTCTAAGATACAGGGGTCTTTTCTCCCTCACTCAATTCCAACAGTCTTTGGGTATTTAGGTACTCCCTACATGAGAAGTCCTAGGCAGACTGACTTCAAAACCAGTAGTTTTTTGTCCTGATCAGTTCATCTGCTCTTATTCTACAGTAATGATGCGCATAAAATTCTTTCTCTCACATCTGTGTGTATTTATCTGTGTGTGTAAAAAAGGACAAGAAACAACATTGACATATGTATTTTTAGATCACATGGATTTTATGCGGTAGTAAAACATGCTTGATACAGCAGAATTATGTAGTTTCTGAAATATCCAACAGACAACACAAGTTGTCTTTCGAAAATATATTTGACAAGCAGTACGAAAATCATGGTTATGAGGCAGAAGATTTTCTCCATAAGATGCCTCTACAGGTCCTCTTAAAGAGCATTGTGTACTGGCTATTCATAGGAAATCGGAAAAAATGATGAACCACCTAAGTCTTGGTGAAGGAAAACAGGAGGAGTTTAGTTGGATAGAGCCGTTTTCCTCAAGATTAAATAAATCAATAGAAACAATGGATATAAATTAGTGTATTATACACAGAGTGAATAAGGAGGCTATTCATTAGAAGAATCATCGCCAATTCAATTTGCCAATTACTAGAAGAATTATCAGATAAATGAATTTAAAGGAAATCTCAGAGATTTACATGGTGTTGCTTCATCAAATACATATTTTGCATTTATTCACAATAAAATATAGCTATTGATTCTGTCCTCAGCCTAACATATTTCTGCTCACATCTATGTCCTCCACTTTAAAACTCTCATTCTGCCACTTTGAGAGACATTACAGTTTTTTAAGCAGCCATCTGGGTTTGACCTGTCCTGAGCCTGGTACCACTGCATGCTGGTTCAGTATCACCTGAAGATATCACAGACACACAGAATGGCTTGGGTTGGAAGGGACCTTAAAGATCCTCTGCTTCCAACCTTCCCGCCCTGGGCAGGGACACCTCCCCCTAGACGAGGTTGCTCAAAGCCCCATCCAGCTTGGCCTCAAACACTTCCAGGAATGGGGCATCCCAGGGATGTGACCTATGGAAAAACTCTTTCACTGCAGGTGGTGCAAGCAGGGGAACTGCACTCTGCAGCTCCCATGCCTAGGAAAAGCTGCTCTGAGGAGAGCAGGATTTGGGCTGACACCGCTGGCTCTGACAATGGTCTGCTGCTGGTAGGTTGTCCATTTCTCCCTCTTAAAGCCTCCCCTGCATCTGATTTCTGGCTGCAAACACCCAAAGACTTCACTTGCTGGGAAAACCTGCCAACTCCATTTATTGTCATGGATGAAGGATTCCTGGGCTGCTCTCAGCAAGGAGATGCAAATAGAAAGGCCGGGTAAGCAGAACAAGGGAGCACGGAGGCACAGCAAAGGGGCCGCGGGAGGCAGTGCTGTGGGAATGCGCCGGGTGAGGCACTGCCAGACCATCAGGAGGAGGAGGAGGAGGATGGGGAGGGCAGAAGGCAGCTGAAAAAAGCTGGGAGCAGCACAGCACAGCGCTGAGAGCTAATAAGATGTGACAGAGGCTATGAGAGAAGTATGATGAGCAAATGAATGTAGGGATAATGTTGACAGGAGACCATTGCATTTGAAGGCTACTCTTATGATGGCAATATCTGGGAAGGGGGGCAAGAGGAGGTAGACCAAAGCCCTTCCTGCACCAGGGTTTCAGAGATGGCAAAAAAGGGTTGATCAAATGGGCTGTACTCAAGGAGTTTTAGAGATTCAAGTGTAAATTGCGCTAAAAGTGATATATGCAATTTATTTTTTTTAATATGTCTGCCTGTTAAGGTTAATTTTAACAATTTAGGTTAGAAACACCAAGGAATATTTATTTTTTTTCATCTATTCCTGTAAGCACTGTTTTTCTATTACACTGCAGATAATAGTGTCCTTAACAGCCAATCACATATAAAACAAGTATGAACATGTAGAGTGGAAGAGGGGAACAAAAAGAATTGCCCCTCAGACATGAGGCTGAACTTATAAAATAGGTCAAAAGTGTCTACCACAAGAGAAGAATTCCACATAAGGATATTTAGTGCATTGAGATTAGTGCTATATCACAATTATGTATTAAAAAAAGGAAGAGATGTTTAATATTGGCATTAAGATCAGATTCTGTAGACAGTGTGCATCACATCTAAAAAGGAAAAAGACCTCTCTTGCAGTCCATCTAGGCTTAAACCATCTAGGCTTCCAAGTGCTGCGAATAGTTTGTCAGTCAGTCGGCAGGCGTAGGAGATTTACATGGAGGAAACAGAATTTTCTGTTATTTTAATTTTGATTTAGAGGTGATTTAGCATATTGCAGCTTTCAAGTCCTATGAACCATTTTTCAGTCAGCTGAGATTAAAGTCCCTAGCAAGATTAATTGTAGAGTTGGGATTAAGAGATTTTATAAATCACTCAAATTCAAAAATAAAGCTAGCAGAGTACTAGGATAATGATAGATATATCCATATTGTATCAGCCACAGCTAAATTGAATTGACACTGTAATAGACTGAACGTAGTCAAATATGAGAGTACAAGTTATTAATAAAGATTATTCTTGATGAAAATGCAGACACCACTGCAGTGACAATTCCTGGGGGGCAAGTTCTCTTGAAGAGCATTCATTTTTCTACAAACACCTGTACAAAAGACTGGTATGGCTTCCTGATTTGTCAAGGCATCCTGCTCCGGAGGGACAGTACGCAGGATAATGAAATTATTGCCTTTCCTTCAGTTGTGTAGTGTACACAAAGCTGCGGTGTTAAATTTGTACTGATGACTAAATTTTAAAGGATCTCAGATCAAAACCTTGCATATTTGTGAAATTCACTGATTTCTTATGTGGACTGAGGACAGAAATTGACCTGAATTTTTTTCTGTCAGATCAGGCTGACTAAAAGATGTGACACCCCCACTCAAATCCACATGACCATACATACATACATATATTTAAAAAAAAAATTACAGAATTATACATGTACACCCATACATATACATGCACACACCCTCCCACAAGAGACAGAGACATCTATGCATAGCTAGATCCCATTCAATACCCCAAAAAAGGAGCACAAGAGAGAGAGCTTTCCTCTTAAAGCCAAGGGTGAGCTGTCTGAATCCATTAAGGATGAAAGGAAGATAGTTAGCAGGAAAAAGAAATCTCAAAGGTATTTCTAAAAAGGGTTGAGGGGGTCATTAAGCCACTGAAAAAATGTAAGGTTATTTCCTTGGCAGGTCATCCAAGCATTCTTATTCATTTCTGCTCTGAACAGGGGACAGCTTTGTCTGTTTTTCAGCCCACCACACTACAAGGGAGGTGCTGTATTTTCGGGCTGCAGTGAAACCTCACCTTGTGTTTGAGACTGAAGCCTCAGCATCATCTGGCCTTTCGGAGAAAGTGAGCTCATGACCACATCTGTGCCTCACTTTGTGTGTTCCAAACCTTCCTTCTGTCTGGCATCTCACAAAACCAACATGACACTGAGGATGCAGCCGAGAGGAGAACGGCGATTGTGCAGCGCCCGCTTTCTTGCTGACTCAGCCAATGCCGTGCTCAGCTCATTTCCGCAGTGCTACAGCAGCTTCCTCACAGTGGAGGCGAGGAAGTATTTTTAATTGATTAGAGGCTCCCAGAAAGCCAAAGCTAATTTGTCAGTTCTCAGATGAGCTGCTCTAAAAATCGTGTTTTCTGGTTGTAGAGCTAAATCAGAGTTAGGCTGGGCTGGCCCTCCATCACTCCTACTCAAAGCTGAATCGGTCACACAGAGATAAACTTTTTTGGGGAAGAACAACTCCTTCCTCTGCATGAGTGTGCTGCAATTGTGAGTGAAGCCAAATGCCACTGATTTATAAGGAAAGCAGAGCTGAAAAGGTCAGTGACCTCTGGCTCAAAAAATTCGGAGTCCAGTTTCAAGGCATGAGACAAAGCTGAAATACTGAAACAGGCTGACTTCAAAGGGGAAGAAATTAATAGTGTGAGAGCAAATTATATTCTGACTTACCATATGGTATATTCTGTGATGGTGAAGAGTAACTTAATTATGCTTATGGTTTAACTTTGGAAAGACACTGATAGGTAATGACATATAAAGAGAAAACTATGGATGCATAGGGAAAAGACTTGTTGGGGCAGACTGGAAGGGAAACGTGATGAAAGTGATGTGTTGCTACACAAAACTTGAAATGTTTACTGGATCACGCAGTAGAATTAATATGGAAAATGGAGATAAAACTTGAAAATTTTAAGATCGTTGGAGGCTACAAAGGTGTAAAAACTGAAGAAATACCTAAAAGTGAGAGTTTGCATAGATACTTCTTCTTTGTTAAACAAAACCCAAATGAAAGAGTGATTGACTTTCTTTTATGTGATAAAGGCAAAGTAGAAAAGCAGATTAAATATCTAGAAGAGCAAATGAAAATTACTTTGTACCTTTGTTAAAAAGGAAAACCAAAATATAGGTTGAACATCTTTACTTCTTGTGCAAATTTTAATTAATGTTTTCCAACATGCAACAGGGTGCCCAGTGACCAGAACAGGTATCAAAGTGTTTACAGAAGGAATCTGGATCCCTCAGAAAATATCAAGAACTTTGTGTAATAAAAATTAAACAATGGTTACACCACAAATATATTATAATGATGGTAATGAAAATAAAAGACGTATCCAAAATCCATTTTCAATGTATTTTTCATATTTTAAAAATTATTTTACCCTCCTCAAGACCCATGTGTGACATACACATGTGTGATAATGGAGCGCACAACATCTGAGAATAGATAACGAAAAGGGATCTTTCTGCAGATTTTAACACACTGTGGATTAGGCCTCTTAACAGTAACTTTGTTACCTGACATGGGCATTCACCTTTGGAACCTCAGGCTGGGTCCAGTAATTGCATCTGGGAAATACAGTTTCTGCTTCTCCCCAGGTTTTTCATGGTCACATTTTTGGAAGATCACTTTTGACAGTACTCATTTAAATGTTTCCTTACTTCATAGAGAATGAGGGATGAAAATGGCCCACAGAAATCTCAGGAGTAATTTATGAATTCAATCATAGTGAAAAATGCGAATTAGACCCTTTCTGCTATGTTCTTACAGGGAGGTAATCTTGCCAACACTCAGGATACATTTTATGTCTTTTGCAGTACATTTCACAGTCTTGTACTTTATCCCTAGGTTTTTAAAGGTGATCGAGCCATAAGGAGTTAGAAAAATTAGAATATAATTACAAAAAATTCTAAGGTGATCTATGTCTGTAACCCTAGAATCCATGATTTTGAGAACAGCACAAAATATCACAAATCTTGTGGTGAAGTAGAAGAGGTGCCAACACCCAGTGAGACAGATAGCACCGTACTGTGAGGCCATGTGTTGTGTTCCACGTACTCAGTACCTTTCTTCTGCGAGAAATCAGCTTGGGGAGAACATATTTAACTACCCTTTCCCAGCAATGCTGACTGGCAGCAACTACCTTAGGATAAGCAGTGGTCTTCCCATGCTGCTTTATTTGAGGGATTTCCCGAACTATTTTACCTATGAATGAGTTTCATAGGGTCTGGAAAATAGGTGTAATGAAACAGCAACAGTTTGAGAGGTCCTACAGCAGGACTGAAAATAGGGGTAATTTAGAACTGTGGATGAAATGACTAGAGTAAGAATTCATGCGTACAACACATGCATATGTCACAGTTATACCTGACATTAGTCCCCTGTGCACACGGACTCATTACTTTCTTAGAGATGACAATTTCCCTCATCATAGATACTGGCCTTTTAGTAATACAATATGGCATCATCAGTTCTCTTATCCTTTATCAAGGAGTACATTTTCATATGATTTATATGCACACATTTCTTACAATGACAGCTGGCATCAAGATAAAGGCAGACAATAAAATCTATTACGAAGCAGGACAAGAACCACCTCTTCGCTTGACATTTCATTAATAAGCAATGCACAGCTGCATTACTCATGTCTCAAAATAACACAGCACAACCCAGTGCAGATTGAAAGAGACTTTACCTTGTGGTGAAATAGCAAACTGGACCTTCAACTTCTATTTTAAAAAGATGTCTATTGCATACACTGCCTCAAGACTCGACAGATTCAACAGACAGAATGACAAAAGATGTCCCTGTAACTTGTCTTTCAGAGCTAGTTCTCACATATTAGTTCTCTGAGGGAACTTTAAGCTCTATTTTATGCACCATACACCCTAAGCAACACAATCTTAATTTTTTGGGGGGATTGAATGTAACCCTTGCATTACAGCTACCGCAAACAGATTAAGCCCAGGAGAGAAGTAAATAAACAGGGCCTGTTAAAACAGACCTTGTGTAGCCCGTGGGCAGGACTGGAGGGAGGCAGGAAGAACAGGAGAGGGGAATAACAGAACAGGACTGCCCCCAGCTCAGTGTGTCCAGAGCTTTAACTAACTGAAGAAGAAGTTACAAAGCTTCAAATTCTTCCCCGTGTAACAACAGTTGCTTAAATCTGAAACAGTGCAGTCAGCAAGGTGTACAATCCCTGTAAGACCTCTCAGTGACCTCAAGGCTCCTCTAAACTGTAACACTAAAAGTGGGAAACAAAGTTAGACCATCTATAGTACTGCTATACTGACCCATTTTTAGGTTACTGGCTGGGAAAGTAAAATTTACAGAATGACAAGTACTTCGCATTCACATCTCTCATTTTTTAAGTGAAACTTTTCCTGATAATATCCATGTTATCTACTACTGTAACTATTACTACTGTGGCATTAAAATTCTATATATAAGCACTTGTATTTCAATAGTCTACTCAAAGTAATCAAACAGGAATCACCTTCTCTCTCTTTTAATGCAGTATCATTCTATTATAGACCAATGTGGCATCCCCATACTCTCACTTATAAAACAGAAAGAAGGTAAATATTTTTCATCTTACAGCTCCTTGCATGGAGCTCTTCCAGACACACTCTCCAGAGTGGCAAGGTGAACAATTCACCTCTTTTTACTTTGTTTCACGGAAGACAGCCCCATCAATTTATTTGATTCTATTAACAGCTCTGCAGGATAAATTTTTCCCAGTTTCTGTTCCTACTAGTGAACATGTGTGTCAAGATTTGCACTCAGTCTTCCAGATAAGGTCTTCCAAGTGTCTTGTACATGACATTGGTAATTCCTTCTCTCTGTAGGCCAGAGGATGCATTTTAGGAGGATGTTTGCTTTTTTTATAAATGCATTTGGTAAGTGGTTTGTAATAATCCTGCAATCATCCAATAAAGTCCCATTTTGACACCCTCCTCAGCAATTGTTACTATCAGTAGATAGTAACTACTATACAATAGATGATGCTCTCTTTGCCATCCCATTTCTGTTTTTCCAGTCTTCCTAACCACTAGATTTTTCATGTTTGACATTTCAAGTTGATCATGGTAATGATCTGTCACCTTCATGTTATTGATACAGTTCTCTCTTTCTGGTTGGTATCATTATAGACAGCATGATAAAGAGAATCTGTAAGGAATTCTGTAAATCTGTCACTCCAGTTTCTTGACTTTGGTGCCATATTTTCACATTCTTCCAGAAAACTGATTAGTAAGTAAAGCAATTACTTTATAACAATAGTGTATCTTGGACCTGCAGAGGCAATTTATATGGGGTAGTGAAATAGGTGCATATTTTTGCCCAGACAGCCATACATGCCTGGTGAATCATATGGGTCAACAGGAAAGATTAAATATCTTCAGCTACTTATAAAGGGTGCAACTCAAATATAAGCACTTTCATATTAGAAACAAATCCAAATAAAAAATAGCTACTGCAAATTATGCAATCTTTTGTCAAATAAATCCATATCCATTCAGCTATACTGGCAGCATGCAATCAAATTTTAGCCATTTATTTAAACTCTTTCTATCAAAAGAGTCAAGTTTAAAAATTCATTATTGCTTTGAAAGTTTTATGTTTCATCCTAAAATGATACACCAACATACACATTAAAAAATATCAGGAGAACACTCCTATCAGACTTTGAATATCCTTCTACTAACCTTGGGTGGTTTAAAAGGATAGTCCGGTGAAAAGGTTATGTCAAGGAAGAAAACTCCACCTTCATATACA
This sequence comes from Acanthiza pusilla, assembly GCA_036630365.1. Taxonomy (NCBI): domain Eukaryota; kingdom Metazoa; phylum Chordata; class Aves; order Passeriformes; family Acanthizidae; genus Acanthiza; species Acanthiza pusilla. The sequence continues at coordinate 15,979,685 of JAXCHO010000073.1, forward strand.
GACCCTGGAGGCCCCAGTATAGTTGACCTCCATTCATAAATGTTGTCTCCTTTGGGTCCAGCACTAAAACAGAAAACAAAAATGCAACATAAGGATATACTGAATCAGTTATACTCTACCAATAGTACCGCTGGTTTTGCTGCAACACCAGAAACTAAAATTCTGTATCACATTCATTAAGTTAGTCCCCGATAGAACATGCATCTGGTGTCCTAAGCTCTGTCAGAGAAATGATATATTCAGCCAGGAAGAAGTATTAAAATCACATCATAAATTATTCAAATAAGCACAGAAAAATTCCCAACTGTCTTATCTCAAATATTTTAGTGGGCAGATGTGAAGTATTTACAGTGCAAGGATATAGAGACTTTGCTGAGATGTCTTGTCACTGTCTTGCTTCACAAGCCATCCTATTTTCACCTACCTCCTCATCCACCTACCTCCCCAGTCAGTAGCAGTGTAATTACACACATTATGCAGCACAGACTGTACTGAAGTCTGTGCAGGGTACAAACAATCTTGCAGCTGCACTTGTTCCTAACCTAAGGTCTCCAGTCACTAGCACAGAAGGCTGCTTTGCTCTGCAATCGTTACCCTATCTTAAAAATAATATAAACAGGAAGTGGGTTTAACTGTTGGATTATGTTAATTCAAAGTCCTTGGTTAAAAACACCGCATTGAAATAATATTTAAAATGTACAAAATATAATCCTGTAGGAAACAAGAAAAATTTCTCACCCATGTGGTGAATTCCTGAAAAAAATGAAATAAAATACGAACTAATAAAAGCTCTAGGCCATGACTCTTGTAAAAGCCAACACAGCCTCCTTTCATACAACATAATGCCTGTCCATACAAATACGTATTTTACTCAGGATGGCCTCTTAAGGCACATGAAGACTTCTTTTCAGTTCACAGCCTGCCGATACCAGTCACTGATACAGGACCTGAATTTTAATTAGGATCAATTGGGATGGTGACTCTCAGATATCTGATTAATATTTTTTAGAGGAAGGCAGTGCTGGTAGATATCTCAAGTAAGTGATGTGGCATTGTCTTAAGGCATTTCTTGTGAAACAATTCTTGTTATGTTTGCAATAAAGGTTTCTGCAGCATACAGGGGTTTGTGGAATAACTCCGTGTGTAGAACAGCTGAAAGCTCTTGGCTATGCTCCACGCCTCACAATGTACCCAAGGCATACAATTATTATACGACATCATGTCATGTTCACTGCTCAGCTATTCGTTTTGTTCACTGAAAGTTAATAAAACCCTCTTTCACCTGCAATTCCTTGGGCTCCCTTCATTAAAACTTCTGACTGCACGATTCCCTGCATACAGCTGCATGACTTAGTGCTGTGCAGTGTACTTCATTAGTCATGGTACCTACATCCATTTTCTATAATAGCTGCTAATGCTTCTTGGCTTTCTAAACTACCACGCTTTCTCAACAATAATGGGTTCCAGAGACTATAACATTATGGAACGTTCATTTTCTATCGGCCATAGTAACAAAACTAGCAATTGTTTTAAAGATAAAATCTGGCTTTTTAAGTGTCACAATAGTAGAAGTGTTGCCATCCATATTTCACAGTGTCGATAATACATCAGGTTGCTAGCTGCCAAACAAATTTAATTTACCCAGTTCTCAGTTTGCATTAACCTTTGAATAATAAAGCACAGCTGAGACTGCTGTAAGAAACAAACCAGAGAATGAATAATTAAAACCACCTTCATTGCCTTTAGAAAGACCAATCCTGAGTCAACAGGGAAGGTTTAATTGTGACTGAACTAGGCATTAAGGGGCTAATTGAACTCTTTATAAGCCCAAACAAATGCAGTCCTACATCAGTGGTATGGTATACAAGGTTCACAAAAAATAAAACTCCTAAAAACTAAAATTCAGGCAATTATTTCAAACAGAAAAGACAAGGAGAGCAAGGCAAGTCTAAATCTTCCACCAAAAAAAGCCCATAATATGTGAAAGGAATCCCTTCTCATTTTCTGCAGGAAAATGTTCTAGCACTTTAAGAAGCAATGCCTCAGTTGATGCCAGCAGGTTAAAATGGAAGTAGTATAAATGTCGCTCCCAGAGAAATGGTTGGAAATAAGTAACAAAAGCTAGCCCTAGCTTTTTCAGAACTTATTTAGCCAGGAGGGGATGGCTGGGCCCTTTTGGGATTTGAATGAGGCTGACTTTTTGATCAGAAATCTCTCTGATAGTGGCAGTTTCATACTGTATATTATTTTTATTTGTTTTGCCTATTTATTTAATTGCATTAACATTTGAAATGAGCAGTCATTAATTAGAATAGTTAGAAAATGCTCCATCTGCCAGTTGAACTGTTTCGGCACGTCCAGCTACAAGCCCAGCCTGATCACATTCTGAGGATGCTGATTAACATTAATTGAAGGTTTTCTTTGCAAATGAGAGATGAAGCTTTATTAAGTATTATTATTAATTTGAAGAATAGCTTAAATTGTATGGAGTGTGGGAAGACTGCTGTTATTGACGCCGCCTGTTTGAGTGCTTGCTGGCAGCAGGGCTGTTCAGCCATGTGAAATACCAGCCCATGTGCACAGGCAACAGCTGGTATTAAGGGCAACAGCATGCACGGGCATCACAGTTTTTCAATTGTGCATTAATAATACAAAAAGTTTGACAGGTGTATTATCTTTGCTTTCCCTCTTTCTTAATTGTTAAGCCTTTTATTTATCCACATTACTGGCAACCAGAAGAGGCTTCGCCAGAGAAAATTCCCATATGTGCAAGACCTCAGCCAGAGCCTTATTCTATAAGGTTTAAAATGCAAGAGGATTTAATTACCCTTCTCTCTACATGGATATCTGCCCGACACTCTGAAGCCCAAATGTTTTACATTCAGTATGATTTATATTCCAGCTCTAGTAAAGTTACTGGCAACCAACCCCAGATCTCAAAGAAAGCACACCAAACAGCTCAGTGCCTGAAGTTCTGTAATCTTTTGAAGGACAGACTCAGATGTGCACCCTCTCAGCAAAGGGCAGGCTAAATCTGTCTTGAACTCAGCTGACCCAGGGCCAGAGCACACACGTGCTGCAGCTCCAAGTCGGCTCCAAGAGAGAGGTAACGGCGGCTGGGCAGCTCCAGCTGCAAGTGGCTGAACTGTGAGGTGGTGGAGAGGACAGGTCTGCTGTCAGAGCAGCAGTGCATCCTCCCAGGGTGAGCCCAGATGTTGACATCCCAGTGACTCTGCAGGGTGGGGCAATCAAGGAACCAGCAGAGAGGTTGTAGTGTGACTCTCGAGCTGGTGCTCCCCATGTTTCCAGCGTTACCTCCCAGGTGGAACATGTAACATAGGACCGAGAAGGTGCAGCTGAGCCCCTGGAGACTTGAAGTTATCAATGGCTTGTCCAGAGCCAGCTCTCTGCTGCCATTATTCCCCTATAGCTGATCATACACTCCACAGAATTCTGTATTTTACCTGCTGCAGAGGCTTTGCACAGTGGAGGAGCTGGAACAGGCAGACATGGAGCCAGCTGAAATTCAGGACAAAGGAGTCAAAACAACATGCAAAACGGTCTTTTTATTTCACTCTCCTTTGCCTCTCCTGTATTTCAGTTCCACCATGGCTTCCCACATACATACTTGCAGGTGAAATGTATGGTCATCAGTTACAGTTATTAGCAAAACACTTTAAATGCTACTAGAGCTGAATTAATTTTGCTTTAAATATGCTTGCCTTGTGGAGTATTTTCTATTCCCTCAATATGTTTTAGGCAGGCAGCCACTTGAAAACAGTGCTGCTAAAAACTGCTTGTCCAGTGCAATGCATTATAAAGACCAAGCTTTCCCTGCATTTAGAATATCCTAAAGTATTAAATGCAAAATAATGTATTAGGAGATTTGTATGAAAACAACCGCACCCATGAGTGATACCAGATGAAAACCTATCTCAAAAAGTTATTCAAGTGTAGTTGATTTTTAGCTGTCATTTGTATACAAATGTACTTAATTTCCAGAGAACAACCAAAAAAAAGTGAAAATAAGGAAGGTCCAAAAAAAGAAGAATATATACCTTGGTTATCAAGTAGTCATATGAAAGAGATTAGTCATAATGTAGTAATTTTTAATCTAACTTATATTTCTTAATGAGGGTTCACATGCTTTCCCAGTGTCTATGAGTGGAGGTAGCAAAAACTCATAGTGTGCTTCTGGTAAGGTGGAAAATGAGGACTATTTCAGCGTCTTCCATTCTTGGTCTCTGAATCTTGCTGGTGTCCACTTTTTAACAGAAGGGAAAGGCAAGCCTGCAGCGCAAAACACGTAGGAAAAGGGATTTTACCTTAAACTGCTTTCTAGATCTGATACATGAACAGTGCACAGCAGGGAAGTGATCAGGCCAAATAAAATAGGAAGGCACGTTGGTTGGAGGTCTTCCTATTCCTCAGGATTCAGAAAGAAATGGAAAGATTCTTGTGGAGTATGTGAGTTTAAGTTCATTTTAATGCCACTTTCCATGGCATTGTCTATGGCAATTCACTCCTATTATTGCATTATCTAATCTGAATTGCCTTAGCACACAGAAACACACATCAGAACTGAGGTTCCCCTGCTGTATGCGCAGTCTGTGGAGGATGCAGTCCCTCCCAACTATCTTTGGTAACTTATGACAGGAGAAAGAAGAAGGATACATGCAAGGCTCTTTCTCTTCCTTTTATTGTGCAGAGCCTTGGCTTCAATGTTTAGGAGTTTTCCCTCTGAGGAGAGAAGCTCATTACAGAATGATCTCCATTTCTAAGTATTACAACACAGAACACAGTTTCTTGCGATCCCATTTCTTGCACATCTAACAGGTAAGCAGGAGCAGATCCTGCCTCTAGCTGCCTTCTGCAAATGCTTCTGGGAAGCCACTTGCCCAGAAGGCACAGTGGATACAAAAGTATTGGAAGATTGGCAAAATAATTTAAGAGCACAGCTAGTGAGGGAAGATGGATGCGACAAACCAGAAGACTGCAGATTCAGCTTTCAATGAGATACATCTCTTGAGAAGCAGATATGAAGCCTCATTAAAATAAACCCAGCATACCCTCTGCTCTCTGTTTTGAACATGGTGCCAATAATTACTGAAACTGGTTCTAAGCAGAAGTGTTGCTTTGGTCTGCACCACCACTTGGCATTGACCCTGTGCTTGGGGACAGCTATGAGAGGAGCAGTGGGGCTGTGCTGGGGAAGTGGTTGTTGGATAATCTCAATCTGGGAAGAAACCAATCAGCAGCAGCTATGCTGACACATCACCAGGTGACTCAGACCCACCTGCACACCCAGTCCAGCCCTATTCAACAAAATGCAAGACCAGTGCCATTGAGAAGCAGTGGCATCACAGTCCTGTGAGCCACTGCCATGTTTCTGCAACTTTGGAATGTATACAGACAGTATTAGGACACAGACAGTCCTAGCAGTACAGATTATCTGCTGAATTTATTTTGCTCTTGTCCCAATACTCTCTCCTCTCCAACCTGGAAGCCCACCCGATCCCCCCCTTGAGCTTTATTGCTCCCTTGTTTACTGACTATTATTCCTCGTAGTACATGTATTTTCTAGTTTCTGCCTGACAGTGGTTTCTCCTGCACCCTTCTTTCTGCATGGTGACAATCCTGTATGGTGACAATTGCTCCTTTATCATGGTGGATCCTTCCTCACTCCAGGTACATGCAGATCCCCACTCCTCCTAATATTCTGCTTTTTTTTCTCTCATCAAAAGCTATCGACACATCCTGCTATTTTTTTCATCTTCCAGAAGTGAGGAGGGGGTGAAAAATGGTATCGGGGGTGGGGTTTGTTACAGTACAGTAATTTTGTTTCCTTCCTTCCCTGGAAAATGAAGAGCAAGCAGAGCAGGAGCTGCCGCAACAGTGGCGTAGGGAAGGGAAAGGGAGTCACAGCTGCCTACCCAGATGCTACAGTGATATCAGGAGGTACTTTGGTAAATGTGTGTAATAAACAGTTGCCACAGCAGCCAAAAGAATACACTTCTGCAAAACAAAAACAAAGAGATAGCAGCGAGCACTGAGACTGCCTGTGGCAGTGGGCACTGTTGTATGGTTAATAATACCTCTGCTATGAATAAAATTAGCAGGCTAGTCTCCAGGCAGTAAAATGAAAGAACAATTAAAGAAATAAACCCTTTCAGAATTAGAGAAAAGTGCTTACTTGGGCTATAATACTGATGACTTAAATTTTCCTCAAGAAATAACCCCCCCCTCCCCTTTTAGAATGTGTAACATTTTAATGTCCTGTTTTCCCCCCTGAAAATCTGCTGAAAACTCCTAAAATCTTTCTTTTCAATTAAGCAATTAATTAATTTATTAAAACTATAGTCATCTCAATTCCTTCATCTGGATGGTGCAAAGAAGTGTCATTAAAATGCTGGAAGATGCTCATGATTCTTACTAGTTATAATCTAGACCAAACCCAGACATTTTTCAGCATTAAACTTGAGGCCCAAGAGATCTACTCTAAGTACTCTAAGTGAATTAACTCTTTACTCTAAGTAAATTAACAATATATATTTTCATTTTAAAAGAATTGTTCATTTTCTTTTAAATAGACTCAATAGTTAGTGAAAAATCTTGTCTTACCATGACCTAATACTTGAATTGGGGTCTATGCTAGATACAGTATTTTGGTCACTCTACAATATAAATGGGAATTTATGTCTTACATATGTTGGAATATCCATATTAATATGAGATAAACATGATTTTTGAGTAGGTATCTTTCATTAGACTGAATTATTCAAAATGGAAACGGATGGTTGAAGTGACTGGGCCACTTGTCACTCAGAAAGGCTTTGGGAGAGAGGACACATCAGAGAAATCCCTTACACCGCTTAGCTTCCATTGCAGTGGAGGAATTCAGCTGAAAATTTTGAATCAGACTTTCTTCCAGTTCTTTCAGTTTTCTGATTGAGACCATCTTTCACTAAGAAACATTTTTTTTAAAGTACTTTTAGGCAAGCAGTAAGGGAAGGAGGATATTAAGACATTTTTCTAACTCATGCTGCAATACTTTCAAAGTGGTTATATCCTGCTCTTATTATGTGCTTTTTATTGAAGCCAGTTACCATTTTCATGTACACTTTGGAATCAATATGTTTGTGGTACACCTGACTGGAAGAACATATAGGAAAACTGATCCCAATGAGCTGCCAAAGGAGCAATAATGTATTACAGGGCATTGCTTGATATTGCTTCTTATGCTTATTGAGACCACTGGAATTCAGCATGGCACAGCATTTTTTGTCAGTCTTCAGTAGTTTTAGCAAGGTATTTCTAGAGGTTCATTTATCACCCAGACTGAGATGCAGTTTGACTTTGCGGCTTCCTGCCTCTTTCTTTCTTGCAACAAACCTGCAGCACCCCAGGTCAATGTGCCCTAAGTCTGTATGAGGCAAATCCTTTTTTCTTGCCATAAATTTTATCTGTCCTCCTGTCACTGGAGCCATTAAAAATTATTGGCTGAAGTTGTGAAGTTATGTTGTGTTTAAAATTAGTAAGTTTGGGCCACAGTATTAATAACAAATAGATTAAGACCAAAGTAAGTACCACTTAATTGATTTTGTTATTCATTTCTAAATAATATTGCTAAAAATTATTAAAAGTATCCTAGTGCTTTAGCAGACTGCTATTATTCAAAGAGTACTTTGATGCTTTTATTCTCTGAAGTCCTGTCCTCAGAGCATTCCTGAGATAGAAACCATCATGAAGAGAACTGCTTCTTAATGCACAAAATAGTTATTTATATTATACTATCTACAGCAATTTATTCACTGCAAACACCATTACACAGAGTATGATCACAGCATGCTGAGTATTCACAATGAGATTTTAAAAATGGCAATTTTGTTAAGTATTCTCTGCTTTGTTCAGCTGAAGAAAATTACATAAAACCCTTCACAGAAGGCTTGCCTTGCTCGGAGTAGGAAACAATCATTCGCCTCCCATTACACATCTATGGGCTCAATTCCCTTTTGCCACATTTTTTGTTTCTTTTTCTCTTAGAGTAATACCAGTAACTGAAATTCCAGCTCTTTTAAACCACCAGAAATTGACTGTATAGTTTAAAAAAAATAAAATATTTCTCATCCTGATGTGCCTCTATGGGAAATTATTTCAAGCATTATTCGTAGCCCTATTTTAGTAAAAGAGAAAACCGCAAGTAACTGGGAATGAAAAACACTACAGAAGAATGAATAGGCTGTCCTGGGACCTTCTAACATGACCTCCAACCTTGCAAGTTGCCAAGTGATATTATTTCCATGTTACTCCTAATTTGCTTTTCCTTGAGTTTTTTTCTTTCCCAGGATTGTAATTAATTTTTCAAAACATAACTACTTTTTAATTTCACATTTCCCTTTGCTGACAACAGTTGTAATTTACCATTATCTCTTCTCTAAGTTAATCAGAATCCATGACATGCAACCAGTGGGGTGGCACCACCAGGCACTGTATTTCTAAATTTTAAATCTAATTTAAAAGGATGAGGTGACTAAGTGCAGACAGATAACACAAAAACCCCAGAGCAGCTGGAAGATTTAAGAGGTGTAGTAGGGAAGAAAGCATTCTTTAAAACAGCATTGACTTTTTAGTTTCTGTGGAAACCTTAGAGGCAATGCAGGAGAGAGTGAGACAGGACTAAAGCAGACAAGCTCAAACATACTAGAAAGACTTCTCATGAATGGGTGGAACACACTGAAAGCTTTGGTTTGAAATGCATTTGATATGTTGATTTGATCACTTATAAAAAAATGATGGCAAATTCTTGCTTTTTATCAGAAATGATGAAAAATGACAAAAAAGTCACATACAATGTATTAGTGATGAATGGATCCACAGAACTTCAACTAACATGTCCTTCACTTTGAGATAATGGACTGCTGATTTCATGTAAGAAATTTTTAAAAGTCTTATCTAAAAAAGATCTTTACACTATCTTACTTTTAAAAATATTAGTGTAAAGATATTCCGTAGTAGTCAGACATTTCAGTAACTGAGAATAATTTATACAGGAATATTTCTAATATACATACACCCACATTTCCTGGTTATTACGAATGCTACAAGCAAGGCAGTAGTATTGTTCAATGTCTGCATATTTTCTGTTCCTCAGAAAGCTGGTCTTCTAGCTGGTCCAGTAGCCATTGAATCTTTCCCCAACTAGGAAATTATTTATCCAATGGCCTCTAAAGAAGTTTGATTTGTTCAAGAGTGTATTCTTGAATGGTCCTGTCTATAGGCAGTTGTCTAAATAAGAGCCTAGAAATTTAGAAACCTTATGCAACAACATAATTTTGCAACTTTTTATTCTGAAGGGGCCTGATTCTGAGATTCCCTTTTGTGACACTTTAGAGGCTTCAGGTTTTACACGTAAGTTGGAAAAGTATTCCAAAATATTAATGAGGAGAAGCAATGAGGAACAAATTTAAAGAAGTGAGTATTTACAGTTTATCTCAAACCTACAATACAGCTGTGTAACCAACGAGTCCGCTCATGTCCATTTTGTAAACAGAGGAACAGGCTCAGATACAGACCCCCCTCATTTCAGAGGGAGATTCACACATGCTTACACGTGAAATGCTTGCTTACACAAGGAAACAACTCTTTACTGTGGCACAGATTAACTAACATGATGTTAAACACATTATAAAACAAGTCATTTCCTCCTGAGTAAACAAGCCTATAAAGCCAACAGGCACAGAAAAAGGAAATTTGATTCTGAAATCCATATACTTCAAAAGCAGATTCCTTTTATTTACTCAATTTAGTTAAGAGGCTGTCTTACTTCTCCAGATCTCTGGTAAACAGAAGAAAACACACTGGGAAATTGCTGGCAAATGGACACATTTTCACAGCCTTTTACCTTAATTTGAAATTATTCTCTTACTTCAAATATGGAGACCAGCCTTAGGTCCAAGGTGAAGGAAACCTTAAAATGTCTCAACCCTTGGTTGAGACTACCCCCATTGCAGTCCATGTTCTGACTTGCAAGAAAAAAACACCATTTACAGGCAATTTTCTTAGCAGTGTCAAGTTATGAACACTTTACAACAGTTGACTCCCTAGTCAAAATGAACGGGGATGTGGAATACTCAGACTGGGAGCATGAATGTGGCTTCTTCTAAGTCTACAGAATATTAAGACGTTTTAATGTCTCTGGGGTGAGGGGACATTTATGGATACATGACAGGGTAAACAGAAAATAAAATATAAAGGAATTTCTTGTTTTTCTATCAGCATCCCTAGAATCAGACCCCTATCAGGCCCTCCCTAGAATCTTTTGGGAGGGTCTTTGGGGCTCAGGTTAGGAAGGGTCTTATGTAGGAACAAGGCTTCTATTTGGAAGTGGCTGGAATCTTCTCCAAATCATACCTGGAGTTACCTAGTGAACCTGCTACAACAGTCCCAAAAATGGTTATGCCACAGACTTCATTGTAAGAAGAGGATTGTTCCAACGTGTTCTTCAGTAAAGGGGAGCTTATCTGGGACAGCTGAGGCTGCATTCTTCTCAGTACACACACATCCACCATGCTCCATGGATCAGAACTTTTGATTAGAAAACCATTCCCTATAAATGGCTTAGGTTCATCTCTGCCTATATTTAGAAACAGGATTGAAAAATGGAAAGGGATTCTGGGAAGAATGATGGCAAAATTGGTTTAAGAAAAGGACGCTTGTTTGTCATTTAAAGGTGACAAGGAAAGGTTATGGCTGGGAGGAGAGGTCCTCTGCCTCTGTTCTCAGGATGGGAAGGCAAACAGCAAGGGTGCAGGTACCTGCTGGTGAAAGCAGTCTTCACCTTAGAGCTGGAGTTGAGCAACTCAGAGCTCTGTAAAATTCCTCATGGCCTCACACAAGATCTACATGAGAAATGACACCTCATCTAATGAAGAATCAACATTTCTAATTAGTAAGAGGGAACCAGCATTCTATTTCATAAGTCATAATCAATGACTGTCATAGAAGAATTAAACATCACATATATCAGACAGGATTTTTTACAAGCACGGTGTATGTTCCCTATATCAAGATAAAGTACCAACAACAGTTGAAATTGCCATTATAATTTCCTTGGCAACAACAACTTGGAATCCTTACTCACACAGATGTTTTGTGCATGATAAAAATTACATTTGTGTTGTTTTCTTTCCCATTTTCAGTTCCAGCTCATCTCCTTGGCTCAGCTGTCGGTGATACCTTCTCTCATCATTGTTTATTTACTCGTACTATTACTGGCTGTCTGCACTAAGTGACAAACAGCTGGTCTTTGAGTCAGAGCTACCACCACGAGGAGAACCCCAGAACATTACACTAGTCATGCAGAAGTTCACAATGCAAAAATAACATGTGGCTTAACCTATGAACACTAGAGTTATATTACTTATCTTTATCATGCGCTACTGCTTATCTTTATTATCCTAATCACGCTTGCTTAAATCTTGTGTATTCAGAGCAAACAGCTGGAGCAAATGGCTATGAGCTACAGAAGTGTTCATCTCATGGTCTCTGGTTCAGCTCAAGCCTAGGTGGCTCCTGTCCAAGTTGTCTGTACTTGGAGACTCTTTGGTGGTCGGCATCTAATGAATAGATTTTCTTACAAATACATCTCTCAGTGGACAAACACCTCAAGTCATAAGAATATCACTGCTGATTCCAGCCTTGCTGGCAGTGCATGGAGGAGGAGATACTCTGGCTCCATGCGCCAAGCCTTGGTTGAGGCCCTGAGAACGCCACAGGAACACACGCCAGAGAGCTGCCTGTCTTTACTGGTTATTCACCCCTTAATTAGGGATGCATCTCTACTAACTGCTGTAAGGATCAGCCGATCAGCCAGGTACTCTTCACAAAAGCCATGCTTGGTGTAAGAGCTTTAACAGAAAAATGCCCTGCTCTCTATTTTCTAACACAAAGGGAAGGCGTGGCAGAGAAAATTCAAGCCATAGTACGGTTTGAATAACTTGGATATGATCAAAGTCAGCAATGGTTCACCTGCACTGCTTGTGACAATTTAGTAGAAACCCAGCTGCTTGAGAAAGACTTAAAATTTACCACTTTACGGATTAAGAGGAAAAAGTGTTCCTCTGTCAGATCATACTGAATTGCAACAGTGTGCATATGTATTCTTGTCACAGTTTCTGCACTTTTACTGTTTTTGATGCCTTCAAAATATTTTTTTTTTAAAATTAATGTACTTGCCAATTGTACATTCTGGAAGGGAGAGCAGCTGTTTCCTCACAACTGTATGCATAGCCTTTTGAAGAAAATTTTGTTTATTAATAGTAATCTGTTTTTCATAGCTTCTCAATTTCTTAGATAATAGGGTAAAACACAATCTTCCTTTCATGTTCTCTGCATACTGAAGAGACAGATGCAATTGCAAGAAACTACTTATGCTGAGGGCAAAACTTAGTACTGCTTAATGTGACTTAATGACTAAAAAATGTGTATCATTTAGAGATGACATCGAGTACTCTGCTAAGTTGTTATTATTATGGTCAATGAGTATTCTTCCCTGCCGGTTAGTAAAAGGATTCGGAATTAAATCTGTTTTTATTTTACTTGTTCAAGTAGACACACTGAAAGCAACCGAGCTACCCACATAAGTAATGCAAATGGGATTTAGTCTTTATTCCCAATCTTTTCCTAAACAGAAGCTCACATATACCAATATATGTATTAACTCGAAACACAGAACTGGGAGAAAGAGAAAAAAACTCAGGACTGAAGAAAGGCTATTTTACAGCTACATAGACATATAAACACCTCCAGGAACTTTGATTAATAAGGCCAGCTACTTTCAGCTATCACTCCACCACCCGTGACAATCTTTGCATGAAAGCGTTTCTTTCTCCCCCAGGCAACACTATCAAGTTAGTGCAGTTCCCCTGAAATACATAAATGCTGTATTTAAAATTAAATGTATGGCATATGGAGGACTGGAGCTGTGCTCTGGAAAGCACCCCCCTCACCCACCAAAAGGCACTCGGGTACACAAACAAACATTCCTGTGAAATGTGGCAAATGTGATTGGGAAAATGTCAGAATACAGAAATTTCCTGTAGATTTTAACTCATATCAGGACACGCTCTAGTGTAGAAGACACCACAGGGCCCACAACTGATCTTGAATAACCTCAAAACACGATGCACACGATGAAGAAGGCAACTCAGCAGTGTTTAACACATGAGCACTCTTTCCCTTATGGAATACATTACTTGGCTTTTCCTAATGATACTGAATTGATTTACATGTTAAGTTACCAATCTAGGTGTATCCAACCCCAAAACAGAGAAGCTGTGAGTGACATAACTTTCCTGGCTCTGGTCTGTGTGCCCAAATGTTGATCTTGGTTTCAGTGATACCAGGGATAAAACTCTCACTGACTTCAATACAATGGACAAAAGAGAGCATTTATGAACACTTATAAGGACATAAAATGTGCATAATGTTGTGCCTGCAATTTTAAAATCACCTATTTTTAGCAAGTCTTGTGGAAAAAAAAAGTCTTGCACGGATAATTGTACATTCAAATTTATGTTGACCTACTTTAAATTGTTTTCAGTTTATCATGTTAGGAAAAATGTTCTAAAACTGTAACCTCAGATGATCAAAAAAACCCCACCCTAAACCTTCAAACTAAAAAAGCAGCATATGGTGGTTCGGTCACTGAAACCACCAAGCTTTGATCAAGTTTTTTTTTTTTTTTTTTATTACAGCAATATTTCAGAATCACATGAAAATATGAATCAAACTTGTTGGGTGACTTCCATTCTTATCTCTTTCGGGGGAGTCTGTGTTTGTGCAAAATGATTTAAATACAATTCTCTGACATTCAGAACTGAAATCTCTGTTCCTGTGTGAAATAAGAGAACTCAGTAACCTGGGAAGTCTATTAACTTCTTTGACAAATCTAGAGGTATTACATTTTCAGCGCACATTTCTTCATAAGCTAATACTCCCTATTTAAAGAATATTTCTATTTTCATTTGCATTTTTACACTTATTTTCAAGTAATTTTATCACTAATAGGGATTATTGTTGGGTTAAGGACTCAAATCTTACTACAATAGAAAAAAACGAAACACTTTTACAGGAATACTTTCTTTGCAGAGGTAAAAGGTCAAATAGAGTAGCACTAGACAGGAGAAAATGAATTAGTAAACTGAAGGAAAGATAATCAGTCTGGTTTCAAGGTTAACTTTCTGTTCTTTAGCACAGTGAGGTTTTTTTTTCTTTTTCTTTTAACTTCTAAGAGCATGCCAATTCCATGTTACAGCTTGCTGTGCTACTGCAGTGGGAACTACACAAATAGACAAAATGTCAAAGAACCACACCACCTTACAGAAAGCCACCTCTGCCCCTCAGTCACTCCCTCTGAAAAAATCTAGAGCAAAGAAATACCCTTTCTGTTGAAAATCAGGAAACTGAAGTCCTGGCAGACTGACAGGTAAAGTATATTTATCTTCCACAAAAACATGATTATGTGAATAAGAGGTGCTCCCAAATGTGAGCAGTCAGCTGCCTCCCTGGATGCGACTGTAAATACTGTGTTTAAATACAGAATCATAATATTTACAAACAGAAATTACACACAGCATGTCCTTCAAAATCTCTCTGCCATTGTCTAGAGGTTTTTGTGGTAAACAAACTAGCATAAACAGTGGGTAGTAAAAGTGGTTTAAAAATAATTTTACTTTTTCAAATGAAGCAGTATCAGGAACAGCCACTGCTCTTGTGTTGAGACTGCTGTCTTATTTAATTCCTTACTTTGACTTCATAAACCAAATAAATACATTTTACTTCACAGATAGAGGAAAATCTACAAATATCAACTTTTTTCACTTTGCAAGCTTTGGAGAGTTTATCTAAAATGCCCCTACACCTTATTGTATGAATAAGTTTATGTCTGAACTTCCATATATGGAAAAAAAAAAAAAAAAAGACAAGAGAGATTTAATGTGGCAAGTTTCACAAATACAATTTAAATTTATGTTTTTCAACTTAGGCAAATTAGGATTCCCCAACAATGTTACCTAAAAGTTTTGTATTGACATAGCTCAAAAAATTCACATCCTTTTTTCCATCCCTTTTCATCTCTGTTTCCCTATAATAGCCTCAAGTATTTTTCACTTGTCAGCTATAAAACTTTATAGTTATTCATTACATATGGCATTGGCATACTTGTTATAGCTACCTAGAGTACATTTCAATACCAGAATACATTTCTCAGTTTAATACACCACTAATGAATCAAATAAAATCCAAGTGGTTTGGGGCTTCAGCTGACACTAACTTATTACCCCGTAATCACTTCATGAGCAGAAGTGGCTCTGTACCTTTTACTCCATGTTTGGGAGGTTGCAGTGAAACTCACCACAGTATTCTTGCTCTGTGGTTTATAATTACTTCCAAATCTCAGAAAATGTATTTACATGTACATCAGAAATTATTTTTTCAGGGGAGGTCATGTTATGCTAGCCACCACAGATGCCCAAAAATCAAAGTCCAAAAAATAAACATTCAAATATGCATCCCTGATTATTGTTCTGGCATTTTAAACACAGTACTTTGCTTCATTAAAATACTTCACACCAGTCCTCCTCACCAGAGACCGACCCAGAACCAGAAACTCCTGACTGAGGAGTGGGGGCGGGCAGCCGTTCCCTTGCCAAATACATTCTCAAATCCTTTACCAACCCACGCTGAAGACATTCTTCATTCATTCAATAACATTTCTTATACAGACACACGGAAGAAAAAAGGGACAGGTTCGGAGCAACGCCTAGTCCTTTGCTGTGGGCTTCCCACGCAAGGAAAGAGACCTGGACTTAAGGGGTGAAGGAATAGCTTCATGAAGTTCTTTCTCTGTGCTCACATGTAACACAGCTGGCAGTCACTGCTCTACAATATTTAAAACTTAATAACACGTTGCTGCAAATACTTTCTACGGGATGACGCCAATGAAAATATTCACAGTACTATAAAGAGGAGCCATTAATTATCTTCAGGTCTTACCAAATGTTAGGACCTAGTACTAAAAATACGTATGGAGGTGAACAACAGTATTTTGTGCACATGAAGCTACTTAAGGACATAAGATGCTCACTACCCACGCTTCCAAGAAGCAGCTTACTGTTTTTGACAGCAAAGTGAAGAGTTATATTCTAGGAATCGAAATAAATTTCTTTTATAGCACTATTTTTCAGCCAGTACACTACCAGGAGGCACTAATAAGGAAGGCCTATTTAGTTGTCAATTACCCAAGGATGGTGTATTTCAGAACAAGCCCTAAGAGTTTTGTTTTGGATTTTCAGGGGGTATTTTTGCTTTCTGTGGTTATAGAACATGCAATAAGTACCCGCAGCAGGCACAGAATACAAGACTTGTTATCAGCTCAGAGAAACGTTTTAATCAGGTTTTCATCTGTTCAGCAGAAGTTCAAAACCAGGATGTCTTGTGTTGAACATCCACATCTGCTGTACCACTCAACAGTGGGAAACAGGTTTTAGAGCCTGAGGTGAAGACACCCAACCTCCTCACAAAACACCTTAGTGTGCTGGTGGCTGTCTGTCCTAATTGACTCTTTTTAACTACAGAAGTAGGTTCAGCCTCGCTGCAAGACATCCTGCAGGGAGAGGAAAATGAGAAAACTGACTGTGGTACCTCTAATGAGTAGAATACTTCAGCACTTATTCAGATTCACTGTTTATAAGGAATCTATTTACTTTAAGCTGGGGAACCGAAATCTCTGTAAATGGGTAGAATAAACATTATTTAGAGTGGAACCATTTGTAATATACTTTAATTGGCAATTTTCCCTTGATGACTAATATAACATCTTTCATATGAGGATTCTGCCACTCTGTGATTTTCTGTCCCTGTATTAAGAGATATGAAAACTGATGCACAAAATACATTGTCTTAATAACAGAGCTTAGAATAATATATCCATTAACACAGGGATCACATTTGTTTGCTGTAACCACATCAACACAATCAGAGCAAGAAGGTACAGTAAAATACCGCCAAAAAAAATCAGTGTATTTGTCTCAGAACAGATGGCAATATGAAATATGAATTAAGAGTAACTTCACACAGATTAAGGAACAATCTTTTTTTGAATAGTAGAAGATACTTGACAGTTAAAGAACTGTGTTTGCATTTTTAACATTTCTTCTGCATGAAGCTATGTCAGGAACTTCAGTCAACAAAGAAGGAATTGCACATGTTTTTGTAGGATACACAGTGGCTTGCAGAAGAGACAGACTGACAATGCCAAAAAGCCACCAAGGCTGTCTTTTAAAGGGACAGCTGAAGGAGTTCTGCACAAATTTAATCTGCTCCAAGGAAAAGGCAACCTGAAATGATGAAGTAAAGTTGACTGGGCATATCCAGGGGCTGGAATGTTCTCTCACAGCAAACTGCTGGGTATTGCTAAGGTGAATTTTGTTGGGAGCTATACTATACTACACAGTTTAAAGTAACTGGGAAGTCTCTGCTGAAGAAAGTTTCAATTCTTTATATTTTAAAAAGGCTTTTATATGCTCTGTTCTTCTTCCTTAAATTGGGCAGTACCTGGCCCTTGAGTAGCTGTACTGGGACCAATACTATTTGATATCTTCCCTGATAACATAGACAGTGAAATTGAAATTGAGTGCACCCTCAGCAGGTCTCAAGGGTGCAGATGATATGTTTGAGGGAAGGGATGCCATCGAGAGGGACCTTGACAGGCTCCTTGACAGGCAACGGTTTTAAACTGAAAGAGGGTAGATACAGATTGGATATAATGAAAAATACTTTTTAAGAGGGTGCTGAGACACTGGAAACGTTGTCCAGAGAAGTTGCCAATGCTCCATCTCTGAAGTGTTCAAGGTCAGATTGGATGGGGCATTGAGCAACCCCATCTGATGAAAGACGCACCTAGTTGGGCTAGATGATCTTTAAAGTTCCCTTTCAAACCCAACCCAAACTATCCTGTGCTTCTATGAGTCTATTGTGCCGTATCATATTAAAAAATACACTGGACAATCATAACACAGCATACTCTGTGAGGATACACACATTTCCATGATTTCATTTTCACTAGGATAAACTGCTACTTTTCTTTATGTTCTCCACATTATTCTTATCAGATAATGTACTTTTTCGAGACTTTGTCAGTAGCATCCAGAACTGCTTGTAGTGGAATGAAAACAAACCCTGCTTCTAACACATGCATATGTAAAAAACCTCTCATAAATTTAAGCAACGGGACAAACATTGTCATGATACAATTCAGAGCTGTACTGGCTTACTTAGGATTAAACTTGGCTGAGGAAGATCATTAGGAAAACAACAGGCTACAGAAAGAATTTTTTTAATCATGGAAGTGGATTGTAGAAGCTCACAATGGAGTAAAAATGTAAATAGCTGAATAAAGATAATTACATAAAACTCTGTCCCAAGATCAACACTGTCAGAACGCAATCCAATGTAAAGAAATGCACTACCAGGGGAAAAAAAAAAAAAAATTCTCCCAGATTCAATGCAAAAGACATTTTCCCCTTAGAGAAAACTGCATAAAAAGCTTCCTCTCTTCAGGGAAGGCAACCGAATGGAAGGGAATGAAAAGAGGCAGGTAAAAGCTCTGCATTTCCAAACATTATTCAAGGTTAGAAAATGAAAATGCTTCATTACAAGGAAAAAGACAAATCTGATCAAAGTCAGTCAACTTGCTTATTTATATCTCACCAAACACCTTGGGTCCGCATTTTGTCAGTCTGCAGAAAGCAAAAGATTTCTCTGACCTCATAAATTGGCAAGAAATGGCTTGTGTACTGATCTATTCAGCTCAGCAGATACTTGGCACTATTTATCCCAGTTCTCACAGAACCAAATACACCTACCATAAGGGTGATTGCTATGGAGTTTCTAAAAGTCAAGAGGAAAAAGCCTCATTTAAGCCACTGGTCTGTCACAGCGGTGTCACTCTTATCCTGGTCTAATTGCCTGACACAGCTGAAGAATGTTCCACGAACACTAAGAGGGGCACAGCTCTGGACACAGCAGAGCTGGGGTACAGCGAGGCAGGACTTCTAACAAATTGTCAGCAATGTCATGATAAAAAGTTATGGGGAGATGACACCTTGTTTACTGCCTGGAAGTTTCACTCAGCTTCCCAGTCATTTGGTGTGCAGATGTCACCACCAAAAAGTTGCAATATAGTGATGTATTGGCACAGAAACATCTAAAGAGGACATCATGTCTAAACTTATAGGAGGGACTGAATTTTATCTATTAGTATATATTCACATTTACCTTCCTAAAAAATAACATAATATGTGAATAAGAAATAAGGAGTTTATTTATTTAGGCTAAATGAGATTTTACAGTATCATATTCATTCATTCAACTAAGTATGAATGCTGGCAAGGTCTATGTATGGATTATATACTTGGACTAGACTGCAGACAGCATTTACTATTTTTTAAATAATGGTAACTTCTTTAAAACATGTATCTTGAAGAAACCTCCTCTAAAATTTTTATTCTAAAGTTTAAAACTGTGGAGTCTCTCTCCCATATGGGGACTGGGTCACACACACTGATCCTGAAGCAAACATGTCAGACCTGTGGCTATGAAGAGAGCTTCTCCCACCTATTGTTTCCAAAATCAATACAACTACTTTGTATCTTCCATATGCATTACCTCCTCAGAACACATCTAACCTCAGACTCCTTTTCACATTAACTTGGTTTTCTGTATCCTGATGTTTTTCTTTAAATAAATGTTAGCATGGCCAATTGGCTCTGCTACATTACTGCAACCTCTGGAGAGAGAAGGACTGGCCACTGAGCACATGCTGTGACAGCTACCCTTTTAAGCAAAAATAAAAAGCTGTCAGAGAAGATGCACCTGGTTTTTATTTAAGATTTCAAATTACCTCTTCAATGGTTTCTGCTTGCTGACAGGCAAACACATGACCTAGGAATCAGCAGCTAGAATTACCTATTTGCTGAAAGTGTGTATTTGCTGACTTAATGTGTTTATCATTTATCACATACACAGAGGACTTGACAAATATAATCTTCTTGTCCTTACAATTTTGTGGAGCAAGAAGTAACTCAGTTCATTCTTCTTTCTAACTTTACTTGTTCGTAACTGTGGTACTGTGCCAAAAAACAGCTCACAGCCATTTCCCTTCTCCAACATACAAAGTCAAAGTAAATTTCCAGCTGGCAAATGAAATGCAACGTTGATTAGGAATGCAATATACTTGAAACATTCGACCTTTAAAGCACAAAAATCTTGCATGTGAAATATAGTTTTTCACATACCCACAAAGCCATATCAAATCAGGAAACACAGTTGTTAAAGCTGATTAATGATGACTCTGCAGTTCCATGATTTTTGTATATATGTGTGAGAGTCCCAAATTTGTGAAAGAAGCACTGCCAAGTTCTTGATTTACAAATATCTTCTACCTTGAAACCGCTATCCTTTTATGGAATGATGTTATATATACATATAACAATTATGTTTAACTAAGATTTTACCTTCAAACTGATGAAGTGCATCAAAGAAAACAACTGAGAGCATGACTTTGAAATACACTCTAAATCCTTCCAGTTTCATGCTATTAATAATTGCTGTGTCACAAGTTGCCAAACTCTGAATCCCCTTCACATTATTTAGAAACTCATCCCCTGAAATCCAAGTCCTAGAAAGACCTTAAAATTCTTTTCCCATGTTGAAACAAACTGATTTATGTGCTCAGATATTCTCTATTGGGCGTCTAACAATAAGAAGCACAAAAATCCTGAAACACTGGATATGAGAAACCTTTAGTTATGGACCATTCTATGACTTCAATTCAACACACTTCCTCATTGTATGTAAGTATGGACTCAAATTCTACCCATATGGAGGAAGGCTCATTGAGACCTTACGTTTCAGAGGTTACTCCAGCACTGAGCTCTACCCAGGACTTTCTGAATGGTTCTTGGGGGGAAAAATGAAGGTGTGAGAAAGGGCAAAGACTACAGATATGCACAAGTTCTTCTGTTCTTCCCCTTATATTACATGATATGTACGAAATTATGGTTATGATGAAAAAAATAAAGCAGGCAGATTCTTCTTACAAGGCCTGTTATGCCGACAATAGGCGGAATATTATTCCCACTGAACACAGGCAAGTTGGTAGTGGAGGCTCCTAGTAAATAGTATGATATTTGAAATATATTCTCAGATTCAGATTGTCCTCTTACAGAATAAAGACATTTACTTTTTGTCCCAATCCTTCTTTAACAAGACTGGCAAGAACTTTGTACTGATTCTAATAAAAAAGAAGCTTCTTCCAAATCTAGTTTTATGTTTTCTTTAGTTGAATGCACAAAACCACTTGCCAGTAGAGGGGGTAAAGCTCAACCATTTCTTTTGCGAGAAGGGGCTGCCGCAATATGAAGAAGAAGATAATATGAAGAAGAGGTGAACACGAAGGCTGCATGAATTTACACACCTTTAGAAAGAGGAGCTGCAAGGTGAGAAGGGCTTCTGGAATGCACCAGGAAAAAGCAGTAGAAATGCAAACACTCATTTCAAGCTTTTTGCAGTTTCATAGAAGCCAAGCAAAAGACAGGAAAATCATGAATACCTTCACCTGATTTCAGACTGAAACCTCTTCTGCTAAGTATTTTAGCTCAACAGTGTAAATATCCTACTTATTTTGAATACAGAAATTCTGTGTGTCAAGAAATTCCAGGAATAGACCCAAGCATCATGTAATTCAATGAGTTTCAGCATTACAGCAAAATAAGATGTTGATGTATTCTCCTTGAGAAATCATGGGCAAAAAACTTAATACCCTTATGTGAGTCCAATCTAGTTGAACTGGAACAGTTGTATGACAGTTTGCTATGTCCCCGTTGGTTAAGAGTAAATCCTGGTGAGGAAAATTCCCTCCCAAAAAATGGAAAACATCTCAAGGTCAGACACGAGATGTGTTTTTATGCTGCAGAATTCCGGGCTGCCATCGAACTAACTGCAACTAGCAAAAGGAAATTTTTCAGATTTCCAAAAATATGCCTGAAGAATGTTGACAAATATATGAGCTGTCATTGACAAGCAAGCTCAGGCTCAAACTACCAAACCAATCTCTTATTTAAGAGGCCTGGGGTTTTGAGTAACTATATTAGACATTTTTATGAGAAGACCTCACAAATACCTTTGAGGCCAAGGTGTGGTTGCCCAGCACTTCCCAAATTAGACTCTTAGGTCACCATTCAAGAAACCTCTTTAATAACTACTTAATTACTAACCCAAATGCATATGTGTTATTCTGAGCTTCAAAGTCAGACTCCGGAAGTGGCGGCACCCAATGCAGGAAACCCTTTCTGAGTTTGCTCCAGCCCAGTAAGTGAAGCATGCCTTGCAGAGTCAGAAGGATCCTGGCTGGGCATGAATTCTGCTGAAGCTTTGTAACACTTCAGAGAAATACCCATCTTTTCTCAGACTTCAGCTGTAGGGCAGTTTAAAATTAAAGAACAACCTCCCATGATGCCCCAGAAAGTTAAAAGGCTTTGTTACGGACCAGAGCAATTCATGTTTAAAAAGCAAAATACCCTGATGTTATATGTCAAACTATTCCTGTATTTTAAAAGTGAAATAAATTTCACTATTGAGTCATACAGTCCATGGCTTCAAATAGATTTAAAGGGGTGTAATTTAGGACAACATTAGCTCTATTGTGATCAGTTTGAATAACTAAAACCAGTATTACATGGGCAACCATGCACATCTGCTCTATTCACATAAATGGGTGTGGGGGGGCTATATACACAAATTTTGTGTAATATAGGCATCTATCAGTTAAAGAAGCAAAGTGTACTTGTGCTGCATAGTTCACTTTACCTCTGTTAATGATATTCAAGGTAACCCCAAGAGGGGGCTCTTTGTACAGGCCACACATGTATGTGGTGATTGTCAACATGATCCAAATGTACTTAGAAATAATTTTGCCCAGAGGAGAGGGTCTTTGCACAGAATACACTGCACAGCCACTACTCACCTAAAGGCCTGCAAGTCTATTTTATCCTCAGAGAAACCAGAGGAAGAAGAAAGAGAAAAAAAGAAACAGGAGAAAATACTGCAGTAAAGAACAGCATTATTTATTTTCTCGTACTAGGCAAAACAGACACAAGTCCTGCCTGAGAGTCTCTCTTAATCTCCCCAGTTGCTCCAATTTTCCCTTAATCTTTCATAATTGCAATATTCTCAGATAGTCCTTGCCTCTAGTAAACTGCACCTTGCAGCTCACACGCAACCCAGAAGAGGAGGAGGAAAGACAAAGGCAGCAGGCCCCACTTCACCCAAAAAAAGGTCACACAATTTTCTGGATTTAAAATATGTATCCATATTAAACTCTTTTCAAGTGACAGGAGGCTAATTATATAATTACTGGGAAATCTGACATTAGATGAGTTAAATTTGTTCTCCTCAGTGTGGGTAGCATCTAAATTTGAAATTTCCTCTCAAATTGTTAATTAATTTTTCTAATACAGACCAAAATTCTCCCAAGTGAGGGTAACTGAAGGGAAACATGTTTTGATCCCAGGAGCTCCACTGCCTGACAAACTTAAAGGGTCAACACTGAATGGAGGAACATCTATTTCCTTTGTAATTAAAGCAATGGGGAGACCCAAGGCCAGTTTGCTGCAAAAGCTTTCCATGACAGTTTCTGGAAAAAGCTGGGGGTAACCTGTTCAAAGGACGTGTTGTGGCTTTAGGGTCCCTGGCTGTATTCATACCAGTCTGTATTGAAATCTGAGAGATCTGGGTTGAGTTCCTGATCGTCACAGGCTCCTGGGTCATCAAACAGGGCAGAAGAGTCAATTAATTTCATTATGTCTCATTTCCAGTTGTAACATGAAGATATAAAGCTCCTTTATGAGGGCAGGAGAACAATCACAAAAATATTTATGAATGAGTAACTGAAATCACTCCCTATGAAGAATTTTTTTTAAAAAGGAAAAAAAAAGCTTTAAATTAATTAAGAGAAACAAGATATCAGTATCTATATATTTCCAGCAAAATAAACTGGTTTATTGTAAAAATTATTTTGCATTAAAATTAAAAACAAAAGGAATGAATGGCAAATTTCACCCAGTTCTGCTCACTTAGGATTACTCACGAGTACAAGGATTTGAAAGAAATAAATCTGTAATTATACCGAGACTTTGTTTCACACACAGGCTGTGGTTTCCTGAATAACTTCACCTTATTTACTGCTTCTGAGAGCAGCAGTCCTGCCCTCCCTGTTGTCCATGATTGTGTGCTCCAGCTCTCTTGTTTGTGCTGGCATCAGTGCTCGGGCAGCTGCGCAGCTGGACTGAAAATTAATCTGACTACAGAAAAAAAGGTTTTTTTTTTTTTAGCTAAAGCAGCTCCCTGAACCGACAAGCCGTGTGCTGATACAGAGAGAGGCAGCAATGAATGGCTGATGGATAAAGGAGAGAGAGGGACAAACTCTTTCAGTGACCCCAGGGACTTAAAGAGGCTTAAATCCATCATGAAACCACTTCCTCAGCCTCATCCCCACAGGCCAGAGGATCCTGTTCTGTCTGTGGTGGGGGAGAGCATCTTCGCACAGACAGAAGGCTAAGGAGTTACTTCCCACAGATACTGTCTGTACACACTCAGGAAATAAAAAGATATTCAAGGCCATTTGTCCTGGAATAAAACAAAGGCAACCAAGAGAGAGACCCTGGCCATGGCCAGTCATCACCAGAGCATTGCATGTGCTTGGCTTATGTCCCTTTTGTAATACACGTTTTTATTTAGCAGAAAATATACGATAACTCAATATAGTAAGTCCCCAAATAACGTCAGGAACAGATTTATTTGACTCAAATTAATGAAGTAAAAGGGATCATATGCCTAATTTAATGAGGAAAAAGAAGTGGTTTTAGTCCATAAAAAATAATTTCTTCAGGGAAACATTCTAGAAGTAACAACCTAAATATTCCTACAAGGGATCCCCAGCATTACAGTTACGGAACTTATAACATTTTCTCCTTTTGTGGGTCTTTGACCCAGTACTGATCTTAATACAAATGTCATTTGGATAATCTCATACTTAATTCTGAAAAGGCTTACTTTCCCAAAATTCAATCTTGAGAATAAATGCTTAGCCCTAGTAAAAAATTTTACTTCTATGACTCTGGTGAGAACTTAAAAAAAGAGTCCCTAGTGACATTGGCTGCATATTTCTTGCAGATTTATAAAATATTTTGCAACAAAAGTGTTGTAGAAAGTGAAGTATCATTTCACTGGATGTCAAAACATAACTCAGTAATATCCTTAACTTTAATTTTTAATGATGCAAATACCACATTGATACTTCATCCTTGTCTTGATTACATTTCTAATACTCTTTTATGAGCAGCTTAAAAACAACAGAGTAAGAACAATGTCTTGATGTGATTTAAAAGCACCAACAACTGAAATGAATCTTCTGTGTAGTCATGCTTAAATCAATTAAACAGATCCAGATCTTAGGAAAGTTCTCTAATTATACTTCAATTACTACCCAAGCTTTAAAAAAAATAAAGTAAGAGAAAAAAAACCTTGAAGTTATCAGATGCCTCATCTTCCTTGTTATTACATTGAATATGCAATTTTTAAGGACATCGTATGTTGAAAGACACCAATAAGGAGTTCTTCATTTATGCCAAGTGAGATGATCATTTTCTAATGATGAAAGTATTTCTCTGAGCAGGAACACTTAAATAGAAATATTCACAATCTTCTCCAGCTAATTAAAAGCACTCAGTCTGATTAAACATAAGTCTGAACAATATTTTCCGTCCCTATCCTTCCCCATTCCATTATAAATCAGTGCTTTTGAGTGAGCTGAGGCTCTTGGTTTAAGTACTGACCTTAAACTAATTTTATTTTTATTATTTTAAGAGTTCTTAAAAAATATTAGCTCAAGTGAAAAATGAAGGCATGAAGTCTCTGCATAAAGGCCTAACAGATGCTGCCAGCACAACACTTTAATGAATGACCATTTCCACAGAATGAAACAGATAACATTTTGTGCTGAGCGGCTGCCTGGGCCATTCAGCAATTGGAAGGGAATGAGCTGACTCCGTCCACAAGATCTGAGCTCCTCCTGAGCCTCACAGAGCACCTTGTCCTGTGGCTGAGGGAACCAGGGCATGTCACAGGAGCTGGGACATACCATTTGCTGTTAAATTTTTAGTGTTATGAAAAACCTTTTTTGTTCAAAAGCTAAGAATTATGCATGCAGCATATTTTCAAAGGAAGCCCTACTCCATATGAACAAAACACCAAACCACCAATTTAGCCCTCTGCAAAAATAGTTGTCTAAAGATCATAGCCTGCTAATGAAATATTTTTTTAATTTTGCCCGTGGAGTTCCCATTCACATAAGGCAGCCCGAGAGATGACTGAGACAGTTATTACTTTTCATAAAAGACAGAAAGCATAGCTGTAAGATTACCTTCTAAAATGCCTCCAGCTATCTGAATTCAGAGTAGCACCTTAAAAAGGGTAGAAGGTAACACCTCACAGTATCAGAGGCTGCGAGGGAAAGACAGGAGTTTAAAGGAAAATAGCAGCTCCTCTTTCTTGAATTTGCAGCCTAAAAAGTTTGAGGTAATTGTACCACTAACAGACCATGTTTAATCTTTGAAAGTACATTTGACAGATCAAACACAGAAACTGTAAATTACCACTAATGTCAGCAATCTTTCCATTTAACTATCAGTGTATCAAACCACAAACTCAGAGAACACAATCATAACTCAAAGATAGGAATCTAAGGAGACTCAGACTGTATATTTATTTGGTTCTTAAGTACATGGTTAAGCTGCAAGAGACAAATATGTTTGGTTTTCTCAGCAGTAACAGGGATATAAAAAGAGGTATATGCAAAAACTAGAACACTGAGTGCCAGAACAATTACATTTCCCAAACATTGTAGGTATAGAGCCAGATGCAAAGGAGCATTTTGAACTGGAACACCCACATGAAGGGAATGACTGAGGGTTATTTCAGTGCAGCTACGGGAAAAAGGGGGAGTAGCCCAAAGGCTGATCTTGCCTGTGCTGCAGTGCGCTCTGCCTGGCTGATCATGGCCTTGAGGGAAGAATGGGACCATGTGAAGTATGGAGATGAGTAGTGCTGGAACACCTGCCTACATCTTATGTACTTCAGAGAGCACCCGTTGGTCTATTACTGCTATTAAAACCTTGTGATGGGAGCTGCGTAATTTTGAAAAGGTTTTGTGGAATCATTTGTAAACCTGGGATTTAAACCTGTCTGGCCTGGTCTAAACCTGACAATTGCAATGAATTTACTCACATGTGCATTATTTTGGTACCAAGACATTTCTACTTGGAAAAGGTTTAGTAAGCATATAAGGCTTTAATGATAACTGTAGCAGCGTAGTTATTTCCTTTGCTAAAGCTAAATAAATACACCAACATAAGGAACCTGAATCAGAATAAATGAACTACGTGATGACAACTGTTTTAAATATGTGTATGGATTTAATTATAGTGATAACATTTTATAATGTAAATAAGACAAAAACAATCAATGATAACCAGCCATAATTTATGCTGTAACAAAAATAATAAAACCAGGCAGTAAAACCATATGCGATTTCAATTACTACTACTTCTGGTTTTCCTGATGTTGAAGCACTTCACACAATTACTGTGTTTTCACTGTTCAGTGTTAAAATCTACAGAGGAGAATCAAGACCCTACAGCAGTGTGTTACTATTCTTCCTTCTTTTTCTCTCCCGTGAAGTCTCTTTGTGAAACAGGACTCTCTAAAATTGTTTCTTATCAACCAGAGCCCATAGTTTGCAATCCATACATCACATCCTGTTTAAGGTTGCTACTGTAATTTTGTTCACATTTTTAACACTACACCAGACATCTACAAAGTCTACATTACTACCTAACCAAACATCATATCCATTTTTAATGGATGGACTAACATCTCTCTTGCCTGCTTTTTTTCTTAAAATAGAACAGTGTTGCATACAACTTGAGACCAGTTTATTACTGGATGACTGAGGATATTTTCTGCAGCAGCGAGAGATGAGCATTTGTTTGGCATTATATGGATGAAGGGATATGGGTCCAGCAATATTGTGGGTCATTACTTCTCATCCTAAATGCCTGGAGTCCAGACCAAGCCTCTCAGGACCGTGATGGGTGCCTGAGGTCCCTGCCTGAGGTGGGAGAACAGGATGCCTCAGAAAGGAATCCCGAGCAGACAGTAAGGCTGAGCTGGGAGCTGTTGCAACTAGCCAAGAAAAACACTAAGGGAAGGGTGTGCCTCAAATTCTTCTCCTTTTGCAGCTTAGGTACCTTTTTTTCATGGCCTGTAAGGCAGTGCTTACGTCAGCTAGGGTTTTAGAGCCCCAAATCTACCTTAACTTGTTCAGGTGCCTCACTTCCTCCTTTTACAACCAAAACACAATAGACGCCCACTCCTTAAATACTGCTGGAGGGTCAGAACACAGACAATGTGGAATTAATTCCTGCTTTAATTTGTTCTGTAGCTTGACATAGTTCAAACCTACACTTCTCAGCAGAATGTTCCAACCCTATTATGCTGGGGAAGACCCAGGGGCGGGAGGGAGGAAGGGGTCACTGGCCCCTTTCTGCCTAAATTGTGCCAGTGCTGCAATGAAAGCAATTTACTTAGTTACAGCAAAAGGTAAGTTACAGCAGTCTGTTGCTTTTTTGACTAAAGTATGAAGTCTTGCTTTTTAGATTATATTACCCATTATTCTCATACTCTTTTTCCCTTGCTATATAGCAAGGATTGGGATTCTTGGGATTCTTCACACTTCTATTTAAATTCCAGGGACACACTGCTTAGCAGTGACATTCAATTAATTCTCCGCTTAATAAATAACTGTATATAATTGAATATTTTTGCAAGTATTAAGCATAGAACACATTCATTGCTCAAATTTAAAATCTTTAGTTATATGCTTGGAGCCAGTGAATGACATTGTTCACATTGAAATAAAATGAAAGGATTACAACACGGAATGCTTATGTTTAGAAATGGGTCATTTGCAACTTCAGAAAATAGGTAATTGACAAAGTTTAAAATAAAATGCATGATTGCATTGTTCTAAGCATTGTGGGACTGAACAAAAGGCTTCCGCTTTCTTATCAGCATCAATTACGGCATGAGTGTGAATAATATGAATTGTGATTGAACCATTACTAACTATTTTTGCATAATTTTCCACTTCCACTTCACCAATATAACATTTTTATAAAAGATGAAATTATATTTCTTCTAAGAGCCATAAAGAAAAACCACAGAGCTTGATCTGTGACAATTATTGAGAAGATATAGATGATTTCTCCATCCCTAACAATACTTACTAATAGCACTCCTGTATTTTATTTTCTAGCCATCATCCCTCATGTAAAGGTTTTCACCTCAGTTTTGATGAAGGTGGAGCATCGACAAAGTTTTTCTTCTGCAGTCTCTTAAAGTAGTACTTCTGCTTTCAAGACAGTCAGAATCTGGGGACCAGGTCTGCCACACAAACTGGTTGCCAGCGATTCGTTTGCTTTTTAGAGAAGCCATGGTAGTTGCAGAAAGAGAAGCTGGCTTGCTTTTGCCTGTGTTACAGGGTTATACTTAGTTGCACAGAAAATTGTATAGCATCTGGTGGGAGGATAGAAATTGTGGCTTTACGTGTGTGAGAGACATAAGCAGGCTGGGCTCTGCAGCCTCTTAATGTAGGGGATGGGGGAAGAGCGATCAATCCTGTGTTAATTATGGAGCTGGCAGATCGTTCAGCAGCTAATATTTCTTTTGTCTGGAAGGTGACTTGAAACAGTGACAGCAAAATATGACTACCATATAAACACTATACATTTCCGTACCTTTCAAATGTAAGCCTTAATTTGGACCAGGAAAAAGATGAGATTAAAAGAAACTTGCACTTGAAGCATATCATAATCAATCATCCAGAAAAAAATGTTTGATTATATGTATTGTGTTACTTAAGTGCTCTTTGAAGGCAGATGAGATGAAACGTATGTTTAAATATGTCAAACATGTTCAAGGAATATTTTAAACAGCTATTGTACAACGAGATTACTTAAAGGATGGGCTTATGGCACTGTAGACTTGGGCCCTCATTTCAATGTGGAATACACTGAGATGCTGGACTTCAGGTCACATAGATCACTCCACATATGTGCATATGGGGACCAGGGACTATAGGACTTGCTACATTTTCAAGTGAAAATACTGTGCTTTCCAAAAGGTATTTAAGACACAGAAAAAACCCACAGAATATACTGGGAAGAAATGTAACACTGTGTTTGATAAGGGTTTCTCTCCATGTTTGTGCAGATACCTCTCCAAGGATCGTATTTTGTGAGGTTTTCTTTAGGAGTGCTTGGATTGGTAAAAAGACTTTTAATTTTTCTCTCCTCTGATGTTTATAACTTTTTTCATGTATCGAAAGGGACTACAGATGCACATAAATCATTAAACAAAATTTAATGAAGGACAACTCAGATGTTTAACTGCTATACATCTTTCAAGGAATCCTAGAAAGTAGGGGGCACTGAGATTTATCATGTTCTTGTGGAGGCATCTTCATTTGAATGAAACTAAGTGAAGCATAAAGTAAAGATTTGTGAGACAAAAACCCTGTGTTATTAGTATAAGAAGAGTTCTTTTCTATCACACTAAAAATGAGTGACAGGTGTAAGCCAGGTTTTCTGCTTTACTTAAATGAAAAAAAAAAAAGTTGCATGGTTACTTAATCACCTTCCAAAAGACATTTTATATGAAGGCTCCAAATTTCTTTATACCACAGAAGAGGATAAATAAAGCACCTTGGTGAATGTTCACACTTTTGGCAGTCATTGTAAACATTAAGTTAACTGTGTTAAGATGATATCAAAGCCCTGTCCAATAATGTTTGAAGATAATGCATAGTCAATTCCAACCTACCAACAGAAAAAAAATCAGTGTCTAAGAAACTTGCAGAAGAATGGATGACTCTGTGTGTTCTACAGTCCTGCTTTACAACTCAACAAGGATAGCAGAAGGAATGTCTGATGATCAGAATAACAGCATAAACAAACCTACTGATAATCAGTCAAGTTTACAGATAAATTAGCATGGCTTTCCTAGGGAATTCAGTTGCTTCATAAACTCAGATTATGGCAGATGGATGCAGGATGCTCTCCTTTACAGACCTGTGCTACCAAATGTGCAGTTCAAATATAACTTACTTATTCTATACCCTTTGTTTAGGTGGATCTACCCTAGGAGTTGGATGGATTACCCTTGAACATCCAGAGAGTGACACAGGGTCTCATTGGCCAGAGTGCTGCCCCCACATATCTGTGCTCTGTGGTATTATATTCAAAATGAAATGAACCCTTCCTAACCTTCCCCCCGTTTAGTTGTTTTGTTTTACATTTGACTCTGAGCATTGCTTCCCCGTAGTCTAACCATGCCCATGTGGTTATATGCAGACTTGCCCATCTGCTCTGCAGTGTTCTTGTAGAGCATTTTTCATAGGCTGGAATGAATGGCTGCTACACAAACTGGAAGGCTTTTTATGGAGGACACCCCTTGTGATACCGCTTCCTGCTACTGTCTGTGCACATTTCTGATACCACAGCCAAGACGTGTAATTGTGTATTCAGACTCTACGTGAGAAGATCTTTTCAGCTGTTAAGGATTCACTCATTCCTTGAAGTTGTAAGAGTATTTGTTTCTCTAAACCACATTTTTCCAAGCAATTACTTAAGGCAGACACTTTAGCTATTGCTGTAGCCATTGTTAAACCTTTGCTCGAAGATGCTGGCAAAAAGCTTCATCCCACCACCCACTCCACTGCCACGTGCAGGAATACCTTACTACAAAAAGACACCTACAATAGCAGTAGCCCATGAAGATATCTCCCTCTCCATGGCGCAGAGTATTGTCATCACCCTCGCAAGACTTGGGATGAGGAAGGCATGGATGGGCCATGACCATTCATCATCCATATTACCAAGCAGTCCACGGGAATCCAGGGAGGCACAGTTCAAGGAGGTGAATGCATGGGGTCACTTGGTTTGTTCAGCCTGGAGAAGACTGAGAGGAGACCTCACTGCAGTCTACAGCTTCCTCACAAAGGGAAGCAGAAGCACAGGCTTCCCTCTAGTGACCAGTGACAGGACCTGAGGAAATGGCCTGAAGTCGTGTCAGGGGAGGTTTAGGTTGAATATTAGAAAACGTTTTTTCACCAAGAGGGTGGCTGGGCACTAAAACAGGCTCCCCAGGTCACAGCACCAAGCGTGACAGAATTCAAGATCCAGGTGGACAACACTCTCAGACACACGGTGTGACTCTTGGGGTGTCCTGTGCAGGGCCAGGAGCTGGATTTGATGATGTTTGTGGGTCCATTCCTACTCAGAATATTCTGTCATTGTATGAAAGGTAGTGCAGAAAACATGCCATTTGCATGTAATATTTCTTCTGGAATAGCCTTTGATAATCTTAAAAACAACTTAAAAACAACTGCCACGAACTTCCGCATCACTGCTTTCTTTTACGGACACCATGCCATACCAAGATGTAATGTGGGTTTTCTTAATATCCATTTTTGCCCATAAGTTCTTAACTGTAATGCTCAAAAAATTCTTAAGTGCCAGCGTGGAGTGGGTTACTGTTAACATGTTGCAGGAAAATTGCACAGTGCTAAAGCTTGCAATAAAAATAAGCAGAACGCCCACTGTTAATACATTGTAGTTAAGTGTATTAGCTATTTTCAAAAGCATTAACTCCCACACAAATAGCAATGCTATTTTGTCCAATATATTATTATCAGACAGTGAAAATCAGTTGGGGACTATCTAAAGCCTTTATGCCCACATGTATTAAAATAAAATTGCTTCACAAAATTAGGAAATTGTGTAGGGACAGCACTTAAGATTTTACCAGGTGTAAACAAAATAACAATAATAATAATAATAAATTATGAAATTACACACTACTCATACAAATGACTCTTCCCTTTCCCCACCTGATATTCAAAATCATTGAAAAGAAAATATTTGTTCCTCCACCTCCCATTTTTATTGTATTTTCTGTCTTGTCAGCTGATAAGATTTCATAAATTTTGAGCTCTTGTACTTTTCCCTTCACCAGAGTAGGAAAACTAATATTGGATAATAATGATACACAAGAAGAAGCAATTGTTAATGATCCTAATGCGGCAGTGTAAGCTCTTCACAAATGTACTGATTATCCTTTTGTTTCTACTTCCTGTTCATCTGTCTCAGCAGTGACATCATGAAAATAATAATAATTTGCACCCAGATTCTCCAAGTGGTTTGCAAATATTAATTAATTGCAAACCTAATTATGCCTCTGAGACAGATTTTATGTTCCTATTGTGCTCTGGAGACCCACGTGCCTCTTTCCTTGAAGCATATTTCTTTTCCTTACAGGGCTATTCAAACCGCCCTGAAATTAAGAGGAGAAAAAAGAAAAAGAAATATTGGGCAGTAGAAGGGAGGGAGAGAAGAGGGTAGTGGGGGAGGGAGAGAGGAAAGAGAGATGAAACAAAGCCCTCATATTTTACTCTGTGCTCTGTGCTCTACTGTGCTCTACCTACCTGAATCAGAAAAAATGCTGTGTTTTCATGGCATTTTCTGTTAGCAGTAATATGAAGATAATTATATTCTCTCCTGAGGTACTGTTATGTGGCAAAAAGTACAAATATTACTGAAATGGTAAAAGCTGTGCCTGTTTTACACATTCTTAGATGAAGACTGTTATCTGGCACCCAGCAAGCTCTGCTTCTCATGGGGCCGTGTGTTCGGGTTTGGGTTTGGGTTGAGCTGCAGGGGTGCACTGTCCCACCATCAGGGTGCCACCCCAGAACAGGTGTAAACCCTCTCTGGGGTCTTACTGTCACAAGCTCACATCAGTTTTCAACAACAACAAGAGAAAAACATTCAACAATGCATTTTCTAGGGAAGCTACCGATGCATTTTCTTCCTTTTTGGGAAGCTTACTTTGATATAAAGCTAGGATGTGTCCCCCTTGGAATAAATATTACAAGAAATGCTATTTTCACACCCCTTTTCACTATGGTGATCCTATTTCTTTCTCAGAAAATCACTAGTCACTTTGAGGGATAAAAATATGGAAAATACTGTGGGTTACCTTTCTCCTCACTTTAATATCATAGATAGTCAGTCATACAATTCTTCCCTGCAAGCACTATTCTTTTGTCTTCAAAAATTAGGAAAGAATTATGTCAGTCCTAAAAAAAGGCTGCCATTTAAGTCTCATCCCCTTAAAATAAGAGCAAGTAGAAGAACAGGCCAATTAGAGCCAATGAAACAATTAGCTTCAAAACTCTGTCACCATGGTATCTATTTGCCCAAATGGAAATACAAATACTTCCATAATATAGGTGGCTTACTAAAGAGAACAAAAAAAAAAAAATGCAGTCCTCAAAATGCCTTACCAAAATTAAATGTTTCTTCTGTAAACAGCACACAGGTTGGTGAAGGGCAACCCAAGAGCTAGAGCAATATTCCGGACATTGCACAAGTGCAGTTGAGATGACAAGTTTACAACATTTTCTTTAAAATTTAAATAATTAAAAATGTTTGAAATCACCTGTCCTGAGCAGCAGAATGCAAATCCATGAATACCCTGTGAAAACCACAATCTTTCTTTTTCTTTTTTTCATCCAATAGCCTTAAAGTGGACTGCACAGAGGTCAAAATTATTTACAAATCATTTATTAACTTAATTCTACCAAAAAGTACACTCTATAATGAGTATCTGAGTTTTAAAATAAAAGCAATGTCTCTGAAATATTTGTCAAATTTAGTGCTTTGGTTTACTTATTTTGTCTCTGAGAAGAGGAGATGACAGTGTTTCTGCTCCTTCTAGCATTTCTACATTTTTGAATACAAAACTATGGATGTTTATGAGGTGAAATTCATATAAGAGGAAATAGCTGAGTTCATTGAAAGATTCAATAAAGTAAGAAGATTAAACAAGAACTTGTATCTTTTTCACCCAATCATCCCATATATCTTCAAACCCATTTTTAAAATAAAAAACAACCTACACACTTATAAATCAGAATGTAATTCTAAGAAATTGAAAGCCCGAGATTTGAAGCTGTAGGAGAGTTGCAGAAAAGGAACTGTAATATACTGGCAATGATCTCTGGAGCAGCAGATGGCAGGAGAAACTCTGTCTCTTACCTTTATTCACCATATGCCATTTGACTGATTAAACTGTATTTATGTAGCAAAAGAATATTATAAAACAACACACATAACTACAGTGCTTTAGTGCACATCAGCCCACTCATTTTTTTTTGCTGTTCTGGTAATCCATCTGCAAACTTCACGCATTTCTGTCCAGGTTTTCTCCTCCCCAAAGTGCAGTTACTTTATGTTTCTGCATCCCTACACAACAACACATACCCCAAACTGTTAAAGCTGTGATTTTCCTATCTGGTTGAATAAAATCAGCTGATACTAGAAGACAAGGGAAGACCTCTAGAAAGGATTGGGGTGCTTCAAAAGGTCTTGGTAGTTCAACAGGTGGCAACTTATTCAGCAAGAATTGGTAGTGCCAGACAGCGCATTTCCTTTTGAGAATGAGTTCCTTCTATTTTACTTGATTTTATCAAGTGACCAGCCAGGTGAGCACCAGACCATCTCTCCATGCACCTTTGACAACAGCTTCTCCCTTTCACCCGTACCCCACACTTCCTGCCCCAGCCTTGCAGGACAGCAAAGAGCATGTCAGTAAAACAACAGCTGCTCAGAGTGAAGAGAGAAATGCATGTGTGTCACTGCTCTGGGTTAACACTGCTGGTGATGTGCTCTAACTTGCCTTTATCAACATGCAGATGGTATTTATCCACCATTTATCCAAACTCTGGCCAGCCTCATAGATATTCCAGTGCATGCCTGTGGCTGCTGCTTTTAAGCTTGGTCCTGGCACATGGGCTGGGCACAGTGTCCCCTCTGGGGCTCTCCCTGGTACGTCTTTTATTCATAAATATGGCAATACTCTGTAAGAAAACTGTGAGTGGCCTGCATATTGAACTTCAATCTGCTTTAGTCTGCCCTGATTGTCTCATTTTCCTGAGTGAGGTGAGGATGACTCTCAGCTTGCTGATGGAGGCTCTGCTGGTGCCAATTCCAGCCTGGAGTTAGCTGGGCCAGGCTTGGCAGGTCCAAGTGAATATGGGAAGACTGAGTAGAAAATAGAGCCCATCAGGAGTAACGAAGAAGGAAGGCAGCAGGCCACCAGAGGTGTGAAAGAGTGACATCAGCTATAAAAGCTAATTTTATTTAAACCAGGCAAAACCTCACTCTCAAATAAGTGAGCTAAGAGTTCTCTGCAAAACTGTCAGAACCAGCAAACAGGGAATGACTGGTTCCAAAGATTGCAGTGACAGAGAACTCCACAGTCTGACTTCAGTGGGGATTTACCATCTGCATCAGTCGACAATTGTAGCCCATTGTTAAAAACTGCTTCTAATAGCTTTGGGCCATTATTCTTTATCTTGATATCTTCCCAGACTGGGAATAATTCCTTCCTTCATCTACACAGTTACTCTGAAAGTATTTATAGATGATAATTAGGTCCCTTCCTTCCATCCTACTGAGTTTCCTCCAGGCTGTAGGACTGACTTACTTCTTGGGATATTATCCTGTCCTTCAATCCTACTTCTATTTAGAAAAAAAAGCAGCTTCAGATATATTGACAATAAGAACCACTTCTGATGTTGCAGGATCCTTTATAAACGATGGAAAATAAAGTCTAAAAAGAGAAATTGATGTAAAGTAGCTCTTTCTCCACATTCAAAAGATTCTCTTGATGGGGTCTATGAATATTAATCATACAGATTGAGATTTTTGTTAGTTACCACAAGTAAAATACACAAAAGAAAAAATAATAAAGGTTTTAATAACATTCAGCAATGAACTCAGTGACGCTTCTGCTAGTAATTAAATCAGCTGTGGACTTCCAAAAAAATCCAAATTACTTAAGACATACAATTGAAATGGTGAATCATAATGTCTTGCTAAAATGTTTTCAAGGATACAGATAATTTCAACTAGACACAGATCTTGTTTCTTAATTCCAATTTTATTAATTCTCCTTCCTCTATGACTGCAAGTAATAAACCAGATTCTTATTTTACATAGCTCTGGATTAAAAGTAGAGTATCCTCCCTGAAAATTATAATACTAAAGGATGTCCTAAAGTGTCCTAATTAAAGTATTTCCAGTAATATCATTTTGTGGGTTTTTTAGGGATTTGGGATAAAATAAAACTTTGACACCATACATCATGCTAACAAAAATTTGTAAGAGGTGTACTAATCTGAAACATACTTAAAAACTGGATTAAAATTTCCGTGGTACACAGAAACAAACACAAAGTAGCAAAGCTAATTAGACTGTCCCTATAAAAAGTCTCTCATTTCTATTTAATATTGCCAATTTTCAGGCTATTCATAAACTATTTTACCTTCCCTTTTCCAACAAATGAAATTAGACCTCTTTTCATGCTTACTGTTGACCAGTTAATTTGTTGATAAATTATTATAATTATCTTAAAAAGTAGGAAGCACTATTTTATTTGCACATGTCTGGTAATGACATTCCTGGGTCTAGACAAATGAAATGAGAGTTAGACAGGATATGTTAGTGAACTGAGTTCTGTATTTACAAATAATATTAAGCTAAAACTGGAGAAAAGTGATATTTCGTTACAGTTATAAAAAAATTTTAAAAACGCTACTAAAATGTTTTATTCAACCCTTTGGAAACTGAAGTAGCGATTTTTGAGATCTCTAGTGATACAATAAAATAATATCAAATTAAGCACTGAACTGAAAGAACAAACCCACTCTAGTTGAATGAAGGAATAAATAATGAAAAATCTGTTTTGTTATAAAAACATGGAAAAAACCTTTGTTATCTTTTTTTCTTAGATCTAGCAAATGTAACATCCTGCATTCAGGTTTATTTCCCTATCTCCATGTTGCGAGACATGAGGTTATTTCAGTGAGATTTACCCTGGACAAATCACAGACAGATTCCCAATCCACTTAAACTATTAACTCCATGGATTACATGTGTTATATGAAAAAAAAAACAAAAACTAAAACAAAACTGAGCCCTCCTGCACATAAATATAGTATTACTTTAAAAAGCCTCAGACAGTTCTAAAAAGCGGGAGAAGAGAAAGTCTCAGAGTAGATCTGTCTTGGATATAAGGGTCTTTATCCCATATAATAACAAATATGTAAGGCAATATTATATGCATTCTCCTTTCTAAAAATTATCAACACTCTGTTTTTATAACCTCATGTAGGTCAACCAACTATCCAACTAAGACCTTTCTCTTAGTATCACAGTTTGGAATCTTTATCTATTAGTTTTTGATGACCTGTATAACATTTAATTGATTTCATTACTTTACACATACATATTATATGGCTTTAACATACCATACACTGTAAGTCTACTTATCTGTATGACTTACTTGTGAATTCAAGAATAACTGCACTATATCCAATGCAATTACCATACAAATTACTAATCTGTTAACAAACTTATATGACATCCTAAGTGCACTGAAGCCAGGTAAATATTACTTATTTCCTCCTATCTGATCCATTGCTCCTGTGACAGCAAAAGTGGTGCAAAGACTCATCAGATCCAAGCCTATTCCCACCAGATTCAAGTAGGTCACCTGAATAAAGCCCATTTCTTAGGATTTGCAAAGGCAACAAGGATTTTATCATAATATTTAGAATTAAACTGATTATCTTTAGAAATCTCCCCAAATCCTTCCAGCTAGTTACATGCGGCTGCTGTTACACTGTCTTTACTCCATGAAGGACCACAATAACTTGTTTCTGGTGTTTTTTCAGAGTTTAGAAAAATCTACAGTGCATTAGTTAGTTTACTTTGCTTGTGTTGTTTTAAATGAAACACTGCCTTGGGCTAAGGAACTTTTGTTCATGACAACACAAGGTTACAAAAATCAGTCCAGATAGTAGAAACCAGATTAAGACTGTGTTAATCTGAGTACCAGACCCCAGATTTCCACCATCACACATTTCTTTATGTATTTATCCCAATGAAAACAAATTATTATCTTTTTCAATCATCTCCATTTTCCCTGGAGAACAGACGGCACTCAGTGTAATCAACCCAAACTTGTTATTCACACAAATCCTCCAGGAACAATGACAACACTGTCACTTCAAGTACAACAGAAACAGTATTATTTATGTTATGTATCCTGAACAGAGTTATAACCACCAGGCGAGTACAGAGAATGTTCCTGAGAAGTTTGTACCACAGTGGAGACCAGCTGTGAAGGCAGAGCGTGGAGCTCTAGCCTTTGTGAGGTTACTGAGAAGGGGTCAGCAGTCACTGAATGGGGCCAAGATACAGGCACGAGAAAGGAAAGGAAGCTGAAGGGAAAACCAGGGAAGACAGCACTTCCTCTGAAAGAATTGTCTTGTACAGCTTGGTTCATATGAAGCTCAAACATATCTGAATTCAGTGCTCAGCAAACAAAATGGTTGAGATAAAGGACAGCAGTTTAATTTGTCTGTGAAACTGAAATTTCAACAGTAAGGTTCGAGACTCTTGCAACTGAAAAGTGTGTAAAATTAAATTAACATTCCTAAGCCCAAACTGCAGATTTATAACAAATTCTGTAAGTTTTATATAACTTTTATAAAGGATTTTTATATAAGCTTTTATGTATTGATCTACTCCTCCTCATTATTATATTGATATAGAATGATAATTCATTACTGGAAACCAAGTAATTAAAAACTGTGCCTGAAAAGTGCCTTATTTGCATCTCATTTGTATCCTGTTTCAGTCTATTTCTTAAGCATTTTTCTTAGCTTATATCCTTTATTTCTTCCCAAAATATTTTAAAATAATCTAGGAATAAACAAACAACAGAAAACTCCATGGTCAAAAAGAGAGACATTTTAAAAAATTTGCCTCATCATCAGCTAAGATTGGGGAATTTTCAAGCACTCATCAAACTTGTTCAGCAAGAGGCCCATGGCTTAAGTTTGACTGAAGGCCACTCTTGGCCATCAACCACTTTATCTAGACCTCTTTTACAATTTCTGACCTGAGTAAACAATCTTTCTAGGAACGAAATTAACTTTTGCACAAAACAAAATTGTTCTCAATATTTAAGTTATATAGTGTCACTTTCTTAAATGAATCAGCTTTAGTTTATTCCTTCAACTAGTCTACCACAAAAGAACACCACTTCTTCCTGCATGAAGATAATGTTTTTATGTAGTACCATGGACATCAGACCAAATGAAATAGTCTGCTGCTTGATGATTATCTCTCCTTGAAAGATTAAAGTTTTTATTTGTACCTTCTACGATATCTTGCATTTTTTTATCCTAAATACTTTAAGATCACCTAAAAAAGAAGTAATTTAAATGCATTGTGTTTATTTTCATTTGTGGCACAAACATGCAACTATTTTAGAGGTAGGCATTTAAATTTCCTTTTTGGCTATTTCAGTGGTATTATAAAAATAAAAAGCAGCTGACTTCTGTATTATTGTAATTGTGCTTAATTTCCTGTAATGTCAAGTTACCAAACTGGTTGTGGTTAGTCTGAATTAGTGACACTGCTTCCTTCTGATGACACTGTACTAGAAGTTGTTATGAAATGTTTGTATTTTTCTCTTCTCATTCTTAATTTATATAAGTGAAAAGGTAAGTTGCAATTAAGTTGATCGCAGTATCTTCCACATGTGTGTATTGGTACTAATAAGTTTTATATCCCCCCATACAGCAACCATGAGGAGAAGTACCACAATTGCTTTAGTTACCTTAAGTGATAAAAATGTGTTGTAATCTCAAAAATGAAATGTGATTAAAGGTAAATTTTCCTAACAAAACGTTATGTTACATAAAGTCCTGGTTTTGCAAGTATATGATTTATTAGCTCATGATATCAAGGCCTGAACAATACAGGTATTGTAAAATGAAGATCTCTCTCTAGAGAGGTGCCAACTCTTTCATCTCACTAGTATCTTGCTAAGTGTCTTTTAACAATTAAAGCAGCATTTGCAAAGTAATACCAAGTATTGATTTGAATATGACCAAATTTGGCACTTGGAGACATTAATACCGTCATTAAAATACTATAAAACCTTACGTTTGCTTAAAAAATTAGGATAAGTTTGCTTTTCACTAGAGTGGGCCTAAATGATGTAGCACTCAAAACAATAACTAACAAGGCTGAATATTTAGCCCATGGGACATTAGGCTAAAACATATTCTGTTTCCTCAAATGGCAGCTATACTCTTGAAAATACGAAATCAGCATAAAGATTGAAAGATGTCAAAAGTACTGACAGCTAAAACTGAAGGCATATTAACTTTTATTTTGTTTGCACTTAATTGGGCAATAATTTTGAAGATTCCATTCTATTAAATATCTTGGGAAATGGTCTTTATCTTTCTCTGTAATGATGGGAATATAATCAAACATAGTAAAAAAAATACATCTAAGAAATTTAAATATTTTTCTGCAATATCTGACTGCAACAACTGAAACACTTATGGTGTGAGAAACCAAAGCAGTCACTGTTCACAGAACGAAACACAGCGCTCTAGGTACATGTTTCTTATTGCATTTAGCACTTCTGGGTAAATGCATTCAATTAAATGGGTCAGAAATGCAGAGATCAGTATCAATTGATTTTCTTTAAAAATTATTTATTTCAGCCATTCTCTACATGTTTCCTGCTTGCTCCTGTAAACACATCATCTTTACTGTGCTGATACTCCGAAACTTATTCACGTGGTGATCCTTGTAAAATCAAACACTTATTTTACAGATTTTCCTGTAAAAAAGAAGCTTTATTAAAGGAAATTGTTTCAAAATACCAGTGCGCCAGAAACTTAAAACTCTGTTTTGTGAAATTTAGATACTCCACATCCTACTGACGAAGCCAGTAGCTTCCTGAAGCTTTTAGTAGTAGGTGCAGTTGAAGCAGAGCTTACAGAGCAAAGTTTTCAGGCTATTGAAGCAATATGGCTCTTTGGTGTGGATTTTTTAGGATATTCAGGCATTGATGGCCAAGGTAATTTCACCAACAATTTCCTGCTTTCAAAAATGGCACATGTAAAAACGAAAAACATGCAAAACATGACACAAGCCCAACCTCACTGAACATTACAAACCTTTGCTGCTAGAACACTGTGTAAAAAAATTAGCAAGGCTAAAAAAAAGCAGGACTACAGATTTTAAAGCCATGATATGTTACTTCAGAGAAGGGTTTACAGTATCTGAACAACAGTGTTCACTGCATGGCTTAAGAAATTGTGTAGCCACAACAAGGAACAAGACAAACAACTCCACAAAACAAAACTCATGCACACATAGACATGGAAGTAAATAACTGTGTTTAAGATGCCTAGATGTAGTGCCTATGTCTCCCAGTTTCCTTGACAATTTTTTCTATTGCTTTTTAATTTTTTTTCAATACTTCTTAATGAACACAGCTGTCATGGAAGTCATAATTGCAAGCTGGTTATATATTTTACCTTCTCACTGTAGGCAAGCACACAAAGCCACAGAGATGAGTGTCTTTGTGGTCCTTGGGAGTCCTAGTCCCCCTCAGCTTCCAAAGTCTGTGCTGCTGAGAATGATTTTTTCTCAAGCATCCAACTAAGTAGGCTTGACTGACATCTTCACAATTCTAACTCCAAATATTTATACGACGTATATCCTCTTGCTAACACCAACTTATCACAGGGTAGTCAAATAGGTTTAGTACCTCATCTGTCCAGTAACTAGAGCTAAAAACACACTGATCTCACCAAATCCATGAGAGCTGCTTATTAATTTTCATAGAGTAACGACAAGAGATCCAAATCAAAGACCAAGGTTCCTTTGGGTAATACAGTCATTGCATTTAATGAAAACACGGTCCTAGTCCAAAAAAGGTAACACAGTATTTTTCTAAAGAAAGGAGTAGTGAATCATACTAATCTGAATAAATCTCAATGTAAACAAATCCACAGAATCCAGCATGGAATTTCAAGGAAGAAAGGATTACAGAAACAGTATCAAATTTATTTTAAGCGCTAGTTTACACATGTCCATTAAACTGATGAAGGCAACACAGTGATGAAGTTATTGGATTGCTCTGACAATCTTTGAAAGGTCTTACCCACTACACTCATCATCCATAGAGGAAACACAATGATATGCATATCAAAGAAACTTGTTTTTCCTGACCATATTGTATTTCTCATACACAATAGTCAGTCACTCCTGTGCCTCTAAGGCTCCCATTATGGTAATTTCTTTCCTTTGGTAAAGAGGTGACAGGGCTTGGCAAACAGATGAAACATCACACTGCTACTTTAATTGAAACGATCCCTTCTGATATAATTGATTTCCTTTTCCCAATATATTACTACAATTCAGGATCATAGGCAGGGACCTTTTTCTCAAAATTTGAAGAACTGGACTTTTTGTTATTTCCCTTGGTCACGTGGTAGAATCTGATTAGGCACAA
This sequence comes from Acanthiza pusilla, assembly GCA_036630365.1. Classification (NCBI taxonomy): domain Eukaryota; kingdom Metazoa; phylum Chordata; class Aves; order Passeriformes; family Acanthizidae; genus Acanthiza; species Acanthiza pusilla. The sequence goes on from JAXCHO010000073.1 coordinate 16,023,377, forward strand.
ACACCCCAAATTGTATTTTTATGAGTCTGTGAAACTATGGAAGTATTTCTCAACCTGCTTAATGAAACAACTGTTAACCAGCAAAAGAAGATAGCTGTTACAACACCACTGTGGTTGGAAAAATGACTAAGTCAAACAACAATAGTTTTTCTCACGAGTTTTACTCTCTGAATGAGTTCCCAATCAACTGAGTTTTGCAGCAAAACTACAATCTTTTTACCACACTTTATTCATTGGCACTGCAGCATCCGCACAAGCGTGAGAGACCGGGAGCACAACTATTATCACCTCACGTTTTAACAAGTAGGTGGCAATCACCCCCCAATATGTCTTTGAACTAAGAAACAGGAAGATGAGGAGAGTGCTTTAATGTGCTATTACCTTCTCTGCTACATCCCACAGAAACACATCAGATGAAATGAGTGTCTCCGCAGGAAGGGTAAATGTAAGAATTGTTTATAAACTGACTACACTATTTCCTAAGCAAGTAAAAGTTGGCCATTCTGAATTTCAGAATACTGTTTTTTATACATTTACAAACAATACCCTCACCTCTCCCCTTCTCTGCCTTTATTTTATTAGGCTATCTTCAGTTGTCTTTTACTTTTGGCCGCCGCTGTGACAGAGTGGTAGTGTAAACCTGGCAAATGTTCAGGCTGCGTGGGTAAGCTTTTAAAGCTTAAGTTCTATAAATAACTTTTGTAAGTTATAATAACCGAATTTTTATAAATGACATAGGAACATTCAATGTAAGGAAAAATGACAACATAAAAAATGGCAGATAGATAAATGCCACATTTATTTTTTACACAAGAATTAACTTACAGATCTGTTTTTTTGAGACCAAAGAAGTCTAATATCTTACAATCTTAAAAAAGTAGATGTACAGAGAGAGAGAACGGAAACCTGATTCATCTGATACTCTTCTTATGCCTTTTTTTATTAATCTTTCAATGCAAAGCACTGTCCTCCCAGTATCGCTGTTCATTTGCTTTCTAAATATGCAGGACTAGATATACAGAGCAAGTGCCCTTAAATGTCTGAAATACTACTGTGATAGAGAAGGGCTCAGCAAGTTTACAAATCGGAATTATTTTCACTCAGCTTTTTACTGTGTGATAATATCTACAGATTGACTTGGAAATCCACCATGGCAGATGCTACACACATAGGCAAGATGAATTGCTTCATCTTCCAGGGTTTACGGTTCATTTTGAAGTTAATGGTTGGCCTTTCTGGTCCTTATGAAAAAAGTCACAGCTCAAATGAAATAGGCATTAAAGTTTCAAGAGCTATGAAAATGAAAACGTTCCTCCATAATATTTACTGTCATTGCTATATTATTTAAATCTTTTGTTTATTGCTTGATTGGACTTCTAAGGCTTTACTGATTCTCTCAGGGTTAAGAACTACACACATTTTCTCCCAACAGTTTGGGCTCAAAGCATTATGTTCCACCTGTCCACATGAATATTACATATCCATATGTGATTTTCCTTCCTTCACTTCTATTTCCCTCTGTCCCTTGGGGCAGATAATCTTAAATAAATCTGGATAGAAAACTGAGAATGAATAATAATATTTCTGTTGAGTAGAGTAAGACTTTAAAAAAAAGCAAAACAAACAGTTCCCCAGTATTTTGTTCCTCTTGCTGTACAGTGCAATTTGGACAAGGTCACCCTGGGATTTCTCCCTCTGCAAAGTGACAGCAATAAGGTAATGACAAGCATAAGGAAAACATCAGTAAAGCAGCCATCCAGCTTCCTGGATTTTAGATGATCTGCCTACCCTGACAGGATGGATCTTTCTCTTTGCTTTTCTGCAGTAGCACCAATCTAAACCAAGTATATGAGGCATACATCTGTATATGAAAAGGGCAATTTCTGTATATAGCTGTAAAAAAAAAATTAGCCAAATGCCTGTAAAAGCGTCAGCTGAGCTCAATGTATTTAAAGATGATGTAATATCTGCACTTTATAGCATCCTATAATCCAGTTCTTAAACTATGAAATATTTAGTCTTCTAATAAGATCTCAAGGCCATAGTTATCTATTAATTAATCCATTTTAATATCTTGATTTGTGAGGTAAGGAAAAAACCCCCCATTACTTGCTTGTGTCATGTGATACCAAAAGCTTAATTAAAGCCGTTTAAAAATAAAATCCATTAGATGCCATAAAAGTGCCAGGTGTACAAGTCATTATCTCAGGAGAGAAAAACACATTTCACTGGCCATAAAAGCTAAATTTTTCTAATACCAGCACCAATAAACCTTTCAGTTAATCTGAAAATGCACAGTGCTTGTTAAAGGTAAGCACAACGAAAGTATTATCTCGGACAATGTTTCTTCTAATGAACAAAAATGTATAATGAACTGCAAAGGACCTCCCAGCACTGACTGAGCATAAACAACCAGAGAATGCGGCTACTGCGTAAGTCTATACATTGTGGACAGTCAGTTTAAATAACCCACCAATTTATCAGTTCTTCCACAGCAATCTTATGCACTTAACATGTATTAAGGGAAAAATAGTGGTACCCCAGCCCTCCCAGTAAAAAGCAACTTGGGATGCCCAGTGAAGAATGATGGTAAGAACTCAAAGTCTGTTAGTATAGGTAATAAGTCTGAAGCAATTACTACCTGCTACGGAAACACTCTATTGATTTGGCTACTTAAGTTTGATAAATGGGTATCATATAGCAGAAACCATAAGAAGGAAAAAGCTCATAATCCTGGCACTGAATCTTAATTTATTGCAAGAATGTCAAAGTCAATATTAAAAAAAAAAAAAGAAGCCCTGTTATTTGTGACAATGCAGACTCCTTTCAAATGACACCGTCTTCCCCCCAGTATGGCAAAATGTCACAGGCATTACTGTTTCATTACAAACTGCTTCTTCAATCAGAGAAGTTGCAATATACACCACACAATTGTCTGCAATCTGGAACACAAGAATAATCCTTGTTGTACTTATCAAATAAGATAATTTTAGGATTTTCCATATCATCTGCTGGCAACAGCCACATCCATGTGCCATTAGTATTTTCACATCATCTGTTTACTTCTCCCTCTGTGATTTATTATATAAGATTCACATGGCTGAAGGACTGCACCACAGAAATGATAATGAAAATGCTCTGTATGTAGTAGAAACTTGTTCCAAACTTTAACAGCCTGTTGAAATACTCTGCCTTATCATTGGTTTAGGTAGTTAATACCTGTAAAAATAATTCTAAAATGTATATACTCAAATTAGTAATGGATACAGTTTCATACTTAAAGAGTTTCTGCAAATTCTGTGGAGAACTGTTAGGAAAGCAGTCTGTAAAACCAGAATAAATAAAGAATTCCTAAACCTTTATGAGAAAAGAGATTATTCCCCTGAAAGGCACTAGACAGTTTCTAGATCATCAGTAGACAAGCTTGGGATGGAAACGCTGTGAAAGTGCACTTAAACAGAACATTTGAATAAACTGGCTAAAGGTATGGGTCCTACATCTCTGCAAACTTCTGGTTCAGCTGTTAACAACATCCCAGAATTTCCACCAAAGGTTTTGCATTCACATAATGGCCATGATTGAGGAATATTCATGGTTTAAATAGGTTTTTCCAGTACTCTTTTCCACAAATCAGTTCTGGAATCAACATTATTCAACAACTTCCATTGCCAAGCTGAAAGGAGATTTCTGATAAAACCACATAATTCCTCATAGACTGGTGAAAAGTAAAATATTTGGAGGAATTTGCAGTCAACAGTGTGTCCATAAGGTGTAGTGACAGTAAGAGAGAAACCCAAAGCTCATGAAAACCTAATGGGAATCAGTGAGCATTCCCAGCATATTGCAGTGCATTTACAAGAGATACTGGAAAATCTGAAGAGCAGTAAGGAAAAGAAACATAGAGTCAAGGCCTGGAAAGTGGTGAAAGATATAAATGGCTGAAAACTGGACTCTAAAGAAAGCTTATTTAGCAAATGAAAAGTGCAACATATATGTGAAAGCTAAAGCCAGTTTAATTAAAATTGGAAATAAACCATGAATTTCAAGTACTGAAACTGATAATTCACTGGAATAGGCTGCCAGAGGAAGTGGGCAATTCTTTTGATGCCTTCCAGTCATGAGAAGATCTCTTTCTGGCGGACCAAGTGTGAGATCAATCCTGCGGTAAAGGTAAATGGTAGAAATGAAGGGCTGCGATAAACAGGAGGTTACCCTGACTCTGTCATAAGCCCTATGAATCTAAAACAGTGAAAACCAGATAGCAACAGCACAAGATTCTCCTGTATCCTTTCATTTCATAGTTATAATTTAAGGTATTGACCCCATTTTCCTCTGGAGAGAAATGGATCAATAGAACAGGCTCACACAAAGAAAATAGAATTTGGCTCTAAAATTGGTAACTACATCTTCTAAAAGTAACAACCTGGATTCTGTGTTCTGACTGAGAATGTATTCTACAAACAACTGTAAAGTCTGAAAAAATGGGAAGGGATATGAAACTTAGGGCCTGATATTTTTAGGTAACTTGAAGCAAACTCAGGGGATTTTGAGAACCTGTCATTAATGCAGTGAAACTATTGTATGCAGCATTTACACTTGCTAGATCAGCAAAACGAACCTAACTTCAAACTGGTCACTGAGCCAGGGAATAATTTCAGGGCAGCTGTGACCCCCTTAACCAAACCAGCAGTACTTTGGTATGGCCTCCAAAGGAGGTAAATGTCTGAGGCATGGCCTGGCCAAGAACTCCTCTAGGACACCCACAGAGAAGAACGAGACAGCGAGCATCCATACGAGCTCGGAACACCCACTGTGCAATCAACACTTGAACAGTGTGCGGCTCTTCCAAGACTCATTTGTCAAGGAACAAGTAAAGACCACAACGCTCAAAGTTCTGCAGATCTTTTAAGTCCAGTTTGAGTTCTCTCTGTCACAACTGGACTGGATGCCAGGTGACTCTCCTTTTGAGCTGGGACACCTTTCAAGGTACGAGATTCCTTAGCTGAGAATAAGAGATCCTTCCTTACCCAAGGCAGTGAGACCTTTTATTCCAAGAGATCCTCGGCAAGCAACTAATAGTGTGCCGGATTAATACGAATGGAACACATGCAGTTAACTCGATTAGACATAAACTGCTGTCCAAGTCTGAGACTAAGACTGGAAGTAGGTGCACCCAAACTCCAACAGGAGTTTAGAATGCCAGGGGGCATATTCTGAACCCTGTGATTGGTTGAGAGGGTCTCCCTTATCCTTTTGCATCTTTGGTCTCCATGCAAATAATTCTACCTCAATTCTAACTCACTTTTCCTTTGTATGTTTCATCCATGTAATACAGTGAACCTTGTTATCAAACCTTGCTAAGTTGTACTTTTACAACATGATATTAAAACCACTTTTACTAATACCTTTAATGGTGATTCTTTAAGCGATCTAAATCTCTCAGTTGTGACAACAGTGCAATACATGAATGCTGCCCTAAGAACTGGTAAACAAGTACTCAAAATGAGAGAGAGGAAGAATGGCCAGACACAGCAGTGAGATATTTTTTCCACTGCTAGTCAAAGGTCAGTAATTACACAGAAAATCTGTAAGCAATGTCACACAGCAGGTGAGAGAGGAAATGCAATATGATTAAGAGTTCTATTTAGGCACACAGTGTGAAAGGCCTGTCTGTCACTTCAGATAAAGTTGTTGAGGATATCACATTATAGAAAGGTCCTTTTAGAAAAATATTCTCCTGATTTGTATCTAAAGATTAGTGTTCCATATGCCTGTACTGAAAACACGATCATTACAATTTCAGTCACGTTAATGAGTCTTGTAAACTCGTCATCTTATACATCAATTTTACTGCTGCTCTTCCACACAGATTAGTAGAAGGGAGAGCACTGCACAACTGACTGCAGATGCAAAGTGCCATTTCCACCAAGCCAGTGGATGGCACTGGGGCAGCCACCACTGTGACATTATGGGCCAGCCAGAGGAGTAAGTGCAACGCAAAGCTGTGCCCAAACAATGGTTCCATTTCTTCCCAGAAGGGCATAAAACTCTGTACCAAGCTGCTTGAACAATCCTTACAATTATATATATATTTTCACAGTGAGATGAACAGTGCGTGTACCTTACCCTAAAGGTATGCGTGCTGATTTGCGTATCAGAAATGCTGGTGTTCTCCCAAAAGTACCTTATCTGTAACTGAAGGCAGCAGATTAACAAAAACTTAGATGAGGCTTTTTTACTGAAAGGGAGACAAATTTCCATACTAATTTCAGGACTTGAAAAATAAATTTCACTTTTACAAAGGAAAAAATCCCACAACACCTTTATTACATTTCTGTAGATTTTTTCTTACTAGTGTAACACTGAATAGATTCTTCCATTAAAGTGCTTTAGTAAAGGAAAAAAATGGACTGACTTTTGCCTAAAGAGCTTGTCTACATTTTCAAGTGCTTTTCCTAGCAGGCTGATCTAAGGCTCACTGAAGCTCCTCAGATTCTTTCCTGTTCAGTGCAAGGCAGTTTGAATCCAGTCTTTCTCAATTTTGTTGGGTACTTTTGTCCTGTAACATTCTTAATCAGAACACAAAGCACTGTTTAATTGCCATTTAGATAATTTTCTCGGTAACACTCTGCCATTTATATTGAACATATGTGGTGCAACTGATGCACTCTATGATATTTAAAGGATAGCTTAAAAAAGTTTATTGGATGATTTCCATTCAGATGTCTCACTTAGTATTTTTGTCTTTCTGTAGGACAAAGTAGATCATATCCTCATAGGAATTCCTTTACTTCCACTCCCTACTATGTCAGCAGTAGCTGTCAAAAATGATTTTTACATGATGGCAGTTTCTCTTTTTTTAAACATATGATTTTTACTGTCAAATGGGAAAGGTTATTGAAATAGTACAGACTTACTCTCATGGCTATTATGTTGTTTTTTCATGGTTGGAAGTACTGGAATGTTCAAGGGAGCAATTAAAATTGTTCCACTGTGTAGTAAAAAAGAATATGATTCTCAATTCAAGTGTCAGCCAAGAAGGTTTTATAATCTAAGAGAACACTGAATTTTTCATTTTTAATATGCTATGAAGATATTTACTCTTAAAATAATAAACTTCATTATAGTTTCAAAATTCTAACCGAGAAAGTTAAAACAATTTAAACTTAGAAGGCAAAACATTTGAGCAATATGGATAAAAATCTATAAATATAAATAATGTTGTTTTACAACTGATAAACATTTTTTTTCAGGAATATTTTAATTTTATATCACATACCACAAAATATATTTGGTTTCAGTGGCTTCACCAACCTCTTCAACACTGCACTTTTCTACTTAGAGAAACAAATTCAATCCTATATCTCCTATTATATATTAATGTTTACAAAAACATTGAACCCATGAGAGTTATACTTCTAGGATTCAGTTTCAGTACTTGAAACAGCTCTGATTCAAAGGCTTTTATAGAAATAATATGTGAAAGCATTTCAATGAAACATAACTGCTTTAGGTTTTCCCTTCAGTCCCTTCATGACACACTTAACAGTGTTTCTCACACTTTCAAAGACATCTGGTCTCTTAAGGAAAATATAGACAAAAATTGTAAAAATAAAGAATTTTGACAGGTATCAAACTTAAAGAAAAGTGCAGTAACATTAACACATGGCAAATGGTACTTCTTTACTATGCACAAATCCTTTTGCAAGAAACGTGGTAAGAAGTTAATATAACTTGTAACACCATCCTTTCCTCTTCACCATTTAATTGTTCCCAAGCTCTCAATTTTATGCAACTGCTAAGCAAACTTCTCTCCAGCTTGGCATTACATGCACATCTGGGACCAGGTATTCCAGGAAACTACTCTGGGCAGAGCCAGCAGGGCTGCAGAAGACCTTTATTCTGAGCCATGCAAACCATACACACTAAACCCAAAACTTTTTCTAACTGCAGTGTCAATGGGATGAAAGATGTCAGTGGACACAGATAACAAGGAAGTTAAGGATATAGCAAAAGCTGCAGTGGCATTAACTGGTGTGGTGTGGTCAAGCTGCATCATATTTCTCCAGTAAGCCTCTTTCTGTCTCCTGTTTTACATATATGTTGCAATGACCTGCAAGTTATAATTCCTTACCCATAAAACTAGAAACAGACAAGAACACTGCTAGTGTAGGTCACACTCAACATAAAAACTATACAGGCTACACTGGAACCACAGACTCAACTCACGTTACATTTTGTTCTGAAGAGATGAAGCAGTACTGTTCAGAGCTATTTCATTTAATTAAATCCTCCACTGTTCTAATTTTGTCAGTTTTATAGAAGTAACTGTTCTTCGATGCAACTGTGTCTCAGAAGGTGCAGAGTGGGCACAGAGCACACTGACACTGGGATCCTGGATCATTTTTCTTATGGTAGATATTCCTTCAGCAAGGCACTCAACATATGCCTTTATATAAATAAACAAGTCCTCCAACATATGCTGAGCATCTATAGAGTTCATCTATGCATCCTGCTCAAGGCACCCACCCCCTGCCTGGGGATGGCAGAGAGATCCAAATCTCAGGCACCTCCACAGAACTGTACCTACTTGGTCTGCTCTTTCCCACTTAGGTGATGGAGGAAAAGGCGGACAGCCCCAGGAATGCCACTAGTTGCTTTGCTCTGTTGTCTTTTAAATTTGTGGAGAAATAATCCCTTGCAGTGAGTGTCCATTGAAATATGCAAAGGGATGGAGAGGTATTACACAGTAAAGAAAATCTTGAGGTGATTTTCATTCTATTATTTCAGTACTATTACACTTTGAAACAATGTTACATAAATCAGAATTTTGGAGAAATATCTTTCCATGTAAATAACAGGTAGCATCCTGAAGAGATTAATTCCTATTAAAAATTTAAAAAGTAAAGATGAGGGTATCAACAGAAGGGTCTAAAGACAGCAATAACCACACTGAGAGTACATATAGATTACTAGTAGAGAGTCAGCACACTGAATTGTAGCTTTGGCAGAGAGCTCAGAATTCCTGAACCCTGGCCCAGGGGATCAAAAGGTGAAGGTCTGAACATCTGGTTGATGGTGGGAGAGAAGATAGTTTAACTTTCCATTCTCTTCAAGATGGCTAATATGTCAAGCTGCATTTTCAGCATGGTAATTGATCTCTTGATTAAAACAAAGTGTTCCAGATTTCAAGGGGGAAAAAAAGCACATCCCCCCCCCCCCAAATATAAAAGAGGAGAGTATTTTTAAATAGTTTAGAACTCTCAAGGCATACAAATCTTCTGTATTTAATCACACTCAATTTGAAAATTAAAATGAACCTTTCTATGAGATTATGTATAATTTTTTTATTTAAGCATTTGAGGCAATTTTTATAGGTACTCTTTGCTTCAAAACCACTCAAGAATCCTATTATTTTTGCATACTAAAGTAGCTTTGTTTAGTGTTTGTAAATGGCATAGAGTAAACTCATACTGAATGTATCGTAGGGCAATTTCACACCATCTTTTTATCAATTTTTCAATGGGTCAGTTTAACAGTGGGGGAGCAAGCAACACCTATAATGAAAAAGTCCAGTGGTAATGAAATAACCATAGTCTTTCATGTTTTCCTTTATAATATGTTGCGTGCGTATACAGAAAGTGTTACTCTGTCATTTGAGAAATAACTGCAAGACAGAGGTGTCAAAATAGTCACTGCCTAAAACAAAATAGTATCTAATTTTCCTTTAAGCAAAACAAACAAGAGCTGCATGAAATATAATATCCCGAGCTGTGGATGAAGGCTAAAATGGGATGGAGAAAACAAAGCATTTAAAAATCTTTAATGATATAACAAGAATTAAAAGATAAGAGAATTGGCATACAAATAAAATCCAAGTGCTAGACTAATCACTAAGAGCACAGCTGGAACAGCAAGGACAACAAAAACATGTGTCACTGACATTCTTCATAAAGCAATGCTGTCTGATATTTTTTATCCAAGGATCCCATGTTTCTGAGAGATGCCCTACCGTTATGCAGAGGGCAACCAAAGCAGGGCAACAAGGTCCTTTGACTTCTCTAGGGTCATGTAACCAACCAGTTTAAGAAAAGAAAAATCTCTCCCGTATCTCTTCTTGCCTCCTCCTGTGCTCTCCGATTGTGTGCCACTCCACCCCACCTTTCAAACCATTTCAATTTGCTTGGAGTTTAGGCAAATTGAAATGGGATGAAAGGTGGGGGGAGTGGTACCACTGGAAGTGAGCTTCAGAGCCTCAAACATGCTTCAGCAGTTAAAGACAGCATAAATAACACAAGAAAGTGAAAACAACAAAATAAATCCTAAATAATGGGCTAGATTAGGTACTGCTGCTGGAATTTTGAGCCTTCTTGGACTCTTTCCTCACTGTCTGTTTCAGAGTTGATGGAATTCTTCCAAAGTCTACATTAATTTCCCACACTTATCAAAGCCAAGGAAACACAGCAATGAGAAGAAAATTATATTCTTTTTAAAACATCACTATACAAATGGCATAGCAAATACAAGGGAGTTGGCTCTGCACTTCTCAGGCTTACTCAGGCTGGCAGAAGGGAAGTTTCAAACTGGGGATCAAAGGGATGATTTCATCTGAGATGTGACAAAATATAGAGAAGGGTACACCTACTGAAAGAAATGTTTTGGTTTTGTGTGCACTGTTCTGGTCTTGGGGGTGTCTCTGTTTTTGCAGTATTTTTATTTTTAAGAAAGTGAAGCTCTCATTCAGAGACATGTTTTCTTATAGAGTTTGGGTTTTTTTAAGGGATAACTGGAAAAGAGGGCTTTCTACTTTCTAGATATTACTAAGATCTCTTGGTTTGATTTATCCAGCTCTTTTATTCTAACCTTCAAATGACTTCTGCAGTCTCTTTTGCACAGTCTGAATGCAAGAAATGGAAAGCCTCACAAATAAGAACAAACTGTCACAAGATGAAACTGAAAATTTGGAACTCAACTTTCTCAACCTGTAAATGGCATGAAAACTCAGCCCTCCTTATCCCTGGAGACTCATTTGTATAGCTACAAATCACAAGAAAAATCTTTCAAGATGAAATATGAAAAATTATAACAGAAAAGAATTGCTTAACACATGCATAAGAGTATGACCTGAGCAGTAATGCTCAGATTTTATTACATTTACCACATTTTTATTACATTTACCACCTGAATAAGAGCTTGTCTTTGAGGAAAAGATATTCTCTCAAAAGACATAGGTATAATTACAACTCCTTTGAAATCAACGCTATACAAGTCCTTAGAAAGCATTACACACAGCTAAACAATTTCTTCAGCTAATATACAATAGAGCCTGTAAGCCCCCTGGTACATGCTGCATCAAAACATGAACTGCATGTTGTATCTCTTCATGAATTTCTCTTAAAATTTGATATCTCTCCGGGAATAATCCCCTCTTTACTTTGCTCTTTCTACATGCATAAATACAAGTAGGGAGAGAGAAAGGTGGGTGGGTATCCTTGGAGTATGTAAACAATTGTCATCCATAACTTTGGTAAAACTTCTGTAATGAATGACTTCAGTTATGTGAAAAAGTTTGCATCACTCTATGCTGCTCGAAAAACGTGTCTTGGTATCTGATCTTTACTATAAACTGTTACACTTCTGTTATTTTTAGTTAGCGCTGAGGAGGACGCCCTCAGGAGCCACAAACTCCAGTCATAATTGCAGCTACACTTTTGAATATATCTCTTCATGTGTACAATGCCTTACACTGACCATCAGAAAAAAGATATAAATTGAGATTTCTCATGTGCTTCAGCAGAGCACTGTGACCTCCATAGGGAGCAAGTCCAGAGGAGGGCCTGGAACACCTCTCCTATGAAGACAGACTGAGAGATTTCAGGTTGTTCAGCCTGGAGAAGTGAAGGGAGAGACCTTAGAGCACCTTCCAGTACCCAAAGGGGCTACGAGATCCACAGTGGATCCACAGTGGCAGGGGGTGGTAAGACAAGGGGTGATGGCTTTAAACTAGAAAAAGGCAGATTTAGATCAGATACTAGGAGGAAATTCTTTACTGTGAGTGTGGTGAGGCACTGGAATAGGCTGCTCAGAGAAGGTGAGAATACTTCATCTCTGGAAATGTTACAGGCCAGGTTACATGGGGCTTTCCACCTGGTCTAGTGGAAGGCATCCCTGTTCATGGCATGGGGAAATACATGACCTTTCAGGTCCCTTCCAACTCAAACCATTCTATGTTCTACAAATATAATTCCATCTTCATCATGGGCTTTGCTTTTTCTTTATTTAGTACTGTCCAGCTGCCTAGAAGATGCACACCCTCATATAATCCTTGTCTGCCTTTGGGGAGTCCACCACCTCTTCTGACCTTTCCCACTGAGTACCTACCTACTCCTTTGACAGGCAGCTGCACAGCTCTTGATTCTTGGCAAATGTGGCAAGAATTTGTTTTTATGTTATATAACGATCTAAAAATGCATCTTACTGGTTGCTTCAAATCAGCTGATACTTCACAAAATAAATTGTGTGGGCTATGCTGTGGGGAGTCTTGAAGAAAAGAGCAGTAATTCCCGATAAATGCAGAGACTTCAGATTTCTAAGTACTTTTTGGGATTTTCTGTTTCTTCTCCCATCATGCATTTTTAAAATTACATTGTGAGTATTTTTTCAGTTTTTAAAAAATGACCTCATTAAGTATATGCACTTCTATTCTACACATGTAAAATCTTTGCTATTTTGATATATAGGTCATTAGCAGTGTTTTATGGCACCCAGCCTATTGCAAACACTGAGAGGAGAGTTGGTGCTTTCTGAAAAGACACTGTGGTCCAAACCCTTCTGACACTTAAGTCAGGATCTGCCATTTCTCCTGCACATGCACAAAATCTCTCACATCCTTCTTTTAGCCAGGCATGTACTTGTAAACCAATCCCATTAATGAAATGCAGATAAAATGCAGAAATGAAGCATATTGTAAGTATTAAATACAAAGGCATTTCAAGTAAAATATTCCCAACTCTAAACCCATTCCCCCAATAATTCCAAGCTCTTCACAACAACTACACACACACACACTGCATTCTCTTTTACACCCTTCCTGTAGACCATCCAGAGTATTTCAATAAGAAAGTTCCTATCTGAACCAGACACCTCCTCCTCTACACATCTAGGAAAAAAATGAGCTTTGGTTGCACCTTCAGAGGAAGCTTTCTTCATCCCCTTCAGCCCCAGTTTCTGCAGTCTCCTTATCCATGCTGTGCTGCTGAAGAAATCCCCGGGTAAGGAGGATCCCAGTAGGAGAATATGTGGAACAGTGAGCTGTGCAGCACCAGCCAACGCAGATAAATCACATGCTCCAGGTGGACACAAGTATTTGCAAAACAGCCCCAAATGAAGGTAGCTAATGTACTTGCTTGTAAACCTGATGATTTTGAGTATAACCCCATTACTAGCTCCTACTATGTTGATTTATTTTCCACATTTGCCTGCCACAGGATCCTAGCACTTTCTTTCAGAGGGCACAGTTGGAGACTAAGGAAAATGCCCACGAAGCAGGACCCAACACGATTAATTAATTCTAATTTCATTCCCAGGTGGAGAGTGGTAATTTGATTGATTTTGGGTTAAAGTCAAAATCAGAAGTATCTCTGACCTTTGAAATGTTACATGGGCAATTTTTGCTAAATTAGGACTCAAATCTCCATGAGTTGGATACCCATGTTGTGTGATATACATCTCACAACTGACGCACTCGTTAAAACCCATGCAGTAAAACATAGGTTTAGGTATTTCAGTAAAGCTTAAATAACAACCACAAAACACGAGAAAAATACTGTAAAATACTCATAAAGGCTTGGTTCACATAACAGAAGCAAGAAATTAGGCTGAGGCTTGGAATTAGGTTGAGGCTTGGAACTATCAGAAAATCCTTTAAACCCACATGAATTTCAGGGATTAAAAGATGGTTCCAGGCTATACTTTGAATCTGGGGGCATCTATCATGATGAAACATGTCAACAGTATTTAATACTAAGCACATGTGAAGGTGTTGATGTTTTTAGTCGCACAACATCATATAAACAAAACCGACCGCGAGTAAATCTGATGTTTTAATTCATGAAATGGCAACTGGAAATCCTGCTTTACTTATGCACCTGACCTTGCTACGCTCACGCTGTCTCTTTGCAAAACTGCTGAATGCTAATTTTTTAGCACGTTGTCCTTCAAGTGCTGCTCTAAGCCCCCCTGCTCCAGGAACAGATGAAGCGAAGTGCCGACAAGCTGCAGCGCCTGGAACCCACACAATGTGGTTAACAAACAGCCTTCTGTGAAACCACAAAGCCCAGCTAAGTCTCTGATTAAGTCAAGAGAAATCAGTATCGTTACGCCAGGATTACATTTATATCCAACTTAAGTTTTAGGCATCTCTATCTATTGAAACACAGATGTCTCAAAAAAATTTCTGCTCTCCCTATGAAAATATTAGGCAAAGCTAAGCCTGGTGTTGGAGAAAATTTGTAGAAAGGGAACAAAGCAGCAATTAACCCCTAGGACTTGCACTTCCATTTTCTCCCCTTCCACTGCTGACTCTGAAAATCTTTCTGTTATTAAAGGAATGACAAAGTTTCCAGTCCATTAACCACCAGCTTGTGGACACCAAGAGGCAGACAGGAGAAGGTGCATTAAAATTAGGTTTTGTTCCGGAAAGAAAAAATAGAGAAGGTGACATGTAGCTGTGCAGAAAAGTAGCTGATATCAGATCAACTCATAATCTGCAGCTTTTTAAAGTATTTAAAGATATGTAGCTTTACAAGACTCAGGCTTTGGGGACTTGCTGTTAACCAAGACTTCTTTCTGCAGTATTTCTTCCTTTTTTAGCCCAACAAGATAAAACATATTATCTGAAATGTTTGAAAAATAATTTAGAATAATTTCTTATTATCTATTATAATAAAGCTGATAAAACAGGCTGTACTGAATTTTATAATTTAAATGTTATTCTAACACTTACTGATTCAGTGTGGAAAATGACATGTCTATCAATACCAAATTTTGCTATCAGATGCAGTAGAATATTTAATTTGCAAAAATGCTGTTCATTTTCATGGCTTTATTTTATATGTTTGATTGAGCTTTCTACATTGTAAAATACATTCTTAAGGGACAACATCTTACAAGTAATCAGATTAATGCTCTACCAATTTAATATGCTCACTAAGAGCAGTAGTTTTCATAACAATCAACTAGCTCTTTGAATCCTCTTTGGGAAGTTAAAAAGACATTATTTCCATTCCTAAGATCTTTGCTATTACTCTCTCTAGACATAGACTTGCTCATAATATCAGCTATCAGGAGATTAACATAATGTGCTAAAGGCTAATAAAATCTTTTACATGTTTTGTATTTATTATTTGAGAATTTCTACATTCTCCCTTTATCAACAAAGTGCTGTGACAAAGATTTGGAGAGACGTTCTATGAATTGTCTCAAATTTGCAATGAAAGATTAAATGAGATCTGTATTCAGTTATAATCTGACACCAGAGTATCTTCTTCTTGAGCTCCCTGTGCAGAAATAGAAACTCCTGTGAGGTAATAAAGTTCCTAATGTCTGACAGAGGAGAGAGGGAGAGAACAAGAACTGTTCTTCTGCCCCCCAAGCCAATTCACACAAGCACAGCCCTGAAATGCCCAAGCTCCATTTCCTGCTCCAATCAAGGAGTGATTATTTATACAAATCCAAGCAGTTCCCCAAGGACACAACAAGAGTGCACCTCTCTGGAACATGTCACAGCACAGGATTTCCCCAGACAGATCTTCACAGGAAAAGGAAAGTGCAGATTCAAGCCTACTCAGACCATAAAGGAAACTCCACGAGGCCTTCCTGCATCTGGTTGCATTTCTCCCTCTTGGTGAAAAGACCAGTTCTTCTTTTTACTCTTTTATACATATACTCCTTCATTTTTTGCTTTTCTTACAAATTCATGAGGGCAATTTTGAAAATGTTTCAAACTTTTAAAGAAAAAATGAAAGGAAATAAAAAGAAGATGAAAGAATATAATAACGTGCATTTCAAGCTTCTCCCTCTCTGCCTTTGCAAACTCTTCTCCAACTAACATTTTTTGTTTGGGTGTGAAATTACGGATTCCCAATGAGATTTTACACTGTATTAACTTCTGCATCAAACATTTTTGAGTGGTTGCATTCCCAGCATGTCGGAGTATAAACACTACAAGCCTCATCCAAAGACTCATAGCCCTAAAGTTCAAGTTTAGGACTTTATTTTTCATGCAAATGACCAAATACGGTTTCGTCCCTCATTTACAAGGAAGATGCATTCCAGTTTTACACAAATATACAAAAGTTCAAGTCTACAGCTTTCTGGATGCTAATTCCAAAGCCCAGTGCTCTAAAGAATCCAGCTATAAGACAAGCAGGGGGCCTTACATGAGCCAGGAGATTAAATACAAAAAAACCTATTACCTATAGCTGGAGATACATTTCAACTACTAAGTTGGCTTTTAGATTATTTCCTCTGCAGATGAACTGCTTAAGGAATCTGTTTTTTCCAAGAAGAGCAGACTATTGCTCTATCAGATGCAAAGGCATCCTTGGCCACTGTCCCTGCCTTAGCCATCAAGAGTCTCACAGCAGCTCTTGCATGATTAACAGAGCCACAAGCAATGGCTGCTTTTCAGACTGCCTTAATTAGCCCTGACTCCCCTTGCCGCATCTTTTACCTTCATGATCCACAGATCCGAGAAAGCTCTTCCAATCCCCTTCCACACCTTTAGAAGCCTCTTTAAAAGGTGGCAGCTGCTAGTGTCATTCTCCTCAAATTAATCTAAGTAGCTTCATGGGGATATATACCCATTGCTTGGTCTTGCTATGCCAGTGGTCTCATTACTCCAGGACTGAAATTCCCACAGCAAAATGCAATTTTAGGAGGAATCACTTTCAGCCTCTGCAGCATCTTTCTGTCACAAGGACACAAGGCTAGCCAAGATGGAGAGAACCACTTTCTCCTTCCCCACTCTTTGCAGTAGTTGCACAAATAGGAAAAAGCTCACAGATCTCTTCCCCGTCCTCTTTATGAAAGCAGAAGAGAGCAGGACACGTTTTTTGCTCCTTGCACAGAGTTGAACAGAGAAAAAAACATCAGCTGGATCCAAGCAACTCAAACCCAGTGCTGACAGCAAGAACGTTGCCGTTTTTCTCACCATGAGACAAGCACAACCTGGCAGATTAATATTCAGACAATACTTACCAGTGAGACTACAGACCAAGGGGCACTTATCTAAAAATGTCTCCTCTCACATCAATAAACATCAGAGGTTGTACATCCACAGAACAGACAGATTTTTTCCATGAAAAGATTAATGTTACTAATTTTGTCACACATTTCTTCAGCTTGTTAAATTCTATGAGGCACTTACACAGATGCATACAAATATGCCATTTATACATCAACAAAGGACTAAAGCAATTACAGAGCATTTTTAAGTGTTATAGCACATACTGTATTATGCAAGCGAGGAACAATATATCAATCTCACTATTCTCCTAGTTGAATATAAATGTAATATCTGTATAATCCAACCATTCATATCTCAGACAAATACTGTAATTACTTACTTTGCTTATGTTGCCCTGCAATATCCTACAGCAGGATGGTATCCCTCATCGCAAATGGCAAGCTATAGGCATTTATGAACACCAGCCTTGAAACATGTACATATAGCATGGTTTGAGGAACAGTTCTTAACATGAACTGCAGGACATGTATGGGAAGATCACCTGCCAGATGATTCCATGGGGAAGGGAGCCTGGAGTACTGCAGATCATTAGATATGACATACTCATCACCACTGAGAAAGAAAATAAAGGAAGAGGAACTGCCACAGGAGATGCTACTAAAGAACTTAGTAACAGTATCATATATAGGCAAAAGTAAACAAAAAAGAACCACCCAGTGTTCAAAGAATCCTTATTAAGTTAAAAAATCAAGTTCTTGGAAGATCATGCATGTCAGTTTTATTGTTTTCTGTGCACTTTTGTTTTCTACCCATTGTGAAGTTGTCTTCTGTACTGCATAGAGATAAACTACCCATCTCATCACTTTATTTACACAAACACATAAAAGAATTATCCCAAGTACTTCTTTGTTCACATTTTCAGTGTATGGTTATCTGAATTTATTCTGCATTTACCACTAATTGACATGAATGTCTCATATTCCCTGACTTAATGATAATCTAAGGACTTTCAGAGATAAGGGCAGGGAAGAAACAAACATAAAAAATACATGTACAACCCCAGAAGCATTTCTCACTTTCTATTTTCTTTTCTCTCTCGAGCGGATTGGAATTGAAGTAGAGTAAGAATTTACTAAAGACACTCACTGTTCTGCTAAAATGAATCATTTCACCTCATTCTCAAACCTAATTAGCAATATGTTAGCGGGTGGAGAGAACAGATAACAGGCATCTAATCTGCCAAACGCTGCATCCACAGAGGCCCATTTATCTGACCTGCGTGGCGTTTGGCGAAAATCTGGACAGATTGCTAGGCCCTTAGAGAAGACGGTCTCTGTATCAGACGTGACCTTGCAATTTCTGAAACACCAGGTTTTAAGTTTCAAGTAGTGAGTATTTGGGTATAAAGCACTGAGCTCTGAGGTAACATGAAAAACTGATTCACAGTGATGCATATTATAGCTATTAAAAAAATAATCACAATTTAGGAGCCATTTACTACCATTACTTCATGAAGGTGACTAATCTGTTCCAAAAATACTGTGTTTATAGTTTGGGACTTCTTTATTTAATGTTCTAGGCAATGACCTTAGGATAAAAATAAAGATGCACTAATACATTTTCTTGAGGATACAAAGTCAGTAGGTAGAGTCTTCCTAGAGAAGGAGGACTTGAATGCCCTGCGTGAGGAAATGCATGATCATGGAAGACTCCAGAAACAGAACTGGGTTGAAAGTAACAGTCCAAACAGCACATGGGACTAATAACATGAATTCCTGGTATAAACTGGGAGCTCATTAGTTGGAACCAGCAACCTATTTTAGTCACAGGATGACTATGAGCCACTTAATTGAATCTGACCATGAAAAGGGCAAGGCGAGGTATTTTCATAAAGAACAGGGAGTATTCATACCACTGTATTGCCTGTACTGAGACCTCCTCTGAACCATGTTGTATCATTTCAGTTACACATGTTCAAAAAAGACTTCAAATTTGAATAGGTGCTGAACAGGACTGTTACAGAGATCAAACATACACCTATCTTATAGGAGGACACTGAAAGGACTTGTTTTTTTTATGCTGAAAAATGCAGCCCAGGAAGAAAGATGATTGCTCGGAGCAAATGCACTGGGGACAAAAGATTTGCTAAATCTATGAGAGGATGTTTGTGTTAGAACAAATGGATAGAAACTGGTTATGAATAAATTAAGGAGGGAAACTCAGAGGAGGTTTGTAATCATCATTACAGGAATGCGGCCCTACAACAACATTCTGAAAGGAGAGACTGGGGTAGAAAAATCTAGGTGGAAATAGGTGGAACCTAACCAGGCTATGAAAAAGACTGTATAATGTTGCACATCATGACCTCTAAACTTCCTTAAAATCCAATGTTTCTATGGGCTTCGCAGAAAGACCTTCATGTCTCTAAAGAGCTGACTGCAGATACAAGCAGCACAGTCCATATAGAGATTGAATTTATTTTGAACAGCATTTTTCATTCTGAACTATATTTATACTTAAAAACAGCCAACTGTAAAACCTTAATGAGGCACAATTGCCCAGTCATATCTTCAGTACCCACAGCAGAATTATGGTGATGCAGTTCAAGATCACATTCGGTGTCACAAGCTATCTATGTCTAAGGAGAACAAGTTGGAAGTGCTCTGCATCCAGCGGGCATGTTTGGCTTTTAAATCTGATAGCTTGTTTGAAGAAGCCAGCCCATTTCAGGAAAAATTAAGGCCATAGAAAAGGAGTAATCTTAACCTGCAAAACAGAGGATGCTAATAGCTAGGACAATGACCTCTGGATATTTATTCTCTATTTAATTAATTGTTTCCTAAATAAAGCCACTAAATTAACCAAAAGCGAGAGAAAAGTCTCCCAGCATGATATATAATAAACAATAATTCCATATTAAATCATTATCATCCCTCTACTCTTGCTCAACCAGTTACAGCAAGGGCACTAATTGTCTCCCATAATCCTAGCTAAGCAATCCATGTATAACTAAAATTTGATGAATGTTGATTTCCAGTACTATTTGGTTTTGTCTCACTAACACATTTTTTTTGTGGTTTCCTACATTCCTGGTATATGGAAGTTCTTCCAGATAAAATATGACTTCTCAAGATAGAAATAGTTTCACACAACTGTTGAATGGAGAAAGTTGCTGAGTTATGAGCCATCATATGGGAGGGAGAAAGAAGCTCCATGACCTCCTGTAATAGTAAGATTTCTAAATGAGCATTTCCATAATATTGACTGAACCTTCTAACTGTTTAAAGATAGGAGGAATTACCATCACAATGGTTAAAAGGCATCAGTTAGTCAATGTTCAAGATACCATTAGAGAACCACCTCCTCCTGTGGAAGAAGATTCATGGCAGCCTAAGCAATTTCTCAGGACACATTTCTCTACAAAAAGAGTTGTTCAAACTGTTGTGGTGTCTGCACAACACTTACATGAACACAACAGGAGAAGATAAGCACTCAATAATTTAGTGTAACAACAATATAATTTCTTCTAAAACAGCTTGTTGCAAACACTGATTTTAACTCTATGGAAAGAGCTTGTTATCTCATTATTAAGGCCTGCCAGAATAAAGCAAATACTGACACAAAAGCTAGAGTCCTTAATATTAATTCAAATGTAAATTTTCAGCAAAATTAATCTCTACTCAAAGAGTAATTCCTCTTTGTTAGAAGAAGATACAGCATTTTTCATACAGCACAAAACACTTTGATTCCTGTTATAAATGTGAAGTGAAGCTATTCAGGCAAAGCCAGTCAGCACCTCCAGAATGTAAAGTCACATCACAGAGCTTCAGAACACGCTTTGAAGGCAGGAACATTTGGAGCTTTACCGAGAACAGAACTGCATATACCCAGCCTGTGACTCTCACTGGCAGACTAATGTTTCCATTCATCAGAACATGGTAAAACACTGTAAAATACTAAATTATTAAGCAAATATTAAAAGTATAACTAAATGACATGCAACTTCTTCATAGATGAAGCCTTCAAGGACTATGTGAGCTAAAGGCATGTGTCCCTTAAAAAAAAAGGCAAATCATATAATCTAGTTTGTGTATACAATCCAGTGCTAAATATAATTATTTTTATATACTTAAAAATCTGTGTATATGGTGAAGTTTCCTAATACACATAAGGATGTAGAGAACTGTGATTCTGAAGAATTGGTTTTACTTGTACATAATGACACCAAGTTGTTACATTGGAAAAAACACAATTAACTTTGCTAGATTTGCCTAACTAAGGAAACTACAGAATCATGTTACATGCTACATCACATGCCTGCCTATGAAGAATTAATCTGAGAACTCACAGTAGTAGAGGTTCACTCTAAACCGCAAATTACTTTGCAATTGCAAGGGTCAAGTGATATCCTAGAATCATCACAGTTTTGCCAAACTGTCTTGGCAACTTACTAATAAAAACATGAAATACATTCACTCGACACAGTGATTGATGAAAACACTAATAGTATTCAGCTTACTTAAAAGAAAAATTACTCTGTCTCTTCAGGCAAGCCAGAATTTCTTTTACGAAACTGAGCAATTTCGAAGTTGTTTTACAGGTTACAACCTACATTAAAGGATCCCTTTGCATTTAAAACTACCCAAACCCCAAATACTATGTGAACAACAGGTATATAGAAAACTTGCCTCTTCCTGATATTTCTTATATCCTCCAAAACTGTGGTCACAACAATCTAATGTCCTGTTAGATGTCCTCCACAACTGCTTTCTGCTTCAATCCGATCGTGTCAGCATTTCCTCACCCATCCTCAACCCAGCCAGCTCACACCTTCCAGCTTCTGTTCAGTTTTCTTCCAAATAATTTTGGGAGTGTCCAAATATGTGCACACACTGGCTAGATACTGAATGTGGGCCAAATTAACTTGATTTTTTCAAGTTTGTCCCTGTGGACCTTCCTGAGGCACAAGGGTGGGGGGAGAAGTGGTGAGAAAAGCTCATCAGCAGCTCTGCTGAATTGTTGCTTTTCCTGAAACTTGAAAAACAGACTAGTGAACACACAGAGAGGCAGAAAAAGAGTGAATATCTCATTTAATGAGAAAAATACAATAGACAGCTTACAATTATCCAGACCAACTCAAAGAGGCAGGAGAATTTCTAAGAACGATAAGCCGTATTTATTTTGCCATTTGTGGTCCAAACTACTTAACCCTGCTAACTTAATTTACATTTATTTCTTATCTGTGCTTATTTTTTTCTTCCCCTGCCTTAGCTTTTTTTACCGTTTTAATTTTGAGGCACAGCAGGGTTCCTGTCCTGTTCCTAATAGCTCTCACTGACAAAAGAACACATGCTCATAATAAAATAGTGAAAAAATTAAAAGCAGAAAGCAACCAAACCAAAACAAACCAGCACCCAAACCTCCACCTATCTATCAGCTGGAGAATTCTCCTTGATTTCATCTGTAGTTAGCTTTTTCTTTGGCAGCTTTCTGTTCCCTTGAAAAGCACCAAGCTCATCTAAAACCTGGCTAAGTATGTTCAGCAGCAATTCCACTTTCTGTTAGTTTTAAGTGGCTAATAACACTGTTTCCATAGAGATGCCAGGAAACTCTGCAGTGGTCTGAGGAATGATGCTTGATTCACTTGACGAATGGGTCCAAGAAGAGTCAAGTTGAAGTCCCTAAGACAGTGGTGCTCCAAACAATTAGAAGCAAATGGACAGTCCCTCATTATACCACAGACACACAAAACACAAATATATGTTTCTAAGTGAAATGTATCTACCCTTCTAACAAATTCCATGGTGCATCATCTACATCAGCCTTTTCTCTGTCAGCCATTATAAAAGCACAAATTTCGATCAACTTGAAACACCTGCACTTGGAATTCCGTGCCAGCAACAAGCTGATAACGTAAGAGGAAAGGAGTCACTCGTATTAATAAACAGTGTAATGGAACTGATACGATGTGTGGCTATTGTTCTTTCAAGTTGCTTTGTGAAGATCTACATCAATTAAATGCTCCTTTTTTTCTTTATCAAATCTCCGAGGTTGTGATGTGCTGTATTTTATTAGTTCAGCAGTCTCATTCAAATAGTAGCTATCTAACACGATCCTTGCAATTAGTACCTTATGTACATTCTTGAACCAAATTTCTCCTCTGGGATTTAAAGAAAACCTAGGGTCTCAGGAGTCTCTCTTGTAATTCAGCTACACGCTACACTTTTACAGCTATGCAAATTAGCTGCAAAGAAAGCTGTGATGTACAGCAAAGCAAGAGATCTGAAAATTAAAATCCTGTAGGAGAGAAAATATTTAAAATTTCCTTTACATTTTTTTCTTTTGTTTGGCTAATCCCTAAAGGCATTAGGGCAGCATGTTCCATCTTGAAAGTCCCTGTAGAATCATGTACTACTGAGCATAACTACAAATGTGATGCTTTGAGCAGCCAGATAATGGTTTTTAATTGGCTCATCATTGCAGATTCAGCCCAAAAGCACAAAAATGAATTTAGAACCAATATTAACAGGTGATAATTAAATTATGGGGTCTGCATGCTTAATATATTGCAATAAGGCAGATGAGGCAACAAAGACCATTAAGTTTAATAATGGAAATCAGTATCTACTTTAGGTACTATTTTATAGCACATTAGCAATGGTTGATTAGTGTTAAATCATAAAGTAAATTTTGTTTTCTTACTGAAGCTTTTTTCACTTCTTTTTCTCTTTACCTGTGTATTAGCGTGCATGCTAAACTAAGAATGCCCATTTAAACCATTGCAAATGAGCAGAACATATAAATAAACCAAATTAATTAATTGTGATGACTTGAGTACTATGTTTCCTGAATAAGATATTTACTTGAATAAGCTATTTAATACTCCTTAATATTAAAACTTACATAGACAGAACAAGTACAATTGGAAACTGTTAGGAATAAACAGTATTAGTAAAAATATTAACCATTAAATCAGCAAGGTCCACAATCCAGATTTCCCATTCTGCCTTGCTGAAGCAGAACTACCTGAGTGCACTGTTCTTACCACTGTAAGAAACAATGCCATGTACAGATTAACCCTGCACGTCATTAAAGCACCAAAACAAACTCTGATAATGTTGCAGCATCACTTCAATGCTTAGAAGAAAATGCTGGTTTATGGTTGGTTTGTTTTTTCTTTTTTTGTACTTTATTTTCTATGCCTTTACACCTCAGGAAAGAAGCAGGCTTTGATTTTTCCCATCTTCTTTACGCAGACTCCACTATATGCCTTTTTCTCCACCTCCACTTTTCTCCATTCAATTTACCTTATCTAATGCAACACTACCTCTTCAATCTTGCAAAACTCTGTGTCTCCAAATTAAAGTTTTCATTCTGCTTGCCTTTCTGCTGCTACCTACACTCCTTTGTCTTCTCTGCAGTCTATCCTGTCAACTTGTTCTTTCCCTTTACACCAGAGCGCTAGGGTTCCTTTTGCTACTCCTAGGTCTGCCTCTTTGGCTTGAGCACAGCGATCAGCTTCCCCTGCTCCTACTCACACTCTGTAAGTAAGAGCTATCAAGTGCTTTAGGAAACTCAGTTTTTCTGTGAGACTTCTTCCCATTTGAGAAGTCTCTCAATTCCACTTCTCTCTTCCTGCTCGAGCTTAGTTTTGATCAGCACTTGTACCTTTCATGCTCTTGAGGATTTTCCATGTTCAGCCTCCATCTGAAATAACCTTCTTCAAAACCCAGCCATTCATTCTCTGTCACTTTCTTTTCCTGCCTTTTAACTTTTTCTAACATCTTTCATCTGGATGGAAATACGAATTCTGTTCCTCCCTATTAAAAATAAAACCCCCACCAAACCCATAAAAATGGTCCATGAATCTTTAGAGTGAGGCAGCCATAAAGTTAATACAAAGTTACCCATTCCTTCTAGTGAACCCGAAGATACATAAATTAAGCCATGGAGGAGAAATATGGAGGTGTAACCACCTGTTTAGGCAGCTCTGCATGAAGCTATTCAGAAGCCTGGGCACCTGACTCTTTGAATGAAAGCACACCCTGAGCTTGAAGGATTGAAATTATCTGCGGACCATGAACCCCAAGGTTATCGCTGGCCCTCAGGGAATATATTCCATAACTCTTTTCAAAGGTGCATGGTTTACTAATACACACTTTTAATATCCTAAGTACTGAAGTCAGATTTCTTGTAAAATGTAGAAGCTGGAGGTAAGAAGGTGGAAATGGCACTTCAGAATATGAAAATCAAAGACTTGGAGAAATTGCCTAGAAGTCAAACGTGATCTGCAGAAATTTTGTATGACATCACTGCCACCCTACTGTTGTTAATGTCAAATTCCAATGGAGTACCATTAAACAATGAAGACTGAAAAAAGATTAGATAACTGAACCAAAAAAACATTTTGTTTCTTTCTTAACATTCAAACCAATAAAACCTACCAAAAACCCCCAAGACACAAAATTGTTTCATACTGGAAGTAAATTTTTACACCCAAACAATATGAAATTGTTCCAACACCTCTGATTTTCACCAAAACCAAAGTAAAGTAAATGCTTAATGTGCTTGACGAGGTTGTGGTGAAGGCTAAGGATTGAACAGACCTTTAATGAAAATTAAATTTGTCAGCTGTATAAAAGAGGTTAGATACACATGTGTGATTGTAACACACCCTCATGGCCCTAAATTGTTACACGCATCCAATGAATTTTACAGCTAAGGTTTTCCCATATATGAATCCAGTGGTATTGCCTTATTTTAATGTACATCATCCCAAGAGAGTGCTCATAATACTTCTGTTTTGCACCACCCTTTATCATATTTATAACACATATTTTGCAGATAATCTATTTTAGATCTGTTTTAGAGATTTACTTTTTACTGGTAATACTTCTTATATATCTAGGTGTAATGCCACTTGGTTTTATTATCATGAGTTCAACTTGATTTTATTACCATGAGTTCAACTTTATAGGCCTTAAAGGGTGAATAAAATGATAAGGAATATATTTCAATCATCTATGAAAATTATTAAAACTTATTCCCTATAAGTCATGGTACTATAGTTTTAACATCCAGTAGCTCACAACCTACTATGAATTGAAAGGAATGTCTTGCAACACCAGAAAACAGATTTTTCAGCTCTACTGATTAAGCTTTTAATGGGCAAAGTATTGGCTCTTAGATCACTAAGACAAAATAAGACAAAAGCATTTTAGATTTTGTTTTTCAAAATGGGTATGGTGCAGGGGAAAATAATATTCTATTTTGCAAGTGATACTTCCACATAACACTGAATCCAAATCAAAATGAACAGAGACAAGAATGAAGATGAGGCAGGTAAACAGGCATTGTAAATGAAATTTACCTGATGGTTCCACAGTCTGTCACAAAAATTCCACTGTCAAACACACAATGCATGCACAAAGCATATCCCATGTACTGAGCACCCTTTAAAAAGTGGTAATACTCAACACCGAAATGGCATTAGCATCCCACATGCAGAGAAATAGAGCAAACTAATTCTAAAAAAGTATGTATCTTTTGAAATGAACCAATAAAAGCTTAGAAACAATGCTCATTAAAGAACCTTCAGCTACTGCTTAAGAAATTCCTTTGAACTTCCAGCAGTACAATTGAAAGGTCTTTCAATGAAACCGCTCTGCAGTCATTGCGCCATTCATACGCAGAGTACCTTACACGCCACCGTGGTCTTTTGTGACCCAGTAAGAATTAACAGCATTATGGGGCCAGTAAAACTTATGTGAAGTGACAGCAACACAGAACTCACTGAATTCTTCTGCAGTTTTCATTGATTTTGACAGCAGTGTCATCTATGCTAGTGGGAGAGAAACCTATCTAGTTGTCCTATGGCTTTTAAAATGAACTTTTATTCTGTGTAGAAGTCTTAACCACACAAAAAATGTTAAATCAGCATTGCCAACTCCAAGTACTCAAATAAAAATGATAAAGTAGTAACATTTATCCATTTATTTAACTTCATTACCAACTTTAGGATACACATTCCTTTGTTTTTCTCCAAAACCATAGGAATCAGACATCTTATTCTTCTCAAGCAAAGGCTGAGTTTTTTAACATACACACACATCTCCTAAAACACTGCACATGCACACACACACACACAAGAAGTATGAGAGTCCCAAAAAACTTCAAGACTTGTCACCATTGTCTGTACATGCACGTATCTTCTCCACAGGGAAACCATATAATAAAGCTAAATAGTAAAAAAAGCTTTAAAAAATCAGGCCAAGAGTTGTAGCAAGCAAGATTAAATCAGTAACAAATCAAGTGTCAAATAATGTCAAGTGTCAGTTCTCAAGTCCAGCAAATGTGGTTCCTCTCAAATGCTGCAGCAACAGTGTCTCAGGTTGTTCACAAATTCATCTAATTGAATGCACTCTCTGGGCTTGCTATTCAGAAAATATGTTTTTAATTCAGAGTCAGATGTGGTGAAATGCCACACTCAGAATTCCTGCTTCTTCTATGCCTGGAGCTCACAAAAATGGAAAGACCACAGGCAGACCTCAGTTTGCATGGAAGTACCTGTGAGCAGAGGCAACATTTGGCCACTCATGAGAACAGAATGTGGGATTTTCCCTTTTCAGGGGACGAGAGCGCTCCCAAAGCCCTTTAGTTTTGACCTCTTTACTGCAGACTTAGCTTCATAGAATCTTCCCTGCAACACTGCACGGAATCCAGAGAGATCCCAAACCTCCTGCAGAGCCCTCTGGCAGCAAATGCTGGAGCCAAAGAAACCTGGGAGGGAATTGTGAGCAACTACAAGGAGATGAAAGCAGCAAAGAGAAAGAAGAAGAGCTGAAGGATATATTTAAATAAACAGTTTGCAGATGAAGCATCATAGAAGAGATTCAAGGCCATGTGTCTCACTTGCTTTTTGTTTAATGCATGGATCTTGCTGTACACTGCAAACCATTTCCTTTGTGCAGCTTGTTATTCAGCTATTCATAAACTGAAACTCAAATTCCTCTTTTACTATTGCCTAATATTACTATTATTGATTTATATGACACTGCCAGACAGAAAATTTAATAGAGAAAGCTGATTTCAATAGAAATTTTTATCAGAACGACAGTATATAATTATAAAATAAAAACAGAAGTTTAATTTTAAAATATTAAACAAATGGAAAATGAAGTATTCATATTTATGAAAATAAAGAAGACTGCAGTTATTACATCAAACCTTTAAAAATCATTACACTTTTAAGTTTAGAAATGGAGAATCCCTGGCAGCAAAATGTGTGAAGACAGAATGTTTATTTATTAGTGTTATTTTTAAAAGGATGTTCCAAGTCAAACTCGACAGCTTGTTT
This sequence comes from Acanthiza pusilla, assembly GCA_036630365.1. NCBI lineage: Eukaryota > Metazoa > Chordata > Aves > Passeriformes > Acanthizidae > Acanthiza > Acanthiza pusilla. Next base: position 16,051,981 of record JAXCHO010000073.1, read on the forward strand.
ACAGTGGGGTCCTGCCCAAGGGTGGCTTAAAAGATATTAAACAGGCACACACCGAGAATATCATGTTACTGTACAAGATACAAGTTTGCCTATGGCTTGATTTTACCGTGACTGCTTTAATGATTTCTTATTTATTTTTCTAGAAGCTCTAATCTGTTTTACCTTCCACTCCCTCTGAAAAGAAACAGAAATGCAAGACGAAACTCCTCACGTATACAACTATATCTAAAATATACAACTTACTTATATTTCCAGCTAGTGGGGTGATATACAGAATCCATGTCAAGCGTCTGCTGATGTTTGCAGATGTTGAATTTATTCATAGAACATTGGCTTTCTCATATCTAATAATTTTAATGAAAGCCAAGAATTTTTGCAGATTTCTCAATTTTCAAAATGGGTCTTAAAAGGATGGTGATTTCATTACAGAACAGTAAGTGTCTGGTAGTCCTTCCCACCATAAAGTTTTGGAAAGAGGACAGCGTTGAGATGCGATGAATTTCCTGCAGGCAGTTCTTTTGCTATCCCATAGAGGAGAGTTATTTCAGAAATATGGCAGCTGCTGCTGACGCTAGGAACATCAAGTTGGAAACTGAGAGTGGGCTAAAGAGAAACAGCCATGACAAACCTGACATTTAATAATTACTTAAATTTACAAAAACTTGTCTTCAAGGGACATTTAAGATATCACACAAATATTTTCCCTATTTTACAAATAAAGAGTTTTTCTTAGAAGCTCCAACACTAATTCTCAACAGGAAAAAGAAAAAAAATGCTTCACAGAGGACAAACCCCTGACTCCAGGGCCTCCAATCTAAAGTGGCCTCAACTCTAAGTAATGTTAGAGCTGCAAGTTGAGCCATGTTTAGCTGGGCAACATTTGGCTGAGCAGAGCTAACTTGAGGTTGATTATTAAAACCCCATAACATTTCCCCAGCACTGTGAATACTTCATTCCAACACCGAGCTACATCTGCTTGCTGAACCTTCAGACAGGACATAGGCAAAATACCTCCTAAAATATATATAAATTAACTGTAAATTAACTATAAATAAAGTTTAATATTAGTATTTTCTAATTTTTTGAGGTGTGGTTATGCAAAACCAAAATTCAATTAATGCTGATGATGTTACATGTGACATATGCCAGGTAATTTCTGTGTGTGCAGATGGTGCACATAGCTACAGCATTCAAAATGGGCATCCACAGCAGAGAAAAAGTGGAAAGGAAATCATATATCAGAACTTCTAAACTACCACACCAGAATTTTCCCTTTTACTGCTGCACGTCTGGAAATAATAGATCTGATGTGCAACATCCTATAGCACTTGAAAATAAAATACACATACGAAGCTACAGACGGTGTAAATTACATTAAAAGACATACAGCAATGAATGCTGTGTACATAAGGAGTAAACTGTAACTTTTCAGACAAAATTTAGCCCTAAATTACTTTTTAATCAGCATCCCTGACATAAATGGGAATTCACAGGTATAAACTGAGGCATAATCTTGCCCCTTGTAGCTATGTTTGGGTTTTTCATTTGAAGCAGAATCTAATTTGCAGTATTAAAATAGCATTATCAGTCATTTATGTAACATAGCAATTAATTTACCGCCCCTCCCACCTCAATAATAATGTTTACCAAAGAATTAGACAATCCAAGCTTAAAAAATGAGTTTTGCATTCTAGATCAATTTGTCAAGACAGTAATTTCTACTTTGACAATAACAAAGAGGTTTCCTGAATTACTGTTTAATGTTGGCATTTAGATGGAGCAATCTTTTACAGTGCACTGGAAGTTTACACTGAAAACATGGCCTGACATGCCTCCATTTCAGTGGTATGCTGGCACTAGTTCTCATTTTTTCCCTGCTTTTTTTGTTCCTGCCTCCAGTTTGCTAGCACAGGGAATTGATCTAGCTCAAAAATAACCTTAATATGGGGTTTTTTCACCCTGCAACTTGGCTTAGGTCCCTGATCTGGTTCACTGCATGGCTGCACAAATACTTCTACCAACACAACCAAGGAGCTACAAGGACTGTGTAAGCCTGAACTGCAGCCAAATCCAATTACATGTCAAACTATGGTCTACATTTGAGCAGACAATTTTAATGTACTAGATGTAAGGGATGTTGAGAGGTCTGTAAATGTTATGATTACCAGCTAGCTGATAACACTGATTTATGGTGGCTGCTGTGAGAAGAGTGTAACGGGTTAATTCAAGTGCTTTATTTAAAGGGGTTGGGTACAACAGCTTCATATGGGCCCACTCGAGAAAACAGATGTCGCTGAGTTTTAAGTTTTACAACTGTAAATGTTTCATATACATGAACTTCTCAAGTCTGTGTGAGTTCTAATACAGACCATGCCAGAAGAACCCCAGGAACAAGGACTTGTACAAAGACTTTGAGAATGAATAAAATGTCCAGACTTCAGAGACAATATTAGGAGGCTGATGGTGAACTGTGCAGTGTTGGAGAACAATTACACCTTTCCCAGTGCTTTTTGCCTTTTATTTTTCCCTGATCACAGTTCCAAACTGCTCACCTTAATATTTGGCAGGCAAGAGGCCAGGGCAGAAAAATAATCCTTTATTAAACTAACAAAATAAAAACTAACCAAACAAAAAAAACCCTAGAAGCCCACCCAATTGCAAACTTATGCCTTACTACCAGGAACCAAAGAATCCATGCAAGAAGAGTTGGTTAATATTTCTACCTACTGTCTTTCTGTCATTCACTTCTCTCGCAAAAAAACCTTGGGAAAGAAACAACACAAAGCAAATTACTGGCTCCTCACGATTTCTTCTGGTGTGCACCTACTGCTGGGCCTAAAATGTTGTTAGATCTCAATATGGAGTAGTTTCATAAAGAATAATTTTAGTGTATGGAGAATAGTTTTCCTTTTAATTAGTAGTTAAGGACATCAAGAGAAAAAACGATTTAGGCACCTGCTCTGTGCAACAGACTTTTGGATGTATCTTTCTTTTCATTTGTTCTAGAGAAAGACCAAAGCATAACCTACTCAAGGAAGGTTATACACTAGAGTTCTACCCATCAGCATGTCAACATGTGCTCTGTCATGGAGCAAATGTAGTCAGGTTATCATGTCACTGTTCAGCACTTAAAAATAATCTTAGTGCCCAAAATAAGGAAAGAAATCATGGGCTCCTTCCCCTTGAAATAGAGAACAGCCTGCAGAGAGAACAATGTACGGCTGCTCTGTGGATCTCAGGCACTGAGCAAGTCCACGCAGGTGGCTGTGAGCTGAGGGTGTGAAATTGCAGTGCTTGTACAATGCGAGGTGTCAGGAAATTTGCAAATTCACAGCCTCAGCTCCTGTGCCTGGGGCCCAGAGCCCTGTGAAGCCATGGGGACAGGCACAGTGCCGTGCAGGGCGTGTCACCGCCCCAGCACCCCCTGCTCCAGCAGCACAATGTCTCACTGGAGCAGGATCTGCTCGGGTCACAGTGACGCTCTCAGGCTCAAGGTATTGTTACTCAGGGTAACTGGAATTTTTCTGCTGGCTGTGTGTGACAGGAACGGATCTGAACAGAGTTTTTTTCCTTTTATAAATTCTATCTGTAGTGTGCTTTTGAAAGGTAGTATTTCCTTAATCTAAAATGATCAGAGGTAGTACATCTCTGTTAGTTTCAAACGTGAGAGCCAAGATTCATGACACCATAGTTTAATGCTGCTCTTATCAGAAACCTGCAGAGATTAGAAACTCTAAGAAAAATATTGATGGACGTTCTCAGGCTTTCTGGATTAGTCTGGCATTAACTACCAGTGGCTTGCTTTCTTTGACAACTCCTTTATAATTGGGCACAGATGGATGAAAATACACTACAAACACAGTGAGATTTTCTTTAATCATTAATTTTCACTTAATTTGCCAGATGGCTTCGGTTTCTAGTGTACACTTTATTTGCTGTTGTATCATTTGCAGGGTAAGTTTTACTTTTTTTTGGTTAAAGTTTTATGTATCCTGAAGTCTTGATTTTGTTATTGTCGTCTAATCTCTTTCTAAAGACTAAAGAAGATTAATTAGTCTATTTGATTATTTTAATTTCTTGTAAGCACTTCAGTCTCCCCTCTCAGAAACAGCAGACTTTTACACGACCAATAAAGTTTTAATGTTGAAAGTTAAAATTTCCCAAGCTCATGTATAAAACGTGACTGTAAAAGTAGCCTTTCCTAATGCATGTGCACTGTTCATGAAAATGGGGCATGTTCATTCACACATCTGCATCACTTTTTCTACCTACTCTTCTCTCTGCCTCACCTCACACTGTAATTGTTGATTTCACACCCCTTTGAGAAAGTATTTGAATGGAAAAATTAAATATTCTATTCAGAATAAAAAAGTGTTTCATAAACCTGCATTTTAACTACAGTTACAAGTGACTTCAGAAATCATTTGTGTTTCACGACAATTCATTTCTGAGCTTGTTTATTCTTCAGGTATGCCATGATGCTCCTTTATAAGCTTTTCATCAAGTCCTTCTCTTTAACCTAGGATGGTAAGATGCTATTATTTTTTGGGTTAAAAAAGGAGATGGCTGCTAAGTATGTGGAAAACCTTTTTCTGATGTAGCGTTAGATGTACTGCAGTTTCTTGTCTTTTTATAGCCCAGGATTTACTCTAAGCTCTCTGTTACCATACTTCCCCAAGGACAACATTCTGTGAGAAATGCATTGGACACCAGGGAGGGCAGCATATAAAGAGCTTCTCATCATAGGCAAAAACAGGAGAATCTTTTAAGTGTCAAGTCTCTGATGAGCAAGAGGATTAAAGGAAATGCTAAATTTGAACCTGAGCATTTTCCTGCCATGGGGTTCTTTGCATTTATACAACTTTGGTTTGTTCTTAGTGACTGTTCCTTCAATGAGGCACTGATGAGACTCTGTCTGAAGGTCATGTTATGCTTTCTGCTGATGCACTGGATGTAACATTATGCTGAACTGATGAATGAAGGCAGAAAGGAGAATGGAGAAAGTGTTAAACGGATATGAAATGGAATATTCAGAAAACAGCCCCAGGCAATCAGAACAGGGCAGGGATGAGTGAACAAAAGAACAAGGTTATCTACTCTCATATGTTAAAAATTCTCAGGGGGCTCTGTGTCAACCTTTAAAAAAAACAAACCAGAACAATGCAGCAACAGAAACAAGAAAGGAAGAAAGGGAAAAAAAAATCCCCATTTCTTTCCTGTCTGGAAATGTTACTTTATCTTCCGTTGCAGCAATGGATGCCTTTACAAGAACAAAAGGGAGTGAACAGGAGGTATAATTAGACTTTCCAACATTTAAACAGTTACAAAACTATTTTTTTTTTCCCCTGGAGAAAGATGATTCAAGTTTCTTAATACATGGTATTTAACTTAAATAATACAAGGAGCAATGCAACTACAGCAAAGGCTGAGAGCCAAGATTCTTTTCACATAAAACCGGTAGGCAAAGTAATTTTGTAGAGCAGTTTGCCTGCTTAGGGATACAGGCAGCTCTCAAAATAAAGAAGAAATCTGAACAATATCAAAACATCAAGTGTGCATTTCCATTGAGATTCCCAAGACATCTACTGAAAATTCCCCCTTGATGTGCACTCATATTTATAATAAGAAAACAAACTCTCCTTTGATGAGTTAGAATTACAGCTATGAATCCAAGTTTCTACTGATTTTCACACAATTCCTATTTCTCCAATTTCTTTTTGACAAAAAGTAAAACCACATCAAGAAAACACTCCTAATACAATAACTAATAAAATTCCAGTAATATGCTTTAGATCTTCAAATTGATGCCTCTGTAAAATTTAAATTATACATCAGAAATTTCCAAATGCTATAAAGGAAAAACAGAGAAAAAGAAAAACTCTTGTTTGTAGAAACCGAATGGTACAGGTAGCTGTATCAGTTATACTATTCAAACCATGTCCTGCAGAAAATACACTGGATCCTGCTGAAATCAATGGAAACTCCACATGCAGAACTGAGAAGGGGTTTTGGCATCACACTGCAACTGATGGCAAATGTTTACGTCATTTTAGTCCCATCTGATACATTCATGGCAGATATGGATTCCAAGGTAGGTATAAATCAAGAATAATGAACACTAAGTGTGACACTTTAAAGGACAGGATTAATACGCATAAGACATGCACAACTGAAATTAAGTTGTTTGGCCTTTCTTTTTAATGACAAGACAAAATTTAAGGCTCAGCAAACTAAACAGAATTTTTATTTGACTAATATAAGCTTTAAATGGAATGTGTTGTTAGCAATGGCATTTAAGAAAAGGGAAAAAACAGAGTTAGTGAGGCTTAAAAACAGCAAGGGAGTAGAATATGTTCCAGTAAGAAAGCATATGAATCACAGGGAACTGCTTTCTGTTATAGCAACAAGATCAATTAGATCTGCAACAGCTGAAAACCATTAACTGCTGTTGGCTGCTGTTAGCGTAATGGGTTTTTTTCTGCTCCTTATTCTGGTGTCAGTTTATCACTTTACTACCCAAACAGTTCTGCCTGAAGCCCTGGTAATCTTAAATATAGAATTGTTAGGAACAAAAGAAAATCTTCCAGCATACAAATTGAAGTATTAAATATTACTAACCTGTTTATAGATTAAACACAGCTTCAGCTGCCAAATTTGTTCACTACAGTGTCAGAGATGTCTTTGTTTTATGTTTTAATTTTTTTATTTTGTGAGAGGCAGAGGCAGTCGCCTAATGGTAGTCAAGTTAATTAATTTCTAGCCAGCCATATATGAGGGAAAAAAATGGGGCAAGAAAAGCTTCTATAGAGCAGCCAGCAACAGCACTTCTTTCTTCTCCTACTTTATGGAAAACAACCAAAATTAAGTTGGTCAGACTCCTGTTCTCACTGTCTCAGGGTTCCTGCACTGCCACATAGTGTGTCCTCACTGTCCACAAAGTTCTGTACCTGTCCTTGCTCCTTTCCTCTTTCAAATTAGCAACACATCACCTTCTCTAAAACCATGCCATCTTTCTACACAGTTTACCTACAGCACAATGTTTCTGATTTTGAGAAGAGAAGAACGGTATGTCTTTTACTATATTTTCATTTAAATATTCATAGCATAACACTCAAAGTGACAGGCGGTCTTCTAGATGAAGTTTGTTTTCTTCTGCTCATTAATGGCGCAACCTCAGGCAGCATTATTTCTGTAACTTGTCAACTCGGCTTTCTCAGCTCAGTGCTATTCCATTTCTTCATCATCTTGGTGGCTGCTTTTACAGGCTTTCAAATTGTTGAGTGGGAAATATCAGGAACACCACTGCTTACACCCTGGGCTAAATTAATGCCTCGTGTAAGAGGAGCCATGTAAGCACGTGTTAGATTTTTTTTTTTTTTGTAGTGGGTGGTAGGGGAAATGAAATGCCAACACTGATTTATGTTCTCAGGATTCAACTGAGAGATAAGCCTGTCTGCTTCAAACAATGAGGTGTGGTTAAGAGATCCACAAGACAGTACTAAACCAATGAAAAACATTTGTACAGGACATTCAGACACTAGGTTGACTTAGCCAGGGTTTGCAAAGTAAAACAGACCCCAGCTTTGATGAAGACTTGATCCTAATGGCTGTGCCTTTCAGGATTTCTGAGTTTAGATTCCCACACTGCCTGCAGTTTTAGAGTAAGTCACAGACCTCTGGTGGCCAACACTAGTGTGCTTGCATGTCAGCCTGCAAATGGGACATGTTTAACACCCCTCTCTCTGTCCTGGGCACAGCTACATCATGATCCCCACTGACTACAGGGGCAATAAAAACCTGTTTTCTTTATCATCTTAATCAAAATTCTCTTCTTCCTATCCTTGTGCTCTGGACAGAGGCCCCTCTGGGGCTAGGATGGGACTGAGAAGTACAAACATCTGAGGTGTACTTTCAAAACCTTAATACATATGTATTTCAAGCGATATCCCACAGCCCCTCCTCCACTGCATCACTTGGCTGCCTGACATCACCAGAATATCTGAGCACCTGTAACTCAGCAGAAGTTGTATGAAATTATAGGAAATCATGTTGCCAAGAGCCACCTGTAAGCATGAAGAGGAAATCAGTGATGGAAGACTCCATCTTACCCTTTTGTATGTGATTAATGACATGCAAATAATAAAAAAAGAAAAATTGCAATATTTCATAATAATTTATATAGCAACTAACCCACATTTCTTTAGTTGTCCTAACTTTCATTCAGACCTACAATGCCATTTAGTATTTGCCCGTGTCTTAGAGAGGAAAACACTTTGAGAAAGTCCCTGTGCAGCTGAGGGAATGGGGTGGAGGGTAGACAAGATGTATATGAAGAATAATGCAACTATATTTAAGGATCAATTAAACAGCAAATTGTGTTTTCACCTCAGCTGTACAGTAGTGTTAATTATGAAGTGTACATTTACAATAGCCAGCCTGGAGTGTGAGCAATGTTATGTTTTGTTTTAGTGCATGAGATGGATTTTTTATTAAAAAAAGGAGTACTTTCAAAACTTTTAAAATTTCTCTCTCAGACCTTAATGTGCAAGCCAGTCCCGTAAAGAGGGCCCTGTTCTTTCTCTTTTCTTCCTTTCTGTTACCAGGATCAGAATAAAAGAATGAATAGGGTTATGAAGACGGTAAAGGACCTTGAGGTGAAGCCGCATGAGGAGCAGCTGAGGTCACTTGGTCTGTTCAACCTGGAGGAGAAAGACTGAGAGGAGACCTCACTGAAGTTACAACTTCCTCACAAGGGGAAGGGGAGGGGCAGACACTGATCTCTTCTCTTTGGTGACAGTGACAGGACCCAAGTGAATGGCCTGAGGCCGTGTCAGGGCAGGTTTGGTTTGAGTTGGGTATTAGGAAAAGATTCTTCACCCAGAGGGTGGTTGGGCACTGAACAGGCTCCCCAGGGAAGTGGTCACAGCACTGAGCCTGACAGAGTTCAGGAAGCATTTGGACAATGCTCTCAGGCACAGGGTGTGACTATTGGGGTTGTCTGGTGGAGGGTCAGGAGTTAGACTCAGTGATCCTTGTGGGTCCCTTCCAACTCACGATACTCTATAATTCCACAAAGAATTTAATTTGGTAAAAGCTATTTTAAGATTTACAGTGGTTTAGCAAAATAATTCTCAAGTTAAATATTTTGAAAGCATCTTGTTTTTGAAGCGGAATGCAAGTAAGAAATAAAGCAGGTGCAAACAAGAAACATTTTCTCAGGAGTGAGTGTTTGAATTCAAGTCCTGACCTTAATCTCCCTGGCAGCTCACAGACTAACGCTGCCCAAGTCAGAGAGTGGTGATGACTGTCAATTGCTCTCAGTACAAGGAAACAGACATTACAATGCTATTACGGACTTTTTACCCTCCTTCCAGCCTCCATGAACATTGTCTGACTAATCTGGTGAACTATACAACTTGATCAGCTATTTTATGTGGTCACTAGATTAGGGTAGAACCAGGACTGCTTTGGAACTTGCGGAGTTGGCATCCTTCCATGTATAACCTTTCAAGGGCTGAAACAAACTGTGCTGCCAAGATAACAACAGTGTAGCTTGAATAATAAGAAAGTATTTTGGACATGAATTTAATTTCAGGTTCATTATTAAGCCTTAATGAAAGTTACTCTTTGGGGGGAAATCCAGCCTTTGGACAACTACAATGCTGCCCTACCTCTATGCAAAGTTTTATATCACTGTATTCTTAGCTTACAGTACTGGAACAGGGTTTGATTATAACCTGTACCGTACATAAAAGAATGAAATCACATTAAGGTCTTTGCTAACTGCTGATGTAACCAGCAATTTCTGTTACAAATTTGTATGTGATGCCATTAAGGGAAAATTATCTTATGTTTTCCACTTTGAAAAATCTTGTATCTTCCCCCAAAGCAGACAGTTTTGACTCTGAATGACATGTCAGATTTTACATTCTCGTAGCAAAGAACTTACTAAGAAGGCAGTAGAATCCACTGTGCAAAACATAATAAAGAGATTTGTTTTTAAGTGAAGGAAGGGAGAATTCGTTCATTTGGTTAAAGGGAGCACTTGGGGACATTGTACTTGAATTTATCACTCTCTGGCAATGGTAATTTTGCCATCCTATCTAGAAAAGCAGAGCAAAGAATCAACACACCAAGTAAAATTTCTCTCCTTCCACCCAAAAGATTATAATGTGAAAAGAAAAAAAGACAAGGTTGTTGAGGAAGGGAGAAATTATAACTTAACAAGGAGGCAGCCCACAGCTGTCACTCAGGAACCAGACTGGAAAATGTTCTGGTATATTATAATTTTCTAAAAGGTTTATTTTTGTAAAACTGCGAGTAATCTCAATGACTAAAATACCAGATACCAATACCAGGAATAAAGGATTAAACAACAGTTAAAGTATGGGACCTAAATAAATACAATTTTCAGAAATAAATTCACCTTACATTCATCTACTTCTATGTTTGAAATCTGTGCTTCAAATTTAAATGTAAATGGATTAAGCACAATGCTGAAGCCCTTCTAAGCATTTATATGAAAGAAATATTAATCTTGGCTTTCAGTGTGTTTATAGGATTTGAAAAGTCACCTGCAATCATAAAAGCTTTTCTAAGCTGTATTCTGAGACAGTTCTGTGGAATACCTTCATTCATAACAATGGAACTTTTATTTCAAAACTTGACGGTATTAGTTAGTTTTAGTATCTACTTCATGAAGTACCTTGTGTTAAAAAAACCCCGTGGACTTCACAAAACATCACCTGGCATTTCTCTCCTTCTGTAAAAGAAATACTATGCCAGGAGTGTTCTTATGAATTCCCTCCTTTGCCTGTTAGACAAGCAGGAAGATTTCTTGCAGATCAGGATCAGGGGGTGTGGGGGGCGATCATTTCTGTAGGATGAAGCTTTTTTGAAGAGAGTGGTTTTGCAGATGTTTTCTCTAACCTCATGTAGTCAGTCAGGGATGTTTTTTGTGCATGGAGAGTGTGTTGGTGGAGAATCTCCATCCCCACTTTTTGCATGCTTTTTCTTGGATACTGCCTAAGTAAAAATGAATAATTTCACTGTTGATCACTTTTTAAAAGCTACATCTGAAACAAACTATTGGCATACTTGAGAGGCTCCAGGTTTAAAGAGAGAAAGCTGTACAGAGAGAAAAAGTGTTTCCTTGCCTTGGAGCTTACAACAGTGTCTTGGATGGGATACAGCACTTCATCAGAAAGGGCGCTGCTTCCACACAGTCTTAACCACTTCCCAACAAAGAAGTTGTACCTTTGGAACTATGCCTGGTGGTGGCACAGTATTTTCCATCTTATGACTTAAGCTATGACAATGGCAGAACTTGAAAGCATAAATCAGCCTGAGTTCCATGAATGAGATCAAAGTCATGACATCTTCCTTCTCTTAAACAAAAAACAAAAAAAAAAAAACAAAAACAAAAAAAAAACAAACAAAAAAAAATTTGGCTCAAAGGCTTTGTTCCGATAGTAATAGTCAGCAGAAAAGCAGAATAGCCAGATGATTACTCTGTTTTTTAACAGATGACTCATCTTTTGATGAATCTTGAGGGAAAAGAGCACTGGGTTTCTTGTCTTTCCTGGAGCAGCTTCAGGCCTTAGTGAGTCAAGCCTCATGCACTGAGAAAGACAAATCTATGATGTTTACTACTGTGTTAGTAATGAACATGCTGTGCATCAGCTAGCACACATTCCTTCTTGAGGCATATATTTAAAACATATTACTTCAGCAAACACTAGATAATTAGCAGCTCTTAGTTGTACTTTAATCTCTTACCTCTTCCTGTAGCTTTTAAAATGCTATCAGAAATAAGAGTTGTTCCATATTGCATCGATCCACCAAACAGATCTGACAGAAACCCAGTTAAAATATTTTGCAATTTCCTCACTGGGCTACAAAAGGGTTAAACAGCCAAGCCAAAAAGCCTTTAATGAAAACACTACAATGACTTTGCAATTGTCTCACAATAAACCTATACATTTATGGATTTTCTGTGCACTAAGAGTACAAGAGGAGCTGGTCCAGGTAACAAGTTTGGTTTAAGATTACAGTTCAGCCGGCACAGAACACGGAGTACAACTGCACTGCCACTCTCTCGACAAAGCCTACATGGGCTCAGATATGGTTATTAATTACATGAGAACCCAGCTTTTTACAGTAAGGAGCTGCTCGTACTAATTAGGCTCTGATACATCCAAGCCACTTTTGTGATTCAGTTCCATAATACAAATGTTCCTTTTAAGATGTGTGCTACACACATGATCACAGCCAAACAGATGCACGGGACGAAAAGTGAGGAAATGAGGGGAAAAAAGCTTTCTCGGTCATTTGAAGTTCCTACCATTGCATTTGATTTTTCAGCCCCAGTACCTTCAAAATTCCCAAATCCTTTTTTTTCTATATTGTGCGTTCCACCAATCTACTAAATTATTGAAATTTAATTACATTGAGTGCATATTTCAGTTGTAGTGGAATTTTTCTGCATATTTGCATGTACTAGTGACCATTAAAGTTTGCTATATTCTTGTAGAATATTTCTCATAGAATATTTCAGTTGCTATTTTTCTCGCTTGCCAACTCACTTCTTAAAGATGATGAATTAAAAAAAACAAGCCACAACCATAAATCTGTGAGGACCTTATTGTTATCTAGGCTTTAAAAAACAGACAGGGAAGCATTTGAAAATGTTTTTTTCACAAGAAATATTATTGGAAGAAAATTTATATTGCTTCTGCTGTTCTAGCATCACTGCATATGAAAAATTTGAGGGAATTTATCATTACAACCACCCTGCAAGGTAGGAAAACTTACTATTCCCATTTTACATGTAGGGAATTAAAACACACCCAAGACTAAGTAACACGCCATGTTATAAAAGAATGTGGAACTGAACTTTCATCTCCCAAATCACATACTAGCATTCACATCACACAAACCTAATTGCGTCCTTGACTAGAGATAAATAGCAGACAGCCTACCCAAAATGGTATTACTGTTTAACTGCAGAAATCACATTTCATACAGATTTAACAATTCTTCAACTATGTTTCCCCATCAACTTAACTCACTCCTGACAATTACCCAAACCTATAAAAAAAGCCAACCAAAACTACCTCAGCTGTGAACCAAAGGTATGAACTGATCACATAATAACTCAGAAACAGCATGTTAGCCTTTCCATTTAGTAACTTAAAACAAAGATGTCAGCCTTTCTGTTCAACTGGGAGTTCAAGTTCAGAAGATGTCCTTTGCTTGTTCCCCCAAAAATGATGTAAGTATGTAAATATTTCACTTGCTCACATCCAGTTTATCAGTTATCTGTTATTCTGTAAGAATGACCCTTTTGGTCATTACCAGTCCCAATCACTTGTGTCAATCATGCACAGGGCAAGTAATTTTATTCCTATCAGCTTACTGATTAAAATGTTATGCACTACAAAGTGAAGAACTGACTCTTACAGGATCCCAATAGAAAAGGTCCCTGGTTTACAGGTATATTGACATCCCTTTGTTTGCCAATTTCTAATTCAGTTAGAAAGCCAGATTGATTTTGTATCATTATTTTTATATAAAAATGTTAGACAGTGCTATGTCAAGCTTTAGAGAATTCTGTATATCTCATAGCAACAATATCAGCTTTCATCAGCCAAAGTTTTAATCTAATAAAGATGGATGAACAGTTAAACAAATATTGATTGGTGTACGTTGCACATCTCTTTTTTATTTCTGTATCAGTGGAGACCTGCACTACATTACTTCACCTACAAATGATGTCAAGGACAGGCTATGATTACATCCATAATTTTTGTTAACTTTAAATACTTGCTTACAGACAGGAGTAAGATATTGAATTCCAGTTAAATTAAAAAGAGGGGAAAAAGAATAAGAACTTACGTTGGCTTCTAATTCTGACCTAGTTTTCACGTTTCTCCAGGAATTTATTATATGCCTCACACAAGGACAACAGGGCAAGATTTTGGTTGTTTAGTTATCAAAGTAATTTCTGATTAAGTATTTGCCAAAATGGTGCAGGGAATTGTCTGAAGAGGGAGGAAAGAAAGAAGAAAGGGGAGGAGTACAGGGGAAAGAGTGAGGACAACAAATTATTTTAAATCCTCTTTTCCCATGGAAGCAGAAACACCTCTGAGGTCAGGCTTCAGGAGTTTCAGCTGTAGGCTGACTGGTCTCACCATCTGTGACCTTGCAGAGTACTCCCATAGCATTAACATTAAAAGTTTCCTAAAGTGAAGTAATTTCAAATGACTGAAACTCATATGTGCATTTACTCATTTTAAGTGAATACAAAGTCTTTTTTTAACCTTGTTAATCTCAGACCTGAATCTTATTTCCCTGCCTTTTTGAATATGATTTGTAAATCAAGCTTCATGTAGGAAGCAACCTAAGGCAAGTACTGTATTTACAGTGTATTTTAATTCTCCACAGTCTGATATGTAAAATTCCCAGTTATGTCTTGGTTGCACCCAGGACACGGAAGCGAAGACCCAGCTGCACATTGCAGAGCAACTCTGTAGAATAATAAGTTAACACCTTGAAGAAACTTAAGAGTGCCTTCAAACTGGCCATGTGTGCAGAACACACAGAATCTAGAAATTCCTCTACAATGGAGAAATAATCAGGCCTAGTTGTGTTAAATAGAAGATAAAGAAAATACTTACAAGGATATGATTATAAGGAATGTGAGCAGATTGCTGTCTTTCATTCAGAGTCTTATCACAGAAAAGAGGATATATTAGATGTAAAGTTGTATTTGGCTAGACTTTGGCTGAATGAATATAAGCCACCAATTCAGTTTATTTAATTTAAAAAGCAGGTCAAAGTGCTGCTTTCAGCTACCTATTAATATTGAAAGGATCTTCTGGTTATTACAGCTATACTCCAAAATGTCTTCAAAGCAGTACAACTATACTAAATCGTATGTCTTGCTGAACAAAAAGAATGATGACTAAACAATTTTTTTAGACTTTAGAGTGCAAAAAAATCATTAATAACACTAGACTAAAAAATAACCAACTTATCTTTCCATGGTATTTCCACCTGAATGTATCTGAAAAAATTACCTCAAACTAATCAGAAAGAAATATTTCCTTTAGAAATAAATTCTCCCTGATCCTCTCTTCCCTCCTACACTGGTTGTAAGCATCTTTTTCCTCCATAAAGCAAGTCCTGATAAAATTATTAGCCAAAGAGTAAAAAATTCTGGAAACACTATTTCAATTAGATTCTAACAAAAATAATGACAGCATTAACATTAACCGTACAGAATTAAAAAAAACTGATTGTTTTTTTAATTTGAGGGATCAGAGATCAAAACGGGGAACAACAAAAGTCAAATTCAAAAGAGAAGAATTATGTTTCCCATATTACACCATCTAGTCTGTAATACCTTGAGCTCCTGCTACTCAGTTTCATTATGTCCTTCTGCCATTCATTCATACTTTATTTACCGTGATGTTAAAATGTGTATAAAAAGCTAGAATAGTTCCAAAATAGAGGTTGATAAACACTGTTGCAAATGGTGCAAGACAGTCTCTTTACACTACAAGTTGGTATTAGGCTCCAGTTTCGAAAACTTGTACACACTGTGAAAAGTGACAAGGACTAAGTAGAGTGAGCAGAATTAAGCAGGTGCCTAAGTTTTTGTAGTATTACAACCTTATTACTACATTAGGTGGGGTTTGCTTATTTTTAAGGACTAGAGGGTTACTACAAGCTCAGTTTTGGCTTTCTCCAGACGAGGTTGGCTACAATGTGATATACATGATATTCCTCTTCATCACACCAAACATGAGCTTGGGTTTTTTCTCCAGAGAGAGAGAGAGAGAGAGAGAGAGAGAGAGAGAGAGAGAGAGAGAGAGAGAGAGAAGTGAGTATTATTTCAGCTAATTATTATTAGCTAATCAAAATGGAAATTCCCAGGCTATTTGCCATTTACATTACAAGCGGATCTCTTTGTGGAGAGAAAAACTGACAATCATTCAATATTCCTGTAATAATACTGTAAGTATCTGTTTGATAACAGCAATAGTCTCATTTATTCAATTTATAGCTAATCCATAGCAATAATTTAATATTTTGCAGTAAAGAATTCTATTAAGAAAGTGCCATTTTGTGCACGATGACAAAGACTATCTGTTCACAAGTTAACGCTTTGCTTCAGAATTAAAGAGTTGTCCTCTAAACGACGACAGATTTGATGGGAAGGCTGAGGGAGGTACAATGCAGCCCACATGCTCTAGGCAATTTCCCCATCTATATAAGATACATCCAGCCCTGTCAACCCCAAACACTCTCTGTCTGAAAAAAAATAATAAAACACTGAGCTAAATGACTTTAAATTTGTTTGCTTATTACAGGTGCAATAAAACCTCACAATCTCTAAAGTATGTAATTCTGAGACAACAGAATGTATATCAAGCACTTTGTTGGACAAGAATGGAGTAAAATCCATCTGACTTAGTAGCTATGGATCTGTGAAGAACTTAGGGCTTCAAAATATATAATTGTATTTTCATTGGACTGAAAGACTTGATTTGACTGTGTATTAGGTTTGAGTGGTAAGGTTTTGGTGGGGGGGGGGGGCTACAGTGAGGCTTCTGTGAGAAGCTGCTGGAAGCTTCCCCACATCTAAGAGAGCCAATGCAGCCAGCTCCAGGACAGATCGCTGCTGGCCAAGGTTGAGCCCATCATGATGGTGGTAGTGCCTATGGGATAACAGACTTGAGAAGGGCTCTGTGCTGAAGCAGGGGAACACTGTGAAGAGTCCATCTCTTGCATCCCAAACCCACTAGATGAGGAGGAAGGAGTGGCACAGACAACGTGTTATGAAATGAACGCAGTCCCCATTCCCTGTCCCCCTGCACCACTCTGGGAAGGAGGCAGAGAAAACTGGGAGTGAAGCTGAATTCAGGAAGAAGTGGGGTGGGTGAAGGTGTTTTTAATATGCGGTTTAGTTTGTCATCGTCCTACTCTGATCTGATTGGTAATAAATTCAGTTAATTTCCCCAAGTTGAGTCTGTTTTGCCTGTGATGGCAATTGGTGAGTGATCTCTCCCTGTTTTTCATTAGTTTTTCTTTCCCTTGTCCAGTTGAGGAGGGAAGGGATAGAGCAGCTCGGTGGGGATCTGGCATCCTGCCAGGCATCCACCACAGACTGTTTATATATTGCTGCTTATGGTGATAACTTTCAATATATCATCACAGCATCTAAAAAAACACAAAGAAAAACTATTTTCTTCAGATATTTGCACTGACAAAACACTTAAATACATTATCTGAAGCAAGTTATTACTTAAGCATTAAACTAATGAGACAGTCAAAATACTGGAAAATTATAATCTCATCACAAATCAGATCACAATGTATCTCAGCTAATTAGCAGAAGAAAAGCAGTAATAAATTACTTTGTGTTTCTTGTTGGCCACTAAATCGGCTTTCAACATATTTTAAACAGTACTAAATATGAAACCACTGCTTCTTACTAACAAAGAGTTATTAAAACACCCAATTTCTACTGTTTTTAAGTGTTTATTTTTTGCAAGCCTTATAGAAAATAACAAAGCTTTTTTGAAGGGGGAGCAATGGATGTTTTCAATGAACATATGGCAATAGTAGCATTTATCTAATATACCTAAAAATATGTGCTGATATATATAATGGCTAAAGACATAAAGACACTACAGATAACACCAAGCACTTCAAGCCCAAATTTAAGGGCAGGTCCCCAAGGCATCATGAATATTCACTGAAAGTTCTGGTCTAGGATGAGGCTGGTAGCTCGGCTATTCCCAGAGGAGGGACTGTGTTTCTCATACCTCCCCAAACTGTGGGCTCTCAAATGATGACTAAACTCTGCTCAGTCCAACATCTGGAGATAATCCAGGGAGTTCACTTTCACCAGCTGTCCTGTGTAAGTGTCTCATTCCATGGCTGTAGATCGGTGCGATGACCTGATTACCTCCTTGTTATTCCATAATACAAATTACCAGGCTTCCATTCTCATTTACTGCTTTTTATGTGATGGTGCAGAAAATGAGGCAGTAGTCTTTCAGGAGTTAAATAAGCGGAGCAGGACTGCTGCTTTCTGTGACATTCACTCACTGAAGAACTGCAATGCTACGGATGAAAGCACTAAGCAGCACCTTTTGGTGAACTCAGGCAAGGTGAACGAATAACAGTTAATGTAGATCCCCATGCTGGGAACAAAAGTGTCTGTGAATTTTTATTCATTCTACAGGGTAAATAAGCAGATCAGTGACATATACTTCTTACACAGACAAATATAATTTGTTTGAGAACCAGAATGTTCAGAGGAAGGACATTAGTGTCTTAAAAAACCTAGTGAAAGTGGTTATGGTAGAGAAAGAGCAAGAGAAAATGTTATCGGGCTGCAACACTGTCACTTCTTTTGCTGTTCAGCTTCACATTGTTTTTCACAGGAGCAGCTGCCACACGAAGCTGCACTCAGGAAAGTCCCTAACCTGTGAATACCCCTGCGTTAGGACAAACAGAAACTGGTGAGAGAGCAAAGATGATGACTATTACTTTTAAGCAAAGGGAATGGAAGCATTTTATGAGTTGAGTCAGAGCACTGACACACTTTCCAATGCAGGCATGCTCCCTCCCCCACCACTTTCTACACAGACTCATTCATAAAACAACAATAAATAAGTCAAAAGCAAACCCAGAAAACTGCTCAGTTACCAATTCAGAGTTGCAACTGCTTCCTGAAATTAATTAAAATAGCCAGATTTGCCACCCTCCTGCTTGTTAGTTTGGGTCTCCCACCCCTCTACCACAATCTTCCCTTAATTTGTTTTCTTTTCAGTCACTTCTAGTCCAAGCATCCCCAAAAGTATCCAAAGTGGGGTTATTTTCCTTTTCTTCTTGGAACAGAGCTGATACGCCCCAGAAGATTTTATTTGCATCTGTAAACCACAAAGACCCTTCAAAGGGTCAGCAGCGGATGGGGAATGAATGGTGGTTGGGGAACTCTGAAGAAGTGAACGGTGCTGAAAGCAGAGAAGCCATTGGAACAGACGATTCAACAGCATAGGAGAAAACACTTATTTTAGTCTTTTAAGCTGTGCTGGAAAGGGTAGGGCTGCCCCCTGCAAAGGAGTTCCCTGGGGAACAGCTCATTGTACAAGCAGTGGGAAACACGAAGGCAGGGGAAGTATGAGATCAGAGGCAGAGACAATGAGCACGAGGCTCCTTCCAGAGTGACTCACCCAGCCTGTGGGACAGAGGAAACCGAGCACTCCATAAATCAGCATCTCTTGCTAACTATCCGAGCAGTGGCATTTGGCAGTGGGGAAAGCAGCTGTTGATTCCTTCTAACAGCTCATGGGATGGTGCTGGGAAATGGAAGTTAAATACAGGTTCTGGGGAGATGACATTTGGTGACAAGCCGACAGGGAAACAGTACAATAAGATACTTAAAGGAATTCATTTGACTTTACATAAATGACAGAGAATTGGATCAGACTATTACAATAACACTAAAGTGTCATTGCACTTTAGCAAAGGAAATTTTTTCAAACTTGTGGAACATGATTTTTCTTCTAAGTAAGAGTTAATTTTTATGTAATTTATGTGCCAATAGTGCAGTTTTCTCATAACAAAGCCCTGTCTGGTATTTAAGAGAAAGGAGAGAGCGATTTTGAAAAAACACGTTGGTTTGGGGTTTTTTTACCCCACAAAGTTATTAGATTTTAGGTAGTAAAATTAGATGCAAACTAATTGGGAAAAAGTCCCCAATATGCATTTCTCAGCATTATTACTTTTACATTTAGCATGTTAGCACGAAAGAGTCTGTAGGGAGGCATCGCATTCCTGATGAGCACTGGTGTCCTGTCCTGCCTTGAAAAGCTAAAGAGCTTCTATTCTTATGGAAGGCAAGTAACACACCAGAACATGGAATTAAGTGATGCACCAACTATTACATTAGTTTCACTATTAATTAATCAGAACCAATGGCTTGAGAGTAAGATATTTTATTAGAACTTGCTGCTTTCAATTTGTCATATGGTCTAGTGTTTAGGAATGTCTCTTCTGAGCAGTGTCTCTCCTCCCTCTCTAGCCCCAGAAGGATTTGGGGGAAAAAAAGGAGGGAAAAAGTAATTTTTATTCAATTCTGGTTGGTTTTACTGTTATCTTCTCAAGAATATCAAGGATACAACGTAAAGCAGCATACAAATTTTCACTTATATTAACCAAACAAATCTGGTGCAGACAGCTGAGCCAACAAAGCTCTCCCTAGATGGTGACAACCAGAGTGGGTCCTCTCAAGCTGACCTACTGAGTGCAGAGTCCTGCAGGTCAGCTACATGTGCAACAGTGTCTGGGAAGGGCCAGGGCTACCAATACCTGGAGTTCACTGCCGCTCCAACCATCAGGAGGATCCAGGTGCCAAGTGGTCCTGTTTGACCGCCTTTGACCTCATGTTACACATGGGAGCTGAAGCAACGGACAAGTGGGTCTTGTACTACATGAAAGTTACGAAAATCAGAAATCTTGTCCCTCCCAGACACTTAACAGGCAGCCATAAAACTAATTAAAGGAAAGAAAAAGAAAAAAAGAAAAAAGAGCGAGATGTTCATTTGCAAACAATGTTATTCCTCAGAGAAATCCATCCATCCATTCATCCACAGGTGACTGAACATTCTGAAAACCATTTAACTGGTTTTCTGTTGGAGAAAACAAAGGACAGGCAAAAGAAGAGGTACTTTGTCCTCTCCCCTCCTTTTCCCCAGGAAATACAATTTCCTTCAAAGAATTGAGATAACCCACCAAAACCAGACACTGCTCTTTCAGAAACAGAAGCTTATGGCCAACCATTTCAAGCCATTTAATTTCTGAATAACTGTATTTACAGATAAATAAAGAACAACTGTCTATTGATGTCCCATCCCTGAAACCAAGAGAAGCACTCCTAATGTGAACACTGAAATATCTATTATTTTTTTCAGAAAAAAAAACTTAAGACTGCCTTTTTCAAGAAAGACAGCTCATAAAATCATTGAGAAATCTTTCTTCTGCTGGATAAAATACTTCAGCTTTGACAATCTGGAAAAACTCTAGCTGTTACAGTAAGCACAAAATAAAATGAAAAAATAACCCTGAAACAAATAATCTTACTTTTAGCCTTTCACACATTCTCAATTTCTCCTACCAAGAGCAGAACAGCCTTGAGAGGATGAGCAGCAGTGTCTGAAACCATGGAAACTGTAGTTTGCCTGTTTTTCTTAAGAGTTGGGCAACAGGCCCTGTCTGAAATCTAGTTTCCACAAGGTTTTGCAATTAGAGAAGTCAAGTATGAATGCAGCAAGTTAGGGAACAAAAATAAACAGCATTTCATACTTCATCCTAGGAGTTTCTAAGTTATTATGAAAGTCTTTCCAGAACCACCCTTTGAGACTCAGATTATTGGATCATAATTTCATTTTCTGGCTAAGAATGCTGACAATTTAAAGAAAAGCATGATAATGGGCTGCACCAGGGTGACACAGGTATTTTGCAGACAGAATTTATGTACCTTCTTTTTTGGTAATTCCACTGCTCCCCTTTTACTCAGAATTTTTAGAGGATACAACAATGCAGAGGACGTATCTTTTAATATACATACACAGTTTAGAGTCAGCTTAATAGACCTCTTGGTTTGTTGAATATATAGGTGCAATTTAGTAAAGATGCTAAGATTCACAGTTCATTTCCACTTCTTAGTAGGCCAGACCTTAAGTGCAAAACCATAAATTTTTTCACTTCTACTCCCAAACATTTACCAGGACATGGGGAAGGACATGTTTGGTTTGTCTTTTCTTTTAAACAAAGCCACATCTTCAGGAGAAAAACTGTTCCCAGACTCAAAATATGAGCAAAGATCCAGGACCAACGAGAGAGACTTGCATTCAAACACTGACCTACTTCCCATTATAGCTTTCCTCATAGCTGAAGAACACACGGTGCTTCTTTAGTAAAACTGAAATGGTGTGGCATATGCTCCTGTAGACAAATAAAATGCTGACAGGCAATGCAGTAAACTGAGCCACACCACTTTTTCCTCCTGTGAAAGCCTTTAAACATCGGTATTACATTATTCACTCGAATAATGACTGAGTACTTTATAAATGGGACAGAAAGTCAATTATTCTACACAATGCACCATCACAAGCAAGACTGTAAGATCGATGTGCCTATAGCCTATTTTACAAATACTTTAACAAAAAACAAACAAGAGAATTAAGTTCATAGCTTCTTAACACTTTCCAGAGCTGGTAATGTATGTACTGTAATTCACAAAGGCTATTTATAGAGGCGTGTTTCTGCACAGCATTCCTAGAAAATCGTTTCTATTAACCCTCGGATACCATGTTTGTTGAAGCCCTGAGGATGTGTTACAATTAAAAATTGGTGTGAAATTTGAATTTCAACACTGTTTTTTATTACCCATACATAAAATGCTGGTTGACACTTTGTGATTCAGATGAAACACTGAGTATCATTTGATTAAAACCAACAAAAGAGCAATAAAAGCCACCAGTCCTAAGTACCCCAGTTTTAAACGCACACCGGGAGACCCCAGTCACTGGGATGTGCAGCAGGCATGCTTGCTGAGAACCTGAAAAGCATGGCTTTGACTTGCAAACATGCACATTTAAAAGATCAGAATTAATTTTAAAGCAAAGCAGTATAGGTTTAATATTAATTTTTTTTTCCTTTAGCAGTTTGGAAATGAACACAATTGCTAGCATTCATTGCCTCAATTTTTTTACAAATAAAATTTTTGGGGTGTTTTTTGTAAAGTAGAGCGTACTTTAGTTGTGCTATGAAAAATAACAAAAGTTCTGTGGAGATCCATTTGCTGGTTAATCCTAATTATTACAATAAAACATGTTTATTGTTTTGTTGCCTATATACAACATATTAAATCTACTTATAGTTGCTAAATTTAGGATTATCCCTAGATGAGTATATTAAGCCTGAAACTGAAATGATTCTGGAATATGCTACCAAATGCCTTTAAGTAACTGAAACGTATATTCATTAAATATGCTGTTCCAATGGATTACTCCTCTATTTTAAAGAAATTAATTAATAAAATATATGCATAGTGTTTAGGGGTGCAACAGCTACATTTAATTAAAGAAACCTTACCATTAGCTCCTTTCTACAAATTCACACCAGCCTTTTAAAGTTAGGCACAGCATAGTTAATTGCATTTAGCAAAGAAACATGCCAGAGGGAGGTTTTTTGTTATCCTTCTAAAAATACTCTGTGCTAAATATTTTTGCCACATACCTAAATTCCATTGTCTAAAACTACAGTATAGTACAGTAAAAACACTGTCTGCTATATTTAGGAAATTTCATTGAATAGTTCAATGAAATAGTTTATAAAAATCTGCAATAGCATTTTCTGCTGTACTGTGCTAAACTTACACTTAGTCTTGCATATTAAAAAAAGGTAGCACTGAATCCAATTCTTCCTCAATAATTAAGGAAAGAGAGATGAACAAATGCATTTGAAAATAGGAAGTAATAAAAAAGATGAACAAATATTTATGCAAAATTAATTAAACTATTATTTAAATTCTTGAATACGAAAGATATTCCAGCAACTCTGGGCATTGTATATTTTCTCCAATATGAACACTTGTGTCTAATGGTGAGGCTACACAAAAGTTTCTTCTGCAAAGGTTACCAGAGTGGATTATTGATACATTAACTTTCTCATATGGAAGCCCAAGTAGAACCCAAGTATGAAAATCTGTCACAAGAGCATATGAAATCCCAGACTATATTACTGATTCAATGCTCCGATACCAATAATTAAAAATGAGAACTTACAGAACGCACTGCTTGATCAGCACAGGTAATGAATTATAATTACAGAAGTATACTTAGAAAGCATTGGTGACAATGACTAGGCAATTTCCATTTATACTCTTAACAGTTTAATTAATAATTGGAACCTCAACCATATCCCCTTCAACATTCACTAGCTGCAGCCAGTATGTGGTAAGGTTGGGGAAGATGAGCAGGCAGTTTGCACCTGTGAATTTTAGGTCCCCTTGAGACTGTGCCAACACTTGTTGTAGTAAGCCCTGTTCTGCACTAGGGCTAGTCCAGAAGAAATAGCCCTGGCTTAGCTGGTTATAAACATGCATCCTGAAACCCATAATAGGCAGGCACAAGTATGTAATCAATGCAGTTTTTGCAATATAGTGGTATTTCTAAAATATGCATCTAGACATAAATATGAGATAGAATCTGCTTTAGAAATTCAGTGTAGTTGTATAAATCAGAAGTTAAGCAGATAATTCAGCCATTATTACATTCAGAAGCATTTCAGGTGAACATACGATCTGTTCAGGAAATACGTAGTTTAGTTTCGTTTTAAAAACACCCACAGGAAAACTGATGATAAAAAGCAAGAACAAGTTATAACTCAGTAGATGCAGATTTCATCAGAGAAACAGATTCAGTATGTGCAAATATTGTAGGTGGTTGTAGATTAGTATTTAGGAAATGTGCCTTTTTAGGGTTTGCATTCCAAATGTTTTATATCTTTTTTTTCCCACTAATCAATGTATTTGTAAAATAGATAATTTGCAATTTACATCTTATTGTTTCCTCATAACTAACAAATAACAACTGTTTGGGGAGCAAATGTCGACAGGTACACCTGGTAGTATGATTCATGTGAGAACCAGAGAATAACTTGGAATCACTGGCATCTGTAACTACCCTGGTGGCCCTCGTGGGTTTGGAAACAACTCAGGAAAATTTAAAGTTGAAGAAGCCCATCAGCATCACGCTGTAAAAGAGCTGTAATTTCTGTAACAAAAGCAGTCAGAGACCAATTCTAAGTGGAGCAGTTCCAATCCAAAATGAATACGGAGTCAAGATGCTCATGGTGTAACTTGTGATGGAAAGAAGAACCAAATTTATATGTCTGAAAAGATAACACTATGTTTACACACAGCATGACAGTATTATTTATCCAGTTTTTAGAAGCATGTAGCTTGGACTTGACCCTATTCTGAAATCAGAAAAGAAAAAAACCAATCTGTGGACTGATAGTGAGCGATCAGTAGTTAATCCTGGCTCTACAACTTCCATAGTTAGTGTTGTAGGATTATAAATCTCAATGAAATAATCTGACCATTTTTGTTGTAAGGAAATTAAGCAACAGTCATAGCCATGTCGAAAACCATGACTCAAAGAATAAAGTAAGAGAAACATTGGTTTCTCTTTCACATGGCTCTTATTTTTATACATCAATTTTATTTTTATATGTTTGGCTTGAAATACTGTAGCCATGTTATAATATCTGACACCCTGTCCCATGAAAGCACCTTTCTTTCTGAATTCTGATGACAGGAGATGAGACAGTGTCTAACAGAATTCAACACCACATCAGCAAAGAACTCCACTTTTATAGCTCCTGGGTTTTATGGAGAAGTAGTGAGAGCTTTGTAAAAAGGTTTTAAACGTTAATCATCAGCATCCAAAAATAAATGTTCATCTATTCAGAAACAATAACCAAAAAAAGCTTTAAGAAGAAAAATCATTTAAGGGTTTATTTTTAAACAGCTATTTTTAAAGTGAGCAGCCTTGACATCAGAACATTCTTCTGTCATCATCAGAAAAGGGAATTTAATTTTGAGGGATCAAGCTGCTTGCTTTACTTTGAGTTCCGTAATTCTTCCTTTCTAAACTTAAGAAAAGCTACCAGAGTGTAACTGCTCAGCGGCAATTGACTTAAACATCTAGAGAAAATAACAATTAAAAAGGTACAAAGGGTTCCCCGCTGTACAAATACATTAAAGTAGGTAAATATGAATTCTGAATAAATGAATTTTTAATACATTCACTCTTTGAAAAGAACTCTTTTATTCTGTGTACACAAGTGTCACAAACTGTTTATGAAAACAACTGTTCTGAAAAGTAAATAAGGCCCTGGCAAAGAGTGTGTTGTGTCCTACTTCTGTGGCTCATCTAATAGTCGATAATTCACTTCTGTACTTTGTGGTTTCACTGCTTCAGCTCAAGTACCGCAGCATGTGGATTGAAGGGTGACCTTCAGAAGGACACTGTATTCCAATTTCAATGTTCATAATATCCAAAGTGGAAATACTGATGGACAATAGCATGTGATGACACATGTCAAGCATAGGAGAGAAGTTTAATAAAGCAGGACATGCCATGCCATAAGGAAACCTGGCTTCCATTTCTGGCTCTGATACAGCTTTCCTTCATGTGACAAATAATTTCATCTCCCTAAATTGCTTTTCCCACAGTTTAAATGAGATAATATTTGTTTACTTTTCCAGATACTGCTCATACTTGGGAAAGCATTTCAAATTTGTAAAATGGGAGCCTCGACTGGACCTTAGCATAAAGCTGACCTGTAGACTGGGAATACTTCTCGTCAACAGCAAGCAGTCAGGCTCAGATTTGTTTACAGCAATTTGAAATGCAACTTCTGCCACAAATAACAACAGAAAATGTTTATTCCTGGTACAATGACATTAGCAGTCTTAATTACACGTGAACACACAAAACCAGTAACCAAATTAAATATACTGCGCTAAATTTATGGTACGTTCGTGGTCACTAGGACAAATATAACTGTTTTTATAACATCTAGAGAATTTCTGATTCTACCACCAATCCCGACTTCACCCCTAGAGTCCCAAAGGTCCTTTTATACCTTCTTGGTAAAGACTTAAGGCTCAGGTATAACTGCTCCAACAGTGTCCCTTCCCACACAATAGCCTGAGTGTAAGCTACAAGTAGTAAAATCTAAAAATACACATAACATTTTAAAACTCCACAGATCAAGGCTAACAAGATTAAGAAAAAAATAAAAAAGTTTTTTTTTTGCGGCACATTGTGGAAACAGAACCTGAGCCTGAATCATTGTCAGAAAAAACTGTCTCAGCACATTCACTGGGGACTGGGCAGACCACAAAGGTTCCTTACATGCATATTGCATCAACCAAAAGGATGATGGATTTGCTCATTAAATCACAAGTAAGTTATCAGTAACTGAGCTCTCAAAAAAACACAAATTAAAATGACGACCTTTGAAACTCTGAATATGCCTAGTTTAACAGCTGCTAAAGAGTAAGAACCATACAAAGAGGCTTACTGTCACGGCAGCAATTTTACAGAATCTAATAGTGTGAATGGCCAAACCACTTCTGATATCACAGTTAGGTGCTGCTAAGAGAGACAGTTTAATCCTAGATTAATTTTTATTCCAAATAATTGGAAGAAAGCTCTTGATAACAGTCTTGCATTCCTGGCAAGAATCCAGATGGTCTCAGGTAAAGTATTTATCATTCACACAGCACTTCCACCATCTATTTAGCAGAAAACATGACTATTTTAATCAGCTAAGATTGTATTCCTATACCAGCAGTATTACATTCACTTATTTAGAAACTGAAACTAATATAAGTTGGTATGATTTAATAAGGAACCATATGGTCTTCTTGTAAAAATATAAACTAAATATTTATATATACAGTCTTTAAGAAAACCAACTAATTTTGAAAACAAACAAACAAATGTACCTCAAACAAAATTTCTAGATGTTTTTCTCTCCAGTCAGGTGCTTCTAGAATAACTGAGATTATTCAAATCAGTTTACTCATATTTTCATGATCTTTTAAGGCCTTGCTTTTGCCAATGATTAACAGCACATACAGGGACAGATCAGTTTGTGTACCTTACTCGTTTACCTGTCTAAATCCACAAATTTGGAAGACTTAAAAAATGAAGACTAAGGAAAAGAAATAGCTGCAGTTATGTGTTCATGAGTTTTAGCCCAGTTGCCATGAAATATGTGTTCAAAATTGTTGCTGCAATTCACTATTCTCCCTAAAATAGTAAATGGCAAGAATTGTCAAAAGAACAAAGTGCTCACTGAAAAAGGCCAGCTCAGGTGCAAACCCAATGCTGTTAAATTATGGAGTGGCAGTAATGAAGCACAGATTGTCACCTGTTGCAATTTTATTCTCAAAACCCGAAAACAACAATTAATTAATTCTAAATTAAAAATGGATGTTCCAGTCATTGAAGAGTTGCAAATACATACATCACTGAAAACACAAAGAAAAACATCAGAACAAGATGAGATCCTACAAGCTGCTACAATGTTTAGGAAAAAAAAAGTGGTTCTTCTTCAGAAAGAAACAAGGGCCATCAGCAGCAGAGGTGTCACAACTGTAACTGCTAAAAAGGACTGAGTGACAAAAAGAAAATCAACCTTTTCCATGAATGTCAGAGAGTCCCAACAGAGAACATAACGATATCTATTTACCTTTTTTTGTCTACAATGAAGACCAACAAATGCTACACAACCTTTCCTATGCTGTTCTTTGTTCTGGTTAAAACATATTTTGAATTCTGTATTCTTCTAATGGTGACACCACTGGTGGCACAAAGTCCTTTCAAATTCAGACAACCAAGGAAGCTGACCTCTGTGAGATGTCCTGCTTTGAAGTATCATTAGATAAATCTCATATTCCCAAAATGAAAAGATAATTTCACACCTAATTATCCTCAGAGTACTTTTAAAAATGTTTATCTTAGCTAAGAGTATTAAAATTCTGAAGAAAATAAATATTTGGCTGTGTATTAATTACACTTACATAATGTGAAGGGACAGCCGAAGGGATTATGTTGGACATCCTTCACTGTTTTGTGAAGAAGCAGCAGCAGAATAACTCACCATGGACTTTGAATTTAACCTGCACACACTCATTCCATAGGGAAATAAACCCAAGGGATCCATATAACAATGGAGGTGGCCAAGGGCTGGATCATAAAAGCTGGAGAGAATTCAGTTTAAGCAGCACACTCATTTACTCATTGTCCTTCCCTTCCATTATGTTTTCTATGGCTTTTCTCTACCATCAGTCTGACTTATTGCCAGGGAATAAAAAAAAAACAAAGAAGGACAGGAAAATCCTGAAGCTGATGTTCTCTTCCCTTGGATTCTGAATAGAGCAAGAGATTCTAATTTTAATTAATTGAAGTAGATTTTACCTAAAGTTTCAAACACTTAATTTACAGTTATTTGACAGTATCAAATGCTTAATCTGCACCTAACAGAAAACATCCAAAGTGCAGTCTTGGTGTTTCAAAGACAATTGAGTAATTCAGAGAAAGTACTAGTTACATTCTGGAGAGTTTTTAGGATGTGGTAATGCTGGGTTACCAGGGATTAACCTGAAGATTTTCCTCACTGAATCTCCTGCCTTTGGAAATTCTACCATTTACAGAGCTCTGTCACCTCGTAACACCCTCTTCTCCCCCTCTGCTCAAAAACACTGTATGCTCAAAAGAAAGCTCAGATGATTTAGATAATTTTAATTCCTTCTAAAAATTTCCAGATCCTTAGCCACTCATTAACAGATATAAATTTCCTTAGTTTTAAGGGATGTGCATGCTGGCATTTATGTTTTGTAACAATGAAGAAAAAATAAGATAAACGTGCCATCATTTTTGTGCTTTCCTTCCTAAGAGTGTATCTATCTGAAGAAGACCATATTGACGGATTTTCCCTTGTTTTTTAATGTAAAATCAGCTGTTTTCTTTGAAAAAAGAATACTAGTAAGTACATCAGCAGCCAAACTTGCAGGCATAACCTAAATGCAACAAATCCTTACAGAGGGAATAGAGGTGAAGCAAAAAAATTGAGGATATTTCAGTTTTAAGCTTTTGTTGATTACAACAGATGACAAAGTTTTGAATATGTACAAAAATAGTAACTATGTCTTGTTTTGTTAAAACAACAAACTCCTAAGCAATGATATGTTTTTGAACGCTTGAGCCAGTGATACCATCAGCTGAGAATCTGATGACTCAGAACACTGTCAATTTTGTTTGCCGACATAGTTAAGCTCACTACCCTATGTCACAACTTCTGAGTAGTTTATCTACAGTAAGCCCAAAGAATGCAAACTTTATTATTAAAAATTAATTGCTATGCCTAAATATTTAGGAAGAAACGTCAAGACTCAAACACACTGGAATATTTCTCATCACTGAAAACCAACCCTACAGCTGGTGGCAACATAAATTTCCCTATTTAAAGTAGAATTACTTGCATAAAAGACATCTTATGTCATACACAAAGCAGTGGGTCTGGGCTGACCTATCTGAGCAACTGCTGCCTTGTCCCAGTCGCAGCTGCTCTAGAGGCTCCTCTGGCTGCAGTGGAGGGACACGAGGGAGCCCAGCTGCTCCACGGCACCACAGTTCCCGCTGGAAAGCACTGCTCAATTAGGGCATGTGCCTCCCTGCAAGGAGCTGCATCTCATTTCACCTGCACAGCCAGCCTAGCAAAAGGCCAGTGCAGAATCTGGGAGCAAAACCACATTGCCCGCTTCTCCTTCCTAGGCAAGCCAAGAAGAAATGATTCCACCTTAGGTCATCAAAGAGCTGCGGATAAAAATGGAGATGCCCTCCTCCAGCACCCTGTTTCAGCAGTGTTGGCTCTGCCCTCATGGGGTAGCTCTATGGGCCGTGTCTTTGGTGTAACTTGCATTTCTTACACATTTTGTGCAAAATGTACGACTAAACATGGCAGAGAAAATATGTCAAAATAAATTTTGTGGTCCCTTAACCTTTTTGGTAAGAGCAGTATGTTCAGCTCTCAGGCTGCAAACCATGAGCATCACTGCAATATATGCTTCACTGATATATGCGATATTCTCCCTATGCATCACTTTTTATTGTAGCCGGAGAAGGAAAGTGGAGGAAGCTAAAGAAACGCATTAAAAAAAATTGCGTATTTCTTTTAGCTACTGATTTTCCTGACAATTACTAATGAAATACGTCACGGTCCTGCTCTTTTTATGTAAAATATACTCCCAAATACAACCTCTTTCTTCTTCAGCCATCTCATTTATTTTATACACATGGACAATTGCACACTTACATCTTCCTGGTGCCTCACCAGTTTCTCTATCAGATCAATTTATGATGAAAAGCAAGGTTGTTGGGATAATAGGGATGGGGCAGACTGACAGGTGGGTATGAATTGTGTATCCACCCTTTCACACTTTCCTTCGTCTGCCCACCCCAATCCCCCTTTCCTTCTTCTAATCTTTGTTTCTCTTAATAAATGTCACACATTTCTCATTAGGTAGAATAGAAAGAAACTTACCTTTCCACATTAGTTTGTCTCAGAAAACTCTCTTCCACAATGATAAACTGACAAATGATGAGCCTTACTTGTAAGGGATTTTCCTGCCCCTTTTACAGTATAGATTTGTGTTCTGCCTTTCATCTGCCTCTAGCCTCCACCAGTGTCAAAAATGATTGATTGGCTGTTGAAATATTAATACTTTCATATCCTTTTCCATTTTGGTATTTTGAACTGATGTAAAATGAGATCACTGTCCAATACTGTAGGTGACACATGACACAAACTGTCACATCTTCTGTTTTCCTACCTCTCTAATCAATCGTTCAAGCATGTAGCTCTTCCATCTGGACTCAAGAACTGAAGCCCCCCTTCAGATGGAGAAGACACATTCTACAACTCTTTTTCTAATTAATTCCCTTCCTTCATTGCAAATTTTTACCAGACAAAGCCACCACTAAACAAACTCAACTCCCACTTCTCAAAGACCACTCAGACACCCACCATCATTTTAGATATGCTGGATTCTCTAGTCCAGATCAAAATACAACCCCATCTCCTTAAACATGTAGAAATCAACTCTACCTCCTTCCTTCAGCTCTCCAAGCACTATCCTCACCTCATCATTATGCAAACTGATAGTTAAGGCGTGTATTTTTATTTGGGTATCCTAGTTCTCGGTATTTGAAACGTATCTAAATGCTTTATTTATCATTGGCCCATGACTTAACATTTTCCCACTGTTCATGAAGTATATTCCTATTTAGGATCTGATCATATCAAATTTCTTCATTGAACCTTCTGTTTCTCTGACCTTTTTCCTTCTCATTTCTTTAGCAGATAAAATTTACCATATTTAGATAAAATTTACCACATTCAAAACTGCTTAGAGTACACCTCCAAGGATCAGTTTCCTAAGCTCTTTGACTTAGCATGTAACCCTCTTTATAAGTTCCCCTTACTAACACCAGCTCCTTCATCTTATTAAGTACAAACTATTTGTCTTCACTTCATTCCCTATTTCCACTTGACCATTACTCATTTTATCAGCTCTTATCTTCAGCTGGCCAATATTATGTCCCTCCATCATTCACTTGTAAAATTCTGAAGTGCCACTGTCTAGGGTGCTGCTCCATGCTTACACTTACCTGGTACTGTGGTAAAGAATGTTAATTCTATGGCATCCATTGAGGATTGCCATACAGATGTAGTAGAACAGATATCAACCTAATTGAAAGGAAAAAAATCAAATTGGCTGTTCCGTGCCCATTTCCTGGCCATCCTGTCCTACTCTTTTCTTTTTTTTTTTTTTTTTTTTTTTAATCTGGCATTCCAATCACTGCTAGCAATCATCATTGATCATTTAAATCTTTCAATTTTCTTTTTCATCATAGCCAGCTATGCTGTAATTGATTAGGTGACAGCCTGTGCTTACATGAGTATGAGTTCATTAAATCTTACTGATTCACCCACATCAAAATGTGTTGCTTTTATTATGAAGCCTTTTCAATTGAAAAAAAGACAAGCTATTTTCACTTAAGAATTTGAAACTCACATTGTAATTGATAGAAAATTTTTAAACCACTTTTAAATCTTGCATATAACACTCTATACCATTCTAGAGGGTTACGCTCACAATAGACTATTATCGTATCTGCAGTCTATTATTTTGAAATATTTTAAAGGATTTTCATAACATATTCTACTGTACTGCCTGCAGCAGTATCTCAAAATCCCTTCTTTTTTCAGTCTTGACTTACTTTTTCATTATAATTCCCATTCAGACTTACACCTTTGCATAAGGAAATGGTTTCAACGATCTTTTCATTTGTTACCTCCAGCCTGGACTATTGCAATGCACACAAGCAAAGGCAGCAGGAGGCCTGCATGGATAAACACGTAGCTCCTGCCAAAACTGAAGCGCAAAAAGGAAATATGCAGGAAGTGGAAGCAGGGTTGAGATGACCCAGGAGAAATATGGGGCTTGCAGGAATAGAGTCAGAAAAGCCAAAGCAACCCAGAGTTCAGTTTGGTGAAGGTACGCGGGAGGTGAGAAGGGATTCTACATGAGCAGCGAAGGGAAGACAAATGAAAATGTGCACCTGCTGCTGAATGGACATGGCCCCTGGTCACAAAGGATATGGGACAGGCTGAGGCACTTAATGTATTCTTTTGTCTCAGTAAGGCATGCAACACCTGCCTTCAGGAATCCGAAGCTCCTGCAGCCAGGGGGAAAGTGTGGAGCAACGAAGACTTTCTCAGTGGAAAATGACGGGGGGTTAAGGAACACCTAAGAAGGGCACACACAAGTACATGGGACTAGAAAGTATGCAACAAACAGTGCTGAGGGAGCTGGCTGTCCTCGCAAGGCCACTCTCAAAACTGTCTTTAAAAAGTCACAGCAACTGGAAGAGGTTCCTGATAATTGGGGAAAAGCAAGGTGCACTTCCATCTCCGAGCTTCAAGAAGGGCAGGCAGGAATATCCAGGGAACAACAAGCAGGTCAGCCTCACCTTGATCCCACCTGAACACAAGAAAACACTCTTCTATTACCATGAGGGCAGTCAAATGCTGCAACAGGTCGCACAGAGATTTTGTAGAATCTCCGTCTTTGGAGATATTCAACTATTCTGCTTACATCAGAAAAGTTGGACTAGATCACCTTCAGAGTCACAAATACGAAAACTGCTTTTCCAGACCAGCTTTCTATATGCTCATTCTGAACTCTGTATCTACCATTAGATGCTACTGGGTTTTATCTGCCAAATGCCCTTCCTTCTAAAGCTCTCAGTGGACCTGACAATGGCTTTGAAGGAACCTTCTTCTACTGGAACAAAACATGTGTTTTGTCCAGCAAATGCAGGAGAGCAGCAAATGAACACGTTTACAGTGAAGGGAATCTGGAACAAACTTGCAAATCAAACCAGATTAAAAATGTCTCGCTAGATTTAAAACATAGCAGATAATTGCTCCTTAGGCTAGAGCTTTCCTAATACATTTCCTATGCATTATGAAGAAGGTATAAAAAAGAATACTCTTACTTACAAATGTACCTCAAAAAGGTATTCAGAACTGGAAAGAACACCATTCCACGAAAAAACCTGCTGGTATTCCAAAACTACTTGAGGAGCAGTATGGAAGCAGCCAGAAGGTACTTTAAGGGATTTGATGCTGCCTGCTGGCAAACAGCTATCATGGTGGAACAGAAGCTGGTATGGGCTCCAGAGCTGGCAGCTCTGAAATTATCACTGCAAGATTCTATCTTCTTCATCATGGCACATTTGCCTGACTC
This sequence comes from Acanthiza pusilla, assembly GCA_036630365.1. Classification (NCBI taxonomy): domain Eukaryota; kingdom Metazoa; phylum Chordata; class Aves; order Passeriformes; family Acanthizidae; genus Acanthiza; species Acanthiza pusilla. The sequence goes on from JAXCHO010000073.1 coordinate 16,086,458, forward strand.
AGAAATCTGGGTTTGTTTTCAATTAAAGCATCAAAAAAATGAGGGCAAAAATTTTAATCAAGAAACTTTAATCCCAGCCGAAGAATACTATGTGGATTAATCATTTCTTTTCCCATGCTTTTGTTGTTCCTGTCAGGGGCAGGAGAGTTAACAGCATATTTTGGCAAATACAGTGCGCACGTGACAGCTGTGATGCTCTAAGAGACAACTCATGTATGACCTTGTTTCAGACTAAGACTTGGATCCATATAGCTGATTTAACACTGCTACAATAAACAACATGGATAATTTCCTGCTTTGTCTTAGGTAGCAGAAACTGGCAGCTATCTGCAGCATGAATCACAGATTTTACAGCATTGCAATTTGGGGGCATAACAACTGCAGCGAGTATGACTGAGCTTTTCTTCCGCCTTTTATAAAGCCTTGAAAATTACTGTAAATATTTTTCAGTAAATAGATAACTAACACTATTGTTATTTAATAGGCCTGTTTTCAGACACAGTTATTTTTGGTTGGTGTACCTACATTTTCCTTCAGAGTTAAATCAGATGTACAAAAGAAATCATTATTGAAATCATGTAACATAATAGAGCCAACATAAAGCCAGTGAGAGCAGATACGGTGAGATTATACTTCTACAGCAGACAAAATAACAGCCTTCATAAGAATGATTTAGGAGTCTAAAAGGATGTAGTATTTCTTAAAAACAAAACAAACCCCCCAGTTCCCTGACAGAAAAACCCATTACCATTTAATGCAATATTCTCCAGGCTTCTCTTTTGTCGAACTGCTAAACTTTAACAAAACCAAATTAATATTTTCAGTGAAATAAAAGTTAACTCCTATTACTCTCCTAGACACTTAAAAAAAGTCTAAATAAAATTGGCAGCTGTGTTAAAAACCTCATTTAATTTCCACAAAAGCTTTTAAGTACTGTTGCAGGGAGAAATCAATATTACCTAGCTGACATAATGGTGAAATAGTTGGGTACAAAGCAAAAAAATATAAGTGCAATCAAAGTAAATGAACTGTGATCATAACAGCAGGCCGAACAAAATTAGCTTTAATCTTGAGAATATTTATGAAGTGTATGTGCAATTTTTCATGATAAAATTTCACTTACAGTTCAAGGCATACCAACAAAACACTTTTTGATAGGTACACAAAACAGTTTGATTGAAATTATCTCCCAAGCGAATCTACAATAAAAAGCAGATGAACTTCACAACCAAACAGAATGCTTTTGTCTAAAATTCTGGTTTCACATCTGCTTATTAGTACTGTCTCCTGAGTGAATTAATTAGCATAAAGGAACCACACACATTGTATCCAGTCCCATTAATAATATATTTTAAAATAACCCTTCAGGTATCTTGGCAGACATGGCAAAATTAGTATTTAATATTTCTCCATTGAACTAATTAGCATGAACAAAAAATATGAAATGCAGGATTTGTAAAAATATTTTCTTATGAAATGAGACATAATTATAGCCTTTTTCAGGTATGTGTGCCTTTTAAAATGGTACTTAGTCTCTCTTCTCATACATGAAAAATGGGAAATAATAGCAGGACCTATAAAGCTTTTCTCATATCAATGAGCAGCAGCAAACTCGTCTGTATTTAATGCAATATTCCCCTTGCATTTGTCACTGTGAATATATTTATAGTACAGAAGTTGCAAGAGATTACAGATTGCATAAATACTTTCTATACATTATTCACTACAGTTTCCATGTGTCAGTAACTTCAACTGTCACCAAATAATTTTGTGTCTGTTAGAATCAAACTGATCTTTTTGATTCCCTGTTTTACTGATTTGCAACACAACATAATCATGACGCCTAGCTACCTTGCCATTATATTGATGTTTTAAATAAAACTACTTTGCTTAAGACCAATGATAGGCATTAATTCCCCAAGAAAGTAGAGTGGCCATCATAGCAATAAAAACCCACCACAGCCCTGGGCATATTCTTTGATTTTTTGACTCTTCATTTAGCCCCCCTGACAAGCCACCTCACAGCAGAGCTCTGTAGTGGAGCACCCACAGCCCTCAAGACTGTAAGACAAGCAACCATCTTCCTCATATATAAATGTTCCTACTTCAGCAGGGACTATATAAATCCTGAGGAAAACATTTGTTGAGAGCAAGATCCACTTCAGAAAGAGATTTTGGCACTGGAAGTAGAAAATATGCTACCACACGCAACAAAGAACACCACAGGGAGTAAAGTGATGAGAAAAAGGAGTCAGACAAAAATGGGAAATATTTGGAATTTCCTTGGAAAAGCTTATTCTTTGCAAGCAAGGTGACACACACCTTGGAATAAATATCTGCTAGTTATAAATGCCAGTAAAGAGAAAATGGAGTAATTAAGGTAGCCACAAAGAGAATACAGAATAAATGTGGGAAAAGAAAATACGGCTTTTTCTGGTTTTGGAAGTAACTATTCTTGGTGTTCGTTAAATACAATATTCCACCTGGAGTAAATGTAAAGTGGAAAGTGGAAAGATACCTAATACAAAAAAGAAATGTTGCCTTACCGAGCAGAGGAGATAAAAAACTACTATATTTGCAGAAGATATTGTTCTGGGGTTAATGTAATGTAGTATACCTGGGAAGCAGATAACAGGACGAAGGATGAAAATTCCAAACTCTCAAAAAATTTTGTCTCTTCTGATTACTCTTTACTGCTCTAATTTCAGTAAAGCTTTTATGTTGAGAAAGTTGGGGGTAGGGAGAAAAAGGAAGGCAAAAAAAAGAAAAAAAGGCAACACAGCAAAAGAAGAATTTAACTTTCAAAAATTGCAAAATCATCTACTTGTCATTTTTGCAACAGATTCTGTAAACCTAGCCAAATCCTGTGCTTAGTTAAAAACAGAACAAGCTAAAATAGATGCTAGAAACCAGGCAAGATAGCACAAAAGTGAAGCCAAACAATGAATTCATATAAAATCATGGGATATGCTTTGTGAACTGTGGAATAATTCAGGATGATTTATCACCAAAATAAAGTTAGTCTTCCTAGAATGCACTGAATAATAGTGGTTGCTGGTACTGAGGTGGTGGAATTGAACTTCCTCCATGGTTATCATCTGTGGTTAAGGGAAAATGTTTGCATACCCTACCAGTAGCTCATGCAGGCTATCAAGTACCTCATTGTACTCTGATATTTCATGACAGGAGATTTTAAACTAATCCTCGTGAGTGTGCTTGATGTTAAATTTTATTACTGCTATCAACCTGACATTAGCATTGCCGTGAGGCTCTTCGAGATTTTGTGGACTATGCTCTGTGTAGCTAATGCAACATGTTACATTAAAACTTTCCAATTCTTATGGCAATAAATTATAATAGAAAAGAAATTCAAATGGTCAAAGTAAGCTTAAGGTATGAGACACTTTCTGTGTTTCACTTACTCTCTCTTTTGCCATTTTTTTTCTATAGTAACTTCCTTACAGTTTATTCTCTCTTTTTTTTTTCCTTCCCCCCCCCCCCCCCCCCCAGTAAGACTGACCTTGCTTCTCAAAAGAGAATGAAAAGCAAACCTGAAAAGATATCCCTCTTTCTACAAACTCCTGGAAACTGGCACTATTGGTAAGCACAGAAGCCCCACTCACACAGACAGCCACGAAGAGCTCTGCACAGCACTGGTTCATTCCACTCGGGTGATGCAAACCCACCCTGCCTGTTTGCAGGTGGTTAAGAAAGGAGCTTGCCTGTCTCCAGAAATACAGCGGAGAGAAGGAAACCTCAGATGTTAAGTGCTGGACGAGACAGCCTAGACATGCCCCTGCATTCATATGCACAAAATGCCTCCTGGGCAATTTTAGCATTTGTTGTGTACTGGGATTTAAATAGGATACTTTGTGAGCACTGTCAGGATTTTGCTCTGCTCCCACTCATGCCAGCAAAAGTGAGGGCTTAGGCCTCAATTAAGTAAATATTTTCTACAACTTCTACCTTAACTTCATTGCCAAAGTTAACAATTTGTTTCATGCTGAAGGACCAAGTACTTGCTGCTGTGCAAGGCAACACAATAAAGGTCTGCCCTATAAGAAATGTCATAGGATAAATTCAAAAAAGTTTGTCCCTGAAATATTAATCAGAAAAATACCAGAAATGTGGGTTTGATTTCATTCACCAAATTTAGTATTTCAGGAAAAAGCAATCTGCCAAAGACATTCAAAAATCGAATGTGGGTCTCATGTTGTAGAGGTTACTACAGTCAGTAGTATTCCATTTTACCAACCAATTCACAGAACTTCCGCTGGTGTTAATGTTAGCAGAGCAATACTGAACGTACTCTCATTTCTACCTGTGAGCATACCTGAGTCAGCCTAGGTCAGGATCTTGTTTCTGACAGCAGCCTAAAGGGACATGCACCAAAGAGATCACAGCAGGGTCACTTATATAAAGTCCATTTTCCAGTGCTTTCCATTCTGCACCTGAGGGACCTTCTGCAGCTAAGGCAAACATGGCTTTCACATGCATCATGGATGTAGCCAGAATTTATCTTCTGGGCACTTTTCCAGTCTCTCCTCAATTCCATGTGAAGTTTTAGCATCAACAGCAACTGTCAGAAAGGACTTCCCTAGCTTAAATAGGTATTCTGTGAAACCCTCCATAAATGAGTCAGCTGCTAATTTCACAAGTTAGTATGACAGCCTGTCTCTTTGAATTAATTTAATTCCAGAAGCCAGTGGGTAGCAGCCTTCTTCAATTCTGACCACAGTTCTGATTATGAAACCCACTTCAAATGGCCCTAAAACCCCATATATTAATATAAACAAATAATTTCACTTTTCTTGGGTCATGATTTCTGATATAGATCTGTTAAAATGAGTTGCACTTTCATAGAGTTTTTTCATGTGAGCTACATCCAAGACAAACTGAAATCTTGAAAACTTCACAAAATACACAGTAAAAGAGATACATTTCTCCATCTGACAGACATGAAAAACATGAAGGAAAGTTTTAAACTGGAGACTGATACAAAAAGAAGACTATATAGGGTTAATATTGGTGTAGACAGCAGGCAGTGGGTGAATAGTCTTGCAAAAAACTGAGAATACAGCCAAAGCATGAGTAATTGCATAATGGCTTCACTATTTACCTTATTCATTTATTTATTCACTCTGCACTGAAAGCATGAATGTTGCCTAATTATTAAGAAAAGAAGGAGACAAGAAGTACACAACATCAGTTGATTATATTTTATATATCCACTTGCATTCTTTACATAAACATAAATTGCTTAATTGGCTAATTCAGTAGACCTTAATGTGCCATTGCTGGAAAGGTGATCAACGGGAACCTTCTTGGCAATTATCTGACAGAAAAACAAAACAGGCTGCAGATGAAACATTAATCACTTCAGTTTATTCTTTTGTCCTGTCTGTGCTGGGGGAAACCACTAGGAAGTTAAATACAATGCTCTAACTTAAAAATGCCTTTCTTCAAATTAGGCTTTGAAATGTTCAGCTACATTCTTCTTGTCATCTCTGCACAACAGCTTCTCTCTTCTACAAAACTGCACTTACATATGCAGAAGAGAATGTACATTAGGGAAAAATTAATAGCAAGAGTATCTTATGTATTAAAACAATCAATTAAGTTTGAAAAGAGACCCCAAACTAATAACATTTTATGACAGCAGATGGTCTGATGACATGGCCTGGCTGAGGGCACTTAGTGTAGGAAGGGAACAAGAACTTAACATGGCAGAGAAATTAGGCACTTTTCCAACAGGGCAAAATGAGGAAGGCAGTCGTTCATAAAGCAGTACCAAACTGTCTGAACCATATTAGCTTTGTGCTAATAGTTTTCAAAATTTCTTTGCTTATCATTAGAGAAGAAGGAACAGTGCAATGATGCAGCCAAACAGAAGCAGTGAAGTTGAGAACATGTATGCCTGAACATCAAGGTCATGGTATGACATCAAAATTTTCGGAGCAAATGGAATTACTGAAACCATGCAATTTATCCCCTTTTTTCCTTATCTTGATTAGTAAACTCCTGCCATGTTTGTTGTGAACCGGAATGCTTTTGCCATCTCTGAGGGATACAGATATTCTCCTTAGTTTTCTGTTCTTGGAAAAAGTCAGTACTCCAGCAAAGGCACATACATTTCCTAACTTATACTCATTTTTCTGCAAATATGAAGTTTGGACTTCAGACTATTGATACAAATGGCTAAAGGTCAGAAAATTAGACTGTCATTTTGTGTAAATGCATGTTGTCAAGTACGCATCCACCTCTAACAGAGTATCAGAGGCAAATTCCTAGTGAAGATATAGCTGCCTATCATTAACAAGTGAGCTTAGGTGTATTTACTAGAAAGAGCCTTAGACAAATTCATCCACAGCTATCTGACCACCTATCAATGCCAGAGGAAAACAGGGCATATGTCTACATACTGACTCCTGCATTTTACAGCAGAGCATCGTAGTGAAAAATAATTTTTATCAAAGGAGAGCCCTCTCGCAGGTAGTAAGTGCCAGCAGAGAGATCAGAAGCATCTGGGGATGGTAACACCTTAAGCTGTTGCACTACAAGCTGCCAGAACTCATTTGTCAGAGTCCAGAGGCAGCAGGAAGCTGCCGTCATCTCCCCAGATGCGGGTCAGGCGAGATGTGCACAATTCCATGGGCCTGAGGGATGCAGTGTCCTTTTCAAGGCTGTTTCCCCCTCAACCTCTTGGCTTTCAATGTCAGTTGTAACTAAAAGCAAAAGTTAAAGATTAAGTCCCAGTAAAAGGGTTTCTCGCAGACAGATTCCTACCTCCACCCTTGAAACAGAAAAGGAAATCCAAAGCAGTCCATATTAAGTCACTCATCTCTTCCCTCAGAGCTGTTTTAATTAACTTCCATGAAGCAGAGCTGGTTTTAAGGAGCCAGCTGGGAGCAGACTGCTTCCCAGCAGCAGGGCACTTCCTCCCCATCACCGGGGAAGGGACCAGACCCTGCAGCACTGCCGGAGCCCAGGAGCTGCCAGTGGGGCAGGCAGCTCCAACAGAACCAGCCAGAAAACACCTACCATCAGCTTGCTGCAGTCCACCAAACTGTCTGAAATAGCATCTCAAAGTCCCCCAAAAGATTTATGAAAATGTAAAAGGTGCAAGTATTTCAGAGGAACGAAAGTCAAAACCTCAATAAATGTTCTATTCTTTTGATGGGCTGCACACACCTTTAAAAAAAAAAATCAATACCAGTTTAGAATTCTCTGAGACAAGCAGAGGAATTATAGCAGATTTATAGTCAGAATTCACAGGATGTCCAATTCAGATTCAGAATGACTGTCTGTCATGCTACCAGGCAAGTAGGATAGATTTGCTTCCTTATCATAAATAGACCAGTAAATTAAAATGACAGTATTTTAAATGTGAATTTTGTAAAACACACTTTAAATTACAGGGCACATTCAAAAGCTCTATTCTGAAGTTAAACCCATGTAAGCAAAGATAAAAAGAAGAGACCATAAAGTACTTTCACTCTACCTGTCTTTTTTTTTTAAACTATTTACTCTGTAAATCCACACCCTTAAATCAGTTGAACTCGTACATTAGAGACTTAGCAAGTACTAGATGTTTGAAAGTCTGTTTCACTACCACTGCGAGACATATACAGAGAGGTTCCCTGCTTTTGCTACCCTAATACCTTTCATGAAAAACAGGAGGAAACAACTGAATGACTGCTCGCTGGTCTGGCAAAAATACATCATCTTCAAATTACACCACTTCACATCATTGTAGTTTTATTTGACAAAGGGCACCTACTGCTAAAATAGCATCTTCAGAGATGATTGCGCAGAGACAGTAACTGAACAAATACCTGACAAATGATAAGAAGTTAGGCTGTTTGATGTAATAAAGCTGCCAACTACAATTTGGTAATACAAAGCCAGAAAAACCCCTAAAACTTCAAGCAGAGGAGATTAATACAGAGGTGAATCAGCAAAGCCAGTTTTGCAACAAACTGCAGCTAATAGCTAGAGTTAACTTGCATAACTACAGTTAATGCCTTTATTACCTATTGCAGTAAATACATCAGGAAACGAGCTGCTGAGATACAGTAAATATATGTGTACACATATACACATGCACACAGTTATCAACCCTAAGACAGACCACTGAAAGGGAGCTTACCATTCCTGGTTCCCTACTCAAATGGATGACTTTAAAACCACCCAGAAGTGATGGCATTGCCAGTTTACATTCTCTTTGGCACACCTGCTCAGGGTAGCAGAGTAGCAGCACACAGGAACAGTACCTTTTTTTATTCTACATCTCTCCATCCCAAAAAATGTGTCTGGATCTACTCTGACCTACAAGAGGTGCCAAGCCCCTGTCCTGGCCTTCTTTTTGTACCAGACAGCTGAAATCGGAGGTCAAAAGCACTATAGATACATTTCTACCACAGGAGAGGAGAGCAGCTTTATAGTCAATATGAAGTCTATTTCCTGTAACAAGGTGGGCAGAATTTGCAGCCAGCCAAAACAAGCCATATCTTTTCTGTCAGGGGCAATACTTTTGCTTAATTTAAAAAAAAGGGGAAAAAAAGTTAATAGGAAGAGAAATACATGTCTGGATTGGAAAATGATAAAACCAAGAAGCTTCAGTGAGAATTTGTAAAGTGTAACTGATAGTTTAAAGAAAAAGGCCCAGTTATTTTTAATAAATTCATTACTTTACCTACATTTATGCAGCACACTACTGCAGAATGATGCATATATATCACTACAGCAGAAACAACTATACAGGAATAGCCTGTACTGAGAAATTATGCAAACATACTACACTTCACGTGAAGTCATTTTCTGTCTGTTATTTTTGCTTACTACTCAAGGAGTGATTACGGACAGAGTTAAAATTTGGTACATTACCTGAAATTTGTGATTGGTGTTAGAAACAGTAAAATCCTCACGGATTACTTAAGAAAAAAGCTAGCAGCCTGGAGTAGAAAACAGTGTCACATTGAAACTAAGGGAACACATGATTTATCAGGTGAGCCATCTCTTTTATATTTCTAATCCAATCCAAGTCCAGTTTTGCTTGTGAAGAACAGGTGAAGTTAGAAAGGCCTGCTCAATAAACTTGAGAGGTGCAATAATCCAAAAAATTGCAACGAATTCAGGAGAGAAATGACTATGCCGATAGCCCTTCCACAGAGCTAGATAGTTTCACATGGGAATGAGAGAGCACCGAAAACTACACCACCAGGCTAGGTCCATATCTGGAGGCTCTCCAGGTCTGTGTTACTCCTCTGCTTGCTGTGCTGCCCTTTGTTTAGATCCACTACTTCCATGTTTCAGTCTGGTGTTGTGAAAGCTGTAGGCTTGGTGAGAAGGGGTGACAAAAGCCAGTCCTCTAGTGTGTGGAATCTTCTTTCAGATAAGAAAGGAGAACTACTTCATTCCAGTGTTATTCCCTAACTATTATTTTGTAGAACCATAGAATGGTTTTGCTTGGAAGGGGCCTTAAAGATCACTTAGTTCCAACTCCCTTGCCATGGACAGGGACACCTTTCATTAGACCAGGCTGCTGTTAAACCCTGTCCAGCCATCAAGGGATGTGGCCTTTAAGCCCCATGTACATACTGAAAGACCACAATAAAATCCCCCCAGAGCCTTCTCTTCTCCAGGCTAAACAACCCCAAGTCTCTCAATGTTTCCGCATGGGAGAGGTGTTTCAACCTTCTGACCATCTTCATGGCCCCCCTCTGGACCCACTCCAACAGGTCCTTCTCCTTCCCCTGGGCAGTACTCCCACAGAGCAGAAGAATCACCTTCCTGGACCAGAGGGCCATGGTGTTTTTGATGTAGCCCACACCCATAGACATTTTTTCCTTTTTATTACATTGTAGTAACACGTAGTACTACTGGGTAATTCAAAATGACATTCCCGCTTGTCTGCATCAATTCTCAGGGAATGAAACCTAAGTGCTACTATAAATACATAATTATGTTTTTAATATTGTCTCAGAAAGTATGACAGAATCCAATTATCTAAGTATGGCAGCAGGGGCTTTAGTCCTCTGGTTAGATTGCTTCTCTCAAAAGCACCAATTCTGCAACCTCTATTTGTTCAGGCAGTCAGTTTTCAATTCGTTCATTTAGAGAGTATACATACATGCAGGTTGAGTTCACACATAAAAATTGCAACACAAAACATGAAATTGCTGCATCACATTTTGAAACCAGCTGCATAAATGTGGCCTCTGACACCATATAACTATGCAGATATTCACCACATTGAGAGTTTAAACAATCCTTTGCAAAACTGGAACTGCAATATTAACATCTGCATTTGTTTCCTATTACCTTGTTTGATTTTTGTGATACGCTTAATTCAAGGCAGTCATAAAATGAATTCTACTTTACAAGTAGAGTTGCTTAAACCCTTACCTGAGACTAAGCTTAACAAAAAGCAAGAAAAATAATGGTATACTCAATGGAATAACTCCAATTATTGATTGCAAGAACACAGCTTTTAAAAATGGTACATTTAACACATTAACTAGGATGCCATTACTGTTATCTTGAAATCCAGTTGAATCATCAGCAGCATGGCTTGCACAAAGATTAAACTTAACATTTCACTTTTCAAACAACTGATTTTAGTGTTCTTAGCTTATGTAAGAAAAGAAGTTGATGCAATGAGGAGGAACTCGTTCCATATGAAGGCACTGCTGCATCATGAGACAAACAGATTTGTCTAGTGATGCAGCAGTTTGTTGCCTTCTACTATAATGCCTACATTAATTATTATACTCCCAAGACATCCTGGTATGATGAAAATTGGATAAAATCTTGTATGGACCGGTGGGCAAGGCATAATTTCTTTATCTGGAATAAATATAAGAGAGAATGAAGCTTCTTGACGTGAGCAATTTAAGAACAATATAAGCTCAACTACAGCCTGAAAAACCTGCCTAGAGATAGAGTTGCATGGGCTTCACTGGAGATTGAATGATATCTTAAGGATCCTGGCATGGTTTGACATTCCTCTGATATTGTAGTCATAGGCAGAGAAAAATGCTGGGATTCTAAGGATACTCTAAGAAAAGCATAGAGAATTGTATTCCATCATCCTGATAGAACTTCTTTGCTTGCAGCTGGGACTGTGTGCTCTGGCTTTCAGCATTGATTCATCCTCTCTGGCATGTCTCCTGTAGACACGAGCTCTATCTGAAAATCCTTCAAGGAAAGACAACCTTAGGTGATGTTTCACAGATGCTTCAGCAGCCCTTAGCACATTTTCCCAGAGCTTCAGCCTTATGGATGCTGCATTTATGGCTCATCTTTTGAGATATGCACACAAAAAAGTTAAGCAAATTGGTATTTTGGGCAATACACGGAGCCCTCTGCCTGTATTTTAAGCAGGACAGGATATGCCCAGCTCTACACATAACAGTGAAACACCCAGGTCACCACTTCCCTGCAGGTTTCACATTATTTACTAACTGAATAATTTTAAGGTTCTGAAAACAGGATCCCAGTCTATATAACACTGGTTTTTCACTTCCTCTCTCCTCTTGCTGTCAGTTTTTGTGGAGATTTGCTGTGCAATTACAAGCACTCATCTGCAAAGAAAACATTCCTATCTGTTCCTTTCTTTTGTCCATGCTTTTTCTGCCTCCTGTTTCTTCCAAGATCTATTTTTGTAGCAGAGTCCCCTGACTAGCCTAACTGAGCAATCAATACTTGCTTTTGTTACTTCTCCCCAAGGACAAAACTTGAAAAATTGATTTGTACGAGATAATTGACATCCTTTTGTCTACTGATAATCCGTCTGAAATGGATCACAGTTTTTAAGCTAAACTAAAGCAACTCCACACCCTCCTCCAAAGCTTAATAACAGCAGCCATCACAAAAATTTATCCTGACACTGCCTTGCAGTTTTTAGCTGATCAGAGAGGCAAAATGCAGCAGGGGATGCACCCTGCTCTCTTATGAATCTGTTAGTGAAAGTTGCATGCTGACCCAGAGGGACCTGGGCAACCCTCAGTACTGAGCAGAATAACAATCTTTAGGATTCCCACAGTAGCCTAAAAAGTCAAAGCAGAACAGCTTTGTGGGAAAAGAATTAAATAGAGAGAAACTTTCAATTACTGAAAATGTTTTCTCTGTTGTTGAGATGCTAATTTATAGGATTTGTAAATAAAATGGTATCAAATAAACATGAATTTTTCTTAAAGGCATTTTGGCAACCCTGAATACTGCCAATGGTTTGAGCAAAAATACCATAAAGGGTACTGATGTGATTGATAAGGAGCTCTTAACATTCAAAGCTTTGAACAATCCAATTTTGATACTTAAAATGTTTAATTCAAAAAAAGTACTTAAATTAGGCTAAAATATATTACGGAGATGCTCTAACTACTTGAAACACTGTTTAAGCATCTGTAGAGGTTTCTTTTTGGTTTTATTAGTGTGTCTTTCAGTGTACAAAAAAGCCAAATTATTAACATTTTCAGATGATTACTTAAATCTTTGTTTATTTTGTTCATTATTTAAAATAACAGCATATAAAAACTGAGCACTGTAGTTTTGAAAGTAAAATAGCTGCAGTATGAAATTATATAATAACTATGTTACATACAGTAGGCTGCTTAGAATTGTCCACGATTGAATACGTTAATTTAACATAAATGGTTGATTAAAATAGGATCCCACTCAAGAATTCCTGAACTCTGATCTGGAAGTAAGATTCACAGAGCTGCAAGTAAGCCAGCTGAGATTTGAATCAAATAGGGATACAAAAAAAAAAAAAAAAAAAAAAAAAAAAAAAAAAAAAAGAAGTGATGTATATGTTAGACATGCTACTGCAGTGTTAGTCCTGCTAAGTTCTACGTCCTACTTGGTCGTTTTAAGTCCTACTGCAGTTTTTAGTCCTGCTAGAGTTTTCATTCTCTCAAAGCATTTTACTGGTGTAAATTTGGGACAACTGATATCGGTATGACAATCAGTTACTCGCACCTATCTCTCCCTGAATCCTTGCCCAGCTCCATCATGGTGGTGAGAGCCTGCTGGATGGACAAAGCTTTCAGTTTTATGAGAACTATCAGAAAGTCCAAGTTGGTTAAGAAAAACATACAAAGAGAAGCCCTCACTCTCTCCCTAAGCATTTGTAACCATCGTCTCACCCCCAGCCGTCTCCTGTTAGCTGTTTATTTAGTGCCACAGTTGCAATCTTTCAGACAAAAAGCTCTGTACAGTGCTAAGAGCAGATCAGCTCGCCCTCTTTGAGAGTCAGCTACCCAAATAAGTGTCCTAGCCACTGAAGGGAGGAATTAATTATTTAGTTGAGGTAAAATGCCACCAAATTCTTGATACATTTTCCCAGGAGGGGAACAATTTAGCACTTTTTATGATAATACAACTTAACTCCAACATCCATCTTGCAAAGTTAATGGATATAGCATGCCTTGACTGACACTGCAAGCCATTTTCTCCATCCTTTTTTAAATAAAGCTTGAAGAATACAGATTTTTTAGATCCCAGGACAGAACTCTTCTAATCTGTGGTGACACTGTTCCCAAGGATCAGTAAAAATGCGAACAGATGCACAATCAATTTTGCTCTCCCGTACATTAATGGATTTCCAATAGTATTCTACAAAACAATTAACAGCTTCTTTATTCCAAATGAAAATTAGCATTTTAGCTTCAAGACTGCCACGCTACTAAACTAAAAGTAATGATCTCCCACTCTGAAAGCAGAAACTTATTTTCACTTTTGTTCAGTGCCCAAAGTTGAGGAACAATGTTTGACACAGTAATGATTGCTTCTTTGTTTCACAATGTTAATGTGGATTAAAGTATTTATAAAAGAAAATTTAAATTAACAATTCTGCTACAATGATCTGACCCAAATTATCACACTCTAGTGATTTTAGAGTTATAGTTCATAGCAAAAGGAAAATGTTTTCTTTTGATGAAAGACCTACTCCCACAAGAAGCAGATTGTCAATATTTCTTATTATATTTGCTATATTTGCTTATTATATTTGCTATATTTGTATCTCTTTTTGTATTTGCTTCAATATTGGAGTGAAAATGCCACTTTCTTTAGAGGAGTGATGATCTATTCTACACATCTCCAGCATGCTGAGTTCACTATAACACATCTATTGATGAGAGCTGTTTGCTCTCATTCTTTGTCCTTTCATATTCAGTTATTTTTTTCCCCTGGATCTTACACAAGAGATTACTGTTGCCTTCTCTGACAATTACAAGCTTTGTCATCAGATATAAAGTTCTGTTATTTTTAACACACTAAATAAATTGAGCCCACCATCCTACTAGAAAGTGTATGATCTTTTATTTGGGATTACATTCCCAGGATTTATTTGTCCTATCTTTGAGTCCCAACTCAATTGCCTAGAACAAAATTTGATGGTCCATGGCAACAGGGCTGTAAAAACCCACTCTTCTGAATAGCAGTGACAAGTGGAAAATGGTTTATAACCACTTTGTCATCTAACTCAATAACAGTTTTTATGAAAAATAATTACGTTTTTCAGCAAAAGTAGCTTCCTCTCTTTCTAGGGCAAAAATGCAATTTTCCAATTATGAACTTAATAACCAACTGTAAACCAGTAAGGCTGTATTCCCAAGCCTAAAGAAAATTCTGTCTGGCTGCACACAGGAGCAGAATGAAAATTAACTTTTTTTTTTAAAACTTGTGATTCTTTTCTTCAGCCATATGCCCAAACCAAACTAGCAATAAGTATGTGAATCTCACTCTACCAGTGGAAAAAAAACTAAACAGAAAAGCTTATCATGAGTAGTAGCAATGACTCATTGGGAAAAGATAACTCAGGATAACCCTGAGGAACTGTGTGAAAGACTTTAAAAATCCCTTTTTAAAGCAACAGCAGGCAGGCTGCAAAAGAAGCAAGCGATCTAATCCTAGCATTCAGCCTCACAAGCTCCAAAATACTTTGGACAGCCTGTTCCTTCCAGCTGCTAGAGGCAAGTGGAGCTTCAAATTCATAAGATACTTGGTATTCAGAGACTGATACAGAAGGCAAAAACTTTTCTGTGAAAATCTAAGCAGTAAGGAAGGAAAGTCTTTAACTGTGCAGTTCCCTAAAATTTCTTTTTGGTACAGGTAATGCATTCTTTTTCAGTAATTTCAAGGAGCGTGCTAGTTATTAGCATACATTAAGTTCCTTCTTGCAGCAACTGAACTCACTGTTCTAACACTGACTTGATTTTTTTCTAATTTATCCTTGCGGGTAAGGCAGTTTATTTTCTTCTCCAGAGCAGCTGATATTCATGGGGACATGAAGCAAAACATCTATCAGCAAGTAGAGAACCTGATTAGTCAATCTTTGCATCCCATACATTACTTTATGAAGTAAAGCCCTTTCAGAGAACATGGTTTTTCTTCTGCCTTACCAATAACAACCAAATCTACATTAAAACACATTTGACTATCTGAAGCCCTTCAGTGTAGTTTCCTGTGGTAAACTGTGTAACTCTGATGTGACAAAAATACCACACAGGAGCTTGAGGAGACTGTAAATAGTTACGGCCATGCAAGCCTATCCTGAACAAGGGAAAAAATGGAAATACATATTTAGGTAGAGCATCACATAAGACTATGTGAAATATATGTCCGTAAAAGGTTTGTTTGAATCACTACTGTTATTTTAGTGGGGGTTTTTCTTTGTTTTGTCTTGGTTTTGTTTTTGTAAATCTGGAGACTCATTTTGATCCACAAACCAATTTAATTAGGCCTTAAGACATGAAATAACAAATGAGAATTGTAAATAACACATTTTCAAATAAATACATACAAGTATACCCCACAGGGCTCCCAGAACATCAGACTGGTAACAATTTTATCTATCGTAACAGTGGCACTGAACAGTTTCTGCCACATGCAAGGAAAGTAATCTGTAAAACGATGTCATTCAAAAGCAGTTTCAAAACACCTTAATGATCCACAAGACAGCCCCAGAGGTACTAGACTTACAAAGGATGCCTGTGAAATGAAAAAAATCGCAATAACAAAAGCACAAGAAGAACAAAAAAATTTTATGTACATTTTTATAATCTGCTGCCTTTCCGGGCAATTGCTACTTAAATATACACTGTTATAAATTACATGACTGCCAGATGCCAATGTCTACTGCAATGTTAGTAGCATTCTGCTTAAACATTTGCTTGTTCTCAGAAGCATTTCCTCTTCGTACCTGACATATTCATCAATTTACTATCTTTCCCACCTCCCTCCCCCTCAAGTATGCAGAAATACTGGAGAACTACCAACACTTTTGATAGTTCGTATTGCATCTTATTGAAATTACAATACTTTTGAGCTACTCAAATGCTACTTTGATTTGTTTGAATGTATGTTACTGTTGACTCTCTTTCACCTCTGCTATAGTGATCAATGTTCATCTATTTTACAGGTCTCCAACAGTACTTTCCTGTATAATTACAAATACATTCGAAGTAATTTGTTTGCTTGCTTATACTATATAAATGAAATTCTCTGTCATATACATAATAAAGTGCACACAGTTGTCACTGCCTGAGATGTGTCCAGTATAAACTCAGCAAAGCAGCAGGAACACTGCAGCAGTTGTAATATCAGCTCAGTAATCACCACTACCATTTGGAGTGAGAAGTTTGGTATTCTGGGGAAAAAAAGAAATTAAATTTCTATAAAGTAATTCACATATTTCATTACAATTTTATTATTTATGATCACTTTTAATAATTTCCTCACCTAACTTCCAACCAATGATTTTATTCTGTTTTAGCAATGATCACAGAATCATAGAATGGTCTGGATCGGAAGGGACCTCAAAGATCCTCTAGTTCCCACCCCCTTGCCACGGACAGGGACACCGCCCACTGGACCAGGCTGCTCGGAACCCCATCCAACCTGGCCTTGAAGAAGTGAACATGAGCCTCTATGAACCTGAAGATATATCAGACCATTGAAACATAGATACGGATTTTTCCAAGCTGCTGTCAACTGCATCATTCCCTCTTCTGCAAAGCTCACTTGTGTAGCACCTCTTACCAGAGTCTGAGACAGAAAGAGTAAAACCCAGGACACTAAAGACTCCACAAATTAGAGACTAACTTACTCTTCCAATTATGAAGTAAGCAATGTGAAAGACTATTTATAAAGAATTTTCCACAAAATTTGAAAAAATTTTTCTGATGAAGAAGTGATTGTTTAAGCACAGCTCAAGTCCACTGTATCAGCTGTGGGATGTCAGTCATCTAAGACTTGTAATCTGGAAGTGTCACGAGAAGACGAAAAAGAGAGAAGGTTATACTCCTCCAATCTGCTTGCAAATATGAGAAATGCAGAAAATAAAACTGCAGGACTTTAGGGTCAGCTGAAAACAGAGGAGTTGAAACAGTTTAGCAGCAACCTATAAAATCAAGTCTGGGTGCTCTGTGGCTTTACATTCATATTCATAACCTGAAGTAAATGAAATCATCACTGATAACAATAACAGCTTCAACAGAGATGGGAGAAATGGAAAACCCTGAACTGCCTAGGTAAAACAACCCAAACTTCTTGATAAGATCAATACAAGCAAACAGCAGCTTGGGAATACAAAGAAACACCAAGTCTTATATGCAAGACACAAAAATGCAGACACTACATTCAAAATACCAACAAAATTTGATTTGGGAAGGAAGACTCCATAATGTGCCACAAAAAACCAGCTGAACATGGGCACCTTACGAAACAGTAGTCAAAACCTAAAAAGTTTACTGTAGAACAAGAACATTCCAGGAATTGGAATTATTTTGCTTTCAAATAGTAAGCTAAGAAGAAATATAAAGCAAGGAAAGTTAATGAAAAATACAAAGTAGCAACAGCAGAATCAGCATTTAACTACACTGAAAAAACCCCCAAAACCAACTCAGACTGCAATTTACCCGAAGGATAACTGACACAAACAGTCAAGGACTGTGCTTGTCCCCTTCATTAATTTGTTTCAATCAAAAGTCAGTCTTTTCAAGAAGACATGCTTTAGTTCAAACGAGACTGAACTCAGAAAATCTTAATGTCATGCGATAGGCAGAAGGTCACACTTGATGATCACAGTTGTCCCTTCTGACCTATTGATCTATGAATGAATGTTACATTAACATCTTTGAAGCCTGCATTTTATTTATTAATACTGTGAGTATTCTGCATGAAATAAAACTAAAGCGATGTGTCATAATATGGTGCTTGACTCTAAAAGGACAAAGCAGCAAACCCAAATATCATTACTTTGCCATATACACAAATGCTTAAATCTGTAGCTACAAAATATTTTCATTATTTTTTCTGCTTTAAGTCATTGAATCCCAAATGATTTATTGGTCTTTGAATCCTAAAAGAAATACCTATATCTAAGACACACTCCCATTAACTACCAAAGGAGAATCTGAAGACCGCCATTATTTCGCACTGATGAAAACAGAAAATTTGGGAAAGCACAATCCAAAAGAGATCTGAGATTGTGTGAGCAATGTGCAGGTTTCACTTCTCTTTGCATCAGTATTAGAAATAATGGTAATTTTTATGGTACATTTTTTAGTTTCAAGATTAATACAGCTTATAAAAGAAGTTCAATATTACTCCCTGATGTATTACTATTCTGCCAGTGTACAGCTGCCAACAGTAGTTAAATCTGATTAAAGCCCCCTGCTGAGTTAATCAATCTGATAATGTCAGACATTATTAAGGAAGCATACATGATACGGTCACACTGTCTATTATCAGTGGCATGTACACCAGTGCCTTTGTCTTCACAGAGCACTGAAGCTACTTAAAACAGATAAGCATAAAAAGGATAAAAGGCATTATAAACTTTCAGTCTCAAGCATTTGTATGCTAATTCCTGCTAAAATACAGCTATTTAATACAAGATACCTTTATTTATTTTAGGGGTTTGGGGTATAACCAAAAACCTGAAAATTTTAGAGCAATGAAGTGCAGCTTAAGAACACTTTACATCATTCTGAACAATGCAAACACATTTCTATGTAAGTCAGTGGTTTTGTATCAGAATAAATTTATTTTACAGAAGCTGTTGTCTCAGTTTGAGCCATATTCATGCACAAAAAACACAGGTCTTCCAAACACTACATGCTGCTCGACCTATTCAGAAGTCAGCAGACATTACTTCAATGCTATCATTACACTAATACACCCTAATGCTGACATCATTTGTGTTTCAAAGGGAGCTGCTTCTTTTCTGTTTACATGATATTAAAAAGCAAAGTCATATCTATTTACATTGGAGCTGCATTAAGTCTTTGGATTTCAGCACTCTCAGCAAAAGCATCTATCATTAGCTCTAATGCTAATCAGCTCCTCAACAGATGAAGGTGTAAGACCCGAGCCAGCACAGCTCCTTTGCAAAGCATGAGAAACACTGCAGAGGACAGAAGGACACCCCAAGTTGTTACAGAACAACACCCAGCACCTATGCAGGGGGCCTGGGGGGAAATAACGGGTAAGGAAAGGTGGCCAGTGAAACCCAAGTTGCAAAACTAAGGAATCAGTAATTAGAGTTAGCATAAAAGATAGGTTGAGACAAACTCCTCTCCTAGGACTGGTCGAAAAGCAATTCTTATAGTGGCTTAGGATCCAAGAAAAGTTGGAGGGTGATCCCAATTCAACCTACAGACAATTTCCTAGGTACCCAGTGCTAGAGCTCCAGATAAATACATGTGATGAAATCTGACTGTTCCTGCCTTGGTTCAGCACTGTAACATCAGTTACCCACTCTATGCTGCTCTCTCTTTGACTGACATCCCCTATCAAGCCAATGTTCATTCCAGAATGAAATAATCAGTAGCTTGCAGGACACCTACACCTGAGAATCATAAATGTAGGCTAGATCTACATCTTCTAGCTAAGAAACAGACTGTCTAAATTGTTACTTGTTTCAATGGGGTTTGTTTTTGTTGGGGTTTTTTTTGGCAGGGGATGAACAGACACAGACTATTACACCACAAACTTGAAGACTGAGTATATATAATTTGGTAAAAATTCTATACAGTATCTTTCTACCCCACTAGAAGCAGAAATTCCATAAACTGTTATGTAACGTACATGGAGTAGTATGTGTATTTGGCCGATCCAAGTTCCCTACAAATTAAATCAATAGCTTGTCTAGGAAGAAGCTCTCAGTCTTCATCCAGGGCAACATAGTCTGTACAGACCAGTCTGAAATATATCCATATGTTTATAAATGATGGGCACTTCCCATAACTGTAAATCACAAAAATAGAATTTAGCAGCATGTTATTTCTTTTTCCACTACTTTTTGTGTCCCATGTTTGTTTCCTAATATTCAGCAGCACGTTAATGGAAGTATTTTTTCCCCCATTTAAGAATTAAAGAGAAACAAACCAAAGTGCTACTTAACTGATGGATTAACTCTAGTTCAAGAACTGAGATGCAACAGGTATTTCCAGTTACAATTGTTGGAGAAAGGCTAAAGCATAAGATTTTTCAAGACTGCGACTTATGTTCAATCAAACAGATATTCTAATCCTTTTCATACTGTCTTTTAAAAGTTAGTTCTTTGGAGAATAGCAACAAAATTTTCAAAAGAAACAGAAGTGAACCAGTTTTTTAGTTTTACAGAGAATTCTATTTTTCTCTTTCTCCTCAGCCCTTACAAAACCCCCCAAACTGGAGATCAACTGGTACAAATAGGAAACAAAAAGACAGTATCAGTAAGCAACAGTTTATTATGGGTTTGTGCCTCAGGGCTGGGTTCCTGTGGGGATTCTCTAATGTCTAATATGGATTGTATTTGCATATTAATATTCTCACAGGGCAAAAGAATCTTCTTTATTAGTCATCTGATTTTCAGGAACTTCATATGAATTCAGTGTCTGTGAAACCTCTTTCCTTCTGTCAACCATGGCCAAAATTTGGCCACTGAGGGCAGGGGACAGTACTGAGAAGGAAGAAGCAGCAGACAGGATTGATAGGCACACACAGGCAAACTAAGATGCATGTCACAAGAACACTTACTTAAAAGCACATCATCCGAGCAAGACAACAGAAATTCGCACCTCTACATAGACCAAATGCAGGTAAAGAAATTTGGAAGTGAGAAAACTCCTAAGTTTTACACCAGTAAAACTGTCCGACTCACAACAGACTTAAATAGCAAGTATAACCAGAAATTCCAATTTCCTTAATAACAAGAAGTACCTTGCTCTCTTCTTCCTTCTCCAGAATGCACCAAGCACTACAATATAACACAGTTTTGTTTTGATTCTCTGTTCTACCTTTAAATGTGGTCTGTGCTAACGTCATACAGCTGTATGACTTGGAAGGTGAATATTAATTCAACATACCTGACAGCTAAATTATCAACAACTGTAGGTTTGCACATATGCTCAGACACAGGGGAAGTATGCTATTAATTCCAGTCAACCTTTTAGGAAAGTATGAAAATTGTGACAAAGGGCACTTTATCTCCTTGGCTACAGCATACTTAAAGGTATGCCATTTATCTGTTGATCCAGAAAGATACTGCACTGTCTTCTTGTCAAAAAGATAGCTGAAGAACTTACAGAGTGATCACAGTTCTGCAGGAATTAATATCCTCCCATCCTTGTTGACCAAAGAAATCTCGAATCTTGCCTGAATCAGGCACTTGACTGACAGTCAACTGCTTTACCAGAAATCAGCCCAGGGACTACAGCCTCTCACAAAAGTACACCTTTTCTTAAAATTATTGCCTGCATAACAACAGCATTAGCAGATCTCTGAAGGCTGAAGTTCAAAGATAAACTTCATTGCACCGAAAGAACGCCAGTCAGTTCACTGTCCTCCCACAGCACCTGGTATTTGGCAGCCTGAGGCACAGAGCAAGAGAGAAAGTACCATGAAAATTTTCTGCTCTAGCTTTTTCCAAAGCAGCAGATCCCTTAATATTGGAGGTACTTCCAAAACTCAGCTCTCTCTTAATATTAAACGCATCCCTAAATAGGAACTTCTGCCTATCCAAAGTAAGTGGTGAAGTGTGTTTTGACCCTTTGTGCTGCTTGTGAGCTTATTCACTAGAGAAACTGTTGGAAGGAATTGGCTCTCTTGTTTTCCAGACGATCTGTTGAATATGTGATGAAAGGGAACATGTTGCCCCCTGGCCACTGGCACACGAAAGGAATAGCTGCAAGGATTACAAGTGGGCTCTGGGCCATATGGTGTGTAGGCTTATTGTAGGAATTTAGCATTTTTTAGACTCCTACTTTCCTGTCAAATTGGTTGAAATTAGCCACTGAGCTTCCTCTCTGAACACTTCGGAAACAACACAGTTATTGTATAATTTTTTGCCATTGAAAGACCAGATTAAAAAATTACATAAAAATAACATATAAACTATATATCTGCTCGTCATAAAGGAAAGAAGAAGAAGTAGCTATAGGAGTTGCTTTCACAAACTGGGATATTTACTGGAAGCTGTAGCTTAAATGAATGTGAGTTTAGCATTACAGAAATGAGCATATATTACAGCATACAAGCTTACTGCTATGAAGGTTTAAAATAGAGTTCAGAAGCTAAGCCAGTTTAAGCCACATAGAAGTACTCCATTATCCTTCCAGAGAATGGTGCAGAGTACATATGACTGTCATGCAAAAACATAATCTTATTTGCTATTTAGCTATTTCTAGAAACCCAATATTATGTTAGGATGTCTGCAAATATTACAAATGCTGTTTTGTGAATGAAACAACAAATCAAGTAAAATAATATAGTATTGAGGTCTATACCTGATGAAAGACTTCTAACTGCCAGACAGTCATATCAGAAATTAATTTATTTTAAATGTATAATCCCTACATTTATTCAATATATTAATGTTTTATTGATACTCAGTGTGGAGAGGATATAAATTGTAAATTGGGATTATAGAAAAAGCTGAATGAGCATAGACAGATGTGAAGGGGGTTGTTAAACAGGGCACAGTTCCTCATCCACTGATGCAAACAGCACATGGCTGGCATTTCATTTCAGTTGAGAAAGTTTCATGCAGCAATCAGCTTAACAATATTATCTATTCATCTGTATTAGTATTTTGAATTATTTTAATGGACCTTCAATTATCTACCAAAATACCTTCCCACTCTGTTCCCTATCAAAAGGTGAAGTTCAGCTCCACAGATTTCTCTTAAATAAAATCCAAACCCTAATCCTAAAAAAGATTATTTTGGCTTTACAAGGGGTTTTGCAATATGCCCTAGCACTCTGCATCCCTCAGGGTGAAGGGAGGTAATCAAGCCATCAATTCATTCAGACTACAAAAGGTACACACTGGCTGTGCACCAACCTTCTGGCCTCTGCTGAAACACACACAGGCACAAGTTTAAAGCTATGAACAGGAACAATTTCTGGAACATGCCTTAATTTAAGACCTGCCTGGCAACTGAAGATTCCTCAATTAATATATGATATGTAATATGTGCAGCATGTATGCAGCTGTTGTAGGCTCCTTTCAAGAGAGTTTGGCCAAATGAAAGGAAAAACACGACACCAACCACAAAACAGCCAAACAAAAAAACCCCACAAATCTAACAAAGAAAAAAAAAAAACCAACAAAGAAATACAAACCACCCCAAGAATAAACACACAAAAGTAGAGGCACACATCAACATGAGGGACAGCACAGAGCAATTGATATCCATTGTATTATTCCCTATTACTGATGCCCGGGAGATGCTCAGGAGAAAAAAATGTCCAGCAGTGGGAAGGAAAGTGGACAGAGGTTTAATATCAAGCACAAAGGTAGTTAATTATACCAGGGAAGACCATATGATGTCCGGACTTCTAAGCACCAAAGCAGCAGACCTGACTTGGCATCTGTGTGGAATCCCAGAGAATGTTTGAGGGGAACAGGCGCCCATGGCTCCTAAGAGCACTGAGAGTGCAGGAAGGGCTAGGAGAGATCAGGAAGCAAGATTTATCAGTTAGGCTAAAGCTTCAGGCTCAAAGCACTGACCTGTATACTCTGGAGGGTTTCCAGCACTACTTCCTGGGCTACTGATGAGAGAACACTGCAGAAACTGGTGTAAGGAAGACATAAAATTTATTTTGAGAGGAATAACTTCTGGATTGAATAGAATTGATATCAGTACAGGAGTCACGGGGGAAGGGAGAAAGGGGGATAATCAATCCATGTGAAACCTTTTGGGATATGGAAGATGCCAAGCTTGCCACTCCATGTGTTCATACAGAGCTTCTCTTTTATGCAAAAAAAACCCTAAAAGAATGTTAAGCTGTTTCTATAGACTGTGATCAAACCAGTTCCCAAAAGTAATAATATATTCTCTCTCAAAGGAAAGGAAGTTTGTTTGACTTGCAATTACATTGTATTATCATTGACTGTCTGTTTTAGGTTAGCGGAAAAGGCTGGTATGGCAGAGATAATATTTACCACATTCCAACCATATTCAAGAGCTTGGTGAACCCTGAAACAAAAGTAATAAAGAAAACCAAAAATCTGCAAGGAAAAACAAGTAAGAAAGACATGGATAGAAATGGTCTATTGCTCTCCCTAGACACATTTAAATAAAGAAACATCCAACAACATTTTGGTTACTGGAGATCATGATACAGAAGGGTATATTAGGAATCAAGTACAATCAATCAGAATTCCTCTTAAGACTGAAGTGGAAAAGACTCCAAGATGATGAATCATGAGCTACAACTGAAGCAAAAACGAGACAAAGAAAAAAAAAGAGACAGGCAGAATCAGCCAAAGACTGTTGTCCTTATGTCAAGCATAGACACAGAGAAGAATAACTGTTATTAGAATAACTTAATTTATTGACCATGGCTTTTTACTACAAAGCATTCATCATAATTATCAGAGTCAAATAAGCCCTTTTCTCACCACATGAAAGGATTAAACAGTTTGACTTTGCAATGGTAAATACAAGTGTAAATTTCTTTTAAAGCTAACTACAAGAAAACTACAAGAAAATTAAGCTCAATGAAATAAAGAAATTCACAAGACAGTCTCACACTCTCCACGTAGTAAATAAATAAATAAAATCAGTACACTAACACTGGGGCTATGCAACTAGCACTGGTTATTGCAGGCACACAAAGTTTAATAATTGCCTTCCGAGCATGTTTTTGGTCCATACACAGTGAGAGGACAAATATGCCGTGTGATGGTCAATAGCTCAAATTCAATTTTAACCTGTGGTAAAAAGTGACAAGATTGATAGTAATGTGCCATCCATTCTCATTAGTCACACTTAGTCCTCAGACTTCTATTATCCACAAATCCTGCTATACAATCAAAGAGAAAGAACTACTGAATTATTTATTAAAACTGACACCATCAATTATGCTCCTATATAAAAAGTCACCATGCAGCCATTTAATGAATTAGAGTGTACATTTTGGTAACTTTTGACCAGGTTAACAACCACTCTGGTTTGGGACAGGGTTGGAAGCTCTTCTTAGACATTTTATATCTGAGAAGTTAAACTTGCAAAAGCATCATTTTCTGCCCCTGCTGCAAAGTGAAGTCTTGTATTCCTGGCCAACAAAATCGTCCAATACTTCCTTTTTCTCTTTTTTCTTCCCCTCCCCCATATCACCTTTTGAAATAATCTAATAAGCTTGCAGAGGCATACCTAAAGTGAAAGCCTTGGAATAGTGTTTCCACATTGGAAGGCCAGCAACAGTGACCATCATTAATGCCGAGAGCCCCAGAACATTAAATGGGGTGCAGGTGCTACACCTTGGCAACCAGCTGGACTCATACACGAACTTCTGATCTCTTGGTAAAAGCAAGGCACACAGTTACCTTGTTCCTTTTTAGCACATGAAGTCCCTTTTAAGTTACACGTGATTTTCCTGAAATTTCTGCCACCTTTTAACATCAGTGTTATTAAGTTCACGTTTTAAGAGATGTGAATAACTATGTTAATGCTGTGCAGAATATCCAAAATACTAACACAGTGTTGCATTCAGAAGAGCAGGTTACATTCCCAAAACATCCTGTCTAGACAATTATGCAAAACCATGGCCCACTGAGGTATTTCCCAGCATAACCTGGTGGCCCTTGCTCTGAGTAAATACAGCCCAAACATAGCTATGAAAGCCAATCCTTCAATAACACCCAGCAGTAAGTGGGGAAACCTGGAAGTAATCTAATAGACAAATGGTATATAACCCCTCATATACATGCCTAGCATGGAAAGGTGCCCAGATTCGAACAGTTTCTGTTTGGGATGGTGTATAAGACAAAGACTGCACCTGTAATAGTAAATTAAACATGCCAGCACTGTCTGCTGGCACTGAGGCCAGGCCAGCTGGCTCAGAACAGCCTGTGTCCATACTCCCTTACCCTTCAAAGCATACAACTGTTGGATGGGAATCTTTCAGCCTCCCTTCTCTCAAGGCATGCTCAGAATTTGTTCAGGTGAGTACTGGTGGATGACGTGCAAATCTTTGCCAGATGGTTCTAATAAGTTAGCAATATTAATAACAACAGTCCAAAAATGCATTCTGGACTTGAAAATTATCCACATAAACCTGAATGACAAGTCCAGAGGACTCATCTTCTTTGTAACAAGAAGGGGAAGAAAATAAACCAAGGGAGGTAACTGAAGTGTCTAGGACAAGCCACAAAACATCGCAAGGGATGGACATCTTGTTACCAAAAATATTAAATAGTTAGCTTGTAGTACTCAGGAAGAAAGAACAGAAGCTATCAGAGCAAGAAAGATGCTCTCAGCTTCAAGTACCCAAAATATTTTTTGTTTGTCTTAATGCTATTGCTATTTTAGGCAATTACCAGTACAAGGAGCACTTGCCCCAAATTCTGCTGCAAACAATCTACAGACTAAATACTACTACAATTCAGTGGTTGATCTAGATATAAATTCTTGCCACTTAGAACCCAGTGAAGGCCCCATGAATACACTCAGTTTCCTCCCTAATTTCAACATTTATCCAGATTACTTGGTTAATATAGTCTCTTTTAGTCTCTGTGGTATGAAAAGGCCACTGCTATGTCACGTGGTCTATTACTGGCATTTTTAATGATGAACAGGTTCACTAACCACAAGGTCTAAATAAAGTTTTTGCTTAAACATATGACTACTTACAACATGAATGTTTATACAAGAACAAACTGGCAGCAAAGGTGCTCTTTTTAAATTTATCCTCTGGACTGGTTACCTCAAATTGGGTAGCAATTTACAAGCTGTTTTCAAAAGCTTTCTGAGCAATTCTTATTTCTTACATGAGGAACCATGTGGCTGTTTAGGAAGGAAAGTATCTCTTTTAAACAGTACTTGGATCATCAGCAACAGGACATCCCTCTCCTACTGTTACTGTTATCTAAAACAATGCTAAAGTTTCTCTGCCTGCTCTCAATAAACTGTAATTAAATAACAAAATTTTCAAATTTAATAATAAAATTACTGGAACAAGTCAACCAAGTGGAAGACAGAAGCATTAACTTTTAAGGCTACAATTTAAGAGCACCAAAGCTTTGCACTATGGAATAGACCGAACTGTCCACAAATGAAATTTAAATGGCTTATAAAGTTAATGGACTGAAAGAAACAACTGATTTTTAAAAACATATAGATCTGATCAAATTGAAGGAAGAAAAAAACAAAACCCACAAAAATGATGCAAAAACTGCATTCCAGACTGATCAATATACTTAGGGTTAACGTGTAGACCTTCATAGAGTCTCTTTGAGATTTGAGGTTAAGTTTTGGTTTGGGGTTTTTTTTAAACAAAAAGTTCTGAAACAGAAGAAATATTGTTTAAAAACCCCCATGTTCATAAATTTTTAAACTTTATTTTTAAACTCTGTAAACTTTTAAAGAAATTTCAACACGAAATTACATGTATATGATATTAACCCCCACAGTCCATGTGATGGACTTTCAGATTATTTGTCAAGCAAAAAACCACCACATAAATATTTTTTAATGTGGTCTATATGCTGGGTTCCAACCTTTTTGCTATACATCTCTCAGATAATTTCTTCTTTGATGAAAGATGCTTCTAGTTTTCATGTCAGGAAAGCCACTCCTGCCTCTTAAGAGTCATCTCCTGAAACAGTAAAGTGGCATGTGACATGACTGCAATGAACCAATAGAGTTCCAGACTTTTTATTTAGGGTATTCAATGCTAGTTCTTTATCTAACCTACACAGGGCCAATGTGTCATCAGCAACGCCTTTTGAGTATTGAATATCACTGTAAGGCAAATAACGTTTAAGCATATAATTTACTCCTTTTTTTGTTGATCTATTTAGTTACTGCTTTTAGAAGTAAATGAAAGGACCAGAACGTTCACTGCTCTGATATAAAAGAATATTTTGAGTAGAAAGTGTGGGGGTTATTTAAACCACTTACTACCATTCTGGAATTGCCAGGAAGAGAGTGCTAGTGCAGACAGGGATCCTCCTTCCTGCAGACCAGGAGCCACACCACTGCTAATAACAGAGAGTTGGCAATTCTGCAGGATGGCTCAGAGGTTAAGTGTTGATCGATCTCTTCCTGTATTTGGGGTTGGATGTGTCTGAGTATGTGAAACAGGTTATATGTTTAGGAGGGATTTCAGCTGCATCTATTTAGCAAGTCTTAAGGCACTGGCTGACTCTTGGTTTTTATTCAAAAGGAAATGTAACAAATGCAAAGGAGCCCAGTAACTTTCAAGAGTGTAAAAAAACACCAACTAAATTGTTCAGTATAAAGAAGAGTTCTTCAAGACTGTATATACACTTCAGTAAATCAAGCAAGTGGAAGCACTTAACAGCATTAAACTTCGCTGTTATTAAAGGACAACAGTCAGCCAATTCCATTTATTAGAAGCCTAAATATAAAACAGTGCAATCCAGGTGATAAAAATAGTTGCGTGCTGCTCAAATGAAGTAGTTCTGTAAAATTTTCAATCAAAGATTTAATTAGTGAATTTAAATGTCAGGCCAAAAATTAAGTCATTTCAAAAAGGGCAAAAGTTGTGCAGATCCCTTCCAGAGCTTTTCTAAGTTCAGCCTTTAGTTTCAATCAATTATCTGCAAACACAAGCCACATTCTGTTCTAACAAGAAACACTGAACATGGTTTATTCAGGTATAAAAAAAGCAAAATTTGCAATGAACATGTTTATACATTACATAAAGGTAAACTCACAGAATCTGAGCCAACCACGAGACATTGTCTGTTTTCAAATTGCATCTCAACGAGAAAAAGGACAGAAACTGAAACTTAGGTTTTTTTAATGACCAACTCAAAAAAAAGCTGGAGTATTTATGATTTTCAACAAGAAGAAAAAAACCCAACAAAACAAATCCAAAACCAACTACAAACTACATTTTAATTATCACAGAATTCCAGAACTGGCTGAGGTAGGCAAGAGCCTCTGGAGACCATCTTGTCCAACCCCCCTGCTTGAGCAGGGCCACCCCCAGCCAGATGCCCAGGATTGTGTCCAGACTGCTTTTCAGTATCTCTGAGGGTGAAGACTCCACAACTTCCCTGGACAACCTGTGCAAGTGCTTGGTCAACCTCACAGTTAAAAAAAAAAAAAAAAAAAAAGGTGTTTTCTGATGTTCAGACAGAACCTCCTGTGTTTCATCTTGTGCTTGTTGCCTCTTGCCCTGCCACTGGGCACATCTGACAAGAGCCTGGCTTCACCTCCTTTACACCCTCCCAATATTTATACTTGGGTAAGATCTCCCTGAATTTTCTCTTCTCTACAGAATTTTGTTTTACAGAAGCTGTACAGCAGATGCCACCAAAAATGGTGTTGTACAACATATGTTTATCTTGCCTCCAAAAATATCTTTTGGGTTAAAGTAAAGTTCCTGTCCAATAAAATCGTTGAAACCAATAAAATTTGTAGAGGTGAAGAAGTTAGTGATGATTAGTTGACATGTCCCCGACACACTACTTAGTTTTGGGACTTTCTGGTTGTTTCTTTCTCTTCAGGAAGAACTATGGAATAAAGAAGCAAAATAGACACCTAGCTGAAGGCTTGCCTATGTATAAATTTTCACTGCTCAAGAAAAACTCATGATTTAAGACTATTTTTAGTTAAAATAGCCAAAAAGTTGAAACAG
The DNA here is from genome assembly GCA_036630365.1 of Acanthiza pusilla. Classification (NCBI taxonomy): domain Eukaryota; kingdom Metazoa; phylum Chordata; class Aves; order Passeriformes; family Acanthizidae; genus Acanthiza; species Acanthiza pusilla. The sequence continues at coordinate 16,116,566 of JAXCHO010000073.1, forward strand.
CATTTAGAAACAAGGTTTACATTGATTCAGTTTAAAATCAATAGACTTAATATAACCCTAAATAAGACAGAAACTAAAGAATTAAAGAAAAAAATCTACCTGGACACATTTTAATTAAAGTCAGTTTAAAACTAATTCAACCAATTCACCAGCTTTTGTAGCCTGCATATTTAGAAAAAGCTGCTAATTCAAGTCACTGTATAACGAGTATGAAAGAACATGTAGCAGAAGCTGGAAGAGCATAAGGCTTGCAAGCCAACTGTTTTGCTCAAGGGTGAGTGAAATGGTGGGCTAAATTAATCTGTAAACTCAGTGGAAATTTTAAGACTGAATGGTATTTACTCTTGAAAATCAGATACTAATACATTGTCTCTCCACATGTAAGTAGCAAATTCACCTTTTTCTATTTAATAGACAAGCATTTTTTGTTTCTTTTTTGTTTTAAAACTTCTTCCAGCAAATTCAGAAAAATGAGATTGAACAGCAGTAACAGCAACTACTATGCAATTGAGTCTTCTCTCCGTTACTTATCAGACTGTACTGCTATTTCCAATTCCATTTTGTGTCAATCGATACACACCCAGGAAGAATGCTTATTTTGTAGCCTTTGTAATCGCTACAATATAAATGCTAAAGTTACTTATCTGTATCTTTGATAACCATCTGATAAACATTTTGTTGTTTAAAAATAATTGTCTTTCTGCGAGATATTTTTTCCCCTTTTCATACTTGCATTAAGTAAGCTCTAATCAGCTTGGTATTTTGTACAACGTGCAACTACACTTTACTACACTTCTACAACACATCCATTTATCCAAGAGAAAAAATCTTTTTGATGTATTTTTTTCTTAGTAACTCAGTATAAATGGCTACTAAAATCTGACATTATCAGTACCCCTTATGATAAGAAAAAGGAACGCATATCCTGAAGTAAATTAATAACCCAGCTAGGCAGCTTCTGTAGTTGGACAGTCTCACATCACTGTGCTACTTACTAATCATCTCCGCGTGTTTTCTCTTTGAAACATTCTTCTATTGCTGAGCTATAACAAACAAACCACGTATGGCTGATTATGCCACTGCACTAGCAATTATGAGTTGGCCCTTTTCCATTTTGCTTGTTAAAATCTGCATTAGTCATGTGGAAAGCAACTAAGCCATACAGAATCTAAAAATGTTACAGGAACGTATGGAAGTGTTTAGGACTGAAAACAACCCATTTAAGCATTTGTGTTTCTTACCCACAGGACTATAACGCATATGAAATAACAGAATTAACAAACAAGTGGTCTCTTGCCAGTTAAGTACTAAACTGTCCTCCTACAAAGTAATAATATGCAAACACCTTAGCCAAGAATTTATAAATTGTCATGGAAAAAAAATCATTCCCTTGACATAAACCACTAAGACAAGTCTATTTTTATTTCTTGAAGTTTTAAAAGTAACAATTCTATCATTTTACTGTGCTTTGTGCAAGTTTTGGGCATATTTATAATGCAGTCTGCCTAGTAGAATTACATCAGTCATTAATTTAGTCCAAAAAATTGCATCAAATTAACATCCTAAATAATTTAAAAAACCAAAACAAACAGAACCCACTTAACTGAAATATTAGCAACAAACAAATCACTAAACATAAATCAGAAGTTTTCATGTGAATCAGGAAAAAGTCAGTTTGACAGCGCCAGAAAAAAGAGCAGTGTGAGTATAAAGATAGTTACTGCCATACCAAAATTAACTAAAATTTCTCAAAGCTAAGAGACCCCTGCAACCAATAATTTTCAAACAGCACAAGAGGTAAAAACAAATCCTCTTGGTGGGTAGCAGGTGGAATGAAGTTCATGTATTCTATTCAACTGAAATCCTTTGAAATCTACAATAAAAATCTTAGTTTTGAAGATCCTAGGATGAAAGAGGTTATGTAAATTGAACAAAGTCAGTCCCAGATTTTGGGGATAGCCCCATTGCTTTCTGGGATATAGAAGTGGATTGCTGCATACAGCTGACCATCTCCCTTAAAAAGCTGCCAGGAATACAAAAAAATCCACCCTTCTAATTTATAGTAATATTTGCATGTTTCTGCACGGTTTCTCTGGGTGCTGAGCTGCTTACAATTGCCCAAGCCCAGCGGGAAAAAATTAAAAGTTATCTTTGAAACCGTGAAATACGTGGAGCATGGAATAACCCTAAGGACTCGCAAGTCCTGGTACAGACTGTAAACCTCTCAGGTGTGCCAATAAGGTCAGCTCACAGTGCATGAGGAGTCATCCACAAAGTAACAGTACAACTGCTATAAGCAGCCAGCAACATAAAAGAATTAGGATGTGTTGACAAGAGGAACTCAAGTTTTAAGTATTTCACCCCAGCCCACACGTGGGGGGAGGAGGAACCCACTCCTTGTAAGTGCTGTAAATATCCAGCATGTTTTTACTACAGCGTCCATTAGCGATATTTATACACAGTGATGACCTCATTCTTTAGCACAGTGAATAAACATGAAAGGAAAAAAAAATAAAGTATTTTGGCTGTGTACTTATCAGCATTTGGGCTAATTTAAATACTACTTGAATAACAATTATCTTTCTCAGCTGAGCAGAGCATCAGGTTGGCAGACTGTGCTTCACTTCTTCTCAAAGTGACAATTAACCTTGATATCAGTCTGCAAAGTGCTCTGTACTGGCAGCAGAATAAAATTATCATTATCATATAAATCATAAAGATTCTGCTGAAACTGAGATAGCTGTCATCCCTCAGCTATTTGTATTCAGTAAGGAGCAAGCAGGTTGTTGTAGAACATCTTCAGAATGCGTCATCCTACAGCCACCACATTGTGGGCTTTTGAAACTGCATTTGTAGCTACCTGAGAATGTATGCCCCACGTGTATGCCAAAAGACTCACAATTAATATACACATATTTAATATTAATTAAATATCACTTAGGGAGGTTCGTGATGCAGAAGGCTATTATACTTGAATCATGAATTTAAATCTGATTTACACTACAGTAATTCCAGACACAAATGAGATTTTCAAGTTGGTTATGTGATGCCTATCAACTGGACAGTTTCCCATACCAATGATACTTGTGATCACCTGATCTTATTCTTCCAGGACTACAGTTTACAAACAAACAAACAAAAAAACATAACAACAAAAAACCCCCCAAATTAACTTGGTTAATGCTGGATCAAAATCCAAAATAGTCCCCTTGCATTGATGCTTAATCACTGTGTTGATAGATTGTTGAGGAATGTACTCAAGACAAGTAGAATTGTAGTAGCTGTGTCCTCAACAGCCCACTGAAATCCCATACTGAGCAAACACTTCTTCCCTTCTAGGCAGCCTGGACATGCAGGGAAAAAAGAAAATTGAGCCATCTTCTCTAAAAATTTCCCACCTCCAAACATGCAATGACAAGTGACTGTGAAAATGTTTACAGCCATTTTTGATATGACACTTCATTTTTGTAATGTGCACACTGTGTGTCAAAGTGTTTTACTGTTCTTGCTGCTACCAACAGGACATTGCTGTGAATAAGACATGGCAGTGAAGCAAGCCCTCCTTTAGAAACAGTGTTATAGGCTGACAGGTCTTATTCTACGTGTAACAGAACACAAATAAACAAACAGCTAATTATGTGGAAGGGCACCTCGGGTGCTGGGTTTTTACCCCCCACTAGAGCTGACTATTTTCTCTGAGCCAAAAAACAGCAGATCTCATACAAGTACCTCAGGAAAGTGAGACAAAGAACCTGATCTTTGTACCCATGGCACAAAGTGACTCCAGGGATTGTTTCTGGCAGGCAATGTGGCAGATTCTATGCAGGAGACACAAGAAGCCACAGTTGTGTTTCTGACCCAGCCAGCAATATCAGTTCTCTGACAGGTGCAGTGCCAAAAAGTGCAGTCCCACAAACTATTTCGAATGGGCAAGCCCAAGTGTGTCCCATGATGCCTGCTGCAGAAAAATGAACATTCTCCAATCTAACATGCAGCAAGGCTAAGGGTTCTCCTGTAATCAAAAGCCAGACACTCTTCCAAAAAATGTTCAGTCATGAATGCCCTGCTTTTCAAGCTATCCAGCAAAATCTGAAATAATGGGAAGGTCCATTTTCACACTAGAGGCTCATTCAAAATTCTTGTGGAATGCCCAAGCCCAGTTAACTCCAGCCAACAGTTTAACCTAGAACACTCGATGAATCCCATCCATGGTTACTTCACGCTGCTGCAAAACCTGGCACTGTGTTTACCGTAGTGATTCTGAAACCAATATTCCTACAAACCCATACTGGCTGCAAGCCCTAAATTTGGAAGTTTTTTTAAAATCCCTGGTTTGCAACCCTAAAATGCCACAGCTATGAGCTTAGCAATCAATTATTTATATCAACAAATCTCAAATTGCATACTAGGCAGACATTTAATTTTTCAGTCCTAAACTTCTCTGAAAATTAAATGCGTTACATTCCATCCATCTTCTCTGGAAGGGTTATAACATGCCTAATTTTGTAGGCAATACATATATTTATCCTGTTCAGGCTCCCTAAGATAGCAAATAATGAGACTGTACAGAATTTTAAAATCTTTTCCATCACAACTATGGTAAAATGACCATACAGTTGACACTATATAGTTACCCCAAGCATACTTTAACTATCTTTAAAAAATATTTATCTATTTAGCTCAGAAGTATAAAATCCTAAATACTGCCTTCTTATGTGCAAAGAGACTAATCACAAACTAGTGTAATAAAACACTTAAAAATTAAAGCCACTTCTGAATTAAAACACCCTCAAGTGTAAAATCCAGTTTGTTACCACAGGTTTTACACATTACCCACAGTATTACGATATATGCAGAAGATGCTGCACTGCTGTCACAGAAAGAATAGAATTTCCTTTGACAATTTTAAAGTTGTAATAAAAAGGATAAAAATCTCTATTAGATTTATGATGTGTGTATTCAATGGTGTTTACAGTCAATACCTCCCAAACAAAAGTTAAATCAAACATCAGCTAATCTTGCAGAAATAAAAAGCCCTCTTCCCCCAAAAACCAATGTGTACTAAAAATGAGGCAATTATTTTGAAAGAATGAAATTGTTCACTATTTCTTCACTGAATAACAACATTATTTTCTGATAAAGAAATTTCACTATGAAGTCACTGTTGAATTTTATACAAAAAGACTGCCTACAGCATGATAATCCAGAATAAATGCCATTAAAAGCTTTAAAATTCTGAGGGGCTATACGAAGCTCCAAATTCCATAGAAGATACAGTAAGATACAAATAATTAAAAAACCCAATACAACAATAACACCCAAACCAGAAAAAAACCTTTAGAAATTTAAGATTTAAGCTGTCAGCTGTGTTGTTACTCCAAGAGTAATTGCTTTAACTGTGTACAGCTTATTCTTCAAATATAACTCAATCTACTAAATTGAACACAAACCCCTATATTTCAGCCTTAGCTACAGAATCACCATCTTGGCCTCCACAATATTTACAACATTAGAAGGCTACAAGTGTCATGAAAGCATATTATCACTCACCTATAGCCCTCTCTAGGCACCGTATGCATCTCAAGTTAATAAAGGCCACATAAATATGGCTTTTGTGCCAAGCAGACAGTAAATTATGTATTTGACTACACATTTCTCCCTAAAAAAAGGGAATGTTAACATTAATCAGAGGAAACTTCAGATTCTGGCATAAATTTGGCTATCGCATAAAAGGTAATATTTAAAATACATAATGCCTTACCACACAAACACGAGCTGCCATATGTGAGGCACTGCTAAGCATGGTTTCTATTAAGCCAATACACAGTAACTGGCTTCCTTCCAAGCAACATGGAAGTATTTAAAAACCCTGTTTAATCCAATTGCACAGCCTTGAAACAAAAATAAATTAAAGTGTTGCAAGAACTGTTAAAATGAAAAATTAAAGGCATGTAAATAAGTGAAAAAAAAATTGTCAGAGAAAATGAAAACAAAGATTATTTCAAGTAGATATCTTAATTGTAATTAGTAACATTTGGCATGTTTATGATATGATTCAAAGCTGCAGCCAATTAGATACCCCAAAAAGCTTGTAACAAAGCTGCAAATGTGTAACTACAGCATAAATTTTATTGCACACCAAGAAAACAGCACCCAGATCAATTTCATAGTTTGTTTCCAAACTGCTGCAAAGCACGCCCTGTTACTAGTTCATGACTTTTTAATCCTGAACTGTAGCTTTTCTGCCAGGAGATTTCAGAAAACAATTTCATTAAATTCAGTCTATTAATTGTTAATCTGCACACATTCCATACACACCAAGAGCAAAAGAAAAATTACAGCATCACCTTAGACTGTCACGATTATGGAAAAAACCCAAAAGATAACCAGCCACAGCAAAAAGCCAAAACAAACAAATAAACAAACAGTGTCCCCCAAAAAAATAAAGTGCACTAAAAATTAATAGCTGTTAAAAAGCTGTGCAGTTGTGGTATTTGAACTGAGAAAGACTGATTTTTTAATAGATTTCCAAGGAGAGAAGAAAACACTATTTTTTTCTTTGAAACGAATAAGAGGTACACATTAGCATTCAGGAAGTAAGATGAATTTGCTAGATGCTCTTTTAAAGGTTTCTTAAAAAGGATTTAAAAATTACAGAGAGGAACAGAATTCAAATTCTGCTCAAATGTGGGTTACTGAAAACAACAGTGTTAGGCACTTAGGAGATAAACAAATACTTCAATATCAGTAATGTTGTCAGTCCCAACCAACAGACAAAATATCTTCCATTTCCCTCATTTATTCAATAATGAGTAAATTACTAAAGGGTAATGAGCTGCTAATAAAAGCATGTTTTTTACATGATTATCATGAAATGGCAGTGTCTGCTTGTTCAGTGCAATAGTACCTAGTACAGTCACACTTTCAAATTCTCCTCTATCAAATTTCTGTAAAGAAATTGATCCTTACATACTTTTTATACTAGACATTTGTCTACATTTAGGAAAAAGAGATAGGAAAAAAACCCCACAGAAGTAGCTAACTACATTTTAAATCCACACATTCAGGTATTTTTTGCGAAGTCTCCTAGCAATGACATAAGGTCTCAGTCAAGGTGGTTTTGCTTCTCTTACGGGCAAGCAATGATTGTTTACTTAACACACTTATTTTAGGGTTTGGGGAGGGAAAGTGGTTTTTTGTGTGTGTTTTATGAGGGTCGTATTGAGGAGATTACAAAAACATGTATATAAAACACCCATTTTATAATATAAAACAAATACTGCCTCACAGGGAAAACAAAAACAAAACAAACAAAAAAACTCCCACCCCAAACCAACACCTTTGTTTAGCTATTTAAGAGAAGGCAAAAGGAATGTCTATGAAAGGTGGTCTGAAAAATTCAGCAACTGAAAGCGTTGGGGGTTGCTCTTGTACACCGTAGGAGACTGACTTACAAAGACCAGCTGCAATTCAATATGAAACTGCTGGAAGAGAATTTCTCTGCTCAGAATTCCCCACACTAAAAGCACCAAAGTGTTTCGTTTTACCCTTGTTACAGTTTCTTCACACCCACCCTCCCCAACTTACAATTCAAACTGGAACTTTAGTTATCTTCTACACTAAGCACATTGCAAATAACAAGGACCACCCCCCCCCCCCCCATGTCCAGCACAGGCTGCTTTTTGAGCACTTTTCTGCCCTTTCCAGCTTCAAGCAATGTGTGATCATCATGACCCCTCGTCATGCCCCAGTCTCATTTCCCTGCTTCAGCCGTGCCATAGGATGTGCTCTGGCATCTCCTTGACCTTGCAAATCCACACTCACACAGGGCTCGCTGAAGTTCTCTTATTCTTCTCTAACACTAGATTCTCTTTTCTTCTCCTCCTGGGAGAGAAGTTGTCATCATTTAAAAACTGGGAGAACTGGCAGCAATCATGTGGAGGTATTGTTATGCTGGGAGGTATTAATGGGTGTTGTCAGACAGTTCCTTACATCGTCATCAGTGAGTGAAGTTGCCAGACCTGGCAGGCAGCCAGTGGCAGGTTCCCTTTACTGCCTTTCTTTTTTTATTTTCTCTCCTGCCTTTATGAAAGTTGCAAACATTTCAAGCCACCAACGGCCACAATACATCCTGAAGCTTTTGAGTGTTGAGTGTAATCAATCCTAAAATCACTCCACAACCACAAGCAGAAATTAAATCAAGCACATATTCAGAACTCAGTTTATTCAATGAAAAAAAAGAATTCATATCAAACACAGATTTTCAAGGATATCAGATCACTAAAAAAAACAGCTGTATTTTAGAGGGCCCTCCAAGTACACTGCATCTTGACACATGGAAGACCCATGAAAAGAAATATCTGTGTTATTTTTAAAAAACAGATGCTTTGTAAACAATATGACATTGCAAGGTCACTTTTACAGTGAAAATAAACAGATATTTTAAAAGAAATATTTTAATATAGTTACATACTTCAGAGCTTAAAGCATGAATTACGGTTCTGGACTCTCTTAAAAGAAAATAACTAAGGGAATGAAAAGATTACACATTAATAAGCAACCTAACACATTTCATCCAAGGCACTTCAAGGTACCAAGGTAATAAATCTAAAAACTACCAGTTTATAAAACAGGAAATCTAATTCAAGTAATAAAATACAGTACGGTTGCTATTATAAAATGTAATCCCAGCCTGATTGTTAATTTGCATATCTTTGGGATATGTTTCTTGCTGCTTTTGAAGCAGAAAGGGACTTTAAAAAGTAAAGCAGTTGCAATGAGTACTCAAATAAATTTTTCAACCATCTTTATCCTCGACTGTTGATACATCATGGATTTAAAACCAGCAGGATCCTGCACCCTAGTATCAACCACTTCTATGCTTATCTTTTTGATTCAGTTTTGCTATTTGCTGTAAATTCTAAAGAGACCAGGCAAAGGTATATATACAATGTTCTGTATCACATTTTCTCAAGAAGTTTACGAGGGACTAGCAGCAGACCAAAGTAAGTCTATACAGGCAGAAGGTAAACTCCACGAATAACACAATGGGAAGGGAGCCTAAATTCAGGCTGGAAATGTTTGCAAAGAAAAATGTTCAGAGAAAGTATTTCTTACTCGAGTTTTTCATCCTGCTCACACAGTAGCATCACATGCATCACAGCCATGTGCCTCTGGCAACAGACTGATGCCTTTTAAATCAAACAATCAAAATCACTGAGCACAATTGTAGGGCAGATACTTGCTGCACCTGCTGCTCCAGGTCCCTCCACTTCTCTCCCTCTGCATTTTAGAGCAAGGCCGACCATCTTCTCCCTCCCAGTCTTTCCCTGATATTGTGCTCTCGCTTGTTTTCTGCTCCTGACACTTGTGCCATCTCTTTAACTTTAAAGCAGCACTAGGTAGGAGTTTAAACAGGTGGCCCTGAGAGCAGTAACTGAAGTTGTTGGAATTCACATAATCCCTTGGAGTTGTGATGGCCCCAGACGCAAGATTTCAGCAAAACCCAAGTCAAAGCAGTATTAGACAGAAATGTTGGGCTCCATACAGTCATTAGTAACACAAGAGATATCCACGAGGCACACTGACCTCTCTCCCTAAGCCAAATTTAAAATTTTGCCATTCCACATGGCTCTTCTCAACATCATCCCAAAAAGAACCGTTTTAAGTATTAATCAGTGTGATTGCTTTTCACTAGCAAAACACTTTTCACAAGCAAAATGCTAGAATCACGTATATTCGTTGCTTACCAATTTTGCAGACAGTATAGAAAGCAAGGAATTAATGTAATGATTCCAAACAAATGGAAGAGATAAGACTACACACAGGGTTTTAAACTGATTGTTTTGGAATGAGAGTAAATTTGCCCACTAAGCTGCACAATCCTTTACAGTGTATTTCTGAGCCTCAAGCATTACCTATATTGCTATAGGCTAAAAGAAATTAAATGTAAAAAACATAACAGAAATTGCAGTAAATACACAGAAAAGAGAAGAATGGTGAAAAGTACACTAGAGAACACCAAAAGAAAACATGAAGGGGAAGATAGGTAATATAAGTGACTTAACAGGAAAATTTTGAGCAGTTGCTCCAAGTGGTGTCCACAGAGAGCTGCTATTCACTTCATGCTGGCTCTCCTTGTTTCCAGCTGCTAAGTTCACATTGAAAGAAGCTAAAAATACATTAAATACTTTCCAAATATCATTTTCCCATGTAAGCAATTGGTGAAAGTTGCTGCAGAGATGTTGTTCTCTTGCCAGCGAGAAGGGAAATAGTATACAAGAACCTATATTCTATAAAATCTTTTGTCTTATATACAATGCAGCCAACATGGGAAAGTTTGAAAAAGCATTATTTTAGCTACAAGAATTTCCAACTATTCCCCTCTTTCAGCAAGGCAATATAGGAAAATGACACTTAAATATGAGGACTTTATCACCTATGAGAAAAGCTATATTCTGCACTACTCAGAAGTATAATACATGCACCATTTCTAGCAATCAAGCTTTGATATTTCAATGAGAGGGAAAAAAAGACAAGAGTGGCAAATGTCTACAATTTAGATATAACATCTCCCGACAAACTGAAATTTTACAATGCTGCAGATTTAAAACATAAATGTACCTGCTTTGCATTCAGGACTGTCCTTGACAGTAAATTCAGCTCAATACAAAAGTAAAACAGGGGGAGGGATGGGACAACACATACTGAAAATCATCCAGTTCTTTCTGTTAAATGTGAAATATAACAGGCTTTTTTATGACATGCCTTACTCCAAAAATAGCAATGATTACACTGCTCAACTCCCACTCCCCCCCCAGCTTGACTTTTTTACACTTAGAACATTATACACTCTGAGTCCTGAGGAAGAAGCCAATGTTTGTGGAGCAAAGAGGACTCTCTCCATCACCAGGTATCCAAACTACAGGATATGAACACCTAGGGAGGCAGGCAACTCTTATTTCATATAGTATTAAACCTTCATTGAAAGCCAGAAGTGACAGATCTTTTAGGAACTCTGAAACCCACAGCTTTCCAGTTTTGGAAAGATGCTGCAAGTCCCAGCAGTGATAATCCACCAATTCAAGGACACATTTGTGAGCAAGACTTTTTTTGTCTTCCAGACAAACAGGAAGATTATACAGTCTATTCTCTTCATGGGGATGAGGCGGGGGAAATGTTAAGATCACAGCAGCTGCAGCAGTGGAAGCTGCAGCTGCCTTGGAGCTTGTAGCAAGTGTGTAGCCCAGGATGTGATTGAGGGATGCTACTGTGTTACAGATACTGTTCCATTTGGGGCTTTTTGCCTGACCAGGAGAAACCTGAAGCTTTGGCCTGCTGAAGTTAATGGAAAGTCTTACAAATCATCTTGTAATATTCCACCTAAGTCCCAATTTAGCACAATAGCCTTCCTATCAGAACTTCCTAAGTAGCTACTTAAGACGGTACTATCAAAAAGTACAGCTTTTTTCACACCTCTTATGACATTTAGTTTTGAGAATTATCACATTCCTATTGCTCAGTCATGATTAATTTTATATATGAAAGAGTACACACAGTGAAGGCAGGATGGAATCACAACCATTTCAAGCAGCCTACATCTGGAATAAACTTAGCTTTATGAAATACGGTTGGGTTTTTTAATAGAAAAATCTAACATGTCTTTTAGCAATGACCTAAATTTCACTAAAAACAAGAAAAGATGTATCAATACTTTAGGGTAAGATATACTGTACAATAGCTCAGCTTTCTTCATTATTCTGCAGAATCATGCCTGGTTGATGTATTTATTTTGTAATGTTTAACTATAATAGAAAATAGATGAAGTTCAAATGAAAACACTGTTTAGACTATGTCAACAAAGCATAAAACTAAATGAAGTGATTCTGTATTGACTATAAAAACATATTTGCTAATAGTAAAGTTACTAATGGTTATCTATCAAGATCACAACATGAAGTAATTCTGCATCTTAAGAACCGTGCTAAAGCAGCAGACACATGAAGTTAGATGTAATTTTGTGATTTTGCAAAACAGCATCATGGAGTGCACTTTATTGCTATTTTATCATTAGTGTAAATAATTCAACAAACCCAGGAAACCTCCAGCTCACTTGCTGTTTTTTTTTAAATTGCAAGTCACCAAAGGGCTTTCCACTAAGACAGCCAATGCTTACTTTACACTTGCTAACAAAAAAAAAAAAAAAAAAAATCAAAAATAACAGTATCTTGTATACTGAAACAACTGCTTTGTTATAAAGAGGCTTCAGAAAACTAGAAAAAATGACACTGCTGTAAAAACTGTAAGCCTTTTACTCGCAGTTCAAAGACTTAAGCATTCTTCTACAACAGACTGAAGTTTCATATTCATCTCAGCAAATCAATCCACTAATAGGCATCAGTCATCAACACCGAAGTAAAATCTGCCACATGAAACAGCTTTGATGTGATTGAAGACTCACACACAGTCGTAAGCATGACAGAACAGCTTAGCTATTAAAATGTTTTATCTAGCAAAAAACTGTTAGTCCTAATTGACTGAAATACTCCTTGAATACTATTATTGCGAGGCTACTTCACTAAGCAGCACTTTGGTACATAGCCACTTGACTTATATCTTGAGATCCAGCACAACCACATCAAATCCTGTTAGAATATTTTCTTACACATACTTTTGTCAAGAGACCAAAACAATAAAGCTGACTGTCATTTTTACTACCAGTTGCTTAGTTAATTCGATACTGAAACATACTGGGATTCATTACAAAAGCTGCATGCAATCAGCCATTTCTATCAATCTTCCTTTTTAGTGCATTAACAGAATGAAACCTACTAACCACATCAGTTGAAATGGGTTGGCAGGACTGGGTGGAAGCTCTTCTGCACCGAACCCAACCTCTCACCACAAGAGGTGCAGAGGCAGGGACTCCTTTAAACAGCAATGTGCAGCCCTGGCCCAGCTCCAACACTGACCATATGTCAAGCTGACAGATAAGAAGCCTGAGACAGCCATCTGAAAACAACTGTATACAGCCCCAGCCACCAGACAGTGAGGGTTTCAAGGTCTACTTCATCACTCAGTTCAAAGCCAGTGTTAAACACACCAGAAGTAAACATATCTGACAAAAAAAAAAAAAAAAAGGGAAAAAGCCAAAAAACTCCCCCAAACCACAACAAAACAAAAAACCCAAACCAAACCAAACAAGCACATAGTCATTATCAGAAAGTCTATATGATGATATACTCTAATTCAGGAAGTGTCCACTGAATATAGCAATTGATTGCCACAAACACAGCCAGAAAACTAGTAACAGTTTGTGCCTATAACATTTTCCTTTCTCCATTATATTCACAGTGTGTTAACAATTTGCAAGAAAAAGGAATCAAATACACCAAACAACTGCCATCAAGATTACATTTTACAGAATCAAACAAAATACTATTGATTTAATATCTCAAATGAAGGGTGATTTGATATTTGTCCTGTATCTATCAATGCATCATAGAATGCATCCATCTATGCCATTACTTTGGTTACCAGAAAGTATGTCATATCAATTCCTCACGTGTTGGCAACACACTATTTATCAGCTCTTATTCCAAAATTACTAAATAATCAGCACAAAGGAATAGTTAAAATTTATTCCAGTCCCCTATGCCATTTCCACAGCTCCATACATTTCATTTCCACATTCCAAATTAATAAAATCCAGGTGAACTTACCTACAGTTCGGAGGAGGGTCTAATGTAATTTCTGCAAGTTCTTTCTGAATCCTTAAGAGAAAAAAAAGATATTATCAGGACTCTTTTTCAATATGTTTCTTTCAACTTTATGAACATTTCTACTGCAATCAATAGTAACAAAATAGAATTCTTAGAATTTCTGATTGAAAGTTGATGCTATAACATTTCACAAAAGAACATGTAAAAGTAAAAATAAAATCTTTTCTGAAAAATGAACCTCCAGTATGGGACAAATGCCATGAGCAGCCACCTAGAAAATCACACTTTTTCGATAGGTCAGGATTCTCAGCTCCTTTGCTCACTTACACCATTACTAAATGTCTCATATACCCTCCTTCTCTATTTCCCCTATGACTATATGTCTTATAGTTCTCACTCTCCAGAATATTTAACTTCTTAATGCATATTGTACTGGCAGGGCAAAAACTCCCAGCCTTAAAGGATAATTGCCCAGAATAAGCCCACCCAGGGCCTCACAGCCTCCTACATATTGGGGGCCTGATATCAGATTCCCTCAAAGGGAAGTGTTCCAACTCCCTGCTCAGCCTGGCGACCTGCAACTGGACTTGCCCTGATACGTGCCTTCTTTTTACTGAGGGGACAAAATTGGGTAAATGTTATGCCAGATGCAGTCTAATGAGAGCTGAGTAAAGGGAGATAAATCTCTTTCATCCACCTATGGACTATGCTCCTGTTAATACCTCCCAGGAGGCAGCGAGCCTTTGTCACTACCTCACATTGAGCTTGCTGTCTGCCGAGGCTCCCACGTCCTTCCAAGCAGAAGTTGTCCCCAGTACGCACCTGTGCAATGGGGAGGTCCTCCCCACGTCCATGGGGTTCATTTGTCCTTTGTGAACTTCACGAGCTCTCTGTCAGACCCCTCCTGTGGCCTGGCGAGCTCCCTCTGAGCCATAGCCTTGCCCCTGCATGTACAAACTGCTTGTCATCTGAAAACTTTGCAGTGCACTCTGCCACGTCCTCCAGGTCACCGATAAAGACATTACAGGCATCCTGCCAGAGCTCTTCCTCCAGGGAGAGCAGCTTCGTTGTTAAGGATTTCTGGATATTCCTAGGCTGATGCTTCCCAGACATGTCCTTGAGTACCTGATCTCTGCCGCAGCTGGCAACAGCGGCTCTTTGCCCCTACACCAGCATCTGCATGAGACCTCTGAAGAAACTGAAGAAATTTAAGTATGCAGAATAGGATACAGAGTTCTCAAAGGAACTTGTAGGAGTGTACAGTTCCTAAAGACTTGCCAGAGTATGATGCCATAAGCAGGACTGCAAAGACCACCTTCCCTACAAACTACGTCCAAGCCTCTTTTTTTAATAGGCTACTTCAGAGCAAAAATATGAACGTTTAGAAGGAGGAAGGAAAAGAAAAACAAATTAAATATACCCTCAGTATTTTCTTCTTGCCTTCTTCACAAGATTTCATGCACAGAGCAGATTGCTATTTCTGTTATTCCCTACACTAAAAAAAAGTAATAACACAACAGTATCACTCAAATTCCTGAGGTAAGTCCTCAAGCTGCAAGCCAAAGGTTCAGGCCTGACCTACACTATCTTGTTAAAAATGATTTCTACCCATTTTGCATATAAATACAGGTAAAGAAAATGGCTTATCAAAATAAACATATATTTATGTATATTCAGGTATATTGGCATATATAATGCAAAAATGAGCAATTTAATTCTTTTTCTAACGTTACAATCCAAACACAATCTTACATGTTAAGGAGTCTCACAGCCACTATCAAAATTCCCCTTATGCCACTATGAATTGATTTTACAGCTATAATGAATATATGAACCAACAGCAGTTGAAGAACTGGCCTGAACCAGAAACTCAAGCCTTTATCATTCACATTCTGAAATAATTAGGACATACGTGGGAAAGATTTGTAGGCAGAGGTAATAATCATTTATTAAAACCTGATGATATAATTGAAAAGATAAAAATACTCTCCCAGATGCTTAGATTTTCTTTTAACTTCTATGCATATAAATACAGGAAAAGCAAATGGCTTATCAAAATAAGCATTCAGGTTTATTGGCATATATAATATAAAAAATGTCCCTGCATGTACCAACTGCTCCCACCCAACCTGGTGTCATCTGAAAACTTGTAAGTGCACTCTGCCATACCCTCTAGGTCACCAATAAAGACATTACAGGCATCCTGCCAGAATTTTAACTCCAGGGAGAGCAACTTTGTTGTTAAGGATTTCTGGACATTCCCACACTGATGCATCCAAGTCCTTCAATACCTGATTTCTGCCACAGCTGGGTGCGTGTACCCTACAGACACACAAACACACAGAGTTACTTCTGGGGAGGGGGAGCAATTTGATCTTTACTTCTTTTTTCTGCTCATTGAGATGTTTGCATCTCCATCACACAGAATTCCTCCAATAAATATCATACCTTTCTTATGAAAATACAGGCACAGTCTGCTTAATCAAGCACAAAATCATTGTGGTAACACTGAAAATCACCACATTTTTTAATTAGTGAAGGTTAAGCACAACAAACATGTTGTTTAAAAAAAGTTAATCCATTTAAACAATCCTACCAATTCACAACTTTTAGAAGGGAGATCTTATAACTGTGGGAATGCCTAAAATATTTCTACTATATATTACAAACTTCTGCCATGATTTTGAAATTTATACTATCACAAATTCAAACTATGGAAAACCTAGGTCGCATGGAAGCTTCAATTTTGTGGTTTATGAGTTGTTTTGCTTTTTCAGCCTTTTGTGAAGTTATGGAGTGATGGAATTGCACTTTATAATAGAGTCAGAGATCATTCCTTTGTTTTACATATAGTAATAAAAGCAGTTAATATTTCATGGCATTACAGTGAGTATGAGGCACGTCAAGAATGGATTGACAATTTCAACAACTTCAGTCCAAGATCAAAAACTTTACATTTTTCCTCCTAAATCCTAACCCACGTTCCTTACATTCTGAAAACAAAAGGGTCTCTCATTTTCTCCATCTGTTCTAGTTCAACCCAAAACTTCTGATGCCAAGAAAACTAAAATGGCTCTTTATTAAGCTATTCTGTGGTTGACCAGAAAAGGACAAACCACCTTTCTGCTTCGAGACATAAAAATTGATCAGATGACACTGTCTACTGATGTTCAAAAGACATAATTGCTCTTGCAAACATCTAAGATAAAGAGGTGTTTCATTCATGATTATTTTTATACAAACAATCTAAACATATAATACAATAATGTCCATCAATTGCTCCTCAGCAAGCTGTCTACGTTTATTCTCCTACTCTGTGGTGTCCCAAACTGAAATTAATTTATACACCTTACGTTTCTTTTGTTGCAACCTTAATTTACCTCGCACGCATGCTGAGAGCTCATTCATAAACAGTTTCAGCAGAACAGCTGACACGCAATGGCTTGTTCACATGTCACAGCATTCAACGTTACAATTAAATCATCGGACAGCATCCCAGAGAGCCTTGCACTGATAGAGACCTCCAGTGTGCACACTGGCCTTTGTCTGCACGTGCTCTGGCACTCGCTTCACATCTCCATTGAGTTGCCCTCAGAATCTGCCACAGCAGAGGACGTGCCTCATTTCCTTCGCTGACCACAGAGGATTCACCGCAAGAATATGTGGCCTCTGGCAACAAGACTTTTTTTTCAGGGTCCTTTCTAGCATCTGTTTCTTTGGATTTTCTGCCTCAATAATAGTTATGTTTATCTATGTCAAAGAGGAAAAACCCTCTAAATTAAAATTATAATATATATCTAGTTTATATTTAAACTAATGACGTTATGGTTTACTACATACTGGACAACGGGTGATGGCAGGGGGTGAGGCCCTTGCTAGCAATCAATGCCCTGGGCTGCACACACAGACATTTAATTCACAATGTCAGATTGGATACTCTTTGTTTGGTCTTAGAGAAGTCATTTGACTCTTCTCTCTCACATATACATAGATATACATATATCTATAAACATAAAAAAACCTTTTCCCCTCCATTTTACTAACAAAAAAGAACAAACACAGTTGCCTTCCAGTAATAGTGCAAAGGTTAATCTACTCATAAATTCAGAAGCATGAAACTACATTGTGGATTTCAAATATTATTAATTCTCACAGACATATTTACTACTGTACCAAGCCTAAAGGGATTGCATGTTGTTTCTTTCATGAAACAGTTAAAAGTTCTCTAAAGCTAAAAGAGAATATGTTAGAGGATTTTCCAACATTATTAATAGGAAAATAAATAAAATAAAGGACTATATGACGATAAGTTATTTTTACCACAACCACTTTTCTAAACTACATGTCTCTCTACCCATAAAAGCCAGATGAATCAATACCCTATACTGAAGAATATACTACTTAGGAAATACCTTCAAATGCAGTCACTGCTATGTATTTCAATAGTAAATAAATTGTGACTGAGCAGGAAATTGATCTAAAGATGGTTAGATTTATCCTGGAGGAAAAAAAATATTCTCACCTACACACTAAAAGATGGATAAATGACAAGGATATTTCTTGTAAAAACAGCACTCCATATTTTGCCATCATATTCAACATGCTAAATATCACTTCCAGATTCCTTAAAAGTGGTGCTGTGATAAATCTCTCAGGAAAAAAAGAAAGGAGGTGGGGATAGGTAAAAATGCTCAGTTTTACTTTGTTGAATTTCAAACCAATTTAATCTATCATTTATTTTCTCCTCCTTACGGCTGCAACTTTTTTGAATAATGAAAAGATTACAACTAAAGTTGTACAGTTCACAATTCATTGTAGGCAGAGATATTTATTAAAAAATGTCAGGATTGGACACAAAGATTGACAGATGTTCAACCAGCAACTTCAGGAGCCAAGCAAAACAATACATTTGTTTGTCGAGCTACTATGTCAGCCAAGAATGGTTACACTTCTCTCAATCCAAAGGTCATGCTAAGATTTGCTACTTAAGAGGTAACAAGATGCCTGCCGTTTTCAAGGACAGCAATTCAATTCCGTGTCTGAACTGTAATTGTGATATGCAGCGAGTTTCTCAATCTTGACACGTTGGGTAAGAAAGGTTGCTATTTAAGGTGATGCCCTCTGGGTGAGGAAAATTGAAGGACCGGTACACTGCACGACATATGCTGTAAGCTATTACACCTGTATAGCAGCCAGTCCTACAGTATTAACACAGAAGGACAGCATGTGATGGCATTCTGCCATCCACAGCAATGCTAGCAGAAGAAACTCCATATCTTAGTACCAAAAATCTTACTCAAATAGAAATTTAAGTGGTTTCATATAACCTCTGTAATCAGATCAGTTTGGAAAGCAGATAAGCTGCATGAACAGTATATTCACACATTAGACATGGGGAGCAGTTTACTATTACACAAGCAAGAGTCAGCACACTGCTAAATCTTGATTTATATAAAACCTCATGCCACTGAAAATTCTTTAAATCTAACTGACTACATAAGCACATAATTAAAAATCAAACCAGGAGTTTTCCAAATAGAGATGCAGAAACCTTCATTCTAAACCAAGATATAGAGTAGGTATCA
The DNA here is from genome assembly GCA_036630365.1 of Acanthiza pusilla. NCBI lineage: Eukaryota > Metazoa > Chordata > Aves > Passeriformes > Acanthizidae > Acanthiza > Acanthiza pusilla. Next base: position 16,135,872 of record JAXCHO010000073.1, read on the forward strand.
TAATGCAACCAACAATACCATGACTACAATTCCATATGTATGAAAAAGGATTCCAAGTGAGAAAATCTGATTTCCAAACTCAGGTTAGAAACAAGTCTGTAGTCTGTGACTTTAGCTTCAGTGAACTTGCTGATGTTGGATGCTTTTAACAGGAATTAAGCAACCTTGACCAAAGCCACAACTACATTACACTCTGTTGTTTGAGCATTTGACTGATTTTAGCAGAGTTGCCTCCTTTCACTATAATGAAGGTACCAGAGTAAAGCCTTATTAATCCTGCACAATTTCTCATTTCTAATGAGCTAAAATAACAATATGACTATGAAAATATTTTATACTGCTTCTATAATACTTACTACATATTGAGGACTCTAAGACATTTTTCCTTCCTTCATGTTATTCTTCTCCTTTTTAGCCTCTACTTTAATTTCTGATTTACCTTTCTTGAGACAGTACTAATTTTAATTAAAATGCAAAGAAACAAAACCTGTAATATGAAAACCTGGCCAAGTTAGAGAAGGTACAGTCCCAATTCTAACACAATGACAAACTACTGAATACTTAAAAACAAACAAACAAACCCCAACCCCCCCACAACAATACTAATAAAAACCCTGTTATTATAAAAAGTGTTTCTGTTATCCTTCCAGAAAGAGCTATGACAACCAGCACTCCTAAAATATGTCTTTTCAAAAATACTGTACACATATCGACAAAACTATTGTAAGTCATGTCAGCTTTAAAAATGCATAATCAAATATATATTTTTAAAATGTATAATCAATATTCCTACACATGTGAAACTGGCTTTAGAGTCTAACTGGCAAATGTACTGATGTCAGCAACTGATGGCATAATTAGTTTCAGCAGAACCATAAGCAGATATGATTAAACTTTAAAAGGTTTAAGTAATTTTATCGCTGTAAAATGCTTGTTGATAAAAGCTCTAAGCTTTGAAGATACAAAGCTAAGATTAATAGACCAATTTCTGACATATCATTATTAATTTTTTAATAGGATAGTGTCCACAGGCCCTTGTCAGAATTGTAGCATCATTACACCAGGCATTGTACAAAGTTCAGCACACACAGACTGCATTCTAAAGATGCTGGAAACTGTTTTTATGACCTTAAAAGTCATGACTAATCCAATATTCCTAATATTTAAAAAATAATAATAGCAGGAAGCAGACGAAAGAGAAGAACACCAGAAACCATAACAGCTGTGAGGATTAACTACATGAATAACACCACGGTTTGTAGTGAAAGCTGGGTTGTTTTTCTTTTTTTTCCTTTTTGTCATAAAAGGAAACACAGGCCAGTTTTGCTGGCCATTCTGTAAGTGGTATGACCACGTAATCTCCTAATAGTGTCATAGCAGGAATGGGTGTCCAGAAAGTACTTCTCCAGGGAATTAAAAATGAAAAAAAGCTAGCTGTAAAGAAGGGTTCTGTAGCAGAAGGAAAGCGTGACAGCACCTCACTGGAAAGACAGAAGATCCTTTCCTGAACTAAAGTACGTAACTGGTAAGGGACAGATTAAAGCAAAACACAGACTTGAATCCTGAAGAGACGTACACAAATGTTTATATACTGTTATTTACGGACTCTGACTACACAGATACGTTATAAATTATGGCAGTAGGGGCTCAATGCTTCTCCTTTACCACAGTGGTACGACTCCAGTGTTTTCTCTTGTAGTTTACACAGCCTTGGATTAGCAAAGAAACGAGATCTGGGAATTCTGCATCAGGACAGTCTGCAGAATTGGTCTCTTGTCAGATTATTTTATGAGGGCTTTTTAACTTCAATCACTATAATCCCATTTGCCCAGACTAACACCCCTACGTGTACTAGCAAAGCAACACTAAGCTGTAAATTCCTTCTGTCTGGTCTGAGCAAGACATCGTTATCTGGAGATGGACATGATAGCATAGAATAATTTAAACAGCTATTCTACAAACCAACCTTTCATCTCAAGTAGAAAAGGGAAGGAAAAGAAATGGGTATTAAAACAGATCAGTTTAAAGTAAGGAAACCAACATGCATTTATTGTTCACTCAAGTATTTCTGACCTGACCATTTGGGAAAAGAAAAGGCAGTACTTCACAGCAATAGGTATTACAGTAGCCCTAACATGCTGAGTTACTGAACTGTCTGAAATGTTTATGGTTAATTAACTGTAAGTTACACTGACAAGTTTTAACATCAGTCATACACACACATACAGAGATATATTTTATAAGGCTACAAAACTGTCTGAGTTTTATTAGCAATAAAAAAATGTCAGCTTTTATCATGCAAGCAACTATTAAAACCATGTGAAAGAGGCAAACTGACAAAGAAAGGAAAAAGTATACAGGTCTCATTATTGTGACCAATCTCAGAAGGCTATTAAACTGATACTGTAGTGTTACAATAAAACAATCAGAAAATTAATATACTGAGTCAATACATACATCTGATGGTCAGCAGAAAAAGAGAAAGGAAAATAAACAACCAGGAAGAACACCATACCTTTTAGCACTAGTTGACAATTTAGCAGCTGTTTTGCTTGATATTTTGCCCTCTTTTTTCTTGGGTTGAACTTGCTCCCTTTCTTGTTCCTGCTGAACACCTTCACGTTGATCTCCATCAGAGCTGCCTCCACTAGTGCTTGGACTATCATCCACTCTCTGCCCCTCTGTAGACATGGCAGATGCTGCACTGAACAAAAACGAGTAAAGTTAGCTTTTTGAGAAGAAACTGCCCAATTGCATTTCTTACATGCTTTAAGGAAAGAACACAAGGGATATATGTCTTTGTCTTAATATAATAACACTTGTGTCACAGTAGTTCAGTAGTCCTTGTACGGAAAGAGTTTTGCCACAAGCATCTTAACAATAATTCAGGAGCTGGTAAGTTTAAACCCTATACCACCCCCACCCCCCAAAAAAACCCAACCAACCCACAAACTAAAACCCAAAATAAACAAACCAACCAACCCCCTCCCCCCCACCAAACCCCTCATATATACATGAAAATAAGAAGTTATTGAAGTTAAGTGGGAAACATAATCCTGGAAGTGTAAAATCATTCACTGTGAATTATATTTTTCAATCACTCAGCAATACCATGAGTTAGCTGTCCCATCACAATGCCACCAGTTCAAATCCACCACAGTTTGTTAAAAACTGAGAGTTATTACTATCTTAGGATTCTCTGTTATCCCATATGAAACAAATCTGTGGGCTCATTCCAACTCTACAATGTGGGTTTCCACATTACAAAATCCACATCTTGGCATGCTTGATGGAAACACAGAACTACAAAGCTCTAACACAGGACTGTTTGTATTTATTAAAACAGTAAGTGTGCTGGTAGAGGATATAAGGAAGTTTTTTCCTGACATTTCATTCAGGCAACATGAGGCAACAAACCTGTCAGAGAACATAAGCAGCAAGAAACCTCAGTAGATTTCAGAAGTCAAGTTAATGCTTTACTCGCACACTTCTGATACTAGTTAGCTATTTTAATTTCTTCCTTCATTTTAAATAGTATAACAATATGCCGACAGATGAAGAATTACAAGCCCACTGTTACAGCTGTCATGACTTCTCAAACTCTCAAACTGTTCTAATGAAGGGCAGATGTCCACAAAAAACTCCTACTGAATTAGCATATGTGATGGCAATGACTGATTTAAAAAGAAAAAACAACCAAAGACACCAAAAAAACAAACGAAAACCCCAAACCAACAAAACCAAAACAAAACCAAACTGAAACCCAGGTCTTTCCTTTAACTCCAAATCTATAGCTTATACACCTGTGTTCTATGTCCTCCTCTGAAGATTTTTAATGAAAAGCACACAGGCCCAAACATTATTTGCTTACACCCACGCAATCCCCATATATCTGGGTGGTTTTCTTATCAAATCTGTCTGAATCAAGAATTTGCTCTTTCACACATAAAGAGTTTTAAATTTCTGTGAACTTTGACTCGCTTTTCCTCTTACCTATGTACAGACATCATCACAATTAAGAACAAAACTATTCACCTTGACTATTACATGTTCTAAGACTCGCTCAAGGGAGAATAATGAGATTTCAGGCTCAGATTCAACCATGCTTATTCTGTGGATTAAACAAAGTTCATCTCCCTGTACATATTTATGGAAAGAGACAGCAAAGGGAAAGTAAATTAATATCAATGCCAACAGGGTTATGTTGAAAAGGATGCTTTTTAAAAAGGCGTAAGTGTTCTAGTTACAGAATAAAAATAAATTTACTCCTATACTGAAAAACCCTTACCAAGATCTAATTCTATCAAATAATACATACTACGGAATAGAAGAAATAATCTCTTCAGGCATTATTGACACATCCAACTAACTTCTGGAGGAATTAGGTCTTTTTTGTCTAATTTGTGATGCTATACTGAAAAAGCATTCTGGAAGTATGGCATCCCTTCAAAATGTTTAGACATTAAAAGAAACAGCAAGCAATACCAAGTGATAGATATGTGACTAAGCTTTCCCTTGCTCACCTTAAGCTGTGTTTTTGATTTTATAACAGAAAATAATATTTTCATATAAATACATAAATACACAACACCTAGCCTGCTCATTAAAGTAGCTGAAATGATACACAGTTTCTGCCCTAAAATTAAAATACAGAAATTGTCCATTCCTAGAGAACAATTTCTCCCATAGTACAGTTACAACAATATATTTAACATAGTTCGTAAATTGACACAGGTTGATGTTCAGATATTTAAATCCTGGTTGTCAATTTCAAGGTAAAAGCAGCAGAACGCTTAGAGGTAATAAACAACAAAAGTATCACATTCTGACAAGTCAAAATATGTGTTTAATAACTATTTGATAGCAATTTTGATAGTAAGTACCCATTTTCTTTGCTTCTACATGAAGTTAAAATACAGCCTCATCTCTTTTTATAACACTTTTGTTGGCCTTTATTTGCTGTAGATTTTACTTCTGAACTTTGTTTAATACATCTACTTTTAAAGAGAAAAATTCTCTCTTCACAATGTACATAGGCTTTAACGCTGCAGGCCAGAAAGTTAAAAGCATATTTAATAATGCTTGTATGCATAGGACATCTGCTATGAATAATCTCAGCTATAAATATTACTATTATCCAAAAAACAACTGTATTCACTTCATAAGTTCAGGTTACTACCCAGCAGACAAACACTGTAACAGTAGCCCAGAGCATGTAATTACTGTAACATGTAATGCCAGTATTTACAAGAGGAAAATGCTTAAATCTGTCATTTGATGTCTGGCTAGTTTCTTGGGGGGGGGGGGTTGGTTTGGGGTTTTTTTTTCCCCTTTCTCCTCTCCCTGGTCCCCTTTCTGACATCCAGGCAAGTCCTTCTATTCCCTCTCCTCACAACATCTGCAATTTTAGGAAGTTTTGTTCAAGGGACATTCAATATTGCAGTAAAAGCACATTTTAAGGGGACTGAAATTAGACACTTCAAACAGGGTCAAACTTAAAAGACACACAAACATATGAACAAGTAGGAGAATGGGGAAAAAGAAATCAACCGAAGGGATGACATTGTGAAGAAGAAAACATTTTACTGGCACTAACACAGACAGAAATACAAGATACTCCTTGAATGTGAAGAGCCATGGGTGTGTTTGCAACTGTCACACAGAGCAAGAGGGAAGACACACGATGTCCAGGTTCCCGGCTGCCAGGCTATTCTACATTCAGACGAGGGTTGCTAACCTCCCTGCTGCTGTGCAGAGAAAAATGAGCAGAGGGGACAGAGGAAGGAGTGAAGGGGGACTTAAAAGTCTCTCCCTTAACGTGAGATGAATCAGCACAGAGACAGATTACAAGCGTAACTACAACTATCAATTCGAAGTGAAGACTGTCCAAAATATTTTGCTTTTGTCAAATATATCCACTGGCACCTTCCTCTTCCTCCTCAAAACAAAAACAAAAACAAAACAAAACAAAACCAACACAAAACCAAAACAAAACCAACAACAACAAAAACAAACAAACCAACAGAAAAAAAAGATAAAAATACCCCAAAGCGCCAATCACAATCACACCCCATTTAAAAAAAAAAAAATCCACCAGTCGGGGACAACAAGATCCTGGCAACGTGCAGATGGGTCCCAAGGGCAGCAGAGCTAGTGATGATGTCTTTCTAAAGCGGTCGTAATTTCCTATACGCCAAGATAAATTGAATATTTCTGCAGGGTCCACTACGAGCAGCAACGGCAGCAGCCGCCTTACTTCATCTTCATTAGAAACCATAAAGGGCAAAAAGAACACAACATTGCAGGACGGGAGGCAGAAAGAACCCCGTTTCTGGCCGGGGAGGGCCTGCCACTGAGACGGGCACCCGGCGGGATGGGACGGGACGGGACAAGACAGGACAGGACAGCAGCCCCGGGCTCCCACGGCCGCGCGTCGGGAAGCCCCCGCCGTACCGGGAGCGGGTGGGGGCCAGGGGCATCCCCAGAACCACACACACCCCGCTCTCCCACGGTCGGGCGGGCGGCGGCCGGGCCAGGGTGAGAAGTAGGAGACAACCGTGGAGAAGAGGAGGAGACTGCGAGAGGAAGACGGTGGGGGCACATAAGGGAAGGGAGAGGATTGGGCTGCGGGGCTCCTCGGGGCGCTCCAGGGTGGGGGGGCTTAGTGCTTTTCGCTTTTCCCGAGGGGCTCCAGCTCGGAGTGCCCACCGCTGCGGCGGGGGGTGTGGGGATAGCGCATCCCGGGAAGCTCGATCGTGGGGGGGGCAGGGGGTACCCCGGAGCCCGAGCGACCCAGGGGCGCAGCGAGTGCCGCGGGGACCGTGAGGAGCAGCGCCAGAGGGGTGGTGGGAAGCGGGGGTGGTCGCTGCTCCCGCCCGCAGCAGGGCGACCAGGACAAATAGACACGGAAGAGTTGCTGAAAGGGTGTGGGGGTGCTGAGGAGCAATGGAGGCTGGATGGAGCCTGGGGGAGCGGGGAGCGCCGGCAGAGATGCCGAGGTGGCCGGGGGCGGCGGGGGGGCGGCCGGGACGGTTGCTAAGAAAGGGCACGGCCGATGATGACAAGGGGGGGAAGGGGGTACCAGGCAGCACCAGGGGGATGCGGAGAGGGGAGGGAAGATGAAAGATAAAGGTAGAGACCGACGGTCGGAGATAAATGTGGGGGAGAGGGTGCTGCCGTGGGGGAGGGATGGCGAGCGACGGGGGGGTAGGAGCCCGGCGGGGGGAGGGGAGGCAGACGGGGAGCTCAGCCGGGGCAGAGGTAGGTGTACCCCGGGAGGGACGGGGGAAAGCCGCTGCTACCTGCAGGCGAGCGCACGTCTCTCTCTCGCTGGTGCCGGGCACGGGCTGCGGGACAATCCGTCGCGGTCGCCCCGACTCCGGCCGGGCGCGGGGCTGGAAAGGGGCTGCAGCCGCTCACTGAGTCATGAGCCCGCTCCCCCGCGCTCCTCGTTCTCAGCTTCCTCTCCCCTTTGCCGTCTCTCCCGAGCGGCAGCGGCGGCCGCTGCTGCTGCTTCTCCCACCGCCGCCGCTCCTGCCCCCGCTGCCCGGAGAGAAGTGAAGCCGCTGCCGCGCGCGCGCGCGCACCCCCGCCGCCGCCGCCTCCGCGCGCGCGCGCCCCCACACGCCCGCCCGGCGCCGCGCGCGCGCACCCGCCAGCCAATTATCCCGGACGCTCGCGGGCCGCCGAGGGAGGGGCGGGGGCGCGCGCGCGCGATTTCGGCGAGGGAGCGGGGGGGAAGTGACGGGATGGGGGGGCGCGGGCGGGCGCGTGCCCGCGGGGGCTGGCGGAGGCCGCGCGCCGCCGGGCACGGGGGAGGGGCAAGAGGCGGTGGCGGGAGCGCGCGTTAAAGGGAAGCACCGGGGGAGCTGGGCGGGGTCAGCAGGGCAGAGGAAGGAGGAGGAGGCGGGAGGGGATGGGGTGAGCCGGGACTTTCGGCCGGGGATTCGGGTGGGATGGAGGTGAGGGTACCCGGCCGGTCTCCCTGCCGCCGCTGGGTTGCCGCGGGCCCCCACGCGAAAGTCCAGGGGGCGGCAGGGGCGGGCCGGGATAGGGCAGGGGGCGGCGGAGGCCGGAATCAACTTTCTTGGCTTTTCTGGTCTTTTTCGGCTCCTTTGTTCCCCTCGCCAATCGCCCCCTCCTCCGCGCCCCCGGTGCTGCCGGCCCGCCGCCCGCACCTCCCCAGCGCCTTTGTCTGCGCGGAGCCGGAGGGAGCAGCCCGAGGGGACGCGGCCGATGCCCCCGCGGGGAGGGACGCGGCACCTGGGGAGGGGCGGTGCGAGCGCACGCGGTGCCTCGGCCGGCGTGCCGGGAGGGCCCAGGCCCCTGGCACTTGGTGGCCGCACTTGGTGTTACGGTGGTAGTTTCGACCACTGCGTGGCATTAGCACAGCTGGGTGGCACAAACCGCCCCCGGGCACTGGCGGTACCGGGTGACGTGCAGCATCCCAGCTGGAGATAGGCGCTGTCGCCTGATTGCGGCCAGGTAAATGAACCTCACCTCCCACGCAGGCAGGCATTGCCTCTGTGGAAAGCATCGCAGTCAGGAATGGGAGAGGCCGGGGTAGAGCCGCACTTAAATGTTAGTTGTTTAGTGGGAATTTTAAGCTGGAACAAAACAAACCTCCAACAGAACTGGCTGTCAGGTAGCCCCGGCTGCGTTGGCCGAGTGAGACACTTCTGTCCCCGTGCCGACCCTGCTGCTTTAATCTTTACATAATATGCTTAGCTATGTTATGTAAACTTCTATCACCTCAAACCTTTCTTCCTCTAACAGGGAAATATACCAGCCAAGGGTAAAGGGGTAATGGCACGTCAAAATGTTTTCCCTCTTTTAACAACTAAAGAGAATTAAAAAAATAAAATGTGTTCTCACCATTGCACATGTAGGAGGAAAAGTTTCTCCCTGCTTGAGCTGTGAAGTATTGTATTTTTTCTGACTTGTGGTTGAGGTGTAGGTGGAGTCTGTGCCATCAAACATACAGAAGTTGAGAACTTGAAGCATTACTGAGATATGTAAGGACTAGAAACATTACTGACACCTGCTCTCATATTATATCCAGATAACATAAGTGTTTTTTACAGTTTCCCGGTACATAAAATTAATCTTTTTCTATGTTGAGGAATTGTTTTAAAATAACTTGGTTTATTTCCTCTTCATATTTCTTTGCTTAATAATCCCAGTGACATTTTCACCTGAACCTAAAAATATCACAGTCATTAGTTCTTCCTGTTCTGTGTGCATTTACAAGATATTTTCCTGCTTATGGTGGAAAAAAGCTCCTAATATCAACTAGATAGGTTTCTATCTGCTAGCATACATTGATTTCTCAGAAGGACTAATAATGAAGTAATTAATAGAATATGATGTGTAAAAGTACTTGAAAAAGTGCAAACTTCCTGCAAGTAATGCATCTCATCGTGCTGAAAGGTGCATTGCACACTCTTGACATTATGGTTCCTTTTTCGAAAATCGCTTAAATAATGCTTTCTCCTTTCAGTCATTCCAAAACAGAACTCCTGAAAACCATCCAGAAAGTGATAAAATTCAATTTTAAATGAGTCTTCTAGCCATATTTCCTTAATGTTCTCTGACTGCTTAAAGGCGCCTTAAAGGAGGCATGCCTTCGCCTATGGTAGCACCTCAGCCCATCTCAGGACTTCTCTTTGGTGACAGTTCATGGTTCTTCATTACAGATCTTTCCTGCTAGGATTTGCAGGAAGCACGGAGGGAGAAGCTGAGTGAATAGCCTAATTGAGACAGGGGCAGGATGGGGCCATACAGTGCCCCAGAATCTGGGTCATAAATTCCCAGTGCCAAAATAATCAAGGGAGCGCTGAAGTGTTTCAGCACCGAGTGAGAGGTTTGAGTCATCGCGAGTCAGGCCCTGATTTTTTTCTTTTGGTGTGTAACCTCTGGCCCAGAGCCCTAAATGGCAGGGCTTAAATTAAGGACAACTGAACTAGGCAGAAGGTTTGCACTGCCTTGTGAATAGAATATACACACTGAGGTGTGCCCTGTTTTAAAAGCAGAGGTTTTGAATGAGTGCTACCTATGAAGTCTAAAGAGAGTAGGGCAGGGTAGTCAGCTGCTCCCATTTTTATCCTTTTGACCTTTCAAAATAACATGTTTGGCCCTCAGATGTTAAAGGTTGCATAATATTGCTCAAAATCGTTTGGAAGATTTTTTAAAGTTTGGATTATATAGGTTGAAATCCTGGCCCTTTTGAAGTGAGTGGCAATACTCCAGTGTTAGATTTCACCCATGCTGGAGTGCTAAGACACACAAGTTACACTCTGGTTCTTCCCCCCCCCCCCCCCCTTTGTTTTATGTGGTTTCTAAAAGCTGGCACTATTTACACCACCAGACACATCCAAAGCAACGTGAGTTCTTTACTCTCATAGAGGCTTGGAGCTTCCTTGCAGAGACACATTGGAGTTCGTCTCACCTGGCACAGGCAGTCGCGCTTTAAGACTGTTACAGTTAAGGACACTTCTGCTAAGGGCTCTTGATTTAGAGTGTCTGTTATAAGGACAGATATGTCAGTCAAAATCTATGAAGTTGGAGAAACCTGAGCAAAGTTTCTATTTAGAAGTGTTTAATTTTAAAAAGTAATAGACCTATTTAGATATTTGTGGGGTTTTTTACTTATTTAGCTGTACTGAGAGTTGTACTCAGGGTGAGTTTTATCTATTTCTTTTTAGTTAAAAACCAGGGAAATATTTTTCCATGCCAAAATAAGAAATAGGAAATTGCAAATGTCATGTTTTTTTGTGCATTCCTATTTATGCACTATTGTTCACTTCCATTTAAAAGAACATGTCATTTTTATATCACTATTAAAGTTGTTGAATGAACACCATTGTCAAGTTATAACTGGAAAAAAGGGTTTGGTTTTCTGAGGTAGAGAAAGGCTAAGAAATCATTCCAACTGTGATACAGCTGAAAACATAACTATCTCTCTTGTGATAGCACGTCTCTCTTCCAAAACTTTTTAATATTTTATATTAAAAAGTTATATGGTAATATTCATTTGTCCATGATGTGCCAGATTGTTGTATCAATCTTTTCCAACCAAGTCCTAATGAGCTATTTTGTTTCATCCATCTGAACTCTTATCAGCAGAAGGTTGGAGGAGTGGGAACAAAGGTGCCTTTATTCATTCTTTACCTGATTCCACTTTCCGGCTCCACAGGAGCTGTCATAGCCTGTGTTGTTCCCCCCATCTCTCCCCTGCTGGGTGTTGGGCCCCGGGAGGCTGTTTGGAGAGAGGACAGCAGGCAGCTCTCAGCAGCAGGCCCTCTCTTTTCCAGTCTGGTCCTCCATCCTGAGCTGAGGTGGGAGCACAGAATGACGAGTTTCTGCAATAGCTTTATGCTGTTCCGGGATTCTTCTCCCATAGCTGGCTTTCCTTATGCTACTATGATGGCGCAAAGCTGTAAGCACCATCCAGATGATCCGGCCTGTTCTCCATTCTTTTTCCCTCTCTGATAGTTCTCTTTCTCCTATTCATATATAGTTTATTCTTGCATTGCATCTAATTTATTTTTTTTCCTACAATCTTGCTTTGCTTTTGTTGCCTCTTGGATGAATCCCACTCTGTATGTTGGCAAATGTAAACTGAAATTCACAGGTACCCTGATCTCTGAAGTGCCAGCTGTGTCTGAAAATGCAGTATCTGTGTGATTCAGAGATCAGGATTTTTCATTTTGTTTCTCTTCTATCAACATGTAGAATAAAGTGGCATAGCAAGGAAGATATCTGCAGCAGAAATTTAATTAGAGTTTTCAGTTAATTGTGTATGTCCTCATCACTTACATAATGACATCCTATATCAAGGAAAACATTGATCGAATCCTGAACACTAGGTAAGCCTATTATTCAAACAATGCCTTGACAGAAATCTGTTTAAAGTATTTTCGTGGCATTCTGAAGTAAAATGATTGTGTGAACAGAGGCAAGTTATTGCTAGCCTGACTTCTTTATTTGCTCTACAATTGTGCAAACCACCAAATCATTAGCATTTATTCACTCTAATATTTTCAGGCCATTAAATACAAAAGGAGTTGTAAGTTGTGTGGCAAACAGTTTTTTTGGTCTCGTTCATTCTAGCCTGAAAAACTAAGAATTTGCAGCTCCTCCTCCCCTTTGCTCAGAAGCAGAACAGCTCCCGCTATCATTCAGCTGGAACCAGAGCAAGCAACTGGGAGAATAACCATGTGGCATCAGAAATCTTGGTGGCTCTCAACTGCTTCACTATCCAGGAATGTAAAGAATAAAGATAAAACATATTAGAAGTGGGTAGAAGGGAGGTAATAACTTGCTTCCATATCCTTAATGAAAGCCTGTATTTTTATTTAAGATAGGGAATAAATTACTGCATAGTGTCCGGAACAGGGATTTGTTTCTATGTGCTGGTTTAGAGCCTAACTTAGAACCTAACTACAAGATAACTGCACAGGATAATTTGATAGTATCTAGACAGAAATTGTTGACAAGTGAATCCTAGACTAAGCCGCTGCTTTAAAAATCTCATATTACATGTAGTGAAGGGAAAAAATCTTTATTTCCAGAGCTATTGTAATGCAGTGACCTGTAACTGGAAGAATTCCCTGCGTTGCCTGTCTTAATTCATCACCGTATGTGGGAGAGAATGTTGAAAAGTGACGATAGGTTAGAAAAGAAAATTGGGGTGTTTTAGGTGTTATTTCCACACTATCTTCAGCACCTCCGCATTCCTATTATTTTCTGTTGGTTTCATAACATCTTAATTCACAGGATCAGAGCTTGGTTTTCTGATTAAAGATGGGTAAAATTTTGAGGATGTCTTGTGGTTCTGTTGGGAAAGTTACATCTTTACACAGAAAAAGAAGCCGTGGGCACTCATGTTCCCTTTTCATAAAGTTAAGGTTCCAGAAGAATGTGGGCTAATGTTCTCTATGCTTAATGCATGATTAATGCATGCCTAGGGAGTAGGCTCTGCATCCACCACAGCAAAGCAAACCCCATAAGCAGGCTGGTTCAGTCCCTTCCGTAGGAGTGCCCAGATATATTTCAGGAACCCAGTGGGCCACAATCAGTCTCAAGCAGTCTGTCTGCTTCATACACAGTGGAAAATACCCGCATGTTCTCCGCAGGGGATTCCCCAAGTGGAAGTCCCCTGCATTAATAAGTCAGACTAGTCGCATTTTACACTTGTTTCCTGAAGATCCTGGCCAAAGAGCCTGATTTGGGCTGTACTTGGGAGGGTTGAAGGGGAATGTCTGTGGTTTGATAAACCTAAATTATTCCTTCTGCTTTTTGGAACCTTACACACAGCTAGTGCCAATGCAGCAGCTGCCAGTGGCTAAGTCCAAGGACAAACAAAGGAAGGAAAAAATCAAACATCTTTTGTCTCATCCTTGGTGGTAACTATTGCAGGGAATAAATGTAATCTCTTGCCTATAGGTCTAGGCAGAACCTGGCAAGCTTCTCTCTGCTCTTCCCTAAGCTATGTCTGCAGAATGTGAGGGAGTGGGAATCAAAACAGCAAGTGCACATCTTCCTCAGCTGTGCAAAATGGAGCAAGCAGTGAGTGCAGTGACTTCAGGGCAGGGACACACTCTCTTAATCGCAGTAGAACTGTTCCCAATGCTGCAAAGTCATGGGGAGGCAGTGGGAAGAACATAGGTGAGGCAAACATTTATTTAAAAAAGCTGGAAGGCACAGCACAGGAACACATATCTACTTCCTAAAGAAGCAGTCTTTTTTCCAGAGTATCCTTACCGCAGTTCAGAGCCTTGAGCTGCATAAAAGTGGACTCTTGGACATCTTCATCTTATCATAATTAGTGTTCGAAGGAATTTTGCTTAACCTTATAACTCAGTTGAGAGCCACCATAGCTGTATTTTTTACTGTTTTGATGCAAGTGGACCCTTATGTAGACCAGCTTTACATCTTACAGAGGCATTTCTATCTCTACAAAGTGGATGCTTCTTGCATTTTACAGTTAATTTGGGGAAGTGGAAGGTAATTAGAGAACCCAGCACAGAGTTTCTCTTTGAAGATTTTCTTTGTCTCCATTTCCTTTGTTTGGCAGATTTCTTGGAACTGGAACCCATGGCATAGCTGAGAACTATGCCCACAAAGACAATTTTGTATCTGTTGCAATTTGTAACTATTGATTACTAACTTACTGATAACTAAAGGTTAGTGAAGTACACAGTTCTGAGGGAAGGCCACACATTTCAAGGGAGATACATTAGCAGAGCTAGATATGTAGACAGTGGAGGTCCACAAACATTTGGCTGAGTAGTGATCCACATAACCTAGTAATTAGGAAGTGTCAGGGAGACAGATGACATCGGCAGACAGTCTTCCACAAATATGGGTACACACCTCTGACTGGGGCATTAACTGCAGGTAGATTAGCTCAGTTGGTTACACCATGGTGTCAGTGTCGCCAGTGAGTTCACAATCTCCTGGATCTAGCAGAACACCCTTGCCTGTTCAATTTTCTGCTGACAGAGGCATCGCTGATAATCTGAGAAGTTGAAATTTAATTCTGCCTGCTCCCTGAAAGGACAAAACCCCCGTGGTTTATAACTCTCAGAACTGTGTCCTAACCACTACAGCATTTTGGTGCATGGCTTATTTGTTCTCTCTCATTGCATCTCTTCTCTCTAGAATATACCTACATCTTCACTGGATTGGAACTGAAAACGTGAGATGCCTAACAAACAGGCTAAAAGTCATTCTCTATCTTTTGATCTTTCACTCTTTTAATATTTAATGATCCCATTCAAAATGGAACAGCATTAGCAAGAGAGATTAGGAAGTCCCCTGTCCCCTTCCCACACCATTGCATGTTTTCAAGGTAGCAATGTGAGATAAAGAGTCCCTCCAGGAAAACAGGTGGCTTGTGCCTGTGTCTCTGACATCCTCAGTCAAAGGTCTAACTGCTTCACATTTTGAAGAAGTGCTGCTGCCTGTGCTTTGGTGAAAGTGGGAATGCTTACTCTGCCAGGACAACATCTGCAGGCAGGATTACAGGATCCTTGGCTTGTCAATTATGATTGTTGGGATCACAAATAGGTGCTAAATTGCTTGGTGACATCAAGACTTTGGGTTTCTACTCATGAGATCAAAGGTATGACTTATTTAAACCAAGAAAACACAACAATCCACTGCTAACTGAAAAAATACATTGAAATAACAAAGTGTGTGTTACTGATTCAAACATGCCCTGCAACTGTGTGCTGATGCAGTAGTGAGGTTTTCAAACATCCAGGTCAGACCCGGTGGGACAAACAGACCTGACATGATGGGTAAATGGTCAGTCTCAGTGAAGACATTTTCATTTTAAATAAGATGTGCACTATGCTTTGCCCTGGACATTGGGAACCTCCCTCAGGGTGAGGCTGATGGTCCTGGGGGTCGAACATGGAGCCCTGGTCAAGGATGGGGGGAATCCCCAGGAGAGGTTAGACAAGGAGAATTGGGCTGGCAAGTGCCCTCAGAAGCCTGACACAGTGTCAGTAAAACCTCTTTCAACAGCTGTGTATTTTTGCTAAAGACCATTTTATTTTGATTATGGACACACAAGAAGTATGATTCTGAGTCTAACATTTCTAAATTTCTTAAATTTACTTTCCTTGTAGTTATATATACATAAATCCTGTTTTTCAGAGAAGAAGAATTGTTATCTTGGGAAAAAAAAGGCTGTTGGGAAAAAAGCAGAAATCAGTCACTCCCAGGAATGCCCACTAATTCAGCTAGATTATTATTATATTCCACAATCAGCCAGCCAGGGTTTATTATTCCTTTGAGACAATAGAAGATATAATTTGGTTTTGGAAGAGTTTCAGCAATAGCTTTTCACTCCTGCCTGCCGGCAGCACTGTATTACCGGACCAAAGTTCCCGGTGGCGGGGGATGCCAGCTAAATGGCTTGCTGTGCTACATCTCTCTTGAGGTGAAATGCCGTGGAAGCTGTGAGCTGCACAGCTGCCTCGGCATCTGCTCGCAGAGCCCACAGATCTGAAACAATGGGCTAGAAATTGGATGGCAATTTAAATATAATGGTCTGCCCATTACTGGTAATTAAAAATCCATTGGTAAGAGCCCAGAAGGTAGGGGAGGCATGTGAAACAGACAGGTTTCCTCTCACCTGGGTGGACTAGGATAGACTTAGAAGCCTGTGTACTTCTTTTTTCACGTGAACCTACTGCAGTCTCCTTGGAAATAAATGGAAACATTCCCATTGGCATTAATGGACTTTGGATAAAATCCTAATTGCCACTATAAAACCTTTTTAATGTTGCCATACATTATTTGCCATGTATGTATTTTAATAAAACAGTCCTGAAGGTACCGTAGGGAATGTGCTTCTTAAAATGTGTCTCTGTTTTGAAATTCTAACAAGGGTAAGCCCTCGACAGGAGACTTTAGCTTTAGTCTATTTCTGAAGGAAGGCTTAAAACGCTCTTTAATTTTATAGGGAAAATAGAGAACTGTGAAAGTCTGTGGGTTTCTTTAGGCAGAACCTCGCATAAGCATTTTATTTATTCTGATTCATAACAGTTCTTTCCCTCAACTGTGGCTTTGGTCTAGAACTCAAAATGCAAACCAAAACTGATTTAGAATTTAGAAGTATCAAAGCTTGGGTGTTCTGGTTTCGTTTACTTTATGTAGTTTGGTCACTAAACCGTATCTATTGGCAAGTTTGCTCAAAACAGTATCTAGAATAATTCAAAAGTTAATAAATATTGTAGTAAGGCTTTTTCTAAAAATGAGGTAAGTTTGAAACTTACAATAAAACTCTAAACTGGTGTGGTTTTATGTGGCATCAGACTTCGTTATGAGTATCTTGGACCAGGAATGGTCTTTTCTGGTAAAACATAGAATATAAAGTAAGAAGAGCTAAGACAACTTGTGTAACTACATAAACTGAGTAACTTTTCCTCAGTTTCTTTTTCACAAAATGTACGTAATAGTCACATGGAGTGAGTCAAGGAGTCAATGAGTCAAAAACTCCACCCCCCCCATTGATTTATGAGTCCTTCAGGTTGAGATGCCAAATATTAATAAAACTCTTGAAAGCGTCAGTGAATAAGAGCTGTAATTTTCCACAGCATAGCTGTAAGGGTGAGTTGAATCTAATTTTTCACTCCAGGAACAGAAGGAATAATACACCTGAGATCTCAGGTGGCAGCTATATTCTTGGGGTCAACAACAATGTGCAATTTTAACAATGACATGGGAAGACAGAGATCCTAAGCAAACTACAAATGATTATTATCAGAGTTTCAGACTAAGCTGGAACTTTCTTTTAGGTGGTTTGTTTGTGATCTTCTCTACAGTGAACTTCCCATAAATGTATTGGCACATAGCTAATGGCAGGTGACAGTGCAGTGGCTGAAGCACAAAAAAAAGCCCCCATCTCTGTTGTCTTCCATAGGCATCTACCCTGTAGCAGGGGTGATTTAATGGTTTGTGAATCAGCTTCTGAACCTTACAGTTCAGCATAAACTAAAATCAATGTTGGTTTACCTTAACAGGACAAGCTGTAGGCTGTGGAGGTTTAGAGCTGATTCATGAGCTGTTCAGCTCTGCGCTGTTAGGAGCAACCCCAGGGAGAAGTCTGGAAACCTCTGTAAGGATTCCTGGGAGAAGAGCAGCCAACGCTTCAACCCCTCCAGTTTAGTTTGTCAGCATTTACTGCAAGCCGTAGACCTCTACCTATCATTCTTTTAGGTGGGATCAAGATTGGGACCCACATTACTCACTACTTGTAGCAAAGATTTACAGCTGTATGCTTCAATGTGCTATGCTAAGGGATCTCTGTTTAGATCCTCATCTAGCCTCGTATCTCAGAGACATAGGCAGGAGAAATCAACCAACTAGCTTTGCTGCAAGGAAAAAGCATTATTGAAAATATTTACTTCAAAACACTAGTCAGTCAACATGCTTCATTTGCCAGGTGGTTCACTTCTGCATGAGTGGCTGGCAGGTTCCATGTGCGGGTCAGTCACCTTTGTCCATCGTGGATACCTAAGTTTTTCAGATGCAGCCTATTTCTGTGTTCTTTTTATTGCCAGTTTTGCATATCAATACAGTAGTTTTTGAAACTTTTTGTCTCCAAACCTCACTTCTGTCACAGTTGGTGCTCTCAAGCCACGTACTCTTGCAAAGAGTCATGGTACCAAAAGCATCCTGGGAGGGTACGTGCCTCAGCGAAACCTTCCTCTTCTTTTGCTTACAGTCTTTTTTCAGATTTTCCATGTACACAAAGTACCAGGTAGGCTGCTGTCTGCTTCAGAGGCCTCTTGACATAGATACCCTGGTATCTTTGTGAAAGTGAAAAGCCACAGCCTGTCTCACTCCCCTATGCCTTCCTGTGATGCTTGATACTTCATTATCTGAAGACAGGGATTACTTTCATAGCTGGCCTTCTGCAGCCACTGTGACTGTTAGGACAACTCTGTATAATGCCTGCTTTCCACATGATGTTGCCTTAAAAAGTTGCGATCCAAGGCAAAATATGTCTTTCCCTGAAAAAACTATTTTATCCCTTCCATCCCTTCAGGGAACAGATGATAAGGTATTATAAATTTGACTTGTCTGTCAGCTTATGGCCTTATTCATTAATTTATTTAGTAACAAACAGGTTTTGGCATCTGGAATGAAGTCCTCTTTCATTAACTACCTTGAGATAATGAAGATGGAGATGAGTATTTTGAGCTTTAAAAATTCATAAAACTGAAGTAAAAAAAAGGCCCCTACAGCAAGTGGAGAAGAGGTGAACCAGGGAGAAAAAACTATGGTGGGCATCTCATGTTTAATTCTGTTTGAGTAAGCCTCCCATTGTCCTGTCTCTACCTTTGTGTTTGCTTTTTGCCTTTTTTGTCACTTACCTTCTACTTTTTCCCTGTTTTTCTTCAAACAAGGCTTTCGTACCTGAACAGCTTGCTATTTTCTCTTGTCTTTCTTCTCTTTCCTTTTCCAACCACTCTATTTTTCCCTGTTGTCTCTACACACGTTCTTTTTCTTGTCTGTCCCTGGATAATCTTCCCTCCCCCAATCCAATCTGTTGTGATTTTTTTCCTTCCAGATGTGCGAGAGTGTGCCTTAGTCCCTCACTTCACAAACTGTAACCCACAGACTGTTGGTTGATGACAAATTGGGAGGCTGTTCATCAGAGAGCTCTTCTCTTCCAGATACCAAGTATCTGAGCCACCTTCAAAGACAAAGCCTGTCAGATTCCTATCTAGTATTATTTCCTGCATAACTGTAGATGTTGTTATAACATCATGAGGGTACAGGTCTATGCAGTTGGGAGTAAAAGCAGCTATTTGTGCTCCCTGCATGAAATCTGCTAAAATGCCATTTACACTGAAAGTCAGAACTGGTAAAAATCTGAGACAATCTTTGAAACTGCAGCCCTCTCTATATTGCAACATGTATTAATCTGGTAATGTCGTGCCCCTTAACCTCTTAAAATACCACATTTATTACTAGATGATCTTCCTTTTTAGTTTGAACACCTCATGGTGGCCTTGTTTCATACTTTTAACATACCTGGAAAACTCCAGATGGAATTCAAATGTACAGTAGTAGCAGTCTCATTAATGACTGATTTCAGAAATGGAAACCATTTCCAGATTAGCAGCAACTCCCAAAGATATTAGAAGTACTGCAAGGGGGAGAATTTGATTAAAATAGGAATAGTACTATCAGAAGAGAATCTTCTTTAACTAATTATTGTGGGGTCATATGGGTAATGGGCCAGGCATAAGTTATACATTAGAGCTGAGCTGTGTGGATCTGAAGGGCCAAAACTAAAGTAACTGCCTCAGCTTTTCAGTACTTTCTGCCCAAAAAAGAAGGGCCTCAACTCATAGGAGACTCGACTCCCTTCTATGTACTGATCAGCAAACTGGTCAGGTCAGCAGTATTAGAGCAAAGACAATAAGGACAAGGACACTTGTCTCTTTGGGTCCTTTCTTCTACTGCTCTCTGAGCAATACCTGTGTGTTCTGCCCTGACCCAGGCTGTCATTTTACAGTTTAGCACAAATGCTTTGGTCCAAGAGGCTGTTTAAGTGACAAAATGGAATGCTTTGATAAGTCAGTCTTTGTATGGAGGGAGTCACTGAAATACTGAGAGTTTCCTTTAACCTTCAGCCATAAAAAATGATTTCTTAAAGTCAGTTTACATGCAGAACAAAACCAGTCTGACTAAACATAAAATGCCAACCATATTTCCAGAATCAATGTCGTGGAATATTCTTTAATTAAATTTCAATGAGATTCACAGAGTAAGCATAGATCAAGAGGAGAACTGTTTGAACAAGCTAGCCCCAAGTATCTTATTGCTAATCGATCTATCATTTCTCCTTCAACACACTTTCAGGGGGGATTCTCTCTGTTCTGTAAAAGAAATATTTTTAGGTTTAAAAATTATATATACAAAAAAGGACATAACTTATTTCAAGCTGAAATATACCAGTTTTGGAAATGTGATATTATAGCAAGACTTAACCATGCTTGATTCAGCTGAGTAGTATGCCATTCCTTAGGGAATACTTCAAAGAATGACGCAGAGCAGCAGCAACTGGGAGGATACAGACAATTCACACAGACTGCATGCTTTCACACCCTTGTCTCAGATCAGCAATCCCAGATGGCGATCACCCAGAAGAGTCTCAATCTTTTTATATGCAATACTCTGCAGTCACAAAGTGGTTTAACACATAAACTCAGTAAACTCAAATGGGATTGACATTACCTTCAGTAGGCTGAGCGCTCTTCTACATCCACTTACTGAAGGAACCTGGCACGGTCACTTCAGGGACAGTGCATACCTCTGTAATTAACAGTTGTATAAAGTGGCTACAAGGACACATTCCTAAACATTGTTGAGGGAGGGATCTCGACCTAGGAAAATAATATTAATCTCAACATCTGGAAGGCTAGCAAATACAATAATCAGTTACACCAGTGTAAATCTGTGAGGTACATGTCATCACTCTCAAAGAAAACAGAAGAATGATTTTGGCATCTCCTCTGCCAGAGTGAAGCACTCAGCTTTGCTCCCAGTGGGCATCAGTTACCAATATTTATTCCTTCCTGCAGGTTAAGCCTTAGCTATTTTATCCCAATCTTACCTCAAATCTCTTGAGAATGTATTATGACAGCAGAAATAGATGAAAACTAGTGTCTAGTCTAACTATTTTGTGAGGTAAATTATGGAAGCAGTTAGAGTAGAAAGGATATGAAAAAGAAGAAGGTAATATTTATTATTTTCTATCTCTTATATACAAAAAAAAATTAAACAACTTTTTACTTTACCAGTTCAACCAGGCCATTATAGATTTGGTAGTACATCTATATTACCTACAATGTGATTACACATTATTTTCTACCCTGGTAAAAAATGCATTTGTCCATTTCTTATGGTGGGTAGTGTTTGCCTGGTGGTCCCATTGGTGTAGACATGGAATCTCCTAGCTAAAGCACTCCTTGGCACCATTCACAGCACCATGATAATATGAATCTGTTCCTCACAGCTGTGGAACCAGTGTGGCTTCTTCTACATCAGACATCTTTACACCATCCTCCACTGTGTCTTTACTTCCACTGAGAGGTCTCTGAAGCACAATAATTCCTGATAATGGAATGCACATGTTAAGCAGACTATTAATTAAAACAAATCTCATTATCAAAAAGACTATTACTAAAGCACCAGGTTTTTCACATGAAAACAATGGAATTCCTCCACTGCTCTCTGGTCCTTCTAGAGTGCCTCTCCATCCCATATCCTGTCATTTAAAAATCATTTTACAATGAAAATACATTTTCTCTAATAACTTGTAACCATTTATAAAATGATTCAATTTAAAATTCTATTTTAATAATTTTTTTTCACAGCAAAGAAGAGATACTAAACCATGTAATTCGTATTCAAGACAGTAGGCATCATTGCATCCAGACAATGCTGGGAAAATTTTGTCAGACAGAGATAGGCAAATCAATTATAATGAAACTTTTGTTTACTGGATTCTTCTTGTTGGATTTTAATGTCTGGACATATAACATGCATGTATAAGCTATTTTGGAATTACTTAAAATAATTTGTGGGACTCATCAAAAAATAAATTAGTCTGACATTTGCACTTTTGGGATTAGATTAAGCCGTCTGCTCTGCCCCCCTTGTGAAATGCAAAAGGGAAGACTTTGGCTAGAAATGAGCAGTGTTTACAAAAAGCCAACATGTAAGAATTATGGACAGATCCACTTTAAAATTTTAGCATATGTCATCAGTATTCTTTTATTCCGATTCTGAGAGGCTTTGGAGAAAAAAAAAAAAAGCCAACATTAGAAAAAGCAGCAAGGAAAACAGAAGTAATTTCCAGCTTTCTGTAAGGCAGTTATTATTGTGGCTCCTAGATCTTACATTATTTAAACCTTCCTTCTCCTCTTGGGTGCATTGGATTTATTTTATTCCACCCATGCAAATAGTGTTGGGATCATCAGAGGTCATATGTGTATACTATAAACATTAATTGTGCTCTTTTCAAACAAAGATCTTCAATCAGCCAGACCAGGCATAGTTACAGCTGGGAATCCTGAACTGCTTATTTAAGCAGATAATTTTTTTTCTTTTCTAAAGACTATATTCACCTGTGCGTTCTGGGAGGAAAGAGAGTTAAAGGCAGAGATGTAAAAGATACTGGGTCAAATCAGATATCTTTACTAAGTCAACATTTGGACAAACACACTTTGCCAGTAGTAAAGATTTGAAGATCTGGCTCATAACAATTCTTACAATAGTAGACTGTATTTTGTTCTTGGCGGAGCACCAAATCTAATTTACTCTGAGTTTACAGGAGAAAAAAATAAAAAAGTGTTCTGCCTCCCATTTGTTACAGCAGCATAATCAGCAGTGAGCTGTTGCTCTGAACAGCGGCAAAAGAACCAAAAGAGGAACGCTGAGCTCTGCCCATGCTGGTGGGTGACGTCAGGAAATTGCTGGTGGGTGACGTCAGGAAATCAGTCTCCTGAGGACAAACAGCCAGCAAGCGACCAGCCTTTGTTCTACTCCTTTTACCCCTCTCCTCTTCTGGCACATTAGCTTAGTAGACAGATAAAACGTTAACAAAACATCAGTGTTTACATGTGTTTTCCACTTTGTTGTCAGAACTAAACAACAGTAACTGGGAGCCCCTTGCTGGCTTGGCTTGTGTGCCAAGGACTGCAGAGCCATGTCACAAGTGACTTCATGTAAAGTGCCTGCAGGTGCCACACGGTGGGAGAGAGGGCTGTGACGGGTTACTGTGTGGCAATGGTTCCTTGTACCTGGGGCTCGCAGAGAGGGAAGAAGGGCTCCTTGGTCAGCATAGAAATGCAAGGAGCCAAAGCCAAAGGCAGTGTAATGCCAGGGAAAATCTGCCCAACTCTCCATGGGGAGGTTCAGGAAGCCACTGCTTTTCCAAGCAGTAATAATTTGCATGTAGCAGCCTATGCACCTAGATACCTCTCAGGACCAGAGGATCAGTGGCTGAATGCTGGCATAAAACTCATGGGACCGGTGTGAGAGTTCAAACACCATAAATATGCAGATGTCCAATGCTTGAAGGGAGTGATATGCCTTGCCTCCGTTCCTTTATTTGAATGACTCTGAGTGTCATTTTTGAAGGCAGACGTCTGGCTTCTGAAAGACTGCCTGCAGGAGCTCAGCCTGGAGGCAGGACACAGCTGATCAGCTGCCCCCAACAAGGCAATGGCTTAAGCTCCTGCTAGATATCTGCAGGCAGTGTAGAGTAGCCTGCTTTGACAGATACCGTGTAGGTCCAACACCCTATCCTTACTGATGCACCTCCCCTTCACTCGAATTTCTCTAAAAGTAAAGTTAAAATCCCATAGAATTCAGCCATGTTTCTCTAGTTCTATGTCAGCATCATCAATTCCAAAGTCTGGCACACCACCCTTTCACTGTTATGCTTTTTATGGTGATTAAGCACACATATTTTTATGGTGAGGCTCTCTATTATCTCCCCTATGATTTCCAGTAGTGGCTAGCAAAAGTCTTCTTGTATGTCCAGCTACTCATCTCAAAGGATAAATTATCAAGGAAGCAAGAAATGTCGAAGGAATGTACATCCCAAATCAACTCGAGGAGACAGAGTTTAAAAAGAAAGTAATGGAGAAGAAGCTTCTTCACAGACAAAACCAATGAAGTGATGATAGGTCTCATCGTCTGGGGCTATTCCTACGGGGCCTTTCTTTAATTCTTCTCCAGACACATCAGTATCTTAAAAAAGAGGATACACTTCTATCCTGGCCCACTGTGTTCAAGTCAGGTTACCTCAGTTGTTGTTAGGAGATTTGTGAATTTCTTTGCCATTTGTATGGAATTCAGTTTAGCCCAGGATAAAGACATCTAATACAAAAGAGATGACTATATAATTTTGGCTGGGCAGATTTTTAAATCTATATTTGCCAATAAAAAGACAGCAGTTTCCGCTGAAGCAACTCTGACTGTGTGTTCAGAATCTTTATGTCTGGTGGCCTTTGAAGCACCACTATCAGCTGTAAAAGTTCACACTAGTTTGGGGTTCTTGGACTTGAGGTTTTCCACTCTGTTGTTGGCTTGGGTTGTTTGGGGTTTTTTTGCTAAAGGTTGTGGGAAATTGATTAAGGTCAGTGCTGTCTAATATCTTTATTGATTATTTGGATGAAGGGATTGAGTGCAACTTCAGTAAAGTCACTGATGACACCGAGCTGGGCAGGAGTGTTGATCTGCTGGAGGGTAGGAAGGCTCTACAGAGGGATCTGCACAGGCTGGATCGATGGGCTGAGGCCAGCTGTGAGAGGTTTAACAAGGCTGGGTGCCAGGTCCTGGACTTGGGTCACAACAACACCCTGCAGTGCTATAGGCTTGGGCAGAGTGCCTGGAAAGCTGCCTGATGGAAAAGGACCTGGGGGTGCTGGTGACAGCAGCTGAGCATGAGCCAGGGTGTGCGCAGGTGGCCAAGAAGGCCAATGGCATCCTGGCCTGTAGCAGCAATAGTGTGGCCAGAAGAACCAGGGCAGGGATTGTCCTCCTGTGCTCAGCACTGGAGAGACCACAGCTTGAATCCGGTGTCCAGTTCTGGGCCCTTCCCTTCAAGAAAGACATTGAGGGGCTGGAGTGTGTCCAGAGAAGGGCAATGAGACTGGTGAAGGGTCTGGAGCACAAGTCCTATGGGGAGCAGCTGAGGAAGCTGGGTGTGTTTTGCTTGGAAAAAAGGAGGCTCAGGGGTCACCTTATTGCTTTCTATTGCCTGAATGGAGGTTGAGATGGAGATTGGTCTCTTCTTCCAGGCAGCTAGTGACTGGACAAGAGGAAATGACCTCAAGCTGCACCATGGAAGGTTCAGTTTGGATATCAAGAAGAATTTTTTTCGCTAAAAGGATGGTTGAGCATTGGAATGAATTGTCCAGGGAGTTGTTGGAGTCACCATCCCTGAAAGTGTTCAAGGAAGGAGTGGATGTGGTTCTTAGTTCTAAGGTTTATTTGGCATGGTGGAGTTCAGTCAAAGGTTGGACTCAATGATCTTGGAGGTGTTTTCCAGCGCTGATGATTGTATGATTCTAAATGCACTGTTTTTCCTTAGCTCTCATGGGTGACAAAAATTCTGTCTTATACACTACCTTCACGGAGAATTCTGAACACCTAAATTGTAAAATTTTGTTCCTTAGTACTTCTCATTGTCAGATGTGGACTGAATAGTTCCCACAGTCACATTTTCCTGACATAAGGTTCAGTTGACACCAGTCATATATTTACACTAATGCAATCTTGCTATGTGACTTTGTATATCTTTGCATTTTAAAGTCTTCAGATGAAATAGAAAAAAATAGTATTCACTCACTTTATTAGCACAGTAATCAGATTTTCAGAGTTCCACAATAACAGGAGAAGCTTGAAAAGTAATTAAGAGATTCTCAGCACAGCAGGAGTTTTTGTTAAAGGAGAAAACTAATTCAGACTGTAGTTTGCAGATACAAGAGAAGTTGGGGCTGGAGTCCAAGAGACTCCTAATCTTCAAGAAAAGTAGCTGCTCTGAAAGCCGTGGGGAGGGAGAGGTCATTCATATACTTTCTCTTTCCTTTCAAAGAAAGCAAACTATTAAGAGCTTATCTAACAATTAAAACATCTGCTTCACAAAGGAAAAGCACATGTCAGCTTGCACTGCCTTGATTGAAAGGATGCATTTTATTATATAAGAACTTGGAAATATAAAAAGTAGTACAGAAATTTGCGTTTGTAAGGAACAAAGTTGATTTCCGAAGATTAATAACAGACTGTACATATGCCTTTGAGAAAGCACCCAACCACATGAATGACTGTTTCCAAATGCACATTTATTTAGATGTAACCAGATCCCATAAGTAATGCATGTGTAAGTCAAACTGGAGATTTTGGTATTCGGTTTTGATATTATCGTAATGTACTGAGATTTTCAAAACTGTGACTCTTCTAAACTTCATTTTTCCCTGATGCAGATATAGATAGTAATGAATGTCAACAAGTAACTCATTCATAAATCTTTGCTATGTCCTACTGTTTCATGCCTTCCTTGTTATTGCTCTCCCTATCTCACCTGCCCTTTTCTGTGGCTAGCTGCCACCTCTCCTACTGCTTTGATTCTGCAATGCAGACACAGGGTTCTTTAATGCTTTTCAACAACTGTGTTTGGCTTTAAACTTTTATTTTCTAAAAAATTAGGAATTATGAAAACTGCTTTAATAGAAAAAAATTGTGTTGCCTCTTGTGCTAAATAATGTACTATGCATACATGATTCATAATATATAGTTCATAATGCAGTTTCATTTCTTTAAATGTAATAATTACCTTTTAAAATGTGCATGTGACCTCATCTTTTTATGGTGTATGATAGTGGAGGAGTTTTATATGAGTCACAAGTGACAATAAGGATGTACATTGTAGATTATTACTGTATCACCGTGCATTTGAAGAGAGCTCCCTTATGGCAGTAAAATAATAATAGGACTGATTGCCTTGTCCTAAAACCCCCTGGAAAGCACCACTTTGGGTTATTTTAGTACATAATATAGAGGCTTGTTCTCCTTTGGACTTCTCTTAGGTGGTAAGGACATTCACCTGACCTGTGGAAGGCACTGTGCTCAGCAGTTTGTGTAGGTCTCCTAATCCACACCAGAATCCCCTCTCCCAAAAGCTGTGCCTTGGCTCTTACTTTCTCATGCTCCTTAGGGCTGGAGGGAAGGAAAAACATACAAAAAGAAGCAGAAAATTAAAATGGAACATAGGAAGTTGGTGGGAAACTGATGTGCACCCGCTTCTTGCTTTTGCTCCCTTCCATCTCTTCATACTTTCAGAGAAAACTGTTCTTCAGACATGTGGCATTTCCTACAGGAATTAGTGTGTCTGAGCCAACCCCACAGGAGTTTTATGGACTGAAATATCTAGATTTGAGAGAGTTTCTTACACTGACCAAGTGCCATGTCATTTTTAACCTGCAATAGCCAAGAAATCTGTATTGAGGAAGCACATTTTAAAATGCTAATAGAAACTGAAGAACAGGCAACAATTTTGTCAGAAATGTTATTTGAAAAGCAGAACAAATCAGACAGTGGCTGTTGCCAAACATCTTTCAGGAGACTTGTTGCAGATGCTGACCCACAGCAGGAATCAGTCAAGAGGACTGGGACAGAGAATACGACCAAATGTGATTCAGCATAACAGCACTGCATTTGGATGTGCAATCCTCTTAATATCCATTTCAGTTACCACTATAAAACCATACCCAGCCCATCTTTATCTCAACTGTCTCAGCCTTATAGTCACCTTAGTCTAGTGATATCTGTTTGAGTTGTAAATCAGAAAAGAAATAGCATTGCCACTTAAATTTTACAGGGCACTCAGTTTATTGAGATTTGGCACATTGAAGCTTTTCAAGCCAGAACCACAAATTGTTGGAAAAGGCACAAAATGAGGGCATGCACTAGCGTAACCATCCTTTGTCCTACAGGCCAGGATAAAATGATATGTGTGCTTTTCTAGGAGATGCTAAGGGGAGATCCAATTCTCATCACTTCTTTTCCTCTCCTGCCTGCAGGAATTCCTGCCATGGTGCTCTGTTGCTGAATTGAGTTCCCTGCAGCCCCAAAAGAAGATTTCTGCTGATAGCACTGCAGAGGCAATCTGGCAGTCTGAGTATTAATATTTTTAGTGATGCAGAGTGCTCTTCTGAAATCATCATATCCAGATGTTCTGAGACCATGGGGAGAAGCTCAGGTTTATATAAACCATGAAGAAAATTTTGAAAAAGTGAATCCTGTAGTTTCAAAACCATTAGTAAAAACACTCACTCCTCAGTGCCAGGCTTTTCAAGTAATTTTTACCTCACCATTTTTGGATGCTTGGGGGTAGCAAACATTGCTACTGCTGCCCCCTTAGGCCTGCTTAGGACTATTTGGGTTTAAGGTTAAATCAAAGTTTGAGGTTAAATCAAAGTTCGTAGGCAAAAATCTGTTTCTTCTTTTACTGTGTCTTTAACTTAGCTCTGGTTCACATCTGTTCAAGTTAACCCCTAATTGCTGAGGTGATTTAGGGTGAATGCTCACTAAAGGCTGTTTTACATGACAGGGAGAAGTGCTGGAAAGAGGTCAGGATTTCATTGATGTAATCCTGTCTCGGAGTTTGCAAAAATTTACCTTTGCTGGCTTTTGGTCAGTACCTATGATTTTGATTTGAGGAGGCTGCTATTCCAACACAGTGATTCACAAAAAAAAATTGTATGAAAATTTGGAACTCATTCCAGCCAGGAGTTCAGAGTATCTTTTGAGTTGTCAGGGTTCACTGTATGTTTTCAAATGGCTGGTTCAGAGGTTTTCATCTTCCTTACCTTCAGATGTCTACTATTTCTTCCAGAAAGACCTAGAAGTTTTGTAATAATGCTTCTTCCATGCTCTTGAAAACTGTACACCGAGCTGAGGGACTGTGATATCTTTATTCCAATTATTTTTAAAATGCACATATTCCTTACACATTAAAGGTAGAGTCAGAAAGGGATTGCTTTCAGTTGAGTGGTTTTTATTTCCTGCCTATAAATTTATGACATAGCTCAGAGCTGACATAAGTCAATAGCTGGTAACATAGTTAGAGACTGTGGAAACAGACCTGGCAGAGAATAGTCCTATGCTGCTCCTACACCTGGAGTGAAACTACCTCGTACAGAAATGACTCACACAGGTAGGGGAGACGAATCTTGGAGAAAAGGTGTCTGTTTTCCTGCATCCTGCAAGTGATGGCTTGTGGAAACAGTGCAGGGATCTTTAAAATATCCTACTAATTTTTTGTGCTCCATGGCACTAGCAAGAGCACTTGGTACATAGTGAAGTTATACTGGAATTGAGATTGGCAAATCTTCCTGTTCTCTGCTGTTTCTTTTTTTTATCCTGTAACTGGTTTGTACATGATTTCCTTCATCTGCTGTCCTACACTTCAGCCTCCAGGGCTACTTTTGTGATTGGTATATGAGGAGCAGGGGATGAGGAATTGTGCTGTAGGCTTCCTGCTGGTGATAAGGGCAGCAAGCACTTCACACACACTTCTTTTGTTGACATCTGGATGGTAGCTCATTCAGGGAAAATGAATATAAGGTAGGTTTAGATTGGGTATTAGGAAGAAATTCTGTACTGTGAGGCTGGTGAGGCACCAGCACAGGTTGCCCAGAGAAGTTGTGGATGCCCCATCTCTGGAAGTGTTCAAGGCCATGTTGGATGGGGCTTTGAGCAACCTGGTCTAGGGAAAGGTGTCCTTAATGTTTTTTTTTAAAATATTTTTTTAGCATAATGAATGGTGGTGTTCACATTCATTAAGAATAAGATTTTCCCCTATTGCTTCAACACTTTAAACATTATCATATGCATAACAGCATGATACATATTAAACAAAGAAGTTCATACTGAGTCAAATAATTTACATAATTATTAGCAGGTCTCTTTGCTAGCTGTACAACCTTTAAAACAAGAACAACAAAAAAGCTGAAGAGTGTAATGTCCTTTTTAAATGCTGCAGAGGCCATTTTATATTTCTGAGACTTGGGAAATTCCACTGTCTCTTTATAAGATATATCTAGGGATAATCTAAAACTGGAGTTAATTAGTGTAATGTTTATTATTCCGATGTTAATACTATTTTTCCACTCATAGCTGTTGTTTGAGTAAATCTATTATAGTGCTATGTGTTACTACACATCAACTTAGACCTAATCCACCATGTTCCTATGTATCCTTTTGCTTTCTGCATTGGTGTTGCTTCCTTGGTTAAATAGGGGTAGGTTTAATCAAGTGTTTAAGTGTTTATAGGTACAATAAAGGTATAGTACATTAATGGTGTTTTTGCTAAAGTGTGCCTCTGACATTGTTCCTTTGCCCAGGTGTCAACCATATACTTGATTTGCTTATCACTTTGTCTCAAATTATTTCAGAATAGCTGTCCTGAATATTTTACAGTTAATATGTAAATAAAAACCTACTTTAAGTAAACTTATTAAATTGTTGAGCAAACACATAACTGAATGGACAGCAATAAATAAATAAAAAGAAAACCCAGTCAAACACATTTATACAAAACCCAGCCAATGAACTTTATCTCTAACACAGATAAAAGATTCAGGGGTGAGTTGAGGAGGTGGATAATGAGGGACTGAAGGGCCTCTGTCCCTGTCTTTGCGCTTTTGAGGATAGCTATATCATAGTGCACCCAAGTATGTTTCAGTGGGCACTGAGGAAGGAGGCTAACACTGATTTCTCTCTAATTCCAGAAGCCAGACAGCAAGCTATTGGTAACTAAAAGCTCTTTTGGCCCATTCCCTCTGATCTTGGTTAAAAATTACTTTTATTTACAAGGTTATATTGGCTCCTGGTCAGCCCGTGATCTGATTCACCATCCAGCTAGACAAACCTTTGCATAACCCAACTGAGACATTGCTAAAGGAACAAGAAG
The DNA here is from genome assembly GCA_036630365.1 of Acanthiza pusilla. Taxonomy (NCBI): domain Eukaryota; kingdom Metazoa; phylum Chordata; class Aves; order Passeriformes; family Acanthizidae; genus Acanthiza; species Acanthiza pusilla. Next base: position 16,166,890 of record JAXCHO010000073.1, read on the forward strand.
TAAGAATTGCCTAAGCTGGCATAGCTGCCAAAATAAGCGGGCTTCAGTTACAAAATAGCATCCATACTATGGACATCCATACCATGGCCTTGCTCCAAAATGGCATGCCAGGGACAAGGGGGACACTCATCGCTTTTGTAGAGGAGGAGTAGCAAGAGGCTACTTTCACAGCTCTCTGTTGTAGCAGCAGATTTTTCACTGGAGAAAAGCACCTGGAAGGAGGGAAGGAGATAAGCCTTCCAGTCCTTACATTCTCTAGAGTGACTGGCTGGGACCTGCCACTGTGCTTGTCACATCCATACTCCTCCTAAGGGGCTGTTGACAGGATCCAGAGAGCACTTTGTTCACACACTATTGGCATTCATGGTGCGCTTCACATTTCCCAAAGTTAATGATCCGGATTGTCTGCAGATGCAGGCAGACATCCCTGCTCAGACCTGTGGTGCTGATGAGCTAGTTACAAAAATCATGTTTTGCCTAGAGTGACTAAATACATATAAGTTTCGTGAAAATTGACCTTTCTTGTTGGATGAGTCTCAGGAAACAGTTTTTCACTTAATGACTGGCTTGAATCCAGGCCAAATTGGTAAGTCTGTAAGTCTGGACTAAGCAAGCAATTTTGAACAAATTATTTATTCAGTGAAGATAGCTGCTTTTCCTCACTAGTACATAGTTCACGGACAGACTGTGAAACTCTTTAACTTACTTGTAATTCAAAGTTATTCATACATTTCTTCACATAATAATTCTTGGTCTAAAACTATTTATGAAAAGATTATCAGTGCCTGCCATGAAGAGACATGAAGGAATGGAAATTATGTCTGGTTCAGAATCAGCTTGAAAATGTAGACGGATATGCTCTAACGTGAAGAAACTCTTCACTGTTCAGTGAATGTGGCTGGTTTTCCTCAAATCATTTATTTGACAGACCAGTTTTTCTGGCATTTGACCAGCTCCATAATTCATAGAGAATTTCCCTCCCCCCTGCCCATCATTTTCCCAGCTCTGCTGAAAGCCTTGCAGCCAGACAGCTGTTCTGAATGAAGTGTATATATGGCCTCATATTGGTTCCTAGTAAATAGGTACACTGGTGTGAAACCACACGTACTACCTTAGGGCCATCTTTGCAGAGGACAAAAGGACATGGACACGTGCCTGCCCACTTTGTAATAGAATTGGCCCCTCTGGTATGAGCTGCAGTTAATAAACATTAGTAGAGCTGCACGAACTTTCTGGTGTGAAGGGCAACACCTGTACCTGCTGTGCTGTCAGAACAAAGCTAGCGTGCAGTACCTTTTAGCATCCCTTAACCACTCACAAAGAGAAAGGTGAGGAGGGAGACCTGCTCTTTCCATTCCTAATTCTCTCCTGCACCTGGGCAGAGCTCATTTGGGCATTGCTCACTGAATCCTTCAACTCTTCTGCAGAAAAGCTGGCACTGCCTGGGGTTTCTGCTTGGCGTCCCAGACCAAGACATATATTTAAACCTTCAACTCCCTTTCCTCCAGTGGTAGAATAATTCCTTTGGTTAACCCTTTGGTTAACCTCAAACCAAAGAGACTGATTCCTTTCAACTCCATCATCTTTCCTCCCTTCACTCTACACTATTCCCCTCCTGCAGCCCTCACCTTGTTCTTTTACCTGCTTCACTTACTTCTTTTTTGGTTTTTGTGATTCATAGCTTTTCTCTTTAGCCTTTGCTATTTCAGGGAGGAGGATATCTTTTCTGGCCCCAGCTAGTGCTCTTTCAAGGTCTGGCTTATTCTTTAGAACATATCCCATTTTTTTCTTTATTTTATATTACAATGGAGCCTCCAGCTGGTATTAATAATCACTGAAAGGAGAGCTCCTACCCAAAGAATTTAGAATGCAGATGAATTAATTCCACAGGTTAAAGAGACCCATCCTTTTATAAACATACAGTGTTCAAAAACAGTAATTAAAATTATTAAAAATCTGATTTGGTTGTATCAGGATAATAAGTATTAATATAAATACTAATTTAGGTAATTGACCATTTTAAAGATTCTTGCTTGCCTATAGGTTGTTTTTATTCTTGCCTTGCAAGATTTTTAACCTATCTTCAGTGTTGCAGAGTGATAATATAATCAAATCTCCTAGATCTTATCTTTATTTTAAACTACCTTATTCTTTCTCACCCAGCTCTACTTTTTTTGGTTCTGGAAGCCCTCTGTGAAATACAATAAGTATTTTCATTCAGTTCTGCAGGTGGTGAAAGACATAAAACATTAGAATGGGTCCTTTAAAACAGCTGTAAACTAAAATGATGCTTGTAAACTGAAATACTGCAGTTTTGTTCACCCTGAATTTTAAAATAGCTTCATGAGGTAATTGAGCCTTAAAGGATCTGGATTTTTTTAACTCTATTATGTTATTATGCAGTTGCCACAGGGGGAGCATATGCTTGCTGCCAAAAATCTAAAACTGGAATCTTGGATGTTAAACAGATAAGATTAAGTCATAGACTTCAGCTGTACTAGAAGCAAGCACAACATTCATCTGAAGCATGTGACAGCTATGTCCTGGAAAACTGTTTCTAGACAGACATTCTTGCCTGCTTACATAGACTGAAATAGGCCATTCTCATTCATTCAGTCTACTGAGTTTTAAGCACCTCTGTAGAACTATTTGCTTGAATGTTTTTCCCATTTTCCTGAAGTGTGGCATTGCTTCTTTAAGGAGACTTGTAAATGAAACCTTTCACCTAAGATGGTTATCCTATTAAGGATTTCTGCTGTTTTTATTGGTCACTGAAAACACACGGTGACATTTGGGTTTTAAGACTTATTTTTCTTAGTTGTATTAATGGGTTTGAGTCTTCACTGGATTACAGGTATCAGTTTGTGCACATTCTGTATTACATTTTATTGTGCCCTAAAACATGACAGGCATTGCACTGAATAAAAGAAAGATGTAATCACTTCCCTGAAGAATTTACTATCTAACTTTAGATTAAAAAGAGAGTAATAAACAGCAGGAGGAGATGGAGTGAGGGACTACCTCACACATTACAGCAGTAAGATCAAGCTGTTAAGCTGTTGGGGCTTGTAAACACCTCGATTGCTTAACTAAATGGTTTATTTACAATAATTATGATCAGTGAGCCACTAATTGTAGGCACTGCCAAAATGAACTCAAAAGGAGGGATCTGAATGAAAAGTTCAAATTCAGTGAACCAGAATCAGCATTGCATCTCACAAACCAGACAGCACGAGACAGAAAATCTTGCTGGCCAGGTAGGTAAGTGGGACATCAAGACTGATGTCACTGGTAAGTGGAAAGAGCAAACCTCTGTACACAGAAAGCATGTAGTTATGCCGGGCACTAAAGGTGAGAGGAGACAGTTTAAGTCTAATGTGGTGGATAAAGGAGAGCTAGTGGACTGATTTTAAATGAATTTAAAAATCTGAAGTGTTTCAGCTGACTTAGCAAGGTCGGCACCAATGTGTTAGAGAAAGCGTGGACCTGTTGCCAGGTGGAGCAGACTGACAGGACGCATGAAGCTTTCAGGGATAGACCCTGGGGTGAGTGCTTATCCACTGGAAAAGAATAAAAGTCTGGAAGATTAGTCCATAAGCACTGCAGAAGGTTTCTTACCTAGACCTCAGTCACCTATCCCTCATCACTGTAGTAGCCCACCTCTCTTCCTGTCATGGCTCCACATTAATAGCCCTCCTGAACTTCCTTCCTACAGCGTCTGTCCTGAAATATCTATTGGAATGGTGTCCAAGCGCTGTCTTCTAGGTTATGTATGGTTTGGCAGCACTAGTTCCCACTTTGTACCAGGTAAATGAACATTGCAGCAAGTGCCACGTTTGCTCAACAGTGAGGTCAAAGACTGCCTGAAAAGGTGGCTTAAAATGATCTTCACATAAAGATAAGGCCCAGTGACAGAACTGCACTTGGACATCTGTCCATAATCTATTATAATCCTAATATGAAAAATCAAGCAGCACTAAAATGTGCAAACATGCAGTTGCCCTATCTAAATAAAACAAATACACTTCAAACCAATTGTTAAAGAAGAAAATTGGATGTCCCAGATGGCCTGGTTTTTGTGCTATTGCAAATCCCCAATTGTCTATACCTCTCTCTTTGATGATCTCAAATGGTTAACATCTAGACTTTATTATGTTGCTGAATCTTGTATGTTGTCAGGCAGCACCACATCGATTAAATCGCACTCAGGAGAGAGCTAACCACATAGCCATAAGCATTCTTGACAGGTCATTCTTGCTTGAGCCTGGTTTCTTCTGTATAAAGATTAAAAATCTTGTCACAGATGGTGAAGAATGAAGTACACACAAAACAATGGAGCATCAGTAACTCATAAAAAGCACTTAACAGAAGTGGCAGAATTTGAATGAGATGCTGTATACATTAAACAAAATAACACTAGTAGTAATGTTGAAGATTGAGAGTACTGTAAAATAATTTCACTAAATATTGAATGCAAGTACTAATTGACAGTGATTGTTCACTTCAGTGATGAATGAGTGTAAGAATTCTATTTTTATTCAGCACTGTACCGAACCCAGACAAATAACTCCTTTGCGTTTTGCATAATTTCTTTCTTGAATATTCCATATTAACAATATTTGAAATTAATGGGTTCTCATTCTCTACTATGCTGGGTCTGATCTTGCTCTGCTCTTTTAGAATAAAGCAACCTTAAAATGACAATCTGCCCAGTGGATTCTTGAGTTCCATGGTGGCAGCTACTTTATTCCTTTATCTTGGTTACTGGTGTAGGAGTTTTGGCTTTGAAAAAAAGTCTATGACCAATATACATTTGCATCCGGGTTTATTTCTATGCTCTGGCCTGCTATAGGAAGCTGGTGTAAACTTGAGCTACATTCTCAAGCAACAAGGAAGCCAATTGGCAGAGTTACGACTTGTTCAGAAGCCCATCCTTGTAGACAGGTAACCCTGGAGAAGAGAGCAGGAGCTCTCTTGAACAGACACCTTGAATAAGAGAGCCATTTGAGTTCTGCCTTTTTCCTCCTTCTGGTGCTTTTGATTCTGAACTGATGCAGGCAGTCCTGATGGTTGAAAGGCAGCCTGTGCTGGGGATCTGCTTTGGGAAATAAATGGCAGTGGTTTAATTTGGCTTGACAATATTATCCTGTCCCATAACACATGTGAAGAGAGAAAAGAACCCAGGATTCTATTCACCACTCTTGAAGCTTATGTTTTTAAGATGTGGTCTTTAGCAGCTGGATTTGAATCAGGTGCCAAGATTGAAAAGAAGGCTGACAAACACAAGTGGTTTGAAAAGCTAATTTTTTGGGGGAACTTTCAGTCTAGAAATACCTTTGTTTTTATGGAATCCTAAGATAAGTATGAATCTGACTTAGCAAGCCTTATGTCTTTAGGTTTCCATTCATTACAGAAAGCGTATACTTCCACAAGGAAAAAAAAGTGGAGTCACAAAAGTGAAAACATTGGCCTAGAGCTTCCTGATGATCTTTATGTGAGAAGCAGGGCCGTCTCTTAAGGTATGTGGAAGAATGCTTGCAAATACAAGGAGGAAAGTGTTCTTTCTGTAATTGAATAATCTAAATGACTACTATGGCCTCCTTGTGGATTTCCTATCCAAATGCCAACTCAACCTGTTCATGATTACCCTGTGAGAGCCAAAGAGTTCACAACCTGCAGTGGGAAGACTGCAGAACATGGTAAAAAAGAACCTAGAAAAACTGAGACTGCTTCACCACATTATTATTATTTAATACATTATTAAATTGCAGCAGTCTGAGTGAAAATGCTCATCAGGTTACCCTTTCCATGTCCTTTTTAAATTGTCAAAGGATTCAAGTAAATTAAAAAAAAATTGGGTAGAGCAAAGTGTGCTACAGAAGATTTACCACTGACACTTAGACAGTCTTGCTGTACTTGAGACAGGCCACCCTTCAGGCAAATTTCTGTAATCTACACAACACGCAATTTCCATAGGCATGAACACTTGCCAGGCAGGATTAAGGTGAAGAAGATTTACACTGCTGGAGAGAAGTCAGGCTGCTATTTCTAGGGATGGATTCTGGAGCTGTTTGGTGTATTCAGTGTTTTTGGAGGACAGAGAAACAGTTTTAAGCTGAGTTTAGCCTAGAGTAGAGGGGTTATAAGTAGCTTCCAGATGGTCTCAGTACTTTTTGTTGTAGGCAGGATGGTAATTTCAGGGAAAGCTCATGGGCTGATGCAGCAATACAGGATGTGAAGGCATGAAGTGTTCCAGTCCCTAAAAGTTTGCAGCCAGGGAAGGAAGGAGAAGTGCCACAGGGCCTTCAGAGAGATTTGCAATCCCTCCCATGGGGGATGACTGATTTTTGTCTCCTCCTTGGCGGAAGAGCACACAGACCCATACTATCATCTGGTCTGCTTCAAGATTGCTCTTGCACTGCTGCTAATTCTCCCTGCTCTGCACCTCTGGGGTTTAGAGCTGCAGCAACCATCATCAGAGGAGCACAGACAGTTAGGCTCTAGCCCAAAGCAGCAGCTGCTGCTTCAGATGAGGCTGAGCAGTGAGGAGGGGGAGCAGGCAAGGAGCTGCCATTGCCTTCTTTTTTTCTCAGGCTGCGGCAGGTCCCTCATCCCTGCTGCCCGCCCTTGTGCAATGGGAACAACCTGTGCTAAATGTGGCCCAGCTGGACCAGACCCGGCTTGCTCAGCATAAATAGTGATGGTTTGAAGCTCTAATTAAAACAAAGTGAGGATAATAACCTTCTGAAACCATAGAGGGGAATCAAAACTTCAAACAAGCCATTTCAGTAAGAAGTAAAATTTGGTTTTTGTTTTTGTGCAAGCTTTAAGAAGGTGTTTGTGAGATTGAGATAGCTATTATGACCTAGTATTATGCCTTAAAATACCTATCCAAATAAATCCTTGGTGAATTTTAAGGTCAGGAAAGACTTTTGTGGCTATGAAGGAATAGAACAGCTCCAGTTCCTATTTCAAAGAAATGCCTTGAAGCCAAAAAAGCATTTTCTGCCCCTTAAAGAAAAATGTGCTATGTTTGATGTATTAGCTAGGGATGACTATTTGGAACAGACACACCTGACCCAGAGGTGGGTGGGAAGAGAGGACTTGTAAACACAACTGAGTCACGTGTGTTGGGTGTTTACATTGTGCTAACTAACAAAGAAACCAAATACCTGTGGCTCTGCCAGCTCCCCTCTGACTGGTGTGCTTGTGCATTTGGTGTTTTAGCAAGCAGTAGGATGCAGAAGGGTTGGTTGCAGAGGTTTGGGCAGGTGCTGGAAACAAGTCGGCCAATGCTGCAGTCTGGTTCGTGGCCGTGTTGATATGCAAATAAGGCACAGCGAGTAATGAAATGTATGTGTTGTTTCACACTGAGCCAGGTAAATCCAGTTTGAGAAAAGAGTCTGGTGGCATATTAGATTGCTTATAGGAATAAAGTACATACTTTGTAGTCTCACTTTCACACTGGTAATTAGCATTAAATTCCTGTTTTGGAAAATGGTTGGGTTCTGCTGAGGTTTTTTTGGAAACAAAATGAAAAGTTTCTGTGCACCTGAGTGCTGACTTATTTATTCTGTTCTTTGCATAGGATAACTGGTAAAGGCTTTCTGCTTCATGCTGAATTTGGCTTGGGTTTAAATGTGCTTTGCATATTTTCTTATCCTGTAACTGTAATTGCTTTCAGTGAGCCTTGATTACTGTCATCTACTGTCATGCCCTAGTGCATCTGACCAGTTAAAATGGCACAGTAAAATAGCACTTTGTGTGGTTTTTATCTGTGTCTACAATTTTTATGTTGCAGTTGTATAATACCCTGATTGTACCTCTGATATTTTAATGCTTACTCCCTTAAAGTGGATCTTGAAAAGATCCACTGAAGTCCTGTTCCTCAGTAAATTACCTGGAACGGATAAGCAAGTAGAGCACCCTTACAGACCCTCTTTTGTTTTCTTGCTTATGCCAAATCCACTTATTTTTTCTTGGCCAGCTGTCTGAGACATAATTATCCAGAATTGTATCAGACTTAGGTGAAGCTTTTATGTGGTGATCAAATGCCTTCTATTTCATAGGAAAGCTCACACTACAGAACAGAAGAGCTCATTCAGATTTAAGTCTCTGCTCCCTTCAGGTGGGGTGATGCTCTCCAAGTTGCAGAGGGCCCTCCTAGGGCTGTACCTTTACTATCTAAAAAAAAATGTGTTGTTCCACCAACCACTCACTCTTACCACAGCCCTCATCTCAATCACAACTTTTAAGTGTCTTGTCTCTCCTCCTGTCTCTCCTCCTCTTTGATGGTGCAGTACCCTCCCTCTCCCTCTGCTATCTCCACTAGGACAGCTTTGTATCCTGCACATGATCCACCACCATGATTTTCTCCTCCTCCTCTGCAGACTCCTGTCCCTGCCACTGCCATTATTCCTAACCCAGCACTCACCATCCATTCTCTCTTTTCCTCTTATGGCCTCCCCAATGCCTAAAGTTTCAAAAATGTTTGTAGCCTTCCAGCCTCTCCTCACATCTTCCACACTTGAGCCCTCTGGTCTCTTTTTTGTTATTACACACACACGTACACACACACATATACACGTATATAAACACTTCCAACATGGTGGTTGGCCCCTTGAGGGTTCCTCCCTACCTTTGCCCTATTTATCTTTATTCCCAAGGGGGCTAAAATGAACCAAGACATGTAACAGGGCAGGTCATGTAGCAAAATCAAACCTGGAGCTGCAGGCACAAAAATGGGAGGATCTAGGTAGGAGGCCTATTAGTTAACAATTTTTGTGTGGAGGCTCAAAGGAGCAGAATGGCTCTGTGAGCTTTTATATTCAAATGAATTCTTCTCTACTGCCAGGTAAAGGATCTAATGATTTAAGGCTGGAGTGTGAAGGCCAATCCTATTAGCAGAAGCTCAACCAGAGAATCTTACAAAACCTGCAGTCAGTGTTTCTTGGCTTTACTTGGAACATTTATGTCTCTCTAAGCCATGTCTCCTCCTTGATATTTCTTCTTGTTTTTCACTTTCATTTGTTTTGTTCCTCAAATTTAAAAGAATCCTTCATTGTAAAGTGGTAACTACTTCTCTGTACACGTCTATTGCTGAATGAATTGCATTATTTAACTAGCAATTGTCTCGTAAATAATTGAATTGAGTCATACATAGATTTCAGTCCAAGGTGCTATTCAACTTGGTGTTAATTAAGGTGGCTAATAGAAGCGATAAGAAAACATGAATAATGAAGTCAGTCTCTCTACCACATCATCCACAACACTTTCATGGCCTTGGTTACCTGGAGATGTAAGATGAAAAGCTCTTTTTCTCTGCCAAGGGAATCTCTGGCTATGTTTTCCCTGGATCTGTAATTTAAGTTATCCAGGACACACTGACCCATGGTTATGTTGTGCTACTGGGAGCAATTAGTTTCACTTAGCTTTCCTTTTATTTGAGAGAAACTAGAATATAACTGTGTGGGTTTTTTAATGAACTTTTAAGCACTATTTCAATCAAGCTTGTGTAAGCAAGAGGTTTATTTTTAAATTTTTTTTAATGTGAGAAAGAACTGCTAGTTTCTGAAAGGTTTTTATAGGTTTCACATCCACTTTTAAAATTCTGCTTGTTTAAAAGGAACTGCCAAATGCTGGAAAGCTTGCTTGTTGTTGCTTTCTAGTTATCCTGGCATAATACCAGCTGTAAGTCTCAAATGCTGATTAAATCTCAAAGAGAACGGAGATCCAGAATTAGTTGCTTGCAGGATGTCATACCTTATAAACACCAGGGGAGAAATAAATTAACACATCTCAAGATAGATTGTGGTAAAGGTCTAGAATACATAAATAATTGTTTAATGATGTGACATCTACACTTCCTGTATTAAACTATATTAGCTGAATCATTAATAGAATAATTAGCTGAACCAATACAGATAATAAGAAGTTGTTGCCCTGGTGAGGCAGGAGCAAGATATAGAGCAATATATAGATCAGGCAACAGGACAAAATTTAAGGATCACTTTTCTTCCCAGTGGTAAAACTTGAAAGCTCTGCAAAAGAGACACTGAGACTGCCTTCAAGGATGGTCTCCATAGCAGCACTCTAGACTTCGGAGAAAGCTTTGTCAAGAGCTTTTCTTGTCAGTTTTTACTATTCTGTCACAACCTGGCTCTGCCCACATCTGAGAAGCCATATGTGAAACCAGGCCTTGCTCTCTGCTTGAATGGACAACGTGGCATGTCTTTACTGAACCCTTGGGTGAGAATATACTGCTGTGGCTATGGTGTCTCTCCTTTATAAGGTAGGGACTAGGAATTCCTTAGCTGGAGCTTACAGGTTCATCAGAGTTGGCAAGAATTCAAATGGCCACGGCACAGGTTGACAGATCTGAAATCTTCTGAGCTTCAGGTCATGCTAAGAGCAGAGTGTCAGGAGACAAAACAAATTCATCAGTTTACCATGTATCTTATTCCTGATTGTTTGATGACTGAAAAACAACAAAACCTAATCCCAAAACAAACCAACCACTCCCCCCTACCAATCCCAATCCCCATCTCACTGACAGAGGTCATGGTGTGTGGGGGAAGGCTTTGCCATTGTTGGTATTCCGCATGGAGTCACTCAAAGCTCCTGACTGAAATCTGATCTTCTAGCTGTATTTGGGGCAACCAAGAGCTAGAGCTTCACTGCCTGGACAATAAAAGACTCCATGAGCACAAGAAAAGACATTAGGAGCCCCTCTGTTGGGGCTTCCCAGTATTACTCATATCTCTTCCCCAACAACATTTAATTTTATACAGCTCTTAATCCTGCCTAAGGGAGTAGTAGATTATTGTGTCTTGCTAGTTTAGCCTTCCGACTGGTTCAAGGCTTGCGTGCTGAGCCACTTTACCTGGAACTACACCAGCTCACTCGCCTCCTCAGACAAAACCACGAAAGCAAAGCTAGACACCAAAGCACTGACATTGTTTATAGCTGCCATCCTTGCTCAGCAGGTTTCCAGCGTTTCAGGTCTGGTATGAGTCCATAGCTGGCTTTAGAAATGATCCCAGGCAGGCCTGGGAAGACCTTTTCCTGACATATTTCTGGAATGACTACAACAATTAGTTTTATTGGTCATCCCGAAGCCTCTGAACTCTTCTGACTCCTGGCTCATGAAATGCAGCCACCAGGTTCTTCCCTGAATACTTCTTAGAGCTCCTTCTTGTCCTTGAGGCCTCCATTCTTCCGGGCCACAAAGTCCTGGTGATTTCTTCACAGTCTGACAAGTCTGAAGAGGCTGTGGGGTTGAAGGGGTTTAGGTCGGCATTATGGACAGTGCTTGAGGAAGATAGCCTGGTTACTCTTCAAGGTGCAGAAAAGAGAGGAACTGGGAGTTAAAATCAGCAGGCAGAGCACACTGGCCACTTGCAGAGGTTTTAGTCAGGTGGACAGCTCTCTGCTTTGCTTTTCTCTGTGGTGCCAACCAGCTGCAGCAGCAGGGAAGGGGGAAAGAGGGCCTGTGACACAGCACTGGCTCCTACAGCAGGCTGTTCTTGCCTGGCATCACTCCTGGCTCTGAGTCAGCTGATAGCTGGGTGAAATTAGGTCACCTGCCAACATGTTCTTGGCTTTTAACATGATATTTGAGGTTAGGTAAATAGATTAGTGAGAGAAAGCTGTCTCTCAGAATGGAGCGCTTAATGGAAGAATGTGGGGGTGTGTTAATTTGGTTTTATATGGTTCCTAATGGTCCTGAGGAAGCCCTGGCTTCCAATCACAGCTGCAGATTCAGACCTTTTGCTGTGGGAGAGGCTCCCATGGGACTGGTGTGGACTGGAAGCTGGTGCCTTGGGAAAAGAGAGGGTAGATATACTGCCTCCAGGGGAGAGACTGGTGGGGCTTGGTGTTTTGGTGAGCTGTCAGCCTGGCCACAGAACGGGATGCTCTGTGAAGTTTTCCTGCTCCCATGGCTCCCTAAGCCCTCCCCAACAGCCAGTGAGAGAGGCAGGGGGAGGCAGATTGGTTGTTTTCCCCCACTTCCCCAATCCCAAGCTGATGGTACAGCTGTTCTGCCAAAAATTAATATTTTTCAAATAAGCACTAGATGCTGTGTGAGGGACGCAGATGTGAAGTTTCAAGTAAGAAGTAGGATTTTAATTCAGAACAAATGCAGAAGACTGCAATATGTGTGGTATGTTCAGCAACAGCTTTGAGGCTTTGCTGTGTTGTTTTTAATTATATCCTAATATGATAGCATGACACATTATTCATGTTCTTAATAATGGCTTGTATTGCTTAAGGAGATGCAAACAGAGAGACCCTGGGGATATAAAAAGCTCAGACATTTTAAAACTAGTAAGATTCAACAACTTCAAATGTTTGTTTATTTTAAAGGTGTATGTCTATATCTGCAGCAAACCCAGCATCTCTTAGTCCAGGCCAAGAGAGACTTCAGTGGGACTGCAGGATTCTTAGCTCACAATCAGGGACCCATCACTGACTTGTTCAGTGTAGGCTGCTACAAAATGTTTTACAAAATGTTTCTTCATAATCTTTAAGCAGAAAACTTGCTTGAGTATTACTCTCTATGAATAAAAATGATTTACCCTGGCAGGTTTGATATAATTACTTTACACATCAACCAAGGGACTGACAGTCACGTTTCTGTGAAAAAAAAATCTGGTGCTAGAGCACAATGCTCTTAATGGCATTTGGTGAGGAAAGTTTTATCTGCAAATGGCTTTTTTTTTCCTTCCCCAAAATGAATTGATTAATTAATTTTTAAAACACCCTTTTTTAGTTTTACTGTTAACATGAATGAATTCCTGGAGTTCTAGTGTTCTACTGCCAAGCTACACAAACAGGGCCTGTTCTGTGATGCTGGAGGATGGGGATAGCCTCAAGTAACAGCATGGAAATTAATCTGAAAAAAAAGATTAAATTGTGCCAGGATTTAGAAAAGAATAGCAGATGAGAAAGAATTGGATTAGAAGGAAAGTCATGAAACAATTAGCTGAGCTAGGTGATACAGAAGGAAATGTTCAAAAGGACATGGAGATAACTGGATGAAAAAATCTATACTTAGTGGAAGAGGATGTCCAGTAAACTGGAAAAAGAGAGGGTCAAGGGAGAATGCTATTAGTGTGTACATCCAGTGATAGCAAAATGACACATTTTCGTACCTCACTGCTCTGTCTGAGCTCTTTTTAGTGACTGCATACAAAAGTCTTACCCTGTTAAGATAGGCACAATCCAAGGATCAATATTGTACTCACATCTGGGACCAAATCCTGTTTGCCTTGCTTTCCTAAATAGTGACATTGTTGAAGTGGAATTTAGATGCAATATCTTAGTTAATTTTATGTATCAATAATTCCTCTTGAACAAGGAGACTAAATGCCAAGTAAAGAAGAGTGGGAGAATCTCAGTGGGAATTAAACAATAATATGATATGTCTCAGTATCCAGACCCATCTTAAACCATAACTCCATGCCTGCATCTTTAGGATTATCAATGATACCTATTCCTTCATCCAATTTGGACAAAAGTGTCATGTTCTGCTTAATAATGGCAGATACAGACTGGGATAACAGTATGAATCATCTAAATCTGTCCTTAAAAGGAAATTTTTTTTTTATGATTAGCATTTTAACAGAATTTCAGGATACAGTTTCCTGAAAATCACAAGAAATTACCTTAGTCAAAATACAGAGTTGGGTTTTATACAACTTTCCTGTACAGGAAATAGTTTTAAAATAACAAACTTACACCAAAACCAGTATATGGTTAACAGTTCCCTCTTTCTTCCCAAGTCCGGATGTTAGTTTGGCTATAAGGAATGAGATCTCAGAAAATACCCTGACAGATGACACCAGTTATCTGCAACTATTTCCCCCTTTTTATTGAAACGTTAAAGTACCTGTTTCTGCTTATAAAGGACTTATACCTGTGATGACCTAATTTAATTGAGATGACTTGCTTCTACTTTTTTTTTTTCCATAAAGGATGCAAATGAAAATAAGCCTGTGCTTTAAAATTTTGCCTGAAATAGTGTACAAATTATTTCATCTGCTAGTAATGGAAAATATTGCAATGCCACCACAATGGCACAGTATCTGCACTGTGTATTAGCATGGTGCTTACACAGAACACCAAAATTCTTTCCAGCCCCTTACAGTTCATCCTGGGAGTGTGGAAGGGCATATCTCTTCCAGTTGGTCCTGGCATGAAATCCAAGATGAGACCAATTTGGAATGAATCAGGGTTTATGTTATAAATATGAGCCTGAAAATGACTCAACTGGAAAATTTCAGAGTTTAGTTTTATGCTGAGGGAAGTGCAAGTGTTGCTGAGTAGACCACTTCTGCTTAGTCACTTTACAGAAGGGCTGTGGTGTCATCATGGTCCTGGCTTGAGACAGGTGGGGTCTCCAGTATTACAAAAATGGATCCATTTTGCAAGGCAGGAGGTTCTAATCCCCTGGCATAGTCTTTTGGAAGCTGATCCAGCTTATTGTTCTGCAGATACTGGGGTTTCTTTATTTCCTCCTTGGCTTAAAGGGAAATAGGACTTGTTCCTTGGCATGAGGTGGGGATAAAGCTCTGCACTTCCACAGCTACCTGTGATTGAAGTGGGGTGAAGTGCTCAAAAATAAAGCTTTTTTTTTGTTTGTTTGTTTTATTTTGGTCTAAGAAAGCTTCTGTAATTCTGGATGAGGAGTAGGAGTTGCAGAAATGAAAATGTATGCAGGCTAAAGGGGAACTGAGGGGAAAACACCTTTGATTCCAGTGCTACTATTATTGCTAAAATGTCAGACATTTATATTATGCAATAGCTCTACAGTATTTTAAGAAATAGCATTTCATGTGAAGACAGGGAATGCCCTCTCCATGGTAAATTTGCAGCCCTAACTGAATGATTAATGAAATCAGAGCCTGGGTATTTAACTATGTATAAAAATGATAATGTGCCAGCTTGTGTCTTGGGATAATGGAGGCAGACTAGTCCTGACAGTCATCCAAAGGGATTTAATTTCCTAGACATTTAATCCAAGCTGTTTTGTGCCCTGGTCTGCACAACATTATATTTCCATGCAACATTATACAGCAAAAACATTAACATCTTGGAAGGTATATCATATGTGATAAGTTTTTCATTCAGGAGAGTCATAGGACAGTGCCTAAATGCCATATTGTAGAGTTCGGCTGTCATGATCAATTTGTAGAATGAAATAAGTATCTGCTTTATTTCTAGTAATTCAAAATCATCAGTGAAACCTATTTATTGCCATAGGGACCATGTTTAAAATTCCAGAAGCTTCTCAGTTGATTAATTTGATCTGGGAAGTTTACAGACTGCTCGAATAGTAAATATCATCTTAATTAAAAAAAAAAAAAAATACAACTTTGCTAAGGATATGTGATATAAAAACCTCCAACAAATCAGGTTTCAGAGAGATGATCAAGATCACATCAGAGAGAAGATGAATGAAATTAAGATCTTACACTGAAAATAACATTCCTATCTATAGCTCCTCACTATGTCTTTCTACCTAGCCTCTAAATAGCACCTAATTATAATGTATAAGTGTTTCTCTAGATTATTATTCTGTATAGCATTTGAAAGATAATGCATTCAGCCATTTTTACACCACATTCCTGTATTCAGGGGAGGCCTTCTCAGAAGCATGAGAAGACACTCATAGTCTCCATACAAATGGATTAGCATATTAAGAATAACTCATTTTTTTCTAATTTAATCTTAAAAAAGCTGTACTTTATTTAAAAATATGTTTTCTGATAAAGGAGCTCAATAATGTGTAATTTCATTCTAGTAAAGTTTTACAAGAATAGATATTGTCTGTTTTAAATTATATTACTCAAGATAGCTGGCTGAAGCCTCCACTAGAAGGTTATGAAATCAGCAAAGCTATGGAAAAGGCCAACAGCATTATACTTAGGAAACCCAGTCCCATCCAAAATAGGAGTGATTTTACCAAAGCATCAGAGCTCAGGCTTCCATTATTCATGTCTTGCTCACTTCTCTTGTTTCTGCTTGGGAAAGACACATACTCAAAATTTTTTTGTTTGTATGGCTTCTACCTTTTCCTTTATGCCTCAGTGAGATGTGGAAAACAGGAAGGAGACACTAACTTCCTCTTCTTAAAAATAAAAATACTCCTCTTTCCCTTCCAAGTATCTACCACAGCTCTGGAGGATGGACCTTTTCTGGATGCCAGATGCCCACAAAGCCTCTCTATCACTCCCCCGCTCAAGTGGACAGTTCTTGTCATTGCCGAGCAGGGCTCTCACAGAGCCAAGGCCTTTTCTGTGGGTCATACTGCCATGCCAGCAAGGGGCTGAGGTGTTCAAGGAGGTGTGAGGGGACACAGTTGGAATTTTGTCTTCTGCATATCAGACCTTTGAATTTCAGGGTATTTCGAGTCTGTAAGGATAGGTGCCATTTTGTGAAAGTAGCTTTGATGCTGCATGTTATGAAAACAAGCCAGAATAATTTAATTTTTCCTTAATAATATTTTCCCCCTTTATCCCAAATAAGCAGTTCAGGATGCAAGGGTAAGTTTGCAATTTGCATACAGAAGCATGTGTGTACACTATCCTATTATTACTGGAGCACTGGGCAGCCCTAGCCAGGAAATGTGATAATGGATGGGCGTGACACAGTAACCTGCACTGGTGGGAAATGGCCCAGAACCAGTTCAGCTGCTGGTTGAAGGGAAATCTCAGCCCTGGGAGCAGTGGATACTCTGTTCCTATCTGAAGGAGAATAAAACAATTGCTATTTACATAGGGATTAGAAAAAAATCCTTTCTGAGTTGGTTCGTTCTTTTATTCATTTAGAAAGAAGGAAAACAGGTAATTGTTCAAGAAATTTAAATCTTATATCTGATATTTCTTGCTAGGATTGCTGGGTGGAGCCAAAGCCAGCAATTAGCCCTCTTTAATTTTCCTCTTTACACTGAGTCTGTGCTTTATAATTTCTTTGGGTTTCCAAACATTTCTCGTATTTTTTAGAGTCAAGATATGTTTATTCTCATGTTGACAATATATAAACTATTAACCTCACTCCCCAAATGTTGAATGTACTAGAAGTTATTCCATTTAATAAGAAAAATCACAGTATTCTCAAGGTATCTTGATTGTTTTTCAGAATTTGGTTGGTTTGGGTGGGTTTTGGTTTTTTTTTGTTTGTTTGTTTGTTGTTGTTGTTTTTTTTTGTTTTGTTTGTTTGTTTGTTTGTTTTTTTAATTAGGTCTTCTTGGATGTACAGTGGTTTTGGAAGGGCTCTAGGTAAAGGGATGCGTATGGCAGTTCCCCATGTGGCTAAGTGTCCCAAAGTGTGCTATGTTCTGGTCCATTTTGAGAACCGATCTGTCATCCAAATGATTATTTTGATTTTAAGTTGATTGCAATAAATTTAGTTAAGAAACTTTTGTTCTAAAAATCAGAACATCCAGAAAGCTTCAAGTTAGAGGTAGGAAATCAGAAATAATCAGATAACGATGGAGAAATTAATGACTTGGGTGCCTTAGCTCTTATATTTCTTCTAAGTCAGGGTGGAAATATGATCTCAGGAAGGTTTTGAATGTCTGAAATCTGGGATAACTGATATTCAGATGAAAAAGACTTGATTTTGTAAGCTTTTGTAGGGTTTTTTGATTTTGTTTGTTTGCTTTGGAGATTTTTGGTTTTTTGGTTGTTTTTTGTTTTGAAGTTGGATTGTTTGTTTGTTTTGGGGTTGTTTGTTTGTTTGTTTTTTCATTTGTTAAAAATAAGTGATGCTGGAACACCATATAGGTTTAGTGCTGTTAGGGTCTCTCCCTTCATTTGGAAGGGACATCTTGCAGACAATGTAATTTCCTTTGCCGGGGTTACAAGAGAGCACCTAATCATAGCTATCATGTTGATTTTCATGCACCTTGGAACAGGTTTAAAACCCAAAGGCAGCTTTGAATACTTGTATTGATCAAGTAACCACAGCCAGCAATAAATTTCAGTAGCTGTAAAGTGAGAGTTGAACAACTTAATGATGTCATCACTTATCATTTCCAAACTCTCAGCTACTCAGCCTTTCCTTCTGTTAGCTAAATAACTGAATGTCTGAATTAAGCTGTTTTTACAAGTAGGCTTTCCCCCCTACATCTAATTTTCTTCTAAGCAAACTAAAACATGGATCTGGTTCGCTTTTGTTCAGGGGCTCATTATATTGCAGACTATGAAAAAAACCTCATCAAGTGTGGCAAAAATGTTGCCTAAAAATTAACTACAAGGTGCTTCTAATTATTGTAGTGTTACAATTCTTTTTCCAGGTATTTATATGCAATGTCTATCAAATCCTATATATCAGCAATAAGCAATGGGCTGAAAATTGTTAACTGGAAATATACAGCAAATCTGAGATTGAGGGGGATTAGTGAGAGTCAAGACTGCCTAGCAAGCTATTTGCTAAAAGATAAGAAGATAATCTATGTACATAGTGTAATATTTAACTGAACCATTCTACAAGAATGAGTCCAATCTGTGCCTCATTTTTTTCAGTTCAGTTTCTGAGTTCCTGGATACTTGCACTTCCGAAGAGAAGTAAACAAGTTAGTGATTTTTTTTCTTTTCTTTGTTATGAGGCAAGAAAGGATCTTTTTAAGATAAAATGACAGAAAATTTCAGACTTGAAACTTCATCTCTGTTGCAAAGTCTGTAAACCTTTGTCACATAATTTTTAAAAATATTGCTACATTTTCCAGTGCAGATTGCCTGGAAGTAATTGGAGTAATTTCTTTTTTACATGTGTGAAATTGTCAATAGTCAAAACTGAGTAAAACTTCCCCCCTCAACTAAAATACTGCATGCTGAGCAGTTTTTAAAGACTGAGCTCTTATTTTAGGATCAGACATCCCCTTAAATGTCTACAGTCCACTTACCAAGTGAAATAACAGAGTGAAAATAAACTTGTGACTCTGAAAGAATTGATGGCTGCAGAAAGATTTTTAGCCCTTCAAATTGCAGGTTGCAGAAACATTACACTGAATCATTTGATCCTTATATTGTTTTCTAAATTCTGGATGTCTTGCCTTGAACTACCCCACTACCAAAGAGATCTTGATGTAAAGCATGATGGATAGCTAATTACAACTGAGTTTGGTATGAAATAATAGCAAATAATTCCATTGAGAGAGCAGGAAGAAAATCTGACTGCAAGAAAACATTTGTGAAGTGTCTATTCTTCTGTAATTAGCAGTTTAGCTTTTTTTGTACTTTGTATATTGTGCTGAATCTCTGATTTTACACAGGCAGTGTCAGATCTGCTACATCTATCAGCACCCTTAATAAATATGATTCATATTTATATGTAATTTCCTGAAGCCTCACTCATTCTGTAATATATAGTGTGATTTGCAGTGCAACAAATGTAGGGGTCACCATAGCCAGCTGTGCCCTGAGTGGACCAGATCAGTGTTTTGGGTGGGGAAACCTCCTTTTGCGTATTCAGCCAGAAGCATTAGAATAGCTTAGGAGCCAGGGATATGTCATGTAAATGAACTCAAGCAGCTCTACTACCTATTATGCTCACAGTTTCCTTCTATTCTGAGGGGCCTCATTGGGTCTAGGAATTAGTACAGCCCTAGGGCTTCTCTATTTGATTAACCAGAGCCTGGATTTGTTAAATGCCCAGACATGCTGCAAAGTCCTTTTTTCCTGCTTGGAAGCTTTTGAGTAAGGATTCAAAGGTGAAAGGGCTGGAGGTTAAAGTTCTGACCTCCTCTCCTCCAAACCCCTTCCCTTCAAGAAGGAAACAAAACAAATCACTTAAGCATGTGCCTATCTAACTCCTCACTGCCATCTCTCATCTGTTTTGTGTTGATCTTAAGGCTTTACTTGTGGTTACTGAGATTCAAATGTTCAGCTTTTAAATTTAAAACCAGTTTTGTAGTCCTTGTGGTTCTGGACTACAGTTTGGAAATGAGTCCAAGGAAAAAGAAAATCTTTAAGAAAATACTGACTTATTGCTTTGGAACGCAGTGCTTTACTCAAGACTTCTGAATACCTGCATTTGGCAATATCGCTAGCTGAAAACATGGGATTGCTTCCAGCAAAATAAATGGGGCTTAACATGTGTTTTATAAACTTTAGTGAGTTGGGAGCTGAGAATGACTTATGGACGATTTTAGAAAAATGTGATATACTACTTACGGTACAGTTTGCTAAGTGGAAAAACTAACTGTTTTTGTATTGTGAGCACAGTCCTTTCAAATATGTTCTGCTGTTGGGGGCCTGTGATTATTTGGAGACTTCATTACACAGAAGATCAAATTCCTCATTGCCTTCAAGAAACTGCTGAGTGATGGAGTGTCCTGTGGTCAGTGGTGGTCACAGGCAATGTGTCACATATTTGTTGGCCGGGAACAACATAATTTGCAAAAAACCATACATAGCTACTTATTTAGGGAAAGAAGTCCTGGGATGATGATTCAGACTTAAGCTGTGGATTTTAATATTCCTCCTAGGATTTTTCTCTCTCCTCTGCCTGTGAGGAGGCAGTAGAGAATTGGACAAGGCGGAGTAATGGATGAGTGGAGTGCTTTGTACTTGGCAGGGTTTACAGTCTGGGGCTGTATTTTTCCTCTCTGCAGCATACCCCCTAGGGAAGACGCCTGTATGCAGAGTGTTCAGTTATCTAAGCTGTCAGGAACATGCATATTGTCAAAATGTAGGCTTGCAGCAGATTCCTGGTGATCTTTACAGATGGCCCAGGTCTCCTCATACCTTCAGCTTAAGCACTGGATTAATCATTTCAATCATTCACCCTAAGTGAGGAGAGTTTTGGGTGTGCGTTAGACAGAGATAAATTACACAGGAAAGAGCCAGCTATGGAAGAGGTAGGGTTGCTTTTTTTGATTTTAGTTACTTTGGGCTTTTCTGCCAGCTAATTAGGTACACTACAGCAAATAAACATAGAAGATTGCTTATCTAGTTCCAGAAGGTGCCAAAGACATTAAGGATGTAAATGTCATCTTCAAAAAGAGTGAAGTCAAGATATTGTGAATGAAAGAGCAGGAAGTATCTTAGATATGTGGCTGATGGAATGTCATAAGAAATCTTCTGACCAGAAAAATGGTCATCTGCTGAGCCTGAGTTATCATTGTCCGTTTGAGACAAAGATGAACCAAGATATTCTGTAGCTTCCGTAGGAGGTCACTGACAGGCTTTGAGAAAATATGTGATTTGAATTAGATAGCTGTTAGTTTGCTCAGCAGGGCTGTCTGGCTCACAGAAACTAGGTTACTTAGTGGTCCACTTTATTTTAGCATGAATAAAAATAAGCAGTGTAAGTTATGGGGCTACCTTTGGGGAGAAGAGTGGAGATTCATTATATTCCCTGCCTGTTTCCCTCCAGAAGTTCCTATTACCAGCCTCCAATATTCCTTGGAGGAAAAACTGAAAGAGATGGGCAGCACAGAGAGCAATTTGTTCTAAGCTTTCAGGAAAATTGGCAACACTCAAACTGCATCAGCATTCAAAACTGTAGAGGCTGGGGATGACCTCTATCTGAGAACAAAGTTCATAGCTGAGAGAGAGAGACTAAATTTGGCCACTTTCAGGTAGATAAGACAGTGAACTGAGAACTTTTTGGAAGAATTGTGTATTTATGTGGGAGCCTTCACTGTCCCCCATCAGACATTAAATGAGAGAGCAAATTCTTGCTTTATGCCCTGACTTGGAAAAACAGGTTACATTGCATTGTTTTCAATTACTCCTATGTTGGAAGTGAATCTGTTGCTTAAGTGCTTTGTAGACTTGTATTTTTTTTGAGATTCTATTGTAACTTTCTCATAATATTTTTCAAGCCATCCATCAAGCACACAAGTAAGAAGCCCTAGCTGCACAACCTATACACATATGGTAGAGAATTCCACACAGTTTTTACACTGGTGAGCTTGATTTTCCTGACAGAGTAAGCTTTTCTTCCTGACTTTGTGTACAGCTCTACCTGTGACATGCCTTTCTCTGTTCTTTCTAGGAGCAGTGCAAGGTGAAGGTCAGGACAGAGAGCCCTGATAGAAACTCAGAGGCTTTTGACTTGTAAATGCCTCCTTTTATCAGTAATATGAAGGTATACTAGGTACAGACATAATAATCTTCTCCCATCTTCCATGCTGATTTTGGAGGCTGCTAAATATTTGATTATGATTGGAAAACATTTTGACATTCTTTGCAGAAAGACACCATAGAGAAGCAAAGTACCCGTATTATTGCTTTATAAAGGACCCTTTAAACTAATGAGGCATTAATGAATAGACTGGTATGCTGAATCTCTTTCATGTAGGAAGGGTACAAAGTCATTTCACATAAATTGCAGCCCATTATTATAAATAGTTTGGCATGGGTTTCCCTAGAGGTGGAACTTCAAGCCAAATATACAGCAGCAGCTGTGGTGACACTTCGTGCAGAAACTGTTCCAGGCATTGTGCTGGAGAAGCTGGTATTGCAGGATAACAGAACAGCAGCACATATTTAGAGCCATCTTGCAGCAGCAAATCTGCTGGTTTATGCTGAAGGTATAAAAAATATCTCTCTGTGCCTTAAACGAGCAGTGTGGGTCCTCTTCCCTCTCATCCTTTCCCAATTTTGTACCCAACTTATCCAACTACATATAAGATTTTAGTGATTGAGGAGTCTGCCTGAATTATACTTTCTATTTTTTGTAGGAAATTGTAAATTATTGCTGCAATACTCCAGAAGTACAACTTTCCTCTCCTGCATCTGACATTCAAGGTCTGTCCTAAACTGGAAGCCATACCAGGTATTATCTGACAACTGGTGTCCAAATTCATCCCTAAGGCATACAACTATATTTAGGTTCCTAGAAATTTTAGAAAGGTTACACAAATTACTGTAAAATCAGGGAAAAGGGACAATCTTTTTTTTTTTTTTTTGGTGTGTGTATGTGTGTGTGCATCTGTGTGTGTGTGTGTGTGTGTGTGTGTGTGTGTGTGTGTGTGTGTGTGTGTGTGTGTGTGTTTGCAGTGACCATTTACACTTACATGGCTTAAAGCTTCCTACTCTATTTTTCCAACCAGCCAACAAATTACCAGCCTTTGTTTGGCATACTGAGAAATCCCTAGAAATCGTGTAATAGATTTGCCTGGCTCAGGACAGCACAGTTCAGGACAGAGCAGGACAATTCTCCCATCCTTTTGAAATTCCTACTGGCTTTATTCCTGATACTGGTTCTGCTGGGCCATGGTACTCTGCGTGTCCTCGGCAGGATTCCGCAGTGAAAACTGGTTTGAGTATCTCCAAACATTGGTGACTGGGAATGATGACAACCAAACATGGTACTGGGCCTCACCTGCTGCTGAGCTTCTCAAAGCGAAGTTTTGTTTCTTCCCTCATTTCCACAGCTGAATTCTGCAATGTACATGCATGGAGAGTGTGCCTGTCGGGGTGAAGCAGCCAACTCAGGAGAGAAGTGAAGAGGGATATTTTCTTTCATTATATTTTCTGCCTCATAATAAACGGTCTTGTATATTCTTGCAACAGCACATCCTTTCTCTTCCCTGTTTTGCAGGATAGTAGCTGTGTTTCTCCTTTCCTTCACCGACCTCCCAAGACTTGTGTGTGTGTGTTGGTGTGATTACAAGTCTTACTTCAAAAGCAGGATTTGGACAGACAGTAGAGATAATAGTTACATTTTCTTGTGACTCTCTAGTTTTTGAGAAAGTGTCTGTTGGTATCTGACTGAGAACATTTGTTTTTTTCTGAAATTTAGTGTTACTGCCAAAACTAGTTCCATGGTTCTTGTCTTAGAATTGCTTAGTACATTTTTTTGCATAGTTTTTTAATGCCTACCACAGGCTTTAATAGTACCATAAGCGTATTAGCCATGTTCAATAGCACTTGATGGTAATGGCTACAACATCTGATTTCCAATTAGTCTTACTTCGGATTTATTTGGAGCCTTTAATTTGATACTTTCAACAAGTATGTGCAATTTGTGGGCTTTTCTTTGAGTCTTGTGCTCTTAGGACTGAATTTCTCTCAGGTGCTTCCCTGGTACTTTTCCAAAACCCACTGAAACTTTTGTACTTGGAGATGAGTAGAGAATTCAGTCGTTTTTCTTAACTCTCTTTAGAAGATTCATCACTTTAAATTTGTTGCTTGACTAATATTTTGGGCCTTCTTTGGTGACATGACATCCCCTGTCATTACTGGGGACTGATGTTACCTTTTTTTGCTTAATCATTTTACTTTTCAATAGATAGATATAATGTACCAATACCATGAGCAACTAACTACCAACTCTGCAAGAAGGATTTATCTGCTGCTTTCAGCAGGCCACAGCACTGTCTGGGTGTCAGGGCTCTTAGGCCACCAGCAGCCTGAATGTCCCTGACAAGTTCCTTGTCTCCTTTACCCTTATGTTTTTTCATGTAAGGGTAATTTCACTGCTGATTACGGGTTATTGCACCAGCATCACCTCATGTAAATTAAATTTTATGTCAGTGAGTCTGGCATGTACCACTGGTTATGTGTAACAATGCTTGTTTTTCCAGTGAAGGACTTTATTTTTTTTTTTTTTTTTGAGGGATGGCCCAGCAGCTTGTAAATGAATGAGTCTTGGTGATGAAGCCTGAAGGATGTTCCCTGTAATTATCTGGGGATTATTTATTTCGCCTGTGTTTTCCATTTTCTCCTCAGATTTCTGTCCTTCCAGTGATGCAGAAGTGGTTTTAAAAGTAACAGCATGATCTAATTATCTGGAAATGTGATTGCAAATGTTTACTTGTAGTATCTTCAGCCATTTCTCATTATTTTGAGGACAGGAAATGAGAGCTTATGGCTTTTGATGACTAGGCATTGATCAAATGTGTAGTTGATACAGATCTCATCCTCATAACTGTTGAATAAATCATCATTTTATTTGTTCTCACTTCTATAGAAAGATATTTTACAGATGGTATTTGGTTTAGAGGTTGGGAATGATTTTGCCTGGCGTTGCTCTCTGTCTGGTCTTTTTATTCTTGGTATTTGCAGGACTTTGAACATAGGTGCCAAAGTGTGTATCACAAACTGAGGAGGGATTCCCAAGCCACCTGAATGCCCAGGTTGAAATACTTAGCAGGAATTCCTCCTTTCTTTTGTCTTTTCTTTTTAAACCAAAATCCTACTGTGCGTCTGGGCAGCTATGAATGCATGCCCTAGAAAAATCCTGATGGCATTGGTATGAAATTCTGTGACAGCTTTTGGTTTGAGATGCAAAGCAAGGGTTACACGCTATCCACAGCTCCAGAGGACAAGCTGCTGCACTGCACCTCTCGTCTGTAACCTGTTGTATCTGTCAGCACAGCAGCAGAGGGAGGCTGGATTGTTTTAAAATGTTTTTAGTGCCTCTCTGCACCTTTCCTGGGCTGTTTAATGTAGCTTTGGGTGCTCTTACAGAGAATTTGGCTCTGCTGACCATCGTTTCTATCGAGGCGTCTGAGAGAGCTTTCAGCCATACAGCTGTGCTAGCACAAACATAATTTTTGGCTTGAAAAGAAATGGTGTAATTACGTGGGAGGTTTGTGGGGGTGACTGCAGATAATGCCGGGCACTGTGTGGGGTGGCCCTGGGTGCCATGTGAAGTGGCCCCAACTGCAGCAGTGTGCCCCAGCCCCACGGCCTTCCATGCCAGTGTGTGTGGGATAGACTGGGGAGGATGGATAAGAGATTAGGGGCAAAAATGAGTGCACAGACCTGAGGAGAATGCTCTGAGTACAGTGTTCCTGAGGCTGTGCTAGGGAGAAAGACAGCCCAGAGCTGCCGTGGGCTGTGGTAGGGACAGGGTGTAAGCCTTAGCCCTACATCCATCTCCCTCCTTGTTGAACAGCCCCTGTTACCCACAGTGCTGTTTGGGGAGCTGCATGCTCTTGCTTGTGTGAAATAGCTTCCTTCCTTTGGTGTTGCTGCAGTTATAAGCCTCAAGCTTTTATGCAAAGCAAAGGTTGCTACTGCAAATCATTTGGTGAGGAAGACTCATGTCCTGCCTGCCACCCTGACCACGCTTTTGTGCTGTGATGTTGATTGGCTCCAAAAGAAAAAAAAAAAAAAAAGCCCTGTATTAATAGGAAAATTCTCGCTTTGATATTTTTAAGGCAGGGAAGAAAAGGGAATATGAGTTTTTGGAAAGTACTGCTTCTACTAGAATTGCATCCTGTGGGAAGAAGGATTTTAGATGTTAGTCACAACGGGGGTGAGAAGGGTGGGCAGTGAGCTGCCTTTCTGGGCTGTGCTCGGTGGGAGGGAGCCAGGAGGCATCCTCTGAGGCACCAGCTCAGCTGGAAGGCTGGGGAACAGAGCTGGGAACAAAGGAGCATCAGCCTGTGCAGACAGGGAGACAGCCAGCCCATCAGTGAAGGGATTGATTTTTCCCACCAAAAGGTCTTCTTTGTTTTTCCCTTTGCAAATAAAAAAAATAAAATAAAAAGAAAAAAGAAAACCAAAACACAACCCCCTCCCACTTATTTAAACATGATCTGTTTATTTTTTTTTTTCTTATCCCACTGAAAATGTTTCATTTGTATTTTGAGGAAAAACATAGACAATTTCAGACAAAATATTTTCTTTACGTGCTTTCATTTTGCTAAGACCATTTTCTGTAAGAAAAAATGTTTCTGTGTGTGGTGTGTGCATTTTTATGCATGTGAGGGAGCTTCATCTGCCTAATAAGTATGAAGGGCTGAGTGCTGTTCAGTTGGATTCTCTGTCCTTCTGCAAAGCAGGTAGAAATTATCAATAAAAGGCAGGCTGGCCAGTGTTGCTCTGGGATGACACATGTATGCAAAATTTATTGGAGTTGCATGGTTCTGACCCTTAGACAAATTTGCTCCGGTCAGTAGTTTTTCAGTGTGTCATTTGTGCTCCTTCCTTCCTTCCTTCCTTCCTTCCTTCCTTCCTTCCTTCCTTCCTTCCTTCCTTCCTTCCTTCCTTCCTTCCTTCCTTCCTTCCTTCCTTCCTTCCTTCCTTCCTTCCTTCCTTCCTTCCTTCCTTCCTTCCTTCCTTCCTTCCTTCCTTCCGCACCCTTCCTTCCGCACCCTTCCTTCCTTCCTTCCTTCCGCACCCTTCCTTCCTTCCTTCCTTCCTTCCTTCCTTCCTTCCTTCCTTCCTTCCGCACCCTTCCTTCCTTCCTTCCTTCCGCACCCTTCCTTCCTTCCTTCCTTCCGCACCCTTCCTTCCTTCCTTCCTTCCGCACCCTTCCTTCCTTCCTTCCTTCCGCACCCTTCCTTCCTTCCTTCCTTCCGCACCTTTCCTTCCTTCAGCACCCTTCCTTCCTTCCTTCCCCATTGTAATACACAGACTTGTCAAGTGTTGCCACAGAATGCTGACCACCTTTACTTCCTTGAAGTCAAGCACAAAGGTGATCAGGATCTGCTGGAAGTTGTGGGCTCTCACAGAAGGAAGTTTTTTTGCCTCAAATGTAACTATGACATTTTGCTTCACTGATAACAATGAAAGGTAATAAAGATGCAACTGCAGCCTTCAAGAAAGAGATCAGTAAAATATCATTGCTTTAAAGCAACTTGATATTGGTACTTGATGGATTGTACCAAAAAACTGTAAAGCCTTCTCATTTAGTTCCCTACACATGCACGAAAAAATCTTTTTGATCACAAGATTTCTAAATTACTAAAGAAAAAGCCACTTACCTGGTCTTTATTTTCTATTTCAAGACCATATGCCATTAAAACAACCAAACAAAAATCATTGGAATGATAGCTTTGTTGGCTCTTCCCCTCAACATGCTTCAGAAGCCCCCAAGGACTGGCTGATGTGTAAATACATTTTTAGCAAAGACATGGGTAAAAATAGAAGAGTCAAGACATTTACTACTGTTGCTCAGAAACGATTGGACTAATTAATTGTAAATAAGGTGACAAGGCACTACCTTGGATTGTGCACTGAGGTACAGCCATGGCCTTCCCCACATGGAACTTGTACCAGAACACCTGAGACATGACTGAGCCAATCCCTGTGACACCTGGGCTGTGAGGAGAGAGCTTGGTGCCCCTAAAATTAGGAACAGGGTGAGTGGCTGACTGAAGCCACAGCAGCCCCTAGACAACAGACTTGGGTGGAATCTGGATCTGTCATTTAGCCTTCTTGTGGATCAGTCTCCCATCTGTAAAAAGGTGTGGTTTGAGATCTTCTCTTCTCTGTTCTGCATCTCAGGATGATGCCTTGTACAAAAAGGTCCTGATCTTGTTTGGTGCCTCTCATTATTACCATAATAAGAACAAAAAAAAAGTAAAAGTGAGATTACAACCTCAAGGTCAGCTTCTGCTGTACTGCTCTCACCCTTTCCCACTGAAGTCTGCCAGGGTGTTACTGAACACAGAATTTGGCCTTTAAGGTTTCGGTGTACAATATGCACATCTTGTGCTGAGATTAAATATGAATATGCTTAAAAGTCTGCTTTCAATCCAAATTTTGAGGGCTTGCCAAAGTTGCAGAGATTGAGATAGAATCTTTTGTACTATTAATTGAAGGCTATGCTTTTATTTCCTTTAAATTTTTTTAAAGCCTCCCTTCTGTGGTGGAAGATATCTTGCTGCTGCTTGGATTGATTCCAAATACTGTTTTCCCCTTTAGCTAGAGCTGCAGAATGTAGTCGGTTTGATTCCTTGCTAAGTATCTTTTGTTAAATACTCACAATTCAGAGTAGCAGTTACCTTAAGGTGAAAGGGAAACCAGATCAAGATGCTATTAGCTGCCACTAGAAAGAAAAAATGCCATAATGTCATATGAGTTAATAACTCTAAGTAGCCTGTAAGATGCTGCTGTGGAATTAAATGCTTAACAATAATTCAAAAACGGCTTACAGAAATTTAAGAATGTGGATCATTTAGTATAGCTGAAATTATGCTCCTGGCATATATGTATGACACATGAGAGCACTTACCTGGAAATTTATTACCCAGCTCTGAGCAAACAAAGCATGACCTACATTTGACTAAAGTCAGCTGTCTCTGGCTAATCCTATGGGCTTCTTTTTATTAATGTCACAATTGCTAATGTGGTATAACATTGTCATTACTGAATAGCACAGCGGGATAAGCTGCAGCTGTTATTTCTCTTTCTATACCTACTAACTCATTAAATTTGAGTTTTGGGGAATACAAATTGTAAAGATTATTCAAATTCTGATTGAGAAATAGGGCTACTGGGAAATTGGTGGCATATAAAGTAACACTTTGATTCAAGGATTTTGGTGCTTTGTTTTATTAGGAAGATTGGAATGTTCACAATTGTCTTTTTTTTTTTCCTTCGTAGTTTCTGAGCATTAAGGTCCAAATTAAACCAGAGGTAGAACATCAAGAAAAGTAATAGAAACAGGGAAATTATTGCACAGTGGGTACTATTCTTTCTGATGGAAAGGTAAAATGCAAAGCTTGTATGGTGAGAATATGGAATGAATGAGTCTTGTTCCAAAAGATCAGTAATACACTAAGCATCCCATTGTTATTTTAAATAGCATAATTGCTTAATTTACAATACTTAAAATGTACTGGGGGTTAAAGACTTTTATCTCTAAATAAATTTTTACCGGATTATATAACATACATAGAGGCAGGTCCTTGGAATTTGGTGTTTCCACAAAAACACGCATGGCAGCAAAAACTGACTTCTTCAAGAGGGAAAGGGAAACTTTCCAGTTTGCCAGCTTCAGGACTGAGGCATTGGTGCTCCTTTTTCCTTTAATTATGGTAGGTATTTTTTGGGAGCCTTACCTCATGCTTACTCTCCTCACCCTAATGTTTGTTTAAAAACTTATTTTAAGAAAAAATCAATTTTATTTTTTGGGGGGAATCAGAATGAAGCTCCTCTTTCCCTAAAACTTATTTTTTCAGCTTCTCCCACAAATTACAACTGCTTATACCACTGTGGGCAGGAAAGGGTTTCCAAAGCAAGGTCTTCCAGGCTGGCTGCATCACGGTGATGTCTGTCTGGGAGGAGCACCCCAGGTCCAGGGGCGGGCAGGCAGCCCTCGCAAGGGCTCTGCAGGAGCCCGGACCGGGTAGAAGGAGGCATGTCTGGGGCTTTCCCACACCCCAGCTATTTCCTGCTTTCTGCAAAGCCCATGGAAACTGTGTCAGCCAGCAGAGAGTTAGGTCAGTGCTCAGGGGTCAGGCTGCAGGGTGGATTTTAATGGAGCTAAGCTGATGGTTGCAGCTGAGGATGTGGCCATTAATTTCCACTCTATTGTTACAGTGAATAGTTTTACAAGCTAAATTCAGTGCGTGATCTATTGCTGTATTTCAAGGGGTGTAAATCCCTTGACTTTCATAGATGGACCTGGAGAAAGGCAATGGTGTTGAAGGATTAAAAAAATAAAAGAGGTGAGGCTGGTGTAAGGGGTGCTGGAGTACCCAAATACTGGTGTATGATCATGTAATTGTGGTGAGAAATACATGGTAGCTGGGCTAATCCGAAAGCTTGGATGAATCTGAATTCCTCAAATCAAGATTAAAACCTCCTGCGTTCTTCAGATAAATTGGAAGAGAAATGATCTCTTAGGCATTCATGCACTTAATTACTTTCTCTCCTCCTCCCTCCTCTGCCAACAGAAAAAAATAACTGAACTTCTACATTCTTGTTTAAAGGGTGATGTCAGCTTTTAGGTTATTGCTGACTGCTCCTGGGGATAGGTGGTCAGCCCATAGTGGATGCTTTACACTCAGTACAATAAGGAGATGTAATGTTAATGAACCTAAAATATTGGGAAGCAGTATGGAGAGGAGGGGACTTTAACTGGGATGTCACAGCTACAGAGAGGGGCAAATGCATTGAGCAATATTTGCAGGTGATGGGTAGAAAATTAATGTCTGTGGCCTCTATGTTAATTTTAAATACTGTTCTTTAGCCTCCTAAACTTTCAGTTTCTGAAATTGTTCCCTCTTGTCTTGTTCCTATGTCTTGATTGAATCATTTTCAGATTTCCCCAAAGTGAAGCCTTTCCTCCCACCTTTTTTTCTTGCACAAACTCAGTCTCATGTGAGCCCACCCTCTCCCTGTCAGAAAGCTTGATCCCAGTTGCCTTCTTGATCTGCCTGTTAACTAGTTCCCCAAGCTGTGACTGCTACTGTAGTACACCACCTTTTAAAAATTGAGCTTTACAAGGGAGCCTGGGGATGACAGAGGACAGCGTGGAGCGTAAGGGAGGAGATGCTGAGGGCTCTTGTGGAACAAGGTTGGCCCAGAGTGTGGGGAATGCTGTGTGTGCCTCTGCATGCGTGATAGGAGGGGAGGCTGCGCAGGATGATTCATATGGGAAATATGCCATGACCACACCGAAAACAAAACAACATCAGCTCAAAATCTGGTGGGGTTTGTAGTGAGAAGAAATGCTTTTTACTTTTTATTAGGTGGTTTGTGGTCTATATGAAGAGGCTTGAGGCTTCAGCTTAATGCTTTGTGAGCTGGTGTCCACCACAAGCATTGTCTCTGCTGCGGGAGAAGGACTTGGTGAGCTGAGTCCCTCCAGGGTATGACTTGGGAATGGGATGGCATTTTACATGCTTCTCTGTAAAATGAGAATTTCAGCAACATAAACACAGGGTGTCTAATGCATAATATAAATAAACATGCTCAAAATTAGTGCTAAATGTATTTAAAAGAAAAGTTAATTATTGGACGCTTTTAAAACAGCAAATGCCACAGAATTTGTTAGTCAGCCACATGGCCATATGTGGGAATGAACTTGAATGATGCTTAAATGATACATGAGTGCTCCTTTTGGTTTTGTTTTTGTTGTTATTTAACTCTCCCTGCTTCTCCCATTTCCTGCTTCACATTTTTGTTGAAAATGGAGCAAGACCATTCCCATGCATCAAACAAAAGCAATTCACTGATGGTGCTTGAACATGGAAACACATTCTGCCTCTGGATTTTTATGGGGGTCTTAGGCTAAAGAAAATAGCTAGTACAGATCAGTCATGATATGAGCAGGTCTGCTGCCTTCCTTTTCCCACCCGGGCTATTAGAGGAGTTTCTGCTCCGAAGGAGTCCTTTCTGATTAGCAGTTTGCTCCCTCTGTCTGTGAGAGTTGATAAAGCAAGGGCAGCAGAAGAGACAATTTAAAACCATTATTTATCCTTAGATGGGGTTTTAGGGGAATGTGTGACTGCTCGTGAGTTGCAGATAAGTCAATATTAAAGTTACTAAGAGCAGAAATCTCTGTGAGCTTTTCTTTATCTTCCTGAGATCCAAATCATTCAATGATCAACTTATTTGTATTTTTTGCAATTTCGGGCTTGAGAAACTTTGTGGATAATTGGATAATTGTCTGAAAAAAGCATGAATTTCAAAGAGCTAAAAGATTTTGGGGAGAGAGCATTCTTTTTGTAAAACAAAGAGTGAGATTTTTTTTTTTACAAGCTTTTCTAAGTTCTTTTTAGAGGGAGAAGGTGAGTTTAGTTCTCTTCCTCGTCCTTGCCTCTTCTACCAACTGTGTTAGACTTTCACAAAGTCTGTGTGCCAAATGATGAACCAACGGGCCAAATAAGGAACTTTGGAAATCCTGGAAAAGATGCTGGAGGCGGATAACTCTGCCTACCTGCCTCCTGAAATATGGTTCTTTTGCTTCTAGGTTCCATGCAGTTATTTCAGGGAAGGTCACATTTCTTCTGCCACCTCTCCTTCCTTTCCTGTGGCCTAGCTGCCCCTGAAACAGCTCAGATGTGCATCCTCTGCTTGCTGACTTTCTCAGGATAGTGTGGGAAAAAAAAAAAAGCCCAGCAATTCACTAACAAGCAAATAAAACCAGGCAGAAGCTAAGCTTTCCATTAAGAAGAAATCAACTTCTTCAAACAAGGTCTCAGCTCTATCCATAATCAACCAAAATACATATTGAGCATACACATTAAAGAACTTAATTTATGACATGAGTAGTGACTGTGCATAAAAAACCCAAGTGAACTGAAAAGTGAGCAGTTTCACCAGTGCTTGTTAGAGTGTCAATAGAAAAACAAGTGTGTGAGCTAATTAAGTCATGTGAGAGTAAACTGGCATTGCTGTGTAGGCTCAGGAATGGAAGAGGACACTGGCCTTCAGCACAGCATTAAACCTGACTGAACAATATTATACAGCATGAAAAACAACTTGAAATGTTAAATGGTTAGGAAAAATAAATGTCCTTTTTAGCTTTCTTGTACTGGTGTACTTGGAATCATAAGCCTCTTTCTTTAAACAAATGCCATCTTTAATTTCCAGATACTCCTTAAAAAAGGCAGATAGATTCTCCCCTAGCTGCAGTTAAATATAAAAACCTCTTTATCAATTTTTTAGGGAATAAGCCTGAACTATGTCTTGTTATTTCTAGCTTGACAGAGCAGAAGTTGTAAATTTTCAACATAATAATATCAATTTTGCTAGATATTTCACCACTGGAAGGGCACTACTTTAGTCAAGAGGCTATTTGAATTCACGTATGATTTTGTCCAAAGCTGAGTGTTTAAAACAGCTGATCTATATCTGAACTTCAAACAGATTTTTTTGGTGAACATGCAAATTAACTACATCGTGTTATGAAAGTACCCGTTCGTGACGAATAGAAATTACCAGAGTAATGCTGCCTTTGTTCTCCTTTCATTATCCTCTTGTCCCATAGTGTAACATTGTATCTTTGGTAATATTTAATTTTATGTAAGAAGAATAATGAGAGGAAAAACGCTGTGGAGAATAAAGACGTTCTTTGTTCCACACGGGAAGGATTAAGGCTACTGCTTGCCACATGGAGGAGCTCAAGCATCATGTTAGGAATTACCATGAGCCTGGAGAGCTCATTCCCCAGCAAAGCTGGTCTGGAAAAGTAACTCCTGGGATTGCCTTGGCCTCATGTCTGCCCCTGGGTGTGTGGATAAGGTTGCTGTAACTCTCTGACAGTAAGGCATATGAGCGTAATTTGTTCTGTAGTAGTCCTAATACTCCTTCCCACTGGTATCACAAAGATCTCAAACCTACTTAAACCGGTGCAAACCGTGGCTATTGCTTTACTGTGGTTTTCTAGATATGTTTCCACAACTCCGCCTCCTGCTACAACATGTAGGATTATTCAAGAGGAAAGAAAAAAAAAGAGATAGCCCTACTGTGCCGTACCGCACTGTAGATTTAAATAATATAGATTCAGCTTCCAAATCTGGCTGTACCAACATAAAGGGTCATTGACCTGTAGCTATTTTTCAGTCTGTTTCTGACCTACAAAGAGATTTTTTTTTTCTCTAGGACACTGCCAGTGGAGAAATTTATGTGAAAATTCCCGAGATAGAGTCAGGAAAATTTGTCTGTGCTAGGTAAAAAAAACCAGGATCAGTCCTGTGGCAGGCAGAACCCCTGGGCTGGCAGTGGAGGCCAGGGCAATTCTTTGGCTTAGTGGATGGACCTGGGAGTGGGGCTGTGCATGTTTGGTCTGACCAGTTGGACCATCCTGATATGTACTGGCTGGATAGGGTGTCCCTGTCCCATGGTAACGCTGATTTATGTCAACGGGATAGTGCATGTAAACTAAAAAACATCAGCTCTGATGAACTAGAAGGAAAATAAGGTGTACACCTGCGGGAGGGAGTGGAAGAGAGCCTAGAGATCCCCCATGCTACTCATTTCTTAAAGTCGGGTTTTCACAACCTGCTGGCTCGTTAAACATGTTGACCCTCAGTTCCAAGTACCAGTTTTAGGTGATCTGTGAGAGTGTGCCTGAAGTGTGTGAGGAAATGCCTGTGGGAGCCGCTCACGTGGCAACTCTTGGGGGATGCAGCTGGCCACAGCGAGGTGCTGAGTTAGAGGTGGGGATGGGACTGGAAAAACAGTCCAAGGACCTCATCTTCTGAAACTGCAGTCTTGTGCAGAGTATTTCTGGTTAAAAACAGGATTTCACTCCTTTGACAGTAACCAAATCACAACTCGTGGCCTCTTTTCAGATTAATTCCCTTTGTTATCAGACTTCTCTTTACTGATGAACTAGTGTCAGATTATTATTCTTCCTCTCCTTCCTGGAAAGTATAATAATTTATTCTCACCATGCTGCCGGTGTTGTTGATGGGGTTAGGTGTGAAACTGGCACAGCTGTAGCATCTGTCCTCTGTTGTAGGCACACATGAGGTTCTGAGGAAAGGAGGAGCTACCTCAGAGTCTGTGGTGCTGCTGAACTTCTGCATTTTCCTTTTTATTACTCACATTGGTGGTCTCAGTTGCGGCACTGAGTGCTGGTATAGCAGAAGCCTGAAGAGCTTTGGGATTCTCTGGCCACTATTGCTTCCTGCAGCTAGCTCCTGAGGGAAACAGCAGCCTGGTATGTTTTGCAGGAGGAAAAGGTAGTTTAAAGTAGCCATTGCTTCTGCTTACCAGTTACTGTGGAGGTTTTTGCTACATGATATGCTAAAACTACAATTCTCAGTCTTTTAAAGTTGATGATTAATGCATATTCTGTAATGGTTTTATTTTCCTTCCGGGTCAGGTCCATGAAAAAAAATCTACGTTTTAACTTTTTAAATAACCCTTCAGGGTTAACACAAAAGACTTTGTGTTATTTTAAATCTTTTGTTGGAAAGGTTAAGATAAATTACATTAGTTGCCACAAACCTTATTTATGCAAATTGTTTCATTTTTACAATTGCCTCTGAAGTATGTTAAATTTCTCAACTTGTTTGACAGGGATGTCTCACCTTATTTCGTGAGATTTAAGGCACAGGAAAAAAGAGCTCATGACATTACTGTCTGAAACAATTCAGAAATGTGACACACTTGATGGCTGCAAGGGTAGCTGCTGCTGCTGCAGGTTCAGCTGGAAGAGTGGCAATAGGAAACACTTCCACAAAATCCAAGATTTTTGCGTAACTAATGCACCTTTCTGGCCATGTGTGTGAGCAAGCAAAATTCACTTATAACACAATAAATTAAATATTATTCCAGTGTTTAGATTGGAACGAGGTTTCAGAATGCGAATCCTGCAAAATCTACATTTGTACTCTTCCCTTCTTTTTTCTTATCTGCTGCAATATTAGCAAATACATTGAGTAAGGTAATTTGGTTAAAGGGCTGGTAAATGCAGCAACATAGCACAGAACTGGTTCTAAATTAGCATTTGTGGGTGATAAATTATCTGTTTTTTAATTAGTAAGGGTAGAACATGAGTGTGCAGTACCAGCAATTGTACACTGCTTAAAAATAAATTGTATGCCACCTTTGTTGCTGGATTCCAGTGAAATAATAAAAAACTGTGGAAAATGTACACCTTCTTTCAATTAAAATACATGCTCTTTGTATGAAGTTGCAGCAATACACAATAGGTACTGTCCAAGTCATGCGAGGTCATCTTAATTCCATAGATTTGGGATGTTAGGAAGCTTATTGCAGGTTTGAGGGCTCCTTTACAGAAACTGGAAGTGATTAAAGGGCTCCGCTTCTCTTGGTAGGAAATTGCATTGGTGGAATTTCATGGTGAATAGGAGAGGGAGGATTTTGGCCAGGAAAGTGCCTTTTGCCTTTGTTCTTTGGCAGTTTAATCTAATTAAAAGGAATAAAGCTTTCCCAATATAGCTCTCCCATAAAAATGTACAGTACTTCATAAACCCCTTCTCTCCTTACTTCAATCATTTAAGCAGCCCATAATGACGCTAAGGTTAAAGAAGGTCTTCAGTTCCATGCTGAAAGTCTTCAGCTGTGATAATTCTTGAGGGATCTTTCAATGAGCAGAGTTATGCCGGCCCTCTTGAGCAAGTCATTAATGAAACAGCTTTGTGATAAATAGTAGTGTGCTAATGACCTGCAGAGGGGGGTTGTGGAGAAAGGCACTGGTCTCTCGGGCTCAGTATAGCTGGTATTGCATTTTTAGGAAGAATAAAGGTGTTAATACTTCAGTTGCCAGACACAATCCATCTCAAGAAGTTAAATCTCTACTGAAATCCCCACTGCAGGGTCAATAACTTCTTTACACTTAACTTATACCTCCTTTCTGTGTGCTGTATAGAACAGCAGATGTGTGCAATAGCCACTGAATTCACGGCTGTTAAAAACCATCCTTCTGCTTCTGGAAGGATTTGCAAAGGCCCTTTTTTTGTTTTTAAATTGATGTTTATAAGGCTTTTTGCGATCTTCAGAGAGGAGCGTGAATTCAAGGCTTTCAGTTCTTACTGTGCCAAGTCTTGAGTTTTCCCTCAGGCCTCCATTCTTTGGGAGTCAAGTAGTGCTGAAGCCTGGCACACCTGCCACTGCACTATGCCTGCTGCAAACCTTGAACTCCAGCAGTTTCAGTCACTTTGAGGGGATTTCAGTGAAAATTCCTTCCAGCAGGTGCTGTGTGTCTGTGGTACTACTTTCTAGTTTCTCACTGATCTTGGAAATACAGCAAAAAAGAGGATCATATATGTCTTTGTTCTCTTGAACTTGGCTTTTTTCCCCTTATTTTCTGTTTTACCCCATTTATTCACATTCTAAAAAGTAGGCATTACCTTCTTTGCAGTCTTGAAAACCTGGATGATTGTAAATTTACACAATCACTCTTCAAGGTGTGAAATATATTTCTGCCCCTCATTTTTGTATTCAGCCTTTCTGTTATTCTTCAGAATTTTGGCTGTAGAAACTGAAGAAATATAAGTATTAGTATCATTAGTACTTGCCCCCTTTTTCGTTTCACCTAACAACATCTTTATGTACCCTGTTCTACATCCCCGGTCTAGGACATCCCCCAGCAAAGGAAAACATTTGAAAAATATTGCTATTTCAGCTATTTCAAAGGCAAAGATAATTCAAAACACCCCCACCCTGCCCAAAGGAAAGAAATACTGGGGACTGGAGACCCTGAAGGCAATACTTTCTGCTTTTATGGCATGGCAGTGCTCTGGATAGAAACAGTTGCAATGCTGAAATGGCTGTGAACTTGATGGCCTTTTTTGGTTAAAAATAATTTTGTCTCTGTAGTTAAATTCTACTCCTTTCCCTATAATCCATGCCTACATTTGATGTGGGGGAAAAATAATACTGGGGGATTTTGAAGAAAACTATGTTTATTCATGTGGCTCCATGAAACAGCAGAAGTAGTCCATTTATAAGGTGGGAGAGGGAATGACAAAGACATTTTAAAATTAAAGTCTCTAAATATGGATCCTAAATAACTTATCTATCTCCAGATGTGGCCAGTGGTCTCTAGATCCTGTGGGCAGGAACATTTAAGACCTTTTCAAATAAACTTTCTTTTCTGATGCCCTAATCCACAAATTCATGTGCCTGAGGACAAAGGGGGGAAAACCCAGAAATTTATAAGTGTTTTAAATGTGCATTCCCTAACAGACTCACATAAAATGTAGAGTAGAAGAGTGAGAAGAATATAGCTTCTGTATCAGTAAAACACCAGAAAAGTATTTGAGGAGCTACCCCGATATCTCCTAGGCTACATGGGATAATGCATGATTATGATATTTATGATCACTGGTGAGAAGTAGGAACAATAATGTTCGCTAGCTGCAGTATTCTTTAACTTCCCTGCAGGCTGAAATGTATATTAAAGTAGATGTAGTATGTGGAGTGCTAATACAATACATGTGGATCATTGTTGGATGAAAAGGGTTTAAAATAACTTCTCAGTCTGCAATTTTTCTCTTTGTCTGGGAACAAGATCTTGCTTTGCTCCCAGAAGTAAATCCTGTTTTAATGAAATGCCTTAGGAAAGCTACCTTTCAAGGTAGTGTCTTCTGTCTCCTTCTTGTGTTTATACTTAGAAAACATTCTGAAAAGTAATGCAGAGGATTTTTCAAACATTAATAAGACTTATTTTCTTTACTAATTGCTAAGTGGCTTTGCGTTAAACTTGTACTTTTCCACTTCAAATGCTTGCAGCCTTTCTTTGAACTGAGGGAAGGCATTTGCACTTTTCTAGCATGTGGTTAAGTTTCAGCTGCCCCTTTGAAGTGCCATTTGAGGCCGTAATCCTCTGAGCAGTCTGACACAAAGCTCAGCTGGAACTGCACCAGGACGATTTGCAAGGTGGAAGCCACTGTAGCACTTTGGTTCGATCCAGCAGAGAAATGAGAAAAGCCCCACAGATCCATCCAAGAGCTCACAAAATGGGAAAGTTTTCAAAGTCTCCCTAACCTCCTTCCAGCCATTATCAAGAACTCGATTAGTGAGTTTTCTTTGGCAATTTTTTTTTTTTCAAAACCTAGTCTCTTGTGTCTTTTTTGGAATAAGAGTTTTCAAGAGAAACATTATGTTGGCTGAGTGACATGCCAAAATTAGGAGTTAACAATACTGTATTATAACTATCATGACTGTGCTCTTCAAATACTTCCAGTAAGCCCTTGTTGAGTCAGCCTTAGTCTTTGTGTGATTCCAGTTTCCAGAAATCCAGCTTTGTATTCCTTTGATACTCTGTCAAAATCTCCCCCTTTCCTGTCTTTTCCACTTGCTGCCTCTGAGGGTTTAGTCCTGCAAGGTGTTGAATGTACTGGCTATAATTAAAGTCATGGAAAACTCTTGTGTGCATCAATTGTTGCTCACACCAAACACTTACCGTATGCCAAGCACTTCACAGGCACGTAAGGTAGAGATGCCATTCCGGGTGTCTCTCCACACACTTAACAGTCAGTGGTAATCTTTTCATTCCTGAAATTACACACATACTTTACTGCACTGGGACTCAAATGCTCATCATTTTGCAGAATCACAGTCTTGAAGAATATGCGTGGTGTGAAGTTTGCTGTGCCTACCCAGAGAACACTTTGTATGCTGATTATACAAAACAGAAAGCAAGCCAAGCATGTTCCCGGTGACTGCAGACAGGCCTGTGGCTGCAAGCTGTGCTGCAGCTCCCACTTTCTGCCCTCAACAAATTACCCCCTACGCTGAAAAGCAGAATTCTGGGGATAGCCTGACTCTTATTAGGACAGGAGGCTTTTGCTGATATTATAAGCAGCTATTTTTTTCTGAGCGAGAAACAGGTATGACAAAAGCAATGCTTGGTAAGTATGACAGATGAACGGAGTTTTACAGAGCAACAATATGTTGTGCTGTTTGATTGCTCACTGTTTGGCAGAGCCATTCCAGGGAACTCAATGGCTGCATGTGAGCTTCACCTCACTGGCTCGAAATGACTGTAATGCTCTCTTTTAATATATGGAATACTTTTGTTATATGCTGCTCCTTCAGATTTCCAATAGAAAACAATTTTTAGTATTTCTGTGTCTACGACTTTTATAACAAGTGGTCCATAAATCCCCTCTCTAATATTGCGTGCTCTGTAGTACTGGTGGTTTATCACAGGGATAATGTTATAACTTGTGTCACATGGGGACTCAGGTTGTAAACTGTATGCTTGTTCTAAATCTCCAGCAGTTTGTTCTGATCCAGCTCACTGCTGCACTTCTAATCCCCTCCCAAATATGATTTGGAGTAAGTTGAGCAATGGAATTTTTATACTTACCTTTACTGAGAGTCCACTGAACAAATGTAGAGAGAAGTATTACGCTAGTGCTTTTACGATTTTGCCTCTGATAGGAATTTTATTCTTAACCAAAGTTTCTGCTCTTGACACAACTAATTTTGATTAAAACACTGATGTTTTCCTATCAAGAATTTTTATGTAGTATTTATCCTGCAAGTCCAAGTACTCGTCCTTTTTTTTTTTTTAATTTTGCAACTGATGTAAGAAAGAATGTAAGATGTAAGAAAACATGCTTTCTGAAGAAAGAAAGTTTATCATTACACAGTTTCAAGGATAAGAAATACTTAATTTTTTCAAAACATTTTTTCAAAACATTTTGACATAATGCTAGTTAGCTAAGGAATATGTGTTGAGGAATGCACATTTATGGCTAGCCCAGTGGTTGTGGAGTCCTTTAGCTGTCTCTCTTCACACCATCCAAACATAATGCAGCTCCTTGTTTGCATCACATTACATTACATTAGTACAAAGTGACAATCTTTAAGTATAGATTTGCATCCTTTCTGATAACTGAAAGAGAAGATAACTTTCCTTCCAAAGCATTTTGTATCTCTGCACCAGTCAATTGCAAAGCTTCTCAAGGGACATCTCTTTTGTAGCTTTAATGCACTCCTTGTACATCCCAGACTCTTGATACATAATCTTTTAAACTGCACAAAGAGCTCTGCTCTGTGATACTAAGTCTGCTACAAAGATGAGTCATATTTATTGCATTGGGCATGTTTAAACTACTTATTCTATATATCTGTCTAAACTGATGTAGGTAAAATAGGCAGTTGCTCCAGACAGCCTGTAAATCTGGCATTCTTTCAAGGCCTGGAGCAATCAGCTATTGCTGGTGCAGAGTCATGGAATGAATTTTAAAGTAATCAGTTTGTGCCAAGTCTTTCTTAATGTACTTGCAGGTCTAGTGGCAACAGGAAAGAAAAAGATAGTGATAGCTCATCTGGGAATGATTCTATTATGTCGAATAATCTGTAGCTATACAGAAAATGTACTGTGAGCAGGAGAGGTCTCCAGAGGTTTGTTGTGTTTTTTAAAATCTTGAAAGGCACAACTTTCTTGTCACTGACAAGGCTTTACATCAGAGAGTTGATTCAAAAAGTGTGGCATTTATCTTAATTTTGCTCTTTTCAACTTCAATGACACCATTTTGCTACTGAGTGGGAGTAAGATTAGAA
Organism: Acanthiza pusilla; assembly: GCA_036630365.1. Taxonomy (NCBI): domain Eukaryota; kingdom Metazoa; phylum Chordata; class Aves; order Passeriformes; family Acanthizidae; genus Acanthiza; species Acanthiza pusilla. Next base: position 16,208,529 of record JAXCHO010000073.1, read on the forward strand.
CAGTGCTGAACATATTTGACAGATTTTTTTCAAGGTTGCAATTTTCTGAAATTGCAAAAAACTCTACCTGCTTGGTGCATAGAAATCATATAGTTCAGACTGATGTTTAATGCAGCCATAGAAAATTTCAGAAAATTTGGAGCAAAGTCTCTACATGTGTTTCTATTCTCCAGTTGTAGTAGATAAAAATATTTTTGTATGTACGCAGGTGTGTGTGCTCTTTAGATAAATATATACAGAGATAGAACTTAGCTGAGGTTATGGTGTGTTGAAAATTTTGGAGTATTTTTTCACTGTCTTTTCTCTGATGAAGTTGTACATAGACATTTAGACCTGGTTGGGGACCATTCCTCTAGAACTGTTGCTTCCTCTAAGTATAAAAAACTAAACCCATTCATTTAAAGAGAGAGTCACTAGGCAGACTTTTAAAAATATTTTTTCAGTAAAGCTGCCTACACCCCAGCATGATTTAGAGGGAAGATTGTCCTTTGACACTGGAGTACTTAGTGTGCTGTCACAGGTCACAGTATATTGGTTTTGGTTATCTCTTTCTCCAGTGCTGCCATTTCTCTCCTTCCTTTCTGCCCTTTAATTGAGATCCCCAGGCTATTCAGCAGGAATGGATCTAGATTAACATTTCTCTCAGTCTGGAAGTCCTGTGATCTGGTACTCTGTCTTTCCCTGGGTCGGACAGTCACTTCTGGTGTCTCCGGTTAACCTCACACCAGGCCCAGGGCTTCTTGCCAAGGCCACCCCTAAAGCTGTTTGCCAAATTCCATGAGAAACTGATGGAACTGTTCTCTGTCATTTGACTTGGACAGGATGAGTTTCTAAGATCAGGAATGGCTCAAACCACTAGGCCTTCAGGGTGGAGCAGCAAGGGGAGCAGCAAGCCTTGAGCCCTGAGTGATGTTCTTGTTTGTGTTGTGCTGACCAACCCTTATGTTTCTGCAGCTTTGCAAAAAAGGAAAAGGAAAAAGAATTCTCTGAGCATAAACCCCTTCTGCACACCACCTGAAAATAGAACTGGGGGAAGTCGTGGGGATTTCCTTTTATCCTCTGTGAAGGAAGGTTTTTAAAATAGGATTTCAAAGATACAGTGTTGGAAGTTTGGGGGACTGGTGATTGTTACCTCTAAGAAGAGATCTGTAAAAGCGAGTGAGGGAACTGAGGGAGACACTTTGCCAGTAGGAACCTACTCTTACTTTAATAGGGCTCCGTGTCCAAGAAACAGGATTTCTACCTTGCATTCTCCTCTGAAGACCTGCTCCTACAATCAAATTTTTTCGTTGCTAATGGGTTTTGCTGTCATCTGTAAATGTTTTTATGCGACTGTGGGCTTATTAAAATGCTAATACTCCTGGGGAGGTTGAGAATTCAACTGTTTTGGGAGTTAGGTTCTTTATGCAATACCTCCAAACCCATCTGAATTTGTAATAGTATTTGCATATGCCTTTGTGTTTACTAGCAGATCATAAAAATCTCAAACAAACAAAAACCAAAACCAAAAAAGAGTAAGATTGGTGTGAAAGACAGGATGGAATAAAAACTGTATTAAAGAACTATTTCAATAATTCTGAAACCGTAAAGTTTTCTGTAAGAGCTAAGATGTTATAACATGTAACCCCTCCCCCAGTTTTTAATGGAATGTGAAGGTGTTGAACACTCTCATTTGAAGGAGCTACACATAGGAGTATAGATCTTTGTTTCAGGGAATTTTGAGAATGTGTCAGACATCTCTGTGTAGAAGGGGTCTTTGAAGTATTCTACTAAGCTTTGTACTTGAAAGAATTAAAGGTTGCTGTATAGCTTTGTGTGAAAGAGAACTTCAAAGCACACTGAGAAGTAGTGAAAGATCTGCAGTTACTAAATTTACAGTAAAGAACCATAGTAAGTCTTTCTTTTTATGTATAATAGCAACATGATATTTATGGAGAAGCCACAAAAGATGGTGACTGAATGGATCAGTCAATGGGATATATGGAATTTTTTATCACTTAGTGTTTGAAATCCGTCAAATGCCAATGAAACATCCATGACTGCTCAAGGTGCTGAGTTAAGTGTGTTCCTGTGGTATTCAACTTTAAATGGTTTCTGCTCTTTAAGATTTCCGTGTATTTAGTTGAGCCTTGATTTTCTGCAATGACAGCTGTGTTTTCATGTTAAGCTAATAGAAGTGTGATAGACTGTTGGGCACTGATCATACTACTGAGCTGTAGCCTACACTAAGGTTGTTACTGTTAAGGGTATTCTTATTATAATTCAATAAAATTTCTGGGAAGATGGGGTAAGAGAGGGAAAAATGTAAGAGATTATGTGTTGTAGGAGGAAGCTGAGAGGTGTGAAATAACACAGGACCTTAGGGTATAAGTTAAAGCCCTTAACTCCTCTAAGTTTGGCAGAGATCATCAGTCCCATGCTTGCTGCCAATAACATGCAACAGTTGAAGTTCTTTAGATTTTTCTCATTTATTTCTCTGCTTAGGACCTGTGTGGGGATGCATATAACGATGTTGTCTGAAGGGAGCTAACGGTTGTCTTCAGTTTGGAGGACCACAAATCCCTGGAGATGAGAGCAGGTGAGATGATGACATTTGACTTGCTTTGGCTGAATTTGGATTTTGAAAGCTGTGTCTGACAGATAGAATGGCACAAAATAAACTAGGTTCTGAACGTACAGTGTACTATCTACTTCATGCCAATTGATTTTTTACACATTTTGCTATATTTGAGGGGAGAGGTGCCTTCCAGAGGGACCTTGACAGGCTTGAGAAGTGGGCCAATGTGAACCTCATGAAGTTCAACAAAGCCAGGTCCTGCACGTGGACTGGAGAAATCCCCAATATCAGTACAGTGGAGAGGGGTGAATGGGCTGGGAGCAGCTATGAGGAGAAGGACTCGGGAATATTGGTAGATTCACAAACACGTGTTGGATGTGAGGTGGCAAGGTGTGTTTGCAGCCCAGAATGCCAGCTGGGATGCCTAAAAGCAGCATGTCCAGCAGGGTGAGGGAGGTGAGGTGATTCTCCTCCTCTGCTCCACTCTCATGAGACCCTGCCTGGAGCACTGCATCAGCTTGGGGCCCCCAATATAAGAAGGATGTGGACCTCTTGGATTGAGGGCCACAAAAATGATCAGAGGGCTGGAGCACCTCTGCTATGCAGACAGACAGAGAGTTGGGACTCTTCAGTCTGGAGAGGAGAAGGTTCTGGGGAGATTTTATTGTGGCCTTTGGAAACTTAAAGGGAGCTTATAAGAGAGGTGGAGAGAGACACTGAAAAAGGTTGCCCAGAGAAACTCTGAATGCTGCAGTCCTGGAAGTGCTTTGGGTGGATGGGGCTTTGAACAGCCTGGTCTACTGGAAGTTGTCTCTGCCCACTGCAGGGGATTTGGACAAGGTGATCTCTGAAAGTCCTTTTCAACCCAAAGTATTTTATGACTCTTTATTCCTAGTACATATTAGGTGTGCCCAGTATCTTCGTTTTCATGAGAAGTAGGATAATCCATGTTGCACAAAAGAATCTTTTGTTTCCACATAAGTAGCAACTAATGCACGCTTATTTCGTTCCCTGTATCATAGCTTTTAAGCTTATCCTACCCAGATGATGCTTGGAAGTATTTGGAAAAAGTGAATGTAGCCAGGAGAAGATGGCTGGTGCAAGGACTGGATTAGGGAATGGCACAGGCATGGCTGACACAGCTGCCACTGACAGTGATAAGGATCAGTGACCAGGAGCGGAGGAAAACCATGACTTGTGGGGACTGTCACTGACCCAGGGAGAGAAATTTGCTACACCAACCTACTGTGCATTAACTTTGCCATCTAAAGAAGCCTTAAATGACTGAAGGTAAACCATGCACCTAGAGAAACTGTTTAGAGCATCATTCTTCCAGATTATAAATTGGGATAGCTAGTTTTATAATCTCAATTTTTGAAAAACTAAAAGAAATTTAACCACCCCCATTTTTGCTACTTCTCCAAGTGACAGCAGTATGTCATCAACTAAATCAATGTAAATGAGTGCTGACTCCAGTTTTTTTTCTCACTTAGCTATGAAATGTATTGAATGTTTCCTCAGTGATGTTTTATTCAAAATTACCAGCTGGAAAGAAGGGGGAGAAACTGTGGCTCTAGAGATTCACTGTCAGCTGTGCTGTACTTCTCCAGAGACTGCTGTATCTTGCTTTGGGATCTTTGTCCTATACATAGCTGCTGAGGGCTGCCTACACTCTCATTATCCTACTGCTTTGATCCTTTTGTGTGTTCACGAGATGAATGAATGACTAAGGTCAGGATTGGACTCAGTGACTTGTCAGGTGGCGCTGCTAAAACTTGGCAGATCACACTTCCTTCCTTTTTTGAAGATGAGATCATCCGGCAGTGCCAACATGCGTTTAAATATAGGAAGAAAGATGAGGAGTCTGTAAGATCTTATACTGTCTCCTCCTCCTAATATCTTGCAGTAAATGCCATACCAAAACCATTTAGTGAGGCACAGCTGTAATTCTAATACACTTCTACAGAGCAAGTACTTTCAAAAGTATCCATTGGAGGACACTAGAACACTATGAATCAAGAAAGTATGATGATTCTACTCAAAAAAAAAAAAAGAAAAAGCTGCATTTCTCTTTTGAAAAGAAAAATTGGAGTAGAACATTTTTTGTTTACATAACACAGTCTGAAAATCCATTATTACTTGACAGTTTTTCTCTGTCTGTCACACCTTCTATATCTCCATTACTGCCTTGTTTTTGTTTTTGAAAGTGGTGGCATGTACTTACTCTCTGGATGCTTGTATAAGCACTTGTTCTACTTTTAAATAATTCCCAGATGGGCTTGAGTTTTTCTGTTCATTATTTTTTTATTACTTTTATTTTTATTTTTTCCTTTTAGCTTTTAATCATTTGCAAGTGTTGCATTAGCTTTTGTACCTCATGTATATTTAAAATTATTACAATCCTTGCATCTTTTTGCTTACATCTCACAGGAAAGGTTTAATGAGTGGCCAATCACTACCAATGTAACTGAGATATAACTCAGATAACTTAGTGCTGGATTGAAGATCACTTTTGACTCAACATAGTTTTCTAGGAATGGAAGAAAAAAGACATCAGGTTTTGATTCAGTCTAACACAAATAAACTCTCATCTACCCTCTCAGTGACAGCCTTCTACTCCTTTCTGTTCACTTCCATTGCATTCAGAATTGCAGCTGCTGAAATTATTTTTCTCCTCTGTCAGTCAGAGGGTAGAAGATAACTGAGCTGTATTTAAGCTTTTCTTTTGTTTTTTTCCCCCTCTCCTTACTTCTAAGGTCTCTCACAGCTTTGAACTTTTCTATTAGATGTATTCACACCTGTGGTATTGAGCTCAAATTTCTCCCCAACTTCCATGGCAGTCCATCCTCTCCACTTGAAACAGTGCTTCCTTTCCACTTGAAATATACTGGTAGTAGAATATGAAGCATCACCTCAAAATTTTCTCTTAAAACTGATGCTCAAACATGAAACTCTTATTTATATCTTGCTTAATATCTGACTTCCATGTGAGAATGGAAGACTAATGTATGAATAAAAATTCATTGGGGGTAGTGGAAGAGGGAGGATGAGAGAGGGGAGTTGTGGAGGGGACAGCACCTGCTTTCTGATCCTGTCATTCTGATCCTGTCATTCTGGTAATTTTTTGATTCCTTCACTGTCATGTTTTAAAGTTTCCTATTTCCAGTGTATGTCAAGTATGTTGTGTTGTTTCTTTTCCATTAATTTCACGAAACTCAGCGTAAAGTATTTATTCAGTGGCTGATACTGTAATAGTAATTTCCAAAGAGAAAAACAGTACATTAAATACTTTTTGCAAATAATTCAGTTGAATTTGCCTTTTCAGCCCTTATTTTTGCATAGGGTCAAGCTCTAGAGTGGTAAGTATCTTTACACTGTGGTGACCTTTATACAATTCCAGCTTTAGTTGTCGGTTTAGTTTAAAGGACAAACTAATGCTTTGCAAAGTTCAGAAATCACTGTATGTACACACACAGAGAAACCACGATCACACATGACATTTCCATTTTATTGCACACAAATTTAACTGTGGATTTATTGAGTTAATATTTTGTGTTCCCTTTTCCCTGTTACATTGCATGTGGTGTTTTCTCTGATTATGTTTTTGTGCAAAGCTCTTCCATTGTATTTAGTTGTTTTAAATGGTAATATAATTGTGAGAAATAAGTAATTATGGGGGGATTTTCTATTTAGAAGGTGGCTTCACAGTGATATGTCTGATTAATTTATTCCTCTCCCCTACTCTTACTCTCCTCAAATGATTTCCAGATGCCTACTCTAGGCATCAAAGCATGTAATAATAAGTGGGGTCAGATAATAAGTCAGAGTCTGCTATTATTTAGTAAGAGGCACTATCTCTACCTAATTCTAGACAGTGTGGTGCCACACCATCTTATGCAATCTTACCGGAAAGCTCGTTGTCACAAGCCTTTCACATAATGTTTGTTGTGCAAAGGAGCAGGGTGAATGGATTGCCTTTGTGCTGTTGAACCCCTCTGGGTGTAAGCAAAGCTGGGAAATCCCTGAGACTTAACCTACAGTTCTGCCTATAATGGGCCAGGCTGCTCCCCTGCTATTTGCATCACAGGTTGCCTTTCTTGCCTGATTGCCTTACTGGTTTTCCTGGCCCTAAGAAATGCTTAACATTGTTCAGGTGTCCCAGAATGGCCCAATGCTTCCAGTTATGTGGTTCACATTTAGGAAGAAATAGGAATTGCATAATATCAAATCGAAGCCCAAAAATTCTAAATGAATCCTGTCTGAAGTGGTTAGAAGTCCCTAAAACACTCTTATAATGTGATATTCGAGATTAAAAAATTTAGCATGGTTCCAAGTTTATGTGACTGTTTTCTCTGAGGAGTTGTTTAAACTCTATCTTTGATGATTATAATTATAATCCAAATTGCATAATATCATAAAATTGTTGCAGCTTTCAGAGGCCTTTAACCTCCATTATGGCAGCTCCAGTTCTTGCTTATCTGCAATTCATCAGGTCCATCAAGTCTTATGTGCCTTGAAGCTCACAGATGGAATTCAATTTTGCCTTTACATTGATGATAAATTGCTAATGAATCCAATATAAGCAGCCTGAAGAGAAATGGTGACTGTCTCTGACTTGCCACTTCTAGCCATGGACATTAATATTCAATACGACTGAGGACTTTTGTTAAAATTAAAGGCTATTTGATTCCAATGCATGTCAGGAACATTTCTCTGCATTTGTGGTCAATGTTGTGATTGGTTTGAGTCTTTTCTAATCTGCACTGTATACCATTCCCAAATTTCTCTTGCTTATGCGTCATGGGTTCATGACATGGATGTTCTTTTAAACTAGATGTCATTAGATTAATATGAAGAGCCATACTGTCGTTTGCAAAAGATCAGGTGGATACCCAGAGCTAAACTGAATATATCTCCAGGACAGTATTGTGGAGGTCAGTTGGCAAGAACCTGCTTACATAAGGCAGGAAGTTTATTTCACTGGAACTTTTTACAAATTACAGTGGCCACAACTTACAAAGTATCCTTGGAAAGATGGAGTGCTCTTTTCGCGTTGCCATTCTTTGCCCAACTCTAAATAATGAGTGGTGGGTTTTATCTAACGATCTCTTGCTCCAAAGTACATTATAGCCTAGGATGACCAACAAATGGAAAAGAGGCTTAGAATTGCCCAGAGGATACAACACTTCTTGATTTTCATCAAATCAATGGAAGATTAGAAAAGATTTTTTAAATTCTTGAAAGAAACTCCAGCTCCATTAACCACACTGCCACACAATCATAAAGAGATTGAGTCTTCTGAGCCCCCTACTCTCTCTAGGAGGTAAGACACTCTACTGGCTAAAGACCCACCTTCTAACTTTCACCCCAAATTTATTTATAGCTCGTTTCATGCCCACTTGTTCTTGTTCCACCTTGAACTTGAATTTTGGACACACAATTTCTGCTCTAGGGGTTTCTCTACCATTATACTTAGGGATAGCAGTGCACTTCTGTTCCACCAGGTGTACTGTCTCAGGAAAAGAAAGTCGGCTACTTCTATTTCCGACTGCATGCCCTGTCTGAGGAAAGACTGCACACAGCAGAATCCCTCTCATGGTTCTTGTCAGGAGTCAGAAAGTCCCTCCCTCAGCCATCACCTTTGGAGCTCAGATCTGTACTGTTGGTTCCCAGAAGAATCATTCTGCTGGGGAGTAAATTAAATGGTCTTGGAGCAAACTCCAGCACTACTGAGGAATGGACTTTGGGAAATCTGTAAACTGAAGAGTCATGACAATTTTCTGCTGCAGATTTTGTACTAATTTTTAGGTGCAATGAACCGTCATGTAACTATTTGAAGGTGGCTGAATTAAGCATGTGGAATTTGAACCAGGCTCTACTGACACTAAATCTAATGGAGTGTACAAAGCTGCTGGTCAGATAAGAGAAAAGAGGAACCCAGCCTTCTGGAAAGGGGACAGAAAAAGTGTTGAGTAATGGAATTAGTTGATGAAATGCTTACTATGAGAGTTATGTATAGTTAGATTAATGCTATCCTAAATACAAAAGCAAAACAAAAAACCAAAAACCAAACCAAAAAAGTCCATGGTAATTCTTTAAGGAGCAATTTTGCCACTTTTTCCTGCCTTCCTTGAGTTACAGTTTAACTATACAACTTTGTCTTCACATAGAACTAATTCAGAGAAAGCAAATTATTGAATTCAGAGTTCTGACTGGACATCTAGGTAACTTCAGGCACAGGCTTCTCAGTTTTATTCCAAAATGAAGGTCTGTGGTCTGAAAGTAACCATTCTGGATTCACTTATAACTCCTTTCTGTGTAACCGAGTCTTCACTGCTGTCAGATACTTTTTGCATCTGGAGTATTTGTATCTGGATAATCAATAATTCAAACTATTTTATAATTTATTATAATAATTAATTAATTAGAACCAAATCCTATTCTTTCATGCAGTGGGGATGAAACTGGCTTAATGGTTGTGAAATTGTTCTATTTCTGGTTTCAAACAGCTGGGCAATGGAGAAGTGGAGACAGAAAGGGAGCAAGTAAGGATGAGTTTTTGTTATTATCCCCAGACAGCATAATCTGACACAAGAAAACAGTGAGGAAAATATATTTATTGTTACTTACGACTTACCACAAAATCTTGCCAGCTGTGCTTTGGGCATGTCAAAGCTGGATTTCATGATTTTCCATGTTTTCTACAGTGGTTTTTGCTCTTCCTTCTCTTGCCTGGAGACCGGTTTCTTTCCTCCTGCTCCTCTGCTCTTTCTGCAGGAGCAAGGCACGTGTGGAAACTGGTGATTTTCTGCCCTGCTGCTGCTACAATGAGTGAGACTGAGCTTCCCTTTTGTGATAGGCTGACAAAATCCAAGCAATATTAATTGTCATAGGTAACTGCAATCAAAGCTTGGCATCTAGAGAGTTTTTTGGCTTAGCTGAGGCATGCAGGAAGGCTTTCTTTGGAAAGGAATAAAGAATTCTCTTTAGGAGGTAACTTACTGCTTGCAAGTGGCACCTTATGCCACTCCACTGTTACCACCACAATCCTTAGACTGAACTATTTGCTGCTGAGACTTGTTGCTCAACATCTCTTCCGAAAGATTAGTGTCTTAATCAAAAATATGGTAAGTTTTTAATGGTAATAGTAAATCTCATCTTTAATTTTAGTTTTTCTTGTGATATTGTGTTTCTTGCTAATATTGTGTTCGTGAATGAGCAATATGAGCTGACACTATAAACTTGTGGTCAAACTTTGTGGATTTCCATCTTGACTGAAGAAATTTCAATTTAACCTTTCAGGCTGAATTCTACTTCATCAGGCTGGAGTCTCTTATTAACTTACAGACTCTTTCCTCCATTCCATTTCCTTTAATTAAACTTGTTTCTATTATATGAACAAGAATAGATTTTGATTTATGGAAAGCTTTGTTCAATGAGGAGTTAATGTTCCCATTGTCCTTTCCTACCACTTGCAATCCCAGTGCAAGTCAGTGGTTGGTAAGTGAAGGTAAAAACCTGAATGCATTGTGCTGGTAGTGGAAGTACTCAGGTACAGCTTAAAGTTGCTTGGAAATTATGCAAGAGAGACCAACTTACAGAGTTATTGTAATGCATTTAATTAGTATTTAAAACAAGATGTACATTTGCATGTGTTCTTTTGGTATGTAAGTGTGCACACCATCTGATAAGCTAGAATTGTGGAAGGTCATCTAGAGGAAGAATAGAATAAAATTTTTCCTGTCTGTGAAAACATCTGCAGATCTAAAATAAAAAAGTGGGAGGAGGGGGGAAGAGAGTGGAACGAACTAGAAATTCTAACAGGGACATGAGTTGCTTACAAATAAGTATAAAGCAGAGCTGGGGAACTGGATAACTGCAGCTGATGATCTTTGACTTAGGATAGGTGAATTTGGGGGTGCCAATATCTATTCTTAATTGGGAGTGAAAATATAAGATGTCAGTGTGCACTTCTTTCTGACCTTTTGACTGTGCTGAAGCCCATGTTTTTAGTCAGATATGGTTGTGGTGGCGTGGGGAATAACTTTCAAACCCCTTAGTTTTGTGTTTGAGTATTGTCGGAGCAACCTGGCTCTTAGAGAGTGTGCCAGTTCAGCCTGGGTGGTTTTGGCAGTGAACACTCTGACCCTGGTGTTCATGCTGCCTGTGCCAGTGCAGCCTGGGAATGATGGTGCTGTAGGAAATGGGCCGGAGTTCGAGGCATCTTATCTGTGCTTGGTTGGGACTAGGTGGTGCAAAAAAAGGTCCTTATTGTAAGGCCCCTTTTCCTTATTTGTAGTGCCTGGGACCTCTGATGACTATTATTTGAAGCAACATTTCACCATGAAGCCTTGCTTGGCCATAATGCCACCCCAAAATGGAATGGGTAGGAGATGCCCTCACATTATTTCCAAATGCAGCACTACTGAGAGTCTGAGACAGGGAATTTCCATGGACGTTCCTGTGTTAACCAGTAAGATGAATCCAAAACCCCTTAAATTTTCTGGAGCCCAGAAAAATACCAGGAAATGAAATCGTGTTCACCGAAGGCCCAGCAGTGAGCTGTGCTGAGCATCTGCTGTTCCCCTGAGCACAAGCGCCAGCCTCTCTCAGAAGCAGAGACTGAGCTGCCACCCTTGTTGGTATTTTGCTCAGGTTTATCTTTCATTCTTGTAATTAGGACCTTCTGATCCCTTTGAGAGTGCATAATTGAAAGCATGTTAGCAGAGTATTTTGATGGACGTGTATTTTGGCCAGCTTCCTAGATTCCTTTTTTCTTTTCATACCAGGAAGAGATAATATACAGCCATACACTGTTACTGCATAATGCCCTTGTTTTCCTGTATTTTCTGGTTTTTATGAAGATCAGAGATCAATATACACCCAGTGTAAACCTCTAAATATATCTAATGTAGGTAAACGGCTAATATTTTGTTGAATAATTTGAATCAAGTAAATTTGAGTACATCTATTAAACTCTTTTTGCATAGGTTTATATTGACCCCTTTGCACTCAGATTTTTTTTTTTTCAGTTGACTATAACTAGATTGCATGGATTGGTTTCCTCTAAATTTGACCAAGCTAAATGCTAGATTATATTATGTGCTTGTACTTTGCTTTCTGTAAACAGCTTGCAAAACGTTTAGGAATGGTAGCATTATGGTGACATTAAAAACAAAAATGTAGATCAACCAATTTCATACAGACAGTCCTCTTTATCTAATAAAAATACATGAATAGTCATAAATTGCCTATACCCTTGCTTTCATGGGGAAATAACAGTAGTGTTTGAGTGTTTATCTCTGAAACAACATCTGCAGCATGTTTGTCATTAATATAAGAAAACAAAAAGAGAAGTGAAGCTGACATGCATTTGCAAAGATGATGTTTTTATATTCATTCCCTAATTCTGTTATTGACATTGGGTATCAATAGCAGGAACTCTGCCAAAGAGACAATTTTAAATGTATGTTAAGAGGCTAACATTCGTCTTTCTTTAATTAACTTCATTTTGCATCCTGGAAAATACAATAGGATATAATAAACTATGTGGACCCTGCTAAAGGAGACAGAAGACATTGCGGAAGTCCCTTTAACAATATCTATTTTATTACAAATCTAATGGTATTTAAAACTGAAGACAAGTCTCCTCAGGAGAAGCACCTCTGGGACTGTACACATCTTGAGAATGTACAAAGATAGCTGTAATTTGTCAACTGTTTTTAAATCTCCAAGCAACTGCCTCCTTTTCCATCACATTTACTGTAGATGCTGTTCTGCAGAATGACTTGAGGTTTTGCATATAGGGGTGTGTGAATGAAATTCTTGCAGTTAATTCTGTTGCCTTACTTTCTGCATGGAGGAGGAATTAATTGTTAATTGTATAATGAAGTGTCTGTATAAGATTAGAAAAGAAGTTTCATTCCTTTATTGCACCAGGCTATCCCCACTCAGCTATCAGTCATGTACATTTAAGTTTACATTGGTGTGGTTGGTGGCTCTATGACACTATTAGTCTTACACTGCTTGATTCCTAAGCAGTCAGTTCAATAACCACAACGAGGATGGATTTTTTTGTTTGTGTTACAAACCTGTCAAGTAAAGGGACATTTTTCTAAGCAATTGCTCCCCAGGAGAAGCAGAAAGGCGGCAAAAAGGCATTCAGTCTGACCTTGTGCTATTGAGCCAGGACAATATACTGCAGAAGAAAAGCTGTCAGCAGCCTATTGTGGCAAATCCTTGCTGGTCCTCAGGGCCTCACACCAATGAAAATCTGTGCCAAACAGATAACTTGCTCTCTAATCTCCCTGTTTTCCTTGTTTGTATCTGTGGCCTACTATAAAATATACTATGCCTGAGAAGACTCAGAGTGGATGCTCTGAGACCTGTCCATGAACCCCTCTTCCATAGCGCAAGCCAGAACTGCAGCCCAGGTAAAAGTATCTGTACGGCTGTTCTTGGTGACAGGGGCCACATTTCTCTTCCTGCTACACTGCACCTGGCTGAAGATTATCTTGAGTTATTCTGGAAGGACCCTGATATGTGCTTTCAGAAGAATTTGGCCCTTTACTGCCTGTTTACTCTGCTTGGAAATTCTGCTGCTGTGAAATAGCAAACTGGTAAGGGCAGCTTGATTAACTACTTGCTCCTGAGTGCTAATCTTGGGCAGCAATTGCTGTTACAAACTTCTAATACTTTGGCAGATGCTTCTGCTATTTAGCCCAGAGGGGACTTTTTTCCATCGTTTCCTCTGCTCTCTTCCTCAACCCCAGGCTTTTACAAGCAAGTACTCTGAGAGCTTAACTCCAGCACTTCATCCTTCAATAGCAGTGAGCTTGCAGTCCAATTAGGTGATGTGGGTTTTTTTCCCTCCAAAATGAAGACTTTGGAAAATTAAACTGCTCAATACTACATGTTGAAGCTTTTCATGTGTTTGAGTGCTCTTTGGATAGATGGTTATGTTTACATTGTGTGTGTGTATTTCATTATGTAGGCAGTCATTCGGTAGGCAAAAAATAAATTCTGGGAAGACAATGTACTATTTCAAGTCTATTAGAGTTCATATTAGAATCCCTGGTGTTGTTCTATTTAAAACATGATGGTAAAGCTTCTCTATATAATAACTTTTTGAGTTATTAACCCAATGCAGTTCAAAGCAACAAGGAACTGTGCAAACGGCTTTTTTTTATTGCACCTCCCTCACACACTGTTTCCAAAATATCCTGAAGATAAAGTTAGTTTTTACTTCCTGTACTTAAACCCATGTTTGTGCTCTGCTGAATTAAGAATTTTAAGACTCACAGCCTGGTATACGTAAAGCAGCACCTCCAGTATATAAACTTTTGAAAGCGTACTTAGTAGTTACTAGGAAAGGTTGATTGGTGCATTGGAAGTGAGGTGAAGAAGTTGACAAAGTTACCTGGCGTGAAGAAGAGAAGCTATATAACCATATGTATGTGGAGTTTTCCTCACATAAATCTCCCTCCCAAACTCAGATCAACCTGCTGTAGTTTCTTTCCAGGGCTGTTTGAATCTCTTGGTAACAAAAAATGCACAGGTACATGTGACCAGTCTCCACATGAAAGCCACAACGAAATGAAGCTAGTGGCCCCTGCGGTGCTATTAGTCTCAGTTTTATTGGAAAACTAGGCACATGGATGATCACTAGTTTTTTTCCTAAAGCTGTTATTTCTTTTCCCTGCTCCTCTTCAATCCTTTTCTTCTTATCAAAAAAGGTACTTTTCATAAAGTAACAATTTATGTGATTTATCTCCCAAGGGAAAGCCTATCTGTTTCATAAGCTTTATCAGAACATTGTTCAGTACTCCTTACTACTCCAGCAAAGTTGATTAGTTGACATGTATATGAGATAAAAATCAAAGTGGTTTGGACATGAGCTATTTAAGAAGCAGAGAGAAAAATGTAGCATGAGGGGTTAATTTTTTTCTTAATCTCAACGTTAATGAGCGTTTAATGTGACTGTATTATCTCAAAAGAGTAGGAACATAATGAGATAGTAAATTGGTGTGTCAAGAATTTTCTGAAGCAGAGCAATCTTTGCAACCAACTTGACTTCAGGCAAAATAGCCAAATTGCTGCCATTTGACAGTGTATTATGTATCAGCCAGTGATATAAAGTATCTTAGGCCCTGGGAAATGTCTGTACAGGATAAGTGCAAATGCAATCTTGGGCTGGGGAACAGGGAAAGAGTTGAGGGCTGCATGGTGTTGTGCAGATCATGTGACTGGACCAAGCTTAGCGTTTCTAAGTCAACATGCAGCCCATTTCTGCCCCGTCATTTACACTCTGGAGTTGAAAAGAAAAGTCCTGATTGTACCTGCCCACAGGAGACAGTACCAGCTCAGGGGAATGAAGCAGATAATGGAGGAAAAACCTGTTCGTAATTTTGTTGAAAGTTCTCCTCCTAGCAAGCTTTTTAATCTTTCCTCACCTCCTCCAGGGAGGAACATAGGTTTCTATTTCTGAAGTCCATGATAGCCCCTCTTATGAAGGTCTAAGCAGAATTATTAAAGTAAAAGGTCTCAAAAAGTCACTCTCCATGGCTACCAAAAAGAAAGAATTGATTTGATCAGTCTTTAAGCATTCACATAAAGCAGTAACACTGATAGTGTCACTTCACTTTAGCTGATTGAAGAGGTTAAGTTTTAATGGTTAGAACACAGAGTGTGTCCCCCCCCTTTTTTTTATTTTTTCCCCCTTCTTTTTTTTTCCTTTCCACTAGATTAGTCAGGGAGCTACATACATGCAGGGCAGAGCTGTTTCTGTAACTGGAGTTATTGAGAGCACTGTATGGGGAGGATGTGGTCCAGGCAGGAGACAGGAACACCTATAACATCACCCAGGCCAAAGAGGGCTGCTGTGTTTGAGTTTAAATGGAGCCCTGGGTAGTGGGCAGGGCATGTGCAGGTGAGGCCACTCAGGACAATCAGCCCACAGGTGTCAGGGCCCTGACGAAAACAGGTGCTTGGATTTAAATTGTATTTAGTGGGAGGGAGGGCGGTATTGAGGGAAGATTTTGGTTAGACTGTTCTTTATTCCTGTAGATGCAGCAGACATGGGGAAGTGCAGGGAGTAGTTATAGTTCCCTGCGGAGTTGCTCCAGTTCTCTTCAAAGGCAGAATGTGGTAGAGTCAGCCCCTTGAGTTCCTCAGGTAAGAGTAATAACCTTGCTTCTGTTTTAAGTGTAGCACTACCTGGCAAAAACCTGTCCCTCTAAAGTATCCTTAGGGGCAGTTGGGAGACAAGCTTGGGAGTGACCTCGTGAAACAGCTTTGCTCTGATAATTCCTTACCTGGCACAGAAAAGCAGCTGGAATACACTTGAGGAAGTTGTGTTAGATTGTACAAGCAGATGCTTTCAGAACTCACTCAGAACTTTCACCTTGCTGAATAGCTCCAATAAGGGCACCCAAGCAGAGCACATAAATTTCAGTGAACATGATGTAGTCAAGCTGAAAAAGTAATTTTTCTTTAAGTCAATAGTGTAATATCCAGGATTTAGCACGTGCAGATGCAGTATTAAAGTTCAGCAAAAGTAGTTTCAGTGACCTTGAAAATGGACTCTTCTATGGTAAAGATATAAGCAGTGCTGTCTGAAATGACCTGCAGACTCAGCAAATGTGTGGAAGCTGTTGGATACAGCTTTTAGCTCTATAATGTGCTTAGAAGTCTAATCAATAAGCCTGACTTTGGGAAATACAATCTTTTTCTCTTCCCTTTGCAACAATTATGATTTATATTCCCTTTCAAATCAGTTAAAAAGTACCCTTCCTATTTTCCAAAACTTTGAATTGGTAGGTACAAGGCAACAATTTTCTTTTTATTCCAGTATTGAAGACTTTCGGATAAATATTTTCAGTGTAGGTACATCTGTGCTAGAAAACTCCCACTTCCAAGTATTTCCTCGGGGCTTGGTTTAGGATGGTGTTAAGGAAAAAAAAAATATAAATCCCGATACATGATGAGATCTTGTTCAAAATCTGACGTTTACAAACAAAGACTGAGGATAAAATACATGCCAGAGGCTAGCTTCTTTAATGCTGATACAGATGAAAACAGACATGGGGAAACTTGGGTTTGCATGAGGTCTCTTAAAGGCAATGAGAGTCTCCTGGTAATTGTTTGCAGCTAGTGCATTGAAGGTTAATGTGTTCCATGTTTGTTCCTCAGGATGCTTTAACAGGCCAGCTCAGGTGCTCTGCAGCTTTGCAGGGATTCCTAGCCAGGAGCTGTACACAATCACAGCATTATGAGTGGCTTGGAAAGCTTTCAAGCTTTTCCAAAGCTTTCTACTAATGATTGCAATTGCACTGTGTTCCTGTGGGCAAATAGGCTGTTGCACGACCCCATTGCAGGCTGATTACTACCATTCCCACTGTGTTAATTGCTGAAAAACCTCCTGAGGTTTTAATGGGAATGCTTGCAGAGTAAAGTGCTAGCTAGGTGAAGCAAGTAGGCAGCCCTCTGGTAAGATTTATCATATTCAGGCACAGGATAGAGAAATGTAGAGATACCTCGTGTGCTCATAGCTTTTGCAAAAGGCTGGCTCGCGAGAGGAGGAAGAGGAGAAGCACACACAGAGCTTGGGGATTTGGGAGTCCCTGGGTGCTGCTGCAGTTGTTAATGCAGTTGTCATATCCTATCTGGCACTAGACAACATCCTGTGTCAGTGAGTGTCAGTTATAAATATTTTATCTCAAGAAAGTTTCTGATCAAGACAATGTAATATTTTCCACTGTTTTGAGATTACTCAGCCATTTGAACCTTAAAAAAAAGGCAACCAACAGATCTACTTGGGAGAAAATCTTCAAAGTGTGAAGTTGAAATTTTATGTGGGAAATCTTAATACCAGTCTCAGTTTTTCATGGGTCTCCCTTTCCTTTTTCTTTGAAAGTACTTGGTGAATATATCTGGCCATTCTGCTGTTTTTGTTTTTTTTTCCCTGAATTTACTTTTTTGGTGAGCATTTATTGATACATAAATTCATGTGCATACAGATCATCAGTCTCTGGCTTCTTAAAGTGATAAAATTGGCCTTTGTACCTATTTTAAACTTACACGCTTCTTGGATCTTTTCTCCTCTTTCATTTTAAACAAAGGAAATTATTTGTATCATGCTTCTTTTTTAAAATTTTCTTTGATAGACCATAAGGGATTTTCTGTTTATTAATGCAAACATCTGGAAAACACTTCAGAAGTTTTTTATGTTAGTTTCCTTAACAAAGTTCATATTTTAAGAACATGTAATGTATTGTGAAACAATTTCTGAGTGAGTTTACCCCTAGCACTCTGAGTGCTCATTGTTATTCTCTTGGTGTTAACTGGAAAACAATAATCTTGGAAACGTCTTGATACAGATTCCTAAACTCTCTGGAACAAATTCTGCACTCTGTTTTAAGTATGTCTGGAGTCATTGGATTTGTGCTGGTGGAGCAACCAGATATGACTGTCTCTGAGGGCCAGCTGGAGCTTGTTTGCAGCCTGATTTATTAGAGGTCACATTAGTAGTAGACTTCATTATGGATCAAACAGTGAGATATTTCTAAACTATTTTGCACATGATTTTGTTAGTGTGCAGCTTGAATTCTCCCAGAGAGTGTGGACCTGGAGATTAAACTACAAAGTTCCAGCGTTATCATTGGAGACATTTACTTTGGCTTAGCAGCCTTACTTCAGAGCAGCGATACAAAACACTGCATGTGTGTGTCTGAAGCTCAGGGCTGTCTGTCTGCAACTTATATAAGTCCTGTTCACAGGCTATTTGAAAACTTTTCTAATTCAAACTTTTTTTCTTTTATTTTCTGTGGCTGCTGTCAGCCAGTTTTAAATGGTAATTTTGCTTGCAGAGGAGGACAGTGTCTTCTCGTGTCCTGGTCAGGGTTCTGAGAACAGTGACTCTCAATTGTAGCTTAGTCTGTTCTGTGCTTCTCAAGAGTCACATCATTTTACTGAGCCAGGATAATGGTTGTTTTCCTTCAGGATCTAAGGAGGATGGAGGGATGCAGCAACCTGTGTTCCTATTTGTCTTTTGAATTTATTTCTGCATAAATCAAAGGGTTTCTATTAAGGTCTGTCAGTTCAGTGCATTTATTAAATGGTCAGTTGTGCATATGGATGTATTGTGTATGGTAAGACTTACTGGTGTGTTGCCACTTTGATACTGAAGACAGGACCTTGTGAGAAACTTCCAGATGTGCTGCTGGAGTCTGCAGGCGTTTCATCCTGTGGATAGGAGAAACATAATACACAACTCTGTATAAATGCTGTTTGTATTGTCAGAAAAACCTAGAACCTACAGCAGCCTTTAAAAAGCTGTATTCTGCTTTTTGTTTTTTGTTGTTTGTTTTTTTTTTTTTTCTTCTTGGAGGTTTTTGTGGGGGGGGTTGTTTTTTGGGTTTGTTTGTTTTTTTTTTTTTTTGGGTACAATTCATGAATATGGATTGATGAACCCCAGATCTGGTAATGAGAAGCAGAGCCTTTCGGAATGAAATCATTACTTTGGAGATTTGGTTATGAAGCTAGTTATTACCTAGTGTAAGATTTACTGCTGTGAAGGTAACTTCTTCAACAAAGGTTTTCAGAAATAAGCTCCTTCTTTGGTCTTATATGGCTTTGTGTTCAAGCTCCAGTTATTCATGTTTGAAAATGATGATGTGTTCACTGGCACATAGGAAATAAATCTGTCTCTGGAGATAGCCATCCTCATCATCTAATATTAGAGGGATCATAGCTACTAGGGTCTGGAAGGCAAAAGAGGAAATGAACTTTTAATGGGAGTGATGTTAAAATTTACAGGAGAACTTTGGCAAGTTATTTTTTTGAAAAGAAAGCCAAATCTGCTTTTGGATTGTGTTCCTTGTACATGCTGAAGTGTCATTGCTGAGTGGTGACCAAGTCTCATTTCATTGTGGTCTGACAAGACTGAAGTCCAAGAAAACAAGAAGGATAATTATTTTAAAATCAGTATTTAAAACATAGCTTGCACTTTAAAAAGAGCATACATTAGTTTCTTCATAAAAATAATGCTGAATTCTTACACACTACTTTTCTGTCAACAGCTCTCAGTAATTTGTAATGGAGGCAAATATCATAATTCTGTTTTACAAATGGGGATCCCAAGGTGTGGGGAGGAAAAAGTTTTTTCCTTGATGCCAATAAGGAGAGCAGTATCTAGTGTGATTACAGGATCTAAATCTCTCAAGTCCGTGTGAAACGTCCTGCTAGGCTTTTGTGCTGCAAGTGTAAGCATGGGATCTTAAAAACAAGTCTGTTCCATCTATTGTAAGGAAAAAAATAAAAGGAATTCTCTTAGAGCTAAAAAGTACCTCTTATCTCCTCCTGAAACCTGAATCTGTTTTTGGTAGACATTATCTTAATAGGTATTTTTACAGTGTGAAGTGCTGTAACTGTGATTACCTGTCTTACAGAACACAAGAATTCACTTAGTTTGATTGACATCACGTATCTTGGTTTGTGAAAAATAGGTTTATCATGAATTTTCGACTAAAGGTCTGCAGGTGAACTCTTGTTTGAAAGTGCTTGAGGAAGGCATTGTGTTATAGGTAGACAAAGTATAACAGTTTTTTGTTTTATAATCTGTAAAAAGTATGCTATCTCATCAGATCAACAGGATAATTTCAAGAGATCTAGTCTAACCTTTTTTAACTCAAAAAAATATTTACTGGTGTTTGGCAATATTTTCCTGACACTTATGAATTCCAGGGTCTTACATTTTCAATGGTTTCCTGAAGGTTACAGGCATATATATTTTAAGCAGAGTGTATAACAACTAAATATTTTCTAAGTTCTCTGCACAGGAATCTTAGTCAGTAAAGGCATAAACTATGAGAAATTAACTTTGTCAATAAAATATCCTTTGAACCTACAAATACTAACTGGTAGATATAATTTGTGTAGGCAAATAATATTGTTGATGCTTCAGGGATCCTTGCAAGCTTATGGAGCTCTTTTACAGAATTAAGTTTAAAACGGCCATGGAGGCATCTAGGGGTTGGTCTGGTTTTACACCTTAGACTTATTTCTATGGATTCCCTAAACTAGAAATGCAAGGGTGTTGCTTTCAATTGAGCCTGGGAAACATCTTTGTTCCAAAGCTAGGATGAGGATGAGAGCCTGAGTTTTACCCAAGATCCAGGTGTAGCTCTTGATGGGATACTCCCATCATGTCTGGTAGGCTACTATGGAAGAGGCTGATGTAGATCAGGAAGAATGGGAATGCCCATATTTTTTGGATCATGCCAGTAGTGCAGTGTTATAAGGAGAGCAAATCTTAAAGGCTGTTCAGGTTTGATGTTTGACTACTGAATCAGCTTTAGGAATCACACCAGCATTGTCTCAGTTTGGTATTGGGCAGGATCTTTTACAAGTAAGCCCTGTGCAGTGCAGGGTGTGAGAGCAAGATGCGAGAGGCTTAAAGAGGTCTGCTTGCTTTTGAAAGAGCCAAATGGGAAACATCAACAGAAAAAGAGTGCATAACTAAGGAATTATTTCCTTGACCATGTAGGCTGTAATATATTACTATTTGATCCACCTCTGAGACACTGAGGTACTTGGGAGTGATCCTTTGCATGACTATTCATTTGTAGTGAATAAATGCTTGAGTCCTTTGTGCTTTATGGCAAATATGGATATTAGGTAATGAAAAATAGTGGCCTGCTTATAATTAATTTACTGCCATTCATCAGAGACTTGAAACTTTTATGGCACAGAACAGTAGTTGGCCATAACCCTACTGAAACTTATGTGGACAGAGGATCTGGCTCAGTGCCCTCAGCTGCCAGTGAATAAAAGATTAGATTAATACTGTCCAAACCTTTCCTTCTGCATGCTACTCAAAGAAATATTTTGGCCTCTATTATCAGTTAGACAATTTGCCAAATGCTTGGTTTTTTGAGTATAGTTTCATTGGAGTATATATGAGGTTTTTGTTATCTTAATTCTTCCAAAATAGTCCATGTTATTTCACTCAGTAAAAGAGGGTTCCATTTTCAGTAGTATAGTGTTCTGTCAGTGAAAGGCCAGAAACTCCCAATTTGAACAAAAAAGACCTCAAATAGAAGTGAAAGTAATCTGTTTTGTTGAGTGTGTTTTGTTCCACCATGTAAAGCTTTTTCATTTTCCATGCATTGCTTTTTTCCTTAGGTATTTAATCTTACAGTTTCAATTTCAGTGACTGAAAGATGCTCAAAAATCTTATTTGCAAATCTCTTACTTAGCTGCTTTTGAAATCATTCTCTCAGGGTCAGAGTCACTTTAACTAGCTGGTCTGAGCTCTGCTGTATTTTCTCTGCATTAGCCACCACCACTGCTGAGTTTCCTCCTGTTGGTCTTGCGCTACTGCCCGGCAGTAGAACACCCTCTCCCATGGGGTGAGTTACTCAGCAGCTTCTCTCTGTTACTCTGTTCAGTCCAGTTCCTCTGGTGAAACCCTCAGGTGCATCTGTCACATCTCTGCAGTGGTTGGGAAACAGCAAGGAACAGTTTCTTTTTGCATCTGTCACCAGTGAATACGGCACTGGTCCCTCAGACTTTCTTGGCTGCTGTTTTGCTATCAGATTTTACTGCATAATGTAATTTTTTTAAAGACACTTAAATAGCAAAAACCAGAGCAGCAGGCAGCAAGAAATATGGGTAAATGTGTGGAGGGTCAATGCATGCAGGAAAAATAGGAAAAATGATTACATGAGTTCAGAAAAAGACATGTGTGTGTGAATGACTAACATTTCACTGTGCTTCATGATCTCCTTTCTCATCCTGAATATGTCAAAGGGCTGACTATAATTAGATACAGTCTCTTCCTGGGTAGCTGAGTGAGCCTTGTAAATATGAGGATCTTTCCTTTAGTTACATGTTCCTTTCTCAATCACTGATTAGACAGAACGATTTAATCCTGAATGAGGAAGAGGTCATAGCTTTAAAAAAAAAAAAGCTCCACCTTACTTCCTTCATCTTGCAAGAGGACCATAATCCCTTTCATTTTATGCAGTGTGTGTTCATGCAAATTATTAATGTTATATAGTGCATAGACCTACAGGTCGGAGTAAGGTCTGCATGGGAAAAACTTGGGTGTTTGCTGGTGTCACTGGCTGACTTTTTTTTATTTTTAAAATTATTAAATTATATTTTAATTGATCTAATAGAGTAGATCCAGTTGTACGAGACCGACTGTCCCACATGCAGAATCCATCATTTGCACTTATTAAATTTCATACTATTAATGATTGTTCAAATCTCTCTATATCCCTCTACAAGGCATCTTCTCCCTCCAGGGAGTCAACAGCACCTCCCAGTTTAGTATCAGCAGCAGTCTCACCAAGGGTGCACTATGTCATTAGTCATACTTTGGAATGCATACAGCTCAGGAAAAGAAGCGTACTTGTCACATGCAACTATAAATGTAGTGCTTGCATTTTTTTTATCCCTTCTTTTTTGTGTCCTCACTGCTGATGCAAGACTTGGGGCTTAGTTGGCCATATTTTGAGTTTTTCCAGTAATTTTCCAGTAATCTAGGTTTAAGATCATCTACTTGGAACTGGAAATAGTTAAACTTTGTAAGGAATCATGCTACCCAGAGATTGGCATCCTTATTGTTTGCTGAAACTGCCGAAACAAGCAGTCTGCAGTCTAGTGCATAACTGTTTATTAACTTAGTTTGAAGACTGTAGGTAAAGTATGGTATTTCTACCTGTTGAATTCTAGAGAAGTGTCAAATGTAACTGGAATAAATCTGATGCAAAGGTTTGTTTCCACAGGTGTTTCACTAGACATCACTGTGGGGATAGGGAGGAATAAATTTGATGTTGTCAAGCTCTCACTGAAAAACCCGAGTTTTTTCTATCAGGAGAAACTGAGTGCAGTCTTGAAAAATGTTCAGGAGAAAATTCAGTAACTCTTGCATTCCTTGTTTCATTTGGAGAATGTGGAACCTTTTCTTTTAAATTGTGTTTTTGTAATATGTTAAACAAACTATTTTGTTTTGTATTATATAATAATCCTCAGTTGAAGTAACTATGGGAATTAGCATGCTTTCTTGGCTAAAATTTTTGAAATACATTTTGGTCATTCTTCTGGTTAAAAAAAAAGTATATTTTAATTATTTCTTCCTTGCAAAGGAATAATTGGGTTAATTTTAATTTTTTACCTGCTATACTCAGTTTAAAACACAGATTTCAATTAAACTTTAGGGTATTGACCGGCAGTGAGAGTGGCAAAGAGAGGTGGCTCGCTCAATTTGACATTATTGGTTATTGAACAGATCTTCAGAAGCAACATCAAAGCTATCTGCAAGCTTCCTGCGTTGCTTTAGATGATCTTAACAATTCCTTTTCTTACTTTTACTCATTTGCTAATGAACAGAACTAATGGATATAGACAAGATCATAGCATGTACTAAAAAGTGATTTTTAGATGACTTTGAGTTTTTTGATTTTTATTATATAACTTCTAAGTATTTGAGGTCATGAGGAGTTTCACTGACCCTGATGTACTTGTTCATTAAAGGCAGGCAGCGGTCTGCAATGTAAATTGCAGCTTGCTGTTCAGGAAGATGCTCTTCTGAAGATCTTGTCTCTTGAGTTTAGCTGTAGCTGTACTCTGCACCCTGAAGGGAGGAGTCATCATCCCTCCTAAACTGCCAGTGACCTTTTGGGGACCATCTGGAAACCAAATGTTTCCGTCTTTTAATATCCTGAACTCTTACAAATTTGAGCTGTAAACTGAAGGGATTGGCAACTATATTGTAGGGGGCAGGATGTTATAGGATAACAGATCTTTTCCTCATACTTTGAAGATTTGGGCAAAATGGATTTTGTAACATGCTGTTGTTCAAGCATAATGGCCCTTCGAGAAGGTCTCATGCTCTGCTCCTGCTGGACTGATGGCAGGGGTTTCTCCTCCCTGGAGAAGGGATTCAACAGAAACTCAAAGATGGAAGGTGCTTCTTAGGCTATTCCTCCTCTTCTTGACACAGGTTCATGAGAGGGAGTCTGACTGGACTCATCTGAAAAGGCATGCCATAACAAAACCTATAACAGCCAGTGTTATCTGAGCCAGGGCAGGAGTGTTTCCAGCTGGGTTATTCTCTCTTCTATGTAACTTTTCCCCAGAGCAAGTTTTCTTTTGGAAATGTGTAACTCTCGAACCTGGGAAGGTTTTGGCAAAAGATGGATTTTTGTTGTTTGCCCCAGATAATCTGACTTCATAGTTTAGCTAATATTATTTTTTATTGTTTTTATTTTGGATTTCTTGTTGAAATCCGAAAAATAGGAGTCAGAGATAGAAAAATACAGCCAGTTTTAATCCTGTCTATGCATTGCTAAACATCCTCTTCCAGGAAGAAGCCACACATGTTCTTTGTAGACATATATTTGCTCTAGCCGTCTTTATCTCTTTAAAGAATTAGAGGATATAAAAATATATAATAGGCAGTTCTTGAGAGTGACTGCAGCTAAACTGGAGAACAGGCTCCATTTCTTTTAGTCTGGAAATTCAGAGTTTATTCTGGATGTTGTGTTCAAGATATGTATCTAATTTTGTGTCATAGGAGTCATTAAACATTCTAATACAGATGCAAATACAAAGAACTATTCCTAACCTGCATGCTGAAAAATATTTGCTTAATTCTTTGAGTGGTAAGATTTTTTTCCTAAATTTATCTTCTTATAGAGTAAGCAAAAATCCTTTCTAGTTGTTCTTCAGACAGCGTCTGTGTTTTACATAAAACAAAGTTAGCCATTTCTTGGGGGCTGGTTTATTAACAAAGTAAAATATCTCAGATATTCTCATGACTACAGCTGGGACTCCTCTGCTTCTGATAGGAATATATTATTAACAGTTGAAACATACCGGAACTTAAACTGCCCAGGAGAAATTGTCAACATTTTCCAGGTATGCTTTTTGCACAAAAAAAAAAAAAAAATCCATCCAAAGATTTGTAGTCCAAAGGTAGCCATATATTTAGGGAGGGGAAGGTAAGCTTTTGTCTTTTAAAGTACTGGGCTCTTTGGAGACTTTAATTTTCTAGTTTCTTTGATAATGCATCTCTGAAACAGTACTTCTCTAAAGTGACTTGCCTATCTTACCTGAGGGTATAGACTGGTTTTGTGTAAATGACCAGTACCCTCAAGAACAATAAATACTATGTAGTGATGAGCCCTAGATAAAAGTATGAACTTAATATTATTTTTTGTTTAACCCCTAGAAAAATGGTTATTGTAATAGCCAGTTTTCACACGTGTTTTTCCTACCTGAGCAACCCTAATATAATGAAGTAAACACCTTGTATTTAAGGAACAAGGTATTAAGTTTAAGGGTGATAAAATACAAGAAACAGTGAGATTGTAAAGGTTTTACTTTGAAAATATGCTGCAGAAATGGTTCATTAGCGTAGTGCTTTAACACTAACTTTTTCATACATTACCTTGAGAAATCCTAATTTTATTGATTTGACATGCTTGATAGCATAAAATATTTGAATTAAGAAATGGAAGAGTGGAAGAGGACATCAAAGGGGTATATATCTTACTTTAGTGGGCCTTCTTGTGGATTGGAGGGCTTCCAGTTCTTGATGTTTGAAGAAAGAATATGAGAGTAGGCAGGCATAAAGTGAAGCTTTTCCCACTCCATCAATTGCTTTCAGCAGTCTGTGGCTCAGGGACTTGCCAAGTCAAAGGTTGTATCCATTTCCTCACATTTAATAGTTCTTGTAGGACTTTCTAACCTGAAGCTATCTAAAAGGAAAGCTGCCCTAAAACTAACCCAAAGGCAAACAGCAGATAGCAACAGGCTTAACTCTTTTTCTTTTTCTTTCTTCTTTTTTAGAAGTATGATGTTCTATTTCGTTACTGGATGATTTTTGCAGCAAAAGTAGGATTGACATTTCCTTCAAAGAGGAGTTGCAAAACTGCATCATCCAGACCATGAAAAATGGCCAGTCTGAGATTGAGGGATGAGATGGTTTTGCTCAGACAGGCTACTATTAGTTGCAGCATAGTTCTTGCTGCTCACTGCAAGAAGATGGGTGTTCTCAGAGGAGGGAATTGGTGTGAGAATTTCCTTGGAAAGGCAATAAGCAACACTATCAGCTCTGCCTTTCTAACTCGAGTCCATGACAAGCTCTACTTAATCCTGTTTACAGTTTAGTCCCTCTTGATTTTTGGTTATGTACATTTTATTGAATTAGTGCTTCCTGAGGGAGATACCATCTGTTTAATAGGCTTAATCTTTCCAATTTTCTTGACAAAAATAGTTCTCAAGCAATCTTATAAATACTCTGTGATGCAAGTGTGTGTAGTTGCACACTTATCCTCTACCCTAGGATGATGACCCTGTTAAAGGCTTTTCTGGGAAACATATTCAAATTCCTTTGTTTACTTCAAAGTGCATTTTACTAACAGCTGCTAACTTAAAATGCACTAAAAATATTAAACTTCAAAAAGAAAATGAAGTAAATGATGATCAAGGAGAATTAGGTATTTAGACACACTAAGACTTAATAGGATTTAATTTGTTGAGAATTCTTAGCCCTTGTTTCTTAAGATCAAGCTGTTATCCAAGAATGGGCAAGATTGCCCAGCAATGGTCCTTCTAGATGGAATTTCTCGTGATGACTTACAAGCAGGAGAGAAGATCTAGTTTGTGAAATCCTGAAACTGCATTGCTTCCTCTTTTCAAAAAACAAACCATTGGTAAAAAAACCCCACCAGATGATAGAAGTTTGTGTAACTATCCTACTTTATAACCAAGGGATGATTAATCTGTTAGAAAAATCAGGAAGCCATACCATTGTCCTATTTTATAAACTTCAGTCAAATGTTTCAATCGAGTCAATGTTTTTATAAGTTTATAATGTTTTCTCTAAGTTTATATTATCTGATTAAGAAGCCAGTTGCATAATGTTATTACTTTTAAGATAAGGCCAACAAACTTAGACATCACAGGCCAATTTTCCCTTTTATTGTGAAAATTTCCACTACTCCTATATGGGTAAATATGTTTGAGTAATACCAAAAGGATGAATTTAACCTGTTTATGGATTTCTCATTTTGTTTCCATCCAGTAGCACTCTTTATGCAGCATCTACTTCTCTGAGTTTCTACTAA
The DNA here is from genome assembly GCA_036630365.1 of Acanthiza pusilla. Lineage (NCBI taxonomy): Eukaryota > Metazoa > Chordata > Aves > Passeriformes > Acanthizidae > Acanthiza > Acanthiza pusilla. The sequence goes on from JAXCHO010000073.1 coordinate 16,236,225, forward strand.
ACTATCAGCAGTTCAGTCATGAGTAATTTTCTTAGCTTTCTGCACTGAAGATAGTGTCCAGGGCAGTATTTCAGGTCAAGTGATTTATCTGATCTATTCCATGAGCAACCTTATCGGTCAGAGGTTTATCTTCTTTCAGTGTTGCCTTCAGAGTCAGATACTCAATACAGACAAAGAATAGGAGCTCTCAGGTTCTTATACAGATAGTCTCACTTTCCCCCACCATCTAATTAAAAACCTGCTTCTGAGAGTTTGAATCTTAAACATGAGGCAGATGTGAAAAGAATGCCAATAAGTTTAGGAAGAATCTAGCAATAAGTCTTATGGATAACTAAACTTACATTACAATTAAGTTCTTTAACCTGAAATACCGAGTTCTTATTCTAGGAGAGTCCCCAAAATAGCTCTCAACTTTTGACCCAGGTATACAACTTGGGCTGACCTGATTTAAGAAGGAAGTTTTAAATGAAGTACATTGCTTTTGAAAAGCTAATAAGTAGGGAAAGTAGCCTAATAGTTTACTGAAATTGTATTTCTAATTAGGACCAAAATATGCTAAGGACAAACTTTCTGAGTGAACTTGATGGCAGAGTGAGAATCTAATAGAGAAGATAAAATTTTTCTTTTATGAGAAGTGCTGTTCTCAAGGAATAGTTACACACACCTACTAAAATTCAGCAGCTGTATGAGTCTTGTGACCATATAGGTAATGGAAGTGTATGGACAAACTGAAGAAATCAAACCCAAAATGAAATTTATTAGGCATTGAAAGTAGTTTCTGCAACTTTGAGAAAAGGCAGTTTATCTTTTGCTTAAATCACTCTAATCTACAGCAGGATTCTGCTTGTATCTTACTGTGTTAAGAGTCTCACATCTCAGGAGGAGATACTCCTCCTGAGTATCTGGATACTGTCTTCAGTATATACTGTCTATATATACTGTCTTCAGTATATATTCCTGAAGAGAAGAAATTATCCCTTAATACGTGATATTCCTGCATGACACGAAATATGGTACTTCATCAGCAAGGTCATATAATTTGATCCTTTAAAATATTGGAACATTAATTGTCATATATGCTGTATAGTGCTATACTGGTCGTTAAAATTCTTTGCTCTCAGTCTTTTCCTAACTGGTGTAACAGCCCATGGCTTGCTTATTTCTATTGGTTTTGCTGCTGCTCGTGATACCATGGGATTCTTGGAGGCTCTTCTGGAGTCATTAGGTACTGGATTAGAATGTTCCTGAGGGATACTCTGAACCTAGATACAGCCCTGGCCATGTAACAAAGGTTATCCAGATAAAATAACTGCTCTAGTATTTACTGATCAATTTTAAAATGTTCTGGCTTTTTAGACACAGTACTGGACTTTGTTGCCATAAGGCTTTTCCCATGCTTTTCAGGGAAACCTTCTGAAATGGTTTTGTATTCCTTTGCCTCTAGGCTAATTGCTTTGATATTTACAGAATGCCAGGAAATACTGTTGGTTTCGTATTTTCACATCTCGAACATGCACTGTGTCAATTTTTGAAACATTTGTGCCTCAGATTTTGAATGCTTCTAGACATTACACATGTGTATATATGCAAAAAACATCCTGGCTTCTGGATGTGCCCTGTATATGGCTTCCACAAGGGATCAGCCCAGTTTAAATTTAGTTTCTTATAATTTGAGTCCTGATGGTCCAAACACATGTAACTATGTTCGGTGACAAAGTTTCTTATTTCTACTTATGTAGTTATGAAACCCCTGCCTGAAATGTGATTTTGGGAAGTTTGGCTCTGTGGAAATTCCCCAGAGGGATTACTTGGTTTCAGGGAAAACAAACAAACAAAACCTCTGAAAAATGGGAGTAGACAAGTTCTTCTACTCTAACTCTGCTTTACCTGTCTGGCTGAGCTCACAGATAATGAGGGAAGGGATGAAGTAAAAGTTTTGTCACAAGTTGCATCATCTTTTTAAAACTGAAAGCATTTAATACTACTGCGTTGTTTCTACTGTCATAAAAGTTTGTAGACTGAGTTTAAAAAAATATTTTTAATTTTCTTAGTATGCTTTCAATTAAATCCCCCAATTAATATTATCTGGGGTTATGTTGTTAAAGATGTGTGTGGTTTGGGTTTTGTATTGGTGTTTTTTGTGCAGAACACTGGTCAGCCAAGTCTTCCGTCAGGAGTTGGCCTTTATGTGGTCAACAGCTTTTTCCTGGGTAGAGATAACTGAGGGAGTTGATACCAAACACACAAGGACCTCTTTGCTTGGAAACCTCATGCTAGCTTACTTTGGATGCTTTTATTTTGCTTTCTTTTCACAAAAAGCAATTTTACATGTTCAGAATATTTTGGGTTTTCTTGATTTTTAGTTCACAACTGCTCCAAACACACAATCTCTTCCACAATGAAATCACCTCTTTTTTTCCTATTTTTTCTCCTGACTCTGAGTTGGAGGACTATTACTTTGGAGAATTAATTTATTTTTCATGAACTCATTTGTTCATGAACCTTTATCTCTAGTTCTGTTAGTAATTTAAACTTTCCTTTGTTTCCATTCCCACAAAAGCTTGAGAAACTTTCCACCCCCTGCCCCTTGTTTCCTGTGTAGCATTTGACTCTGAAATAATCATATGGTTCTCTAGACAGCAGCAATTTATTGAGCCGTCATTGTTGACCTCCCTGCAAAATTTTAAAACAAAATGTGGACAACTTAAATTCATTGATCCAGTAACTGTTTCTGTTTAGTACGAGTCATGTCAATTGGCCTGCCATAGCATGTGTCCTGCTCAGTCTACATGCTGCCTGGTTAGCCTTGGGTCCATGATCAATAATTCCAGGAACAAAGAGGTAGTGTTGAGCCCAGGGTCTACAGGTACTGAGTTCAGACAGTGGAACACATTTTAGTACCTGTACTTTAGTTTTAGTGTAATAAACAGCAGCTTTCCCATGTGAAAATAGCACTGTGTATTCCATTGTTGATAATAGACCTTTTAAAAAAAAATAGGGAGGCAATTTTACATCCTTCCCCCATCTCCTTCCTCCCCTGTAAAGAGCAGATATCCTTTGTATTTCTGGAAAATTTGCAACCTTGTCTTCTGGGTACAAATGCATGGATAACCTTCTCTGCCCATTAATGGAACATTACGTCTGCTTTGCTGCTCCCATAACAGTGTCACTTTATATAAACAGTACATGTGCTGTACACAATGACTTTTTAAACTTGCCATTTGATGTATGAACTCGTGATCAAAATGAAATCTTTGTCATACGTACATTGCAATTGTCCCATTTATATAACCTTTGATCATTATTGCCTTATCTGAGTTCTGCCAACTACCTAGAATAACCCTTTTATCTAGCCCTTACTCTTTTTCTTTTGCTTCTTAGTTTATTATTTTTTGGGGTTGGTTTTGGGTTTGATTTTTTTTTTTTTTTTTTTTTTGGTGGGGTTTCTTTTTTTTGAGGGATTTTTAGTGGCTCACTTTCTCTCTTAACCAAAATCCCTGAACCCAGTCTGGCTCTTCTTGGTCTTCAGGTTTTTTTTTAGATTTCTTTTTAATATACTTTAAAATAGTATATTATTATTTAAAATGTTGAAGTGCAGCCTTTTAATAAAATATTGAACATCTTATCTCAGCACTTTTTGCCAGATTCCATTAGAACAGCTAAAAGATTGGGAGCTATTTTGTATGTCATTCTCATTATTGTTTTCCACTTAGAATTTCTACTTTGTTTGAAATGGAGTGTCCCTGTACTCTGCAACCCTGACCTTGCAAATGTCACTTTTACTGACATATGCCCTGTATATTACAATATGTGCTCTGCTGACGTTCTGGCCTTTAGGGCTGTGTCTGGATGAATAAACTATGCTCTGTGGACAAAGCTGTCCTTCTGAAAAGGGAGCACAGTTTAACTGTGTGGATGCAAGCTGCACTGAGAGACTTTTCCTCAGGTGCAGAGCAGGATGTGTGCTGTTTTGCTCACTAATGTAGGCATGCCTTCTGTTTGCTCCCTGAAAGTGGGCACAAAGATCACCTTTAGGGCAGCCTTAACTTGGTAGTAGTTATAGTGCTGTGTGTGGTGCTGCAAGTGTTTGCTTTTACTGTGTATCATGTCATTTTACAGGACAGTGGCTTTGCTACAGTGGTCCTGGAATTTAATGTTCCTTTCTGGACTTACTCCTTACAGAGCAAGATAAAAAAACATCTCAGACAATGTTTTGATTTGGAAAGGAAAAGTAAGAATTCCAGGAGTCTCATAGAGAATTTTCTGTTTAATACCTGTTTAATGTGAAAGGCAATTGGAAATTGCTGCATGGCTGTGGGAAGTCTTGAGATAAGACATATGGAAAAAACATATATGACTGTGACAGGTGGGCCAGAAATGTTGCCTTTATTAATCCTGAAAAGAGAAGTAGTCTCTGCAGTGGTAGAAACAGGAGTAAAAGCACAATTTTTAGCTTGTTTCTTTTACAGACCATGTGATAAGTACTAATTTCTCTACATGTTATGGTTTTGAGGGTTTTATGCCAAGATCTTATTTCCATAGCATTGTACCTCCTTGACTCAGTGGAGTCATTGTAGATTAATTTTACATATGAAGAAATGACTAATAATCTAAGAGAGCACTCTCCCTTAAGTAAGGGTGAAAAGATGCTCCGTAATGCAGAAAGCTATTATTGCCTTTGCTGTTTTGATACAGCATTAATGTATTGCCTTCTCTATAGTTATTAATGCCCTTAAAATACATTCTATCCTCCTTGACATCTTCCATTCTGAATTTAATAGAGACTTTAATGAAATTTTAATGGTAAAACAACTTGCCAGAAGGTCAAGAAAGCCAAAAATAAAACTGGGAATGCAAGTCATCTAAATGTCCTTTTCTTTTTCATTTGTGATGATAGCACTTCAGGCTGGAAAATGAACTAGAAGCTGATTACCAAAGATGGGGAAGGGAGGATGGGGAGGGTGGGGGGTAAAGATAATGGAATATAGCATAAAATGTTGAGAAACCAGTCTCTTTTGCTACAGTCTGAGAAGTTTCTATTCAATAGCTTGACAGTTATAAATGTTGTGCTGCCTTAAATGCTTTCAGAATGACTTACACAGAACCTTGTTATTGCTTATTACACAGTCCCTTGAATCCATGGTTTTGGCTGGTGATTTTTTTTCTATAATACACTTTTCTTTCTTTAGAGAACAAAATTTGTAAGGGAGTGTGTGAAATGTATGGCACTGAGCAGTAAACGTAGTCACTCAGCTTAGTCACAAATAGTTCTTTGCCGAAGCACCCAAATTTCTGTGGCTGATGGAGAGGTGTGCGGCATAGCTCATCTCTTGGTGTTCACTATGGTCTTTCTGAAATACCTCGTTCTATTAAGGCCTTGTTCTTATGCCCACTGAGAGATGAGGTCATGCACTACTCTTAAGCACTGGGACTCTGGTTGCAGGAATACAGTTTGTAAAGCATAAACCACCGAGGTAAATAGAATATCTTTTGTAAAGCATAATTAAGATTGTGAAAAACATGTACCTGTTATGTATGTATGTTAAACATTAGCTCCTACGAAGGAAGAAGTGCCTGTTTTCCTAAGAAATTATATTACAGAAGTGATGGACTGATTAAGGGCAAGATGGTGGTGTAGAACTTTAGAAGCTGAAAGAAGAAATTCTATTCTGTAGCCAAAGTGTCATGAATCAGCATAGGCATCTCAGGCCCATGTGGAAGATATGCCTCAAGCTGAGATTTGTTCTGCCTGCGTTGCCTCTGTAGACTATCTATAGAAAATGAAGCGGTGTGAGGAGGAAGACTAATCCACTTTTTTCTGATAGGTCTTGAGGGGATCGGTAATGGTGCTGGTGCTTGTGAAGTCTGTCTCGGACCGTGTCACCAAACTGTGGGAAAAACAAAAACCTTCCAACAACATTTTTAGTGTCAGAGAGTCAAGGCATTACTTTATTATCTGGCCAGGATGTTGTTCTGGCCAGAATGTACCACAGAAATAATCTCATCCATACATAGCCCGGGTGTGCAGAGAAAATCATTCCATGACACACCATTTTACAGGATTTTCCCCCAAATTTTATACAGTCAAAACCCATAGAGATGCACTGTTTCAAAGTTCATTGATCTAGAGCTGAGCAACCCCCAGTGTTCAGTTTCCCATTGGATCCGAATCTCCTTGCCTCTGATGTTAATTAAGTATTCTTTCTTATCTCTCTTTTCCCTGACCAGGTGTCTCTGACCCACCAGGGGTGAGGTATGGAGCTGATGTTCTGCTCATGGCTGCTGATGGCTCTTTATCTTTTGGGCTACTCCCAGTCTGTTGATATCTTGAGTTCATCACATCTCACCTGGACCTCACCAATGCCCTGGAAAGAAACTTAAAATTCCTTTTCCCGGGGTAAAGACAAACAAAGCCTTTGACTAAAGTTATACAAAATTTTTAAACTGGTATATTTTCCAACAACTGGACTTCTGATTTGTTTGAAAAGTCCATGTTTTCCTTGATGTTGGCCACCAGTTGGATTCAGCAGCATATAGGAATACCTTGTCTTCAAATCTGAATTCCAAGGGGTTGGGAAAGTAAATGGGTGTATTCCTTGCTTACACAGATGGGTGACAGCATCTTGGAGATACCCTGTGGTCACTTGGGGAGTACTGGTAGAGGCCATCAGAGAAGGCAAAGCAGATGGAGAAGCTTTGAGCTACCAGCAGACTGCTGGTCTGGATCAGTATAGATATAAAATAAACTCTCTGCACTCAAACCTTGCAGAGTAGCCTTACACCAACACCTCTTCAGTTTTGGGGCATCTACAAAGTCAAAATGCAGAAACCAAATGACATGACCTATTGCTGGTCTGTTGTATTATGGCATTTGTTCTAGGGTTTAGGTGTGAAGGTTAACTGGCCCATGGTAAAAAAATAATGGATATCTTCCAGACAGTGTCTGCATAGTGCATGTGTGTAAAGAGCTTGAGTAGTTAACATAGCTTATTAGTCTTCAACATGCTCATTAAAAAGGTCTTATATACTTTTGCTGTATCGAATCTTAACAGTATTTTTTTCTGTTGCTAATGATATCCTATTTAAAAAAGAAACCCAAATCATTAATTGCTTGGACAGATGTCTGTACAGTTCCATTTTTTGTATAGACTGCTCCTCTCCTGTGTATAAGCCTCACTGGCATCTGTCTATAACTGCACACAGTTAACAAATAGTTACAGTCCTTGCACAGTAGGTCTAGTTAAAAAATAAGATTTTAAATGCTATTTGCTCTGTCACTGAGTTAGTAGAGGTAAGAGTACAGTAGAGGTATCTTAGGATCAAGTGATGGGAAGGGACTACAATTGAATAAATAGTTTTGACAGTATCCTGTCTGCTAAGTTGCAGTGGTATTCATAAGTAGATCATCTAAATGAATTATGAAATAGAAATCCTAATAGTCTAACATAACACCATCTTTTTACAGCAATTTACAAAGTATGCAGTGTATGATTGCAGCATGATCTCAGATTAGTGGACAGAATCACAGCTGATCCAAAACATGGAGCTACATGTAATTTTAAAAATGGATTTCTGCTTTGGAAGGGGAAGAACTTTACAGTTTTACAAAAAATTGGTACAGCTGCAGACTTGACTAACTTTCTGTAAAATATTCTTTTACTGCCTGGAGGGAAAAATTGCAATTAGAGTATTTTTTTCAGAAAAACTCTATTCCTCAGAGTAAGGATCTCTAACTGTAAATGAAGACAGGAAAAGAAGGACATGTAATATAACCTGACTTAAAAGAAGTAAAACCACAAAATCAAACAAATAAAAACCTAGAAAGGCATGTTGCACCAATGAACCTTTCAAAGTGAGGTTGGCTGGGAGAAGATTATTTAATATAGCATTGGGGAGAGAATATCTGTGAGGTCAAACACTCAGCCAAGATTTATCCTTATGTTGTGAGTCAGCTGGTAAAGCAAGTCTGCAATGAAAACCCCTGACTGCTAACTCTTCCTTCTTTTTGGACTTTTAAGATTACTCATACACATAAGTGATTGGAGAAGCAGTCCCACTTTTTTTCCTCCAAGTATTGTTAATAAAGAATACTTGCAGGATGAAGCATTCTGGTTTGAACTTGGTTTGGCAATTTTATTTTTGAGTGTGCCAAAAAGCACTTGGCAGATGTAGGAGAGTGGGAAAGGACTTCTCTATTACAAATCTGCTTCATGGTGACTGAGGAGAGGTCACTTTTATGATGCCCTTTGCCAAGAGTTGCAGAGGAATGTTCCTGGACTGAGCCTAGGAATTAAGGACTGTGGCCACTGTATGTTTGTTGATGCATGTTCTTCTGTCTGGCAAGAGGTTTATCCACCTTAATCCTCTTCCCCTCCAGAATTATTTTTATTCCTGGCAGCAGTAATCTGTGCTGATGTGACGGAGAAGAGTGGAGAACTGACAGTGCAGAGCAGTACATATCATTAGGACAAGTTCATCATGTACCAGAGTAGTTGTGCTTCTGATATACTTGAAGTCCTTATGCTTCATATTTTGCCAATATGTTGAAAAAAGTTGCTCTATTCTATAAGATTTATTAAATTATTTGTTTCTAGTAGCAGAGCGGACTGGGGTGTGTGATGGTCTTCTTATAGCTGATGTAATCTGTCTCAAGACACCTGAAATAACAAAAACGACTTACATATTTTGGTCTCTTGACTGAAGGAGCAAATATTTCATTCTCCATAAGTAAAGCAGGGAAAAGTGCAGACAAATAAAAGTCTTGGTTTTGCTTCCAGAAAATGCATAAAGTTAATGCCTGTTTTGGTTCAAGGTAAGTATATAAAATAAAAACCCTTGCCAAAGAAACTCTGAACCAAATGAAGCTATGTTTCATAATGAATAGAACTCAAGGAGAAATAAAGCTTTCATGACTGTCATTTAATAATAAGTGAGCACCATTACAAATCCAGTGATCAGAATCACTTTCAATATGTTAAGACACATTCAGTATCTCCAGTTCCTGTCACAGAAAGCTTAGTGTTGTATTACTCTGTCAAAACCACATTTACACCTTTTATTTCTGTAGCTGTAAATTATTTTAGCAGCAGTGAGCCCAGCAAAAGTAGCTTGGTCCAAGAAGGATATGTTGGGTTATGCATAATGGCAAATATAGTGAGTACCCTGCATAAATCCAACTGCATGGTATATTAAATATTACCATAGCTTTTTTTTTTTTTGTTTTAAACTTTCTTAAACCATAACTGTTCAGTGGAAACACTTTACTTTTGAACACTTAAAGGCTGTTCATATGTGATACAAGTCTCCTGCTGTCAGCTGCTGAGCAATGTCAGCTGCTTCAAATGCCCTTTGCAGTTACACAATGCACTTAATGGTTGCTGCTTTCTGGTCCTGTGTTTCTTTGCAGTACATGCAATGGAAAACAACAAAGCTGACATTTAATACACACTCTTCCGTATTTGTTTAGTACGTGAAAGCTTAAATTCTGTGTCTTTGAAATTACTCTTCAGAGGCCACTCAGGAATAAATTAAACAACACAAGACTGAAGATCTGTGACTTTGGCTTCCAGCAAAGTCAGCCTTTAAAGTCAAATCTGTATTCTGCATCTTTCCATGAGGTGCACAGCTGGGCAGTTCAGAAAGTCCAAGAGGGACTGGGGAACAGGGCCTTATCAGAAATTTACTTTCATCTATTTGGCACTTCAACCTGTGAGACTGTATATACAGAAAGCAGATTGGTGTTTAAGCTCCCTGTGGACCACAAAATATTGCTCTTTCTGCTATCTTCAAGGACCTCAATAAGGAAAAACTGCCAGTCTTTCTTTAGAATGATTTCTTGGGAAATAGTGTTTGAAAAGTGTGGAAGGATGACATTTTAATTCGAGGAAATACTTCACTTCCACTTACCTATCTAATCAATTGACTCTGCTGTCTTTAGCACTGTATGCCAAGGAGAAGGGAATCTTCAGTTTCTCCTTGAAATTATAGTCTTTATAGTGTCGTATCCAAGGATTTTCTGTTCTGAAGATGAACTCCAGCATGAATGCTGTGAAAGTTGTTGTGAAGCAGTGCAGCAGCATGTAGGTTATGTGCTCATGTGAGGGACATTCCTACGGACCCAGAACTGCCACAGAAATTGTAACAGTAATTAGGTTCATTTAATGTATGGCTTTGGTAGTGTTGGTCTAGGATTCAGGCAACATCAGGGGGAGCATGAACGGTGGTTTAGAGCAACACTGGATTTACTTCTGCTCTGCTATGCAATACATGGGCTGTGTACTGGAGCCTTGAGAGTTTTGAGAAACCAACAAAAGAATTGAGAGCTCTGGTGGCTGGTCACACTTTCTGAGACTGCCTCTTCTGGCTGGGGTTTTTGGAAGTGCTCCAGTAAGTCCAAGAAATATGAGAGGAGCCAGTTTAACAAGTAATTTACACAGCCTGTGCTGCAGGAGAGTTATGTAGGATCTGCCGCATTTAACCTGGAGCCACACTGCATCGCCTCTTATTCCAAACTGCTCTGTGGCAGGTGGCCATACTTTGAAATTATGTAATGAGTATGAGCAGCAGGATGCCACACTGTTTGGAGACAGTATTGTCTCAAGAAAAGTGGGCTTGTTATTTAAATAAAAATTCTAAAAACTGTACTGTAAAGGTGCTTGGGCCTGGTTTAATATTATGATGTATCTCATCTCACTGTAACACTTCTAGTGTTCGAAGAAGTGGAAAGGCTTTCTGAAACCTTATCTTTTTCACTCTGAAGTTCAGACGTATTGGGGAAAGTTAGACATATGCTATGCTTTTTAGGACTTCCAAGTTGAGAGCATGGCACTGCTACCAAGTGAAAGGTGACCTGATATGAGACTCAGACTGATTTATGGTATCCCACAATGCCATCCCAAATTTGTGCTGTACTTATTTTCTTCTAGCATTTTAAACCTTTATATCTCATTGATTTTGTATTAGGCATATGAGAATTTTTCATTTGAGGTAACTTGAGTCCTTCTTTAAAGGTAAAAATAAGTTTGAAATAGTATCCATTTCCAAAATGCAGATGGATGACTCTGGATCATTGAAACAGGAGAAAAAAACCCTCAACAGAAGTATTGGAGATGCGTGGAAAATTAGAGAAAGGACTTTCCAGTTAGATTTGGCAAAAGGTTGTGTAAAAATGCAAGCAGGGCAGCTATTTAGTATGTTTTTCTGATCTTAGAAAGCAAAACTCTGAGTCAACAAAGGGGATTGTGCCAGATTCAATTTCATTGCAGTTTTTCTCTCTTATAAGAAGTAGCTAAGCTCTTTTATTTTTTTAATTATTTTTATTTTCTCTGATCAGAAAGGGTAACAAGATTCTTCTGAAAGTCTATTGTGTAATTATAAAAATGGGAAGGGAAGAGCTGATCTATATATTACTGCTCATTTTCTGTGCAAGGATGACTTATACAAAAACTCAGAAAAGCCACAAAAAACTCGTATGAAGAGAAAGATGACTGAAAACTGGAATGTGATATTGCTGTAGTAAATGATAAATTGCACATATATGTGTGAATTAGTATATTAGGAGAATTTCAGGGTTTTTTTAAGACTGTATGTGGATAAGATAAATGCGTAAGAAAGATCTCAAAAGCAAAATTATTATGCCATCCATCCCTCCAGGTTTATAATTACAAAATCAAAATCTTTTAATGACCTAATTTTTTGCTTCAGAATTTTCCTTTGACTGACTAGTTCATGGCTAACACCTTTATATCAGTACATTGGATAAATTTAGGACATTTGTCCTAAAAATAAAACAGTGGTAAGTGGTGGAAAAGACTAGCAAGTACAAAAATGCACTACTGATACATTTTTACAAAGGGGAGCAAGTCTAAAAGAATACTTAGAATGCAGGGAAATACATTAACAGTAATGGGCAGAGTAAGGTTTTGGTATACATAAGAGAGATGGCAGTAAGATGTAGGCTTTTTTAATAAAAGACAGGCTTCACCTAGCTCCTGGGATAATTCCAGAATCTAGTTCAGTTCTAGTTCAGAAGATTACAATTCCCACAGTATTCTTTCAGAGGGAGAAAAAGGTTACTTTTGGGGGGGATGTAGAAATTAATTCTTATTATCTGATGTTGATAAAAGCAGCTTAAACTTGCAAGAACAGTTCTATTATACCAAAGAAACTGGAAAACTTATTCCTAGCTAAATTATTGTAAGTAATACAAAGATCCATTAGTTTTCAGAGTTATTGCATGCTTGCAGCAATGCAATCTAATATAGTTGCCATGACCTATTGGTAGAATGTACTATTTATCTGTGAAACTAGCTAATGTTAGATATAACCAAGGTAAAGACTCTTTCAGGCTTAAAAAAAGATAAATTTAGAAGTGAGGCCAGTAACATCTGTAGCCAAAATAGCAATAAGAAGAGATACTGACCTTTCAGTTGCATTAAGTTTGTGCTTTAATACTTAAGGACATTGTAAGAAGATACACCAACTCTTTGCTTCCGAATTCCTGGTTCTTCCCATCATCAAAGCCTGGCTCCAGCCAGGGTTCATGTCTGTACCAGTTTTCTTGATTCTCTCTCCACTTTAGCTATGGTGGGACTTAATAGAAGTACCACCACTTCTACCAGTGCTCTCTGTTCCTGTGGCCTTCAGGGGATTGCCCTGAGCTCTAGCATGTTGTATAAATGTCCAAACTGACACTATTTGTACAAGTGGTGGAATCAACAGTCTGTTGTTCTGAATTTACCTAAGACAAAATTGTACTTGATTCTTTTGTAACGTAAATTGAGTAATCTTCCAAAATACCTGAGGTTTCCACTTAAAAGTTTGATTTCAGTCCAATACCATTTTGTTTCTTGTTTCTTTTATATTCACTTTTTGATGAACATGTTGAGACATACATAATACAGGTTTATTTTAGAAAGGATGATAAGAGAAGCCATGGTCCTACCTGTCTATCCCAAGTTCCTGGTTGGCCCTCCAGTGGCCACTGCAACCTTCCTTTCTTCCTCTGAAAAAAGGGGGAGGAAAGGATTCCTTCTGCACACAAGCTTAAACTCAAATGCCTGTCTCTCAGGTCCAGGTTTGATCAAAGTAATACACATGTTATGCTTTGGGCTAAACCTTTTAAATCAGCCTCAAGTTGATGAAAAATTACTGTGATACCCATGGAGCCTGAGACTTTTCTGGATGCAGTTCAAGATGCTGGGTTTTACCTACAGGTCCATAAACATCTCTGGAACCTTTGCAGTCAGCAAAAGGATTTAGTTTTTCTTATCCTTAATATGAAGAAGTAGAGACCCATAAGCTGGATCAAACTTTGTTTAATAGTTTGAAATTCTGTTAACCCCTTTTTTTTGTGAGGGTAGCTCTTTTTGGGCAATTGGGGGAAAACAGTAGGCAGAAAAGGAATATGATGTGCTATTTTAAGATGAATTATTGCTGTTTAGTTCCTGGTTTGATGTGTGGTCTTGGCTTTTTTATTTTGTATCTTAAATGTACAGACATGCTCCAAAGACCAGATTACTCCCAGTCTCTATACCTTCCACATCTCTTCTGCTGCAGCTCCATGCAGCAATTTGAAATAAGATGACGTATCTGCAAACTGGCACACTAATGAAGCTACTTTCCCTCTTTTTCCATCTCAAATTGAGGTGTTTGTCTGAAGACTTTGGGCAGGTTTAAAATTCCATAGTGGGGTCATAAGTTACAGCAGACAAACTGTATCTGTAGTCTTGTATAAAGAATTGACTTCACAAGATTATGGGTGGGATAGAAAGGAAATACTTACAGAGACTTCAGCAGCAGTGGAGGATTTAGCATGTTTAAACTGGTTGGGGGATTCAGATGCCATAATCAGAGTTTTTTCTATGGAAGTCAGTGATTTTACTGCTCTAAATGTGTTACCAGCTGCAGGTTAATTACTGCATGTGAGGATTTGTCTCTTCTGAGCATTTTTTTAACTGAGCTGTTGCCTTGTGCTGCATGAGTGGCCCTGCTGCTCCACAGACGGATGCTCCTCTGTCCTCAAGAGCAGTTTTACCAGCAGGCATGTTCCTTGTTTAGCTGCTGATGCAGTCTTTCATGTGGAAGAAAAGCACAGTGAATTTAGCAATTCTAGTAAAATCATTTGACAGAGGCTAGTTAGGTAATAACGTAGAGTTGTTGTCTTGAGCATCGTGTGGTTGATGAATGGACTTAGTGGTAATATATTAGTTGGCAGAAATAGACCATCTGCTTTTGTGTATTGTTGAATGATGAGCACAGTGGGTATGGAGTGAGGGGAAAGCAGAACAAAATACTGGTGCTCCAATATATATTTCTCCCTCATTTTCCCAAAAAAGGAAAATGAAAATAGAGAATGCATCTAGAAATCCAAGTGCAGGTATCAAGTAAAATTACCTTAAAATGGTTATGTGCACAGTATTTGGATTTTCTGAACATATTTCAATTTCTGTGCTAAAAATGCACAGTGACCTTACAGAAGGAAATTAACTGTATTTGTGTTGGTCGTGATATTTCTTTCCTGTAAGCTTTTCTGTGCATGTTGTCGTCATGTTTTTCAGAACAAATTTCTAACGTGTGTGCACCACAGAGTTTGGACACTTTAGTGGCAATTTATGCCCTGGAACTATAGGGAACCTTCAGCTAAGGTGAGTGCGTACAATTTTTTTGTTGCATGTTTTTCTCTAGGCTCTGCTGCCAGTCTGAGCACTTCAATCACCAGTTGTGACCAAGAGCATGTTTTCCTTTTACAGACAGATAGTAGTGGAGACACTTCATCACTCCTGTGCTCAGGTTTACTTATCTTACAAGTATTAAGTGCGTTTGGGGAGCTTACTTGTCCAATATTTGTTTTGCTGCCTTCGCAGGGCAAGTGACTCTCCAGCCACTCACTCAGCAGTACACTCTGCAGAATCCATCACAGTTGTGGCAACTGTGGATTGTGCTCTGTTGTACTTGCAGAAAATTACAGCAGTTGAATGTAAAGGCTGTTTCATATAATTTCTCTTGTCCCTCTCTATAAAGCATTCTTCTTATTCAACTATTTTCTGTATCTCATGTTTGGGGTTTTTTTGCATTTTGTTTTGGTTGTTGTTTCTTTGCTCTTAAAGTCATCCAATCTGAATTTTTCTCCCTCTGGAAGGATATTGTGAGAAATGTGGCCTTCATATAAACCTTGCTTGCTGCTGTACATCTTTTAACAGAAGCACCTGCTGTTGCTCTGGCCTTGCAGTGGATGCCAGATAGTTAAAGGGATGTACCCTTTATAACTATGATTTTTGCAGTACTCATCTAATCTGTATTTAACTGGAATTTAATGTGTCCTGCAGGGTTTGACAGTACTCATCTCATATATTGTCATTAACTTGAGGTAGTAACCTTGAGGGAGGAGAAACTTAATAAGACTTTATTTGCTTCTCATTCTTGCTATGAAAATGTTGGCCTTTCTTGTGGATGTGACATCCACTGCTTAATGGAGCAGACACGGGTGTAGTGGCTGCTGGAGGTCTCCAAAAGTTCTTTAGTCATATTATCCTATGCCAAGAGGCTCACTACAGGGAACAATATCAACCTGAGGAGAAAATTGAGGCAAATCAGCAGACTAATGCTCTTTCAAGCATAGAAGGGCAGCAGAAACCAGAGGGAGAAGGAAAGTGTTCCTGTACAGGCAGCTGCTTTTCCCTTATGTTGCTTATCCCAAGTCTTCCTCTTCCTTCCTCTCCCTAATCCTAAACCTTCTTATTCCTCCACAAATTAATTTTGTATTGAGCAAGCATAAATTGTTTGTACAAGAGTTTGTTCCGGCACATAAATGCACGTTCACATTAGCTTTGCAAAATATACTCAAGCTAACTGCTTCTATGTATTCTGTGATTTTTTTTTTTAAGAGAGATTTTGGGCAGGAGATCAAAACTGGTGAACACTTGCTTTTACTGTGGTCTAGTAGCAGATGGTCAGAAACAGCCCATGGACTCACTGTCTCTTTTGAAGTCAAATATGATGCTAAGTAGCAGAAGTAAAGATAATGAGGTGAGCAATTTGGTTTATGACAAGCAGGGGAAGAAATTTGTTTTCAATTAGCCTGCCAACATATGAGACCAAGGTTAAAGTATTTAGGGATATAGCACCATTTGGGTTTTAGTGGTGTTCAAAGTGTCGTTATACTGTACCACAAAAAAAATTAAAATTGAGTGCTTTTAGGCTGCATTTGTAGTCAAGGATCATGGGAAGATTTGCAGTAAAGCATTGAGGCCAGATAAGTTACTCTGAGCTTGTATGCTGGTACATTATATGGTGGTGTTTCCATTGTCTTCAATGACTGACAAAGTGAAGCTTTCAGATGTTTTTCACATATATTGAATGTTTACTTCTAGAAAAAGGTGAAATTTATTCTAAGAATTATTCCATTTCCCATCACTAAACCATATGCATGTAACCTAAATAGTTCAAAAATATATATACTTGAGTTACTGAGTTTTCATGTTTTATTGTATAGTGCATCATGAAAATGGGAAGAAATTAGTTGATTGAATGTTATGCTGACTTCTATATATGGTGTTCCAGGAACACAATTACCATCAGAAATCACTATTGTTCATTGTTTTTGACTTCACAGTATGTGGGAGAAGACATCAGTCTAATAACTAGTATGAAAGCATGTGTAGCACAACCCTTCATCCTTTCTAAGCCTGTATGCAGTGGTATATATTTTTAAAATCCTTTACAATATTCCTTGACCCATCCATGCACATGCGTTCTTCTGCAGCTGTGTTTTTTGTTCCTGTTTACCCTTGTGTACAGTGGTTTTACTGTAGGGTCATTCTTTGTGGCAAGAGCCCCAGGGTACGGTCTCTGCCCAGCCCACAGGACTGTCCCCCTTGCACACACAGTGAGGGGCCCTGAGTGGGTCCCCTAGGATGGGCCCTATAACCCTCAGATGTGTTTTGACTTGTTTGCTCTTTTCCAGCTCCTGTGTTTGAACTTCCACATCAATCCATCTGCCCCTGACTTTTTTAGGGTTTATTAACCAACTGTGTGTGGAGGTGCTAATGATGGTTTGATACTTGAATTTGTGTTTTTACTAATAGATTACTCTTATTAAATGATGTCTTATATGCTTTATACCTACAGTTTTAGAAATTTAATTTTTATCTTCGTATTTGTGTATGAATCCACAGATAACACTTTTTATGAACTTTTTAAAATATATTTACCAACATGGGGTTTTTTTTTGTACTTATAAACATGTCCTGGTCCTAAAAGAGAATGGAAACTATATTTTGAGTTTACATGGGTATGTTTTTAAAAATGGTAACCAGACAAATGCAGAACAGTATGAAAATACACCGTGTGGAGGTGTGGAACTCTACCTGGAATTTAGGGCTGGGGCACTGTTCACCACCTGGTTTGGCTGGCAACTGTCCCAGTGTGGTTGTGTCAGGGAATCTGTGTGTGTCCCCTCATTCCCTCTACAGTGAAATGTCAAGCCTGAGGATGAGCAGGACACATATGGTGTGGAGCTTACCTACAGCCCCTTTCACCCTAACTGTTGTTTCCCTCTTGAACTAACTAAATAATAATAATAAAAGAATATGGATATTCTGAGTAACACTAAATAGGCATCTCCAGTTTTGTGTATATCTGTATATTATAGCTCTTAACTTTTTAATAGAAGTTTCCCTGTGCCCAGTGCATAATATTCTGCCATGCAAAATTACCACTGAACTGGTGTAGAAATCCTACAGGATGGCATCTTGCTACAATGACCAGTTGCTTAATATCTTGGAAAGCAAAAGTCACAAAAAATAAATGTTACACATATGTTTAGGGTAGGATATTAGAAGATTTCTTATATTATACTACTATTGTGAGTCCATCTTGGTTAAAAATATTGGAATGTTTTTCCTCCTCCTTCCCAACCCCCAAGTGTGGGAAGGTGCCAGCTGACAAGTTACTGCTTTAGCTGGGATTGGAAATACCCCAAGTTCAGTGAGAACCGACAGAGACACGGGCAGTTCAAGAGTGTGGGATTTCTCACCCATCGCTACCCTTTACTGATACTGTGCCAAGTGCTTATTGTGAACCTCTGGAAGCACTGGAGAGTGATACAGGTTATCTTTCCAGTGCTTGCCTCTTGCTCCGAGGCCAATACAATTACTGCTTCCAGACTCTTTCATGTCCTGGAGGCTGTTGCTTCCAGACTTTAATAACTCCACATCCATTTCCATATGAAATGCTTTTCTTGCAGTCCTTTTGTAGGACTAATGAGTCCATCAAGCTTATTAAAGGTATCTAAAGACTTTTACTGCAGTTCAAATGAGTTCATGTGGAAAAAATTAGCACTCCTCATGCTTGTTAAAGTTAACTTTATCATTCTTTTATCAGAAGATCTTAAACAAATCACCTCCACTGCTGTGTCCTAGAAAGTTAGAGTCCAACTCCTTGATTGTACAAGTGCAAGCACAATGAGGAGGCAAATAAAACTTTAAAACTGTTGTAAGTGGTACTGTATAGCTGGGTTCTCATTGGCTGAAGCAGTGGTGTTATGGGATGTTAGGTCGAGCATCTTCTCCAAAGAGTTTCTCCTGAGATTTCCTCTGCCCCTGTGTCTTCTCAGCCATGTGACTGCAAGTAGCTTCTAGGACTTCAGAGTGATGTCAATAACACACAAAATATCATTGTCACTTAAGTTCCCCCTTCTCTGTCTGTTACTTTTATTGTTTTTGAAACTTCTGTTGCTGCAAAAATTGAGCTGTTCTAAACCTTGACAATACAGTTGAAAAAATGCTCTGTTACCTTTACATTAGGGTTGTAAATAAGCCAATTGCTGTCGCTCTTTTTGCATCTTACTCTTTTTCAAGGGTACATTCACCATAACTTCAAAATCAGTGTTTATATTTCTTACAGAATTTGAATCCTTCTTGTATATAAACATGTTTTGTGCCAGTGAGTTGGCTTTTCTGATAACTTATAGCCTTAAAAGGTATGAGTGACTATGGTTCAGGGAGGAGTCACAGAAATAGCAACTTTTGAAGTAGAGATAGAGGAAAATGACTGAAAATATGGTACTTTGGGCTTTTCTGTTGTATTTTGTATTTGGAGAAATTTTATTCTCTGGAGAACAAAAGTATTACCTTGCTCTAGGGACACTGTGCTCCTATAAAAGGAAAGGCATATAGATTTTGAAAGTATACTTCAGTGAATGTCACATTAGGCAAATAAGGGATTTTTTTAAAAAAACCTTTAAAAATAATTTGCTGTGATTTTCTTTTCCTCATACTATATCTGTTAAACTAAATCTTCTGCATTAAGTTAAATGTTTTCTTCAACAGCATTTTATCTGTATAGCTTTAAATTTTGTAAAAATAAAGTTTGAAAACATAAATTGTACTTGGTCATGAAACAGTGAATTATGCTTGGTCCTGTCACAGCTTAGTCATTACAGGTCTTGTCTTACATATAGGCCTCCAAATGTTTGTTCATACCCATCTTAAAGATTTCTTTTTTTTTAAAATTGTCTATAAAAATATATATTTCAATAATTATGCTTAGGATTTTGCAATCCAATGAAGTAGTAGCTCTTTTCACATATGAAGAATATGCTGAGTGGAAGTGACCCACTTATGCTTCCAGACAAACCCCACGTGGTTTCTTTCAAGGAACTGGGTGAATCCATGCAATTTTCAGTCCAGTCTAATATGCAAATTTTGTCTGCAGGAGTCAAATTCCCTTGCTACTTGTTTTGTTGTAGACACTTACTACTATCTACTTCTGCCTGATGCAGCTCACTAGGATGCAAGGTAAACCCAATTTAAAAGCCTTCTTTTTCTTTTAACTAAGAAGGGACTAACTTGTAATCCCATCTGTGTTTTCAGTATCAGTTGAATAATAAGACTGAGGGAAAGTAATGAGAGGGAGAGTATTTTATCCTAGCTATTTTTGCATATCTGAAGCACAAGGTGCTCATATTGGAAGATGCATATTAGAGAAAATTCCTTAAGTGATAACTGGGACTATTCCCCAAAATAAGAACATTTTTAGGTTCAGTGGTGTGTCTGCCAGCTAATTTTGTTATTTTTGTTTACAATGTTTTCTCTGTACACTCTTTAGAGACTCTATTATTCAAGTCCTAGAAACTAAACATTGTTTAGAGAACAATTTTTATGTACTTAAAATTTTGAGTTCTCATTTACAACAGCCAATTAAAAAAGATGGTGATAGTTCTGAAAACAGTTTCTAAAAACTCAAAAGTAAGATGTAAAGTCTGTATAATTTTAAAATAGTAGTTAAAAAATAGTACATTGCTATTTAAGGAATACCACAGAGCATTTCTGTCTAACAGAAACGAAGTTACTAAATGGATATTAGAATGTGTCTGTCTTCAAATGGTAAGCTGGTATACAGTCCATCTTCTAGATCAGTGGAAATCTAATTTTCAGTTGTGTTTTGTCACTTGTATATGTGAAAAAAAATATTTGTACTAGTATGCATTCACTTAGGATGGTGCAGTCAGCAACATTTACAATGCTGTGACTTGAAGCTGATCTTCTGTCAGAGTGTCCACATTATTTTATGATAGCGCTGGCCTTTTTAGTTTCAAAATTCTGCTCCTATGTCTTTTCTTCCACATAAGCTTTGTGCTCCTGAGAGAACATATAGGAAACTCTAGAAATAAGCAAGTCCCCTGTGAGTTGAGTTCTAATGCTGTGATGGGATTAGATTAACTTTGCACAATTCTGATTCTCATTATGAGCCCTGTCAGAAAGCTGGATTCATGTTGTGCCATTTTCTATCCTCATTACCACTTTTGTCACAAAAATGAAATTTTTCATCTGTCATACAGGCTGGAAAAGACAGCAGCCTGCAACTGTAGTGTGATTTCCTTTCTAGTGCTGTGCAGTTTGACAGGCTGTGCCTTTCTGCTTTGTTCTCTTTAATGGTTTCTCAACCTGTGTGAAGGAGAGAAGGGATGGATATCCATCTCAAGGTACAATACATGATTAATAGTGTTGTCTGTATTCAGAGGACTGCAACTTTCCAAACTGAGCTGGTAGCAAAAAGAATGGCAAATATTAGAAACATTGCTACTGCTAACTGAGCCCCGTTTTCATTTTCATGTGGTCTAGGAATTGAATTGATTCAAAAAATATTAAAGAATCTAATTCATACCTGTGTTTCTACAAATTGTGGATAGCTTTGATGTGCTGGTGTATGTATGCCAAATGATGAAGTTCCTCGGTAAAACAGATAGGCCGAACTGTCAATGTTTTACAGTATTTAACCTAAAAAGTCCTACTTTTAATTTACGTTCATTACCATAGTTAAATGCCCTGCCAATTACCCTGCTTTATCAAATTCTTATCCTTCTTTACTGTTTATGTCAGTGGACCAGAGAAATATAGCTGTCTTTTCGTTATTCCTCATGTACTCTGTAATGAAAACTACAACAAGGGGCTTTTGGGTAGATATACTTCATTTTTATATCTCATGTTTGTAATACTTCCTGACCTTCTCTATCTGGAAGAGGAAATAATTTATGGTTCTGTGTCTATATCCTCCCTGTGACAATATCTTGATCAAACTACCTGTGATGAGAGAGTGTGATGGTACTGCTCCTGTAAGGGTGGACTAGCAGAGAGATGCTGGGATGCTGCACACTGTGGTTAATAATTTTTTCCTGAGTGAGAGCTGCTGAAGTGGAGATGCCCAAAGGCTTCAGTTTTCAATAAATAAAAGCCTCGTAAGTGTTAATGCACAGCAGTGTTTTGTAAGAATAGGGCAGGAACACACACAACCTGTGCCTATCAGCGACAGTATGTTTGGGAGGTTTCTTGTGATTACACCCTTGTAAATAATATTATCTGACCGTTTCTTACCCATCTTTCCTTTCTGAAATGTATTGACTGACTGAATGTCACAAAAGTGCTCATCCCATCTGCAATACTTTTTAAGAATGAAACACATCACACAGGGCAGTATGCAAAGGACATTAGGCTTCATAAGTTTTGACACTTGTCAAACTGATTCGTGTAACTAATCTTTCATCAGCACAATGAGTTCTTGGAAATAAACCCAGTTTTCTTGCATTTAAATATAACAGCTGTACCTGCTTATTTGAGTAAGTATGTCTAAGACCAATTCTACAGCAAATGTGAAAATATGGAAAAAATCTCCATTGTGCTAAATCCTTTCCTGTGAGGGCCTTTACAGAAACACAGGGGTTATAAAACATGTCTGTCACAGCTCGTAAGTGTTACAGAAGTGCACCTTTACATGAAGACATCTGGAACATAAAGTTCAACTAAATCACTGAAGATTCCATCTCAAATGCAATCTATTTCAATGTGACCTTACATCAGTGAAGCACTTGAACTTTGCCTGCTGGCAAGCAAGGTCTGACTCCAGCTATCTCTTATCCTTTCACAGAGCTGTGTAGCTTGCCCAAAGTGGTGTTTGAGGTTTTTTTGTTTTGTTTTGTTTTGTTTTTTTCCTCTCCTTTTGTTTTGTTTTGTTCTAATGGAATGCAGCTTCTCTTCTAGCTGCCCTGAAGGCTTGCAGCATCACTTGGTATGTCTTTGACCTTCCTCTTCCCACACAGGAAAATCTAGGCAATTCAGATTTTTCAATAGTCTTCTTAATTCAGTAAATTGTATTACAGTAAATGCAGGGATATAATACCAACAACAAGAACAGAAGTTAATAGAGAAATTTCACCCCAGCATTAAAACCAATTAACCTAATGTCACCTATGCTCAAAGGAAGTGAGCCAGACTACTACTCCTGTAATATATATTATTTACTCTTTACTGTGTCCTATTTAAATCATGAAGTTGTGACAGAGGAATGTGCTTAAAACAGGTAATTATTCTGATGTATTTCATTATAATGTATAACATCTCCTGAAAACCCTTATGCTTTGTTTACTTCAGAGATGCTGTGTATAAAACAGGCAGTAAAAGCTGAGTCTATGAAGTCAATGAGGTTATACTAGGAATGACTTTTGGTCCATTTTCCTAGTAGCTATTCTTGAACTATTAACCTTTCGTTTTGTTTGATTTTTCAGTAAATGAAAAGGTCTTATGAAGGATCCTAATCTATCCTGTGGAGTGGCTAAAATGACAAATAGATTTTAAATGTATTCTTAAAACTAGAGAATATATAGCAGGTTGGGGGGTGGGAAAGCAGAGAAAGGAATGGTTAGTAACAGCTTGTCCAAGTGCCTCAGGGTGCCTGTAGAAAGAAATTTATTTATTTTTGCTATCTTTTCCCTTGCAACAAAATAAAAGCTAATTCAAGTGTACTGTCTTCATTTGCATCTGACATGCGATATGTTGTATCTCAGGCATGTCAGGACTTGAAGATTATTTCCGTTCCTTTTTCTGAGCTCCTTTGTCAGCCTGTAAAGTGCCCCTGGCATACTGGGAGGCACTGACAGCCTTGTTACCCTGATAATTTCTCTTTTGGAAGAGGCACATCTACTTAATGTAACACAAACACCACACCAGACAGAAGGGTAAAATCAAGCCAACACAGCAGAAATTGTTTAAGTGGCAAAATAAGATGGAGCTTTGTCTTCTGAGGAAGGCAAGTAGACACATTTTGATTTTGTTTAGGGCTTGTAGGGAAGATGTGTATTACTAAGAACTTGTTTATTGGTCCATTGGGGGAAAATGTTCAAATACCTCTTGTGTGTTACTGGCCTGCAACTTCTGGCCTTGTTTCTTCAGTTTCCTAAGACTGTTTCTCTCCTTTATCCTATGGCAGATTTCATGATGGAGAGAACCCTTAGGTAAGAAAATAATTGATCTTTGCATCATCCTATTTTCTGGGAAGATGAGGTTGGAATGTGGAATGTACCATTTCCCTCCTCTTTCTTTTCCTTGTTCAGTTCCTGTTTTGCTGTGAGACTGTGTTATGAGGAAGTGGTGCAGACTCAAACTTCTGTAAGTTATAAAACAAAATACAAAAAAAGCCCAACTGAACAGAAATGGACTCTAATATCTAATCAGCTCTCAATAGTGTGTGACTGTAGAAACATCAACACTGTGCTGCTAGGCATGTTCTTGTAGTCAGCTCCTACACTTCAGAGCTATAATACCATGAGACTTCCTGCTTTTGAAACCATCCATGAAAGTCTATGGTTTGTTTGGGGAATGTTTAGGAGTGCAGTTGTATATTCAAACATGTTCTCAGTAAGTGGATGTGGTATTTAATTAAAAATCAGCTTTAGAAATGAATAATGTAGGTAAATGTCCGTGCAGATTGAAAAGTTTTTTAAAGCTATTATATTTGATCCCAGAAATAATGCTATTGCAATTAAAAACAACAAAAAATCATTGAACTCTTATGCTTGCAGGGTTAAAATATGACCTGATTTTGCTCACTTATCTCCAGTGATGAGTCATTTTTTAAGTGATATGATTTGTAAATTTTGTCTGTATTAAGCCATTACTAAGTGCCTACATTAATGTGACTTTCTTTGTTTGGTTTTTTTTTTTTTTGTTTTTTTTTTTCTTTTAACTTGACTGCAACTTTTGTTACAGCATTAAGCGATGGGTTTTGCTTATTGTACTTCTCAATTCTTAAAGCCAGTAATGTTGTCTAATTCAAACTTCATGGAAAAAGAGCAGAGTCAGGTGCTCTGAGTGTATACCTTCAGACCTTCCAACATTATCCTGCACACTATTTCACAGGTATGAGGAGTGCATGGTTACTTAGTCAGTGAATACATAATTCTCTTTGATTTGCTGTACATTATAGACTAGTAAAATATATTCTGGTTTGTAAAACATGCTTTAGTTGTGCAAGGCTCAAGATGGTGATGGTAAAAGCCTCTACTGGAACATTCATCGTCACAATTTGTGACAGTTGTTTTGGATGCTACTGCCTAAAGCTCTTCAGTGATTGATATGATTTGGGTTCTATCTTGATTAACTCTTTGCCATCAGAGACTTCTAAGTTAGAAAACCAAGGTGTATCTATCTACATCCAAGTGTCTTTCTGTATCTGCAGAATAAGCTTTCTAACAACCTTTTTAGATTTTGTAGCATATTTTCTTTCTTTTTCCCCATTCCTAACAAAGAACAGGGTTGGAAAAGTGTGTGATTTAGGTTAACAAGGAGTTGTGAAAGAAATATTTTTGTAATTCTTATCCATTTAACACACAAAGGCTTTCTGCTGGTTTCAGCTTAGGAAAGTGGCTGGTTTTTGGAGCAGGCTGCAGTTGTTCCTTTTCACTCCATGTTCCCCAAGAGGAGGGCTATTTGTTTTCGCCTTTAAAATCCTGCTAGAAGAACAAAATTGTAAAGTGTTTTGCACTTTGGTTTTTGGCCTTTGAATGTGAACATGTGTTTCTGTGTTATCAGTACGTAGAGGAAAAAAGCAGCAGTGTGAAGGCAATGAACTGCATTTAACCACTTTTTAAAATGATGCCAAATTTTGTCATAATTCCAAATCTTTCCGAATAAAGATGATCTTTGGTTGGTGTAAAATGATGGTAGTTTA
The DNA here is from genome assembly GCA_036630365.1 of Acanthiza pusilla. Lineage (NCBI taxonomy): Eukaryota > Metazoa > Chordata > Aves > Passeriformes > Acanthizidae > Acanthiza > Acanthiza pusilla. The sequence continues at coordinate 16,261,725 of JAXCHO010000073.1, forward strand.
GATACTGTAGAGACCAACTGATGAAATTCATCATGTGGAAAAAGAATTTCATAGTGTAATACCTCTGCTTGTCAGAGTATATGAGCCAAGAGGTAATAACCACAGCTAAGAAATAGCGCTCATCCTTACAGATGATGTTGTGGGGTTTTTTTAATAGTAAGGAATAAATTGTTGCTTTGAACAGTGGAATCCAGTAGTTGGAGGAATTATTAGCTGCCTCCTGGTCAGCAGAGAATGCTGGTTTTGAATTAGATAAGTAGTGATGGTTTAGACAGCCGTTTTTTGTTTGTTTTTGTTTTGTTTGTTTTTGTTTGGTTTTGTTTTGGTTTTTGTTTGTTTTTGTTTGTTTTGTTTAGTTTGTTTTTGTTTTGTTAGTTAGTTTGTTTGTTTTTAAAATTAGAATTAATTTTTCAAAGTTGGTCATGGGAGCCCCATAGTGTTTACAGAAACATACTGTGTATTACAGAGGATATGACCAGGTCAATTTTCTTTAATTAAGTAATTCCTATGGTTTAGGTTGGAAGGGACCTTAAAAATCATCTAGTTTCAACCACCTTGCTGTGGCCAATGACTCCTTCCACTAGATCAGGTTGCTCGGAGCCCCATCCAACGTGGTCTTAACATTTACAGGGATGGGTCATCCACAACTTCTCTGGGCAGCCTGCTCCAGTGCCTCCCCAGCCTCACAAGAAAGAATTTCTTCCTAATATCTGGATATGAACCTCTTCTCATTTTAAAGCCTTCACCCCATGTCCTATAACTACATGCCCATAAAAAAATGGGCAATTAAATTACTTCTAATTGCAAGAAGCTGATGTACATTTTGTTAATTTTTGTAAGAAAATGTAAAAATCATTTTTCAGACATGTATTAGTAGTTTGGTGTTTATGAACAGTGGCCAAATGACAATATCTTTCACTAAGTTAGCAACGAATTTGGAAATTTTGGATCAATAAACATAAGTCATCACCAGTTCTAGCTCTTTCTCAGTGAAAAAGCACACCCAGGGATATCTAATATTGTAAAATTTTAGTTTTAAATAAAAACGTTCCGTTATGCAAGGAAATAAAACAGCTTTTATGGATCTAGAACTATGAAACTAATTGTAATAACCTCATTTTTTTTAAACTTTCTTGATACATGTGACTTGTACCATTTGTACAAGAATTTGCATGCAAATGCTAGAAACTAACTTGAATTAAGAAAATGCAATGCTGCTGTTTCATGGTGTGGGAGAAGGATTCCTTGTCAGGAATGGGTTGGTCATGTGGTAAGTGCAGGATGCTCCCTGCTGCTGTATGTGCTTACCATCAATATTCATCCACGTTGCAATTTCCATTTCAATTCCAAACCTCAAAATTGCTGTGCTTTTGTATAATACACTGCTGGCACTAAATCATGCTACCTACTGATGTTTAGTGACCTGAATGAAATTGTTTCGATGTAATTGACTGACATGCCTTGTGTGTAGAAATAAGTCTGCTCAGCAAAGGCTAAATTATGTTTTTAGGCCATAAAAAAGGGACTTGTCTACTTTAGATTTTGAAAAACAGTGCAAGCCCATCGATTTCACCCACAAGAGGTAAAATATATCAAAAAAGCACACAACCTTAAAAGCTATTGCTCCAGAATTACGCTCTACTCTTTCTCTCTGTTTTCATATGATAAATCATATCCTCTCGTGATAGGCTTCTCTGATCAACACTGTGCCGCTCTTAACTGGGCGTACAGCCTTGGTTCTCTTTTGGAAGTAGGTTAGGTACAGTTGCCAAAAGGAAACACAGCATACAGCAACAGGAACATGCCAAGTGGGTGGGCATGGGCTGTGTGGTGAGTGTGTTAAAAGTCCATACTGCATGAAAGGCTTCCTGTTTAGAGGTGCGACCGAACAGTATTTAAATCTTGTTTGGAAATTTTTGTTAGGTTAGATTAAAATGTGCTCTGCACTGTGTGTCTTCTCCCTTTGCACCTGTACTCTCAGTGTCAGTGAAATCTGTTATAGTTATCACATAACATTTTGCCTTTGTGAAAAAAAAAAAATCAGTTTTCTGTGTTTTCTCAGCTTTAGGAGGGAACATGCATGGTCTGGCCTGAGGGAAAAAGAATACCCTCAACCAGAGTAAAGGGAGATGATATGTCGTGATTTTTACTGACTTACTTGGGAACTGGCTAATAAACCATAAAGCACCATGTCCCCTGAGAGTATCCAGGAGGAACAGACTCGGGGGAGGTGGTGGAAAGAGGACTAGGTGCTGAGGATGGGGACTGCAGATCTTCCTACCAAAGCCAGACCCCCCAGCGATGATTTGTGTGGTATAGAATAGTAGCATGGCACTAAGCTCTGCCCCTTGCACCCAGGACAGTGAGTCAGATTATGATTCTGGTTAATAAAGAAATAGATTCTCTATGGCACGAATGCTTCTTGCTATCTGGCTTTCTTGACAGGTTTTTTGTGTTATTCAGAGATCCAGAAGCTTCTGGGTGACAACCAGAGGGGTCTGAATGAAAGGATAAGTCATTGTTCCTCACTGCTCCTTCTGATGCATTCATCTCCAGGTCTTGAAAGATCAGGTAGTGTCCTCATAGAGCTCTTCAGGCTATCTTATTTGTCTCCTGTCTAAAATCTGTCTTTGACATCTGTCTAAAATCTGCCCTTTGATAATTGTGTGAGCTCCTGCAGGAAATCCCAAAGTCAGTCCCTACTTGCTTTGCATCCTTGGATTTTCATCTTCTTTGAGGAGCAGCTATAAACTCTTCCCAGACCTGGCTGTCCCTGTCTGGGCTCATTGCCCATGTGGCCAAACATTAACTCTCTTGACCTGACCCCTTCATCTTTATTGTATGACTCTTAATTTCAGCAGGAAGACTTGTGCTGCTTAACACAAAAATGACACAAAATTATGTCCTCTGCAGTAACTCCCTTTTATGACAAGAGAAATGCCAATCAGGTCTCTGGCCCTTTGGCTCATTAAGTCCTCTGGATGAAGTCACAACTTGTGTGATTTCCTTTGCCTTTGCTTTCCTTGCATTCTTTTGGCTGTTTTATATTGCTGTAAAGTTTTGATTCGGGATATGTGGGCGGTTTGGACAAAACCAGGTGTCAAATCTGTGTTCCTAGTTGTAGGTTCAGACTTTTTCCTGGCTAGGGTGAGAAAATACAGCCTTAAAGACACTGGCTTTCTTTCTACCCACCACTAGCCCTCAGAATTTAGAGAAATCTTAACAAAGGAATGCTATGAAAAATGAACATCAAAACTCTACCACACATATGTATTTTTAAAATTTACATGATGTATTATGATACCTCTTTATGGTTATAAACCTTTCCATCAAAACTCTAAAGATAATTTGTCCTGGGAGTACCTTGGAATACCAACGGTAAGCTCATGATCCCAACCCATATTATTTTAAAGAAATATAAGCTGGTTAGTGTATGTGGTGTTTGGCATTTCAGCTGGCAAAAATGTGGTAATCATCTGACTGAGGTATGTTAAAACAAGCACAAGCATTTTGAAAAGGTAAGCCTCTATGTTGTATGAGCATTGGCTGAGGGAAGTGACAAATATTTCATCCCCTGAAGGACAGCTCCAAAGGGAGAAAACTGGCAGGAGCTCAAAGGCCCTGAGGAGCCTTTTGGGCTTCAGTTTTATAACTTGTGTTCACTAAACATGAATCTGCTGGAAAATGCTGCGTATTTTGGACCTGATGCCAGCAACGTCCCATGGAGATAGCACACCTAATCGGTGTGTTGAAAGAACGGGTAGGTCTGCAGCCTTGTAGGTGATGTGGAACACATTCCACATGGACAGCGTTCATGGAGCAGAGAGGGAAGGTGACACAGCCTCACACTCTGCACCACAAACTTTCCTTTCCCCCTTTGTATTTCACTCCCCTGCCCTTGGTATTGTCTGGTTTGATTGAAGAAGCCATCTTCTCTGCAGTCAGAGGCACATGGAAATACCTTATGCTAAAAGAAAGCCAGGAGAGCCACTGGATCTGCACTGCTCCCCAGAGCTCTGCAGTAAAGTGAGACATACTGCCTGCTGCAAGGAAAATGGTTGGGGCTCTGGTTTATTGATGCATAGAGAGAGTGGGTAAAATGTTGACATGCAGTATTTTAAAGCAAGCTGATGATCTGAAAGCCTTCTGAAAGATACCTTATGGTAGATACCAATAAACCCACAATATAAGTCAATCTGCTCTCTAAATGTTCTTTTTAATCCTCAGTGCCATCTTTCTTCTGAAGAGTACTTAGAGGTTTTTCCAGGCTTTGACTTTTACTTGGTTCTTGGAAAGTAATCTCAATTGCTTTTGCATGCAGTTTGTACCCATTTAAATTGTCCCCTTAACTTTGAATATGTACCTTGAATCACAGTATATTTCTTAAAACAAAAGTAAAAAGTCTGTTTTGTGTTTCCTGTCAAGTTTTTGTTTATGATTTTAACATCACAAGTGTGCAAAAATCCAAACATAACCCTGTCATTCAGTCAGAAAATAATCTTCTGGCAAGGTGATACAACAGACAATGGTTAGCAGAAATGAATCTGACATAGAATAGTTTTTCTTCTCTTTTTCCCCCCCTTCCTAAGAATAGATGTGTCTGAGCCTTCAGCTAACTAAAGCTTTGCAGACCATGAAATATCAAGGATGCTTGGTCAGTAGGCTTCTCTTTAAATATCTCATTATAGTTTAACTACTACTAAATATTAAGGAGGTTGTTTGGTTTGTAGGTTTGTGATTGTACAGTCCCTAATTGTCTGTATATTCCCATCTTCCTCCTTTTAAATGGAACTAGAAATCTACAGTTGTACTGTTTTCTCCAGTTACATATTTGTGTCTCATATATGTGTCTCATATTTGTATCTCTTCTGTGACCTTTTCGGATGATGATTTTTTGACTTCTTTGCATGCATAAATATGGTTTAAATTCTTCAGGCTTTACATGAAGTCACCTTACTATTTATACATTTTGTTTTCTACAGCATTTCTGCTGCTGTGCAACTATTGGCATCTTTTTCTTTCCCCAGTTTAGAGCCTATGCAAAAGGAAAAGGTATAAATTTCCCTCATTCCATCTTTCCTTGCCAGCTCTTACATAAATTGTTTTGTGCTGTGATTTTCCTACATTTATTAAAGTTGATTGATTTAACCCTATCATTTCTGTACTTCTTGCTTTGTTTGATTGCTTTACTGCTACTTCCCTGTGATTAAAGCTAAAAGTACCACCCTTGTAATGCTGAGTGAAAGAGGCTTGTCTTCACAATTCTCTATTCCTGTCAAGTGCAAGCACACACACCAAGAAATTCACATGTCCCAGGGAAAGCAGGACATGTTCCTCCTTTCCTGAAGATAGGTTTCTAGAAAAATTTTGATTGACAATGTGTTGTTTATTGCTCAGATAAAACCTTCATTTCTGTGAATGTGCGCAAGTCCAGTGGCCTCTTCTAGAACGGTGTTAACAGTTGCATTTTATATACATGATACCAGAATGCTTAAATTGCTTTCACCTTTTTTTCCCCCCTTATTTTTAAGTTCTTTCTCTTTCTGCCCATCCCTCAAAGGAAAAGGATTTTTCTGCTCTGGTAGGTCTTTTCTGTCTTTTTTGTTATTTTGTCACCTAGACAGAAAAGTAGATGAACATCCTGAAGCATGGCCATTTAGGACATGGCAAAGTCCAGCTTACCACAGCTAAATACCTAACAGAAAAAGTAGTTCAAAGCCTTTTCTTTTTTTCCCCCCTCACTCCCAGGTATGTTATGGTCTCTTGAGCATTAAACCAAGTTATAAACATGATAGATTTTGTCAGTTTTTCATGTGCATCCAGCTTGTGGATGGACTTCATTGTTCAGTTTCCTGCTGAGAGAAGTCTACAGATGCCAGGGAGATATGCCAGATGTACAGCTTTCCCTTATCAGAAACCTGTAGTATTTTTTTTTCTTATTTTGGACCTTTTGCTTATCTGGTACAAAAGCTGAGTCATAGAGACCCACTTTTGCAGTTAGTTTCTAGTCATATACCTGTAAAAATGCGAATTCTTGCTTTCACCCATAAGTTGTTCTGTTACCTTGGTTTATCAGCTTCCACATATAAGGTATTGGCCAGAAATGCACTGGAGGTTTTTCTTTTTCTGACCTATTTTAGTTTACTCTATGATGTGGACACTATTGAAAAATATACAGAACAATTACTCTCCTAAGAAAAATGTAATGGAATTGAGCTTACACATAAAGGGTATAGCAGAACAGTGGAGAACCTAAAAATACGTTCTTGGGACAAACATTAAAGAGAAGTGAATAATTTTTTTGGAATGATCTTGAGGAAAGAATTTTCATGAAAAAGAACCAATTCAAACAAAGTCCCTTTAGCCCTCTTTGTAAATGGTTTTGTATGGTGACAAGATTCTTTTCTTGTTTAAGATGGTCTCATTCTTCTCAAATGGAAGTGAATGAGAGGACAGAGGGAAAAACTGATTATAGGCAAAAAGATTTCCAAAATGTCAGACAATGAGGATCACTTCAAGGAGATAATGAATTAAAATACTTTTCTGTCTTCTAACATTCTGCAGTTTAATCTATATCTGCATTCAGTTGAAAAAAATAATCTTCATAAAATGAAATACTACATGGTAAGATTCATACAAAAATATGATTTATAGGAAATAACATCCTTCTAAGTTATTGCTTAACTTCTTTTTTTTCCCCAAAAGCTGGGATTAAAAAGTAGGTCAACAAGCCCATTTAAATAGCTTATTCCACAGCGTGGTTTAAATTAGTGCTAGTGACAAGTGTATGAAGTGCTGTGCATTTTATTTTTATGGCATATTGGTTAAATTTAGAATTGTTCAAAGTGGCTGTTATACACAAGCCTCTAGGCAATTCCTCAGATCTTTCAGTCAGTGGGCTTTGTTCTTGCTTTTAAACACATATAACATGTTGGCACTGTGTTTGTAAACCAGGTGTTTTATCTGAACCTGCAATTAGAGTAATGAGCATTCATGTTAGTCCAGTGGTAGAGACTCTTGAACTAAGGAGCTACAATTTCAACTCGAAGGTTCATTTATATTCTCTGGGCACGTGATTCCTGTTCCTGGTTTTGTTCACAAGTCCTTCCAGAAGAGTGATTTTAATCTAGAGACAAGCTGAAACCGTTAAGTCTCGCTGAACAGAACTGCCCTTGTAATGTTATTTAGTATTGATAGGTCAGGCAGCTTCCATCAGACAGATGGCCCGAGATGAAAGAGTGATTGTAGGCAAGGAAATGACTTTTGCAGGAGCTCTGTTCTTGTTTCAAAAGCCATTCTTTGGCTTGCAGTCTCCCTCTCTGCTGCTTGAGAGCTGCCAGAAACAATTCTGGCCCTGAATTTCAGACGTACCTAGCGCCAAGGTGAGGAGAGAGGTTTCCAGCCCAGCCAGAAATTTTTCTTTTCCTCCTGCTTTTGTTGCTTTGCAGCACACAGTTCTCATCTGTGCCCTGACTGGGAAGATACCGGCAGAGATGAGTGAATAATGAGGAAATCTACTCACTAGTGTTTTGACAATTGCTAAATAGAGTTTTGCTTAGATCATGTTTGTACTTATTTTATCAGCTATGGAGCTTTTTCTGAAAAGCTGTGGGAGTGAAGTGTTTGCTCAAAAGAATACTTGCAGGGAGCTATTTCTGGACTGTATTCATGATTAATTTAATCAAAAACCAGTTTTTCTCACTGTAAAAGTAGCTGATTAATGATTACGTCATAAGTGAGGAAACAGAAACAGGGAATAAATCAGTGTGTTAAATTCAAGCTTGTTCTCTTTCAGAGCTCTACATAACTCAGCTGCAGCAGCATGTCTTCAGTAGCTTTTTTTGTATCCTGCTCTCTCAGTAATGATACCCTTGTCAGTCTCCTCCTGCCCTGCTCTTGTATGCCATTCTATTTTATGTAGGTTCTCATTCTGCTTTCATTGTGAAGTATCTGAGCACCTTGCAAGTTTTACGGTACGTGAGGCAACTAGCATCTGTTGTATTTGGCTCATCCCTTCCCTGCATGAAACACTAGATACTTAGTAGGAGTGCTTTGTTTTGGTAAGATTGTAATCTGCTGATGGGAAGCAAGATAGACAGAAGAAGAGTGATTTGCATTTGGAGTGAGAATTGATAACCATTTTTAATAGTCCTTTGCCCCTGTAGGAATTTGTTTCATAGCCTTGGCTGGCTGCTGGCAGAGCCCTGTGTTTTAAGCCTGTTGTAGCTGAGTGTTGCATTTTTGTACTTGCATGCCCCAACAAAACTTCTTTGTCAGGTCTCCGTCCTCACTTTACTCTCCTGTTTGTCCCATAATTGCCTCCTAATTGGAAAGGACAACTGAATATCTTGAGAAACCAAGATACCAAAACATCTGCTAATGCAATGAAATGTTATGAAATGCTTTTCTGCCCTTGTTGCTTTTTTTTTCCTATTATAATTTTGCAGTTGTTGGAGAGGCTTTTCATTTGTGCTCTGAAAGCTGATACACTGACCAAGATAAGGGAATAATAAAGACAATTACTGCAAATTTTCAAAGTAATTTATCAAGCGTCATTAACTATTTCATACTGAACACTGTCCAGTCAAGGCAAAGTACTTCAGCCACAAAAAGCTTTGCTTGGCAATGACTTAAGTCATTAGTAAGCTTTAGCTAACAGTTCACCTCCATTTGGAAAAACATATTTATGTTCCCTTGACTGCAGCAGATTGAAGTAAATGATTAAGTATACTTCCAATCAGGATGGATTTCCTGTATTGGACTGGTGTTGCAAACATATCCGAATAGAAACTGTCACAGAATATTTCTCTTTGCTCCTTACATGAATAGTGGGAGGAGTTAGGTACAATACAGTAAAGTTATATGATGTCAAAGCTGGTTATTAATATAGAAAGTAATTTGAACATATAGTTTGTGGAGTAAATTGATCTGAAAATACCTCACAAATTTCTTTGAGAAACTAAAAGAAGTACCTCTCTGAGGTCTATGCATAAGTTGTGATGTCATATTCAAATTCAAGGAACCCTTTAAAAGTAGTTAAGTTTGGAGAGCTTGAGAGGCTTAAGAGCAGAAGGAATAAGCCTTTATATGAAACAGTATTGATTCTTATTAAACTTGATGAATCTGAAGTATATTTCAGAAATACCTCCTGTTTAGCATTGCAAGAGGAACTCTAAAGATGCTCTGAAAAGTTACTGCTACAACAATATTGACAGATCACTCTGTCTCAGCACTAATAGGCTACTTATTCATGAGCTGAAGATGAATATCCTGTTTTCCTGTGCAAGGAAGCAGCAAGCAGGCAGGTAAAAAAGCCCAGAAAAAATAGATTCCACAATACAGCATGAAGACTGACAACAAACTCATACCTTCCCTGCACAGTAATGACCACATGACCCTGACTGAAATTGTGAAACTCCACCAGGGAACTGAGTCAAAATTTTATCGTAATTTTGTAAGTGAAAATTCAAAAGTGATTGTGCTTTGTAGCAGGGGTAAAACCTGCATAAAAAAAAAAAAATTGCTTAAAACATGGCCCTATAGAGGGGCTGTAGTTCAAACTGAGATTTTGGACAAATAATAAGACTTGATTGAAGTGTAATAAGCATATGACTAGATGGCTGTCTCTCCCATAAATTCCGATACACTTTTGTTTTATCTGATATCATAGGACTGACATATCACCAGGTACCACTCAGATATACCACAGCTATTTGCCATTTAAAATTTATTAGGCCTTTTATAATATACGAAGACATGTTCCACACGTTAGTGAGGTTTCATTTCCTGTCTCTCAAAGTTTATTTACCTAAGATGCATCCTAAAATGTGTTTCAATTTTAAGAATTAAAAACCCCAGGGCTGATATTAACCTCATTGTGAGATGTCCCATTTGGAGCTAAAGGTTTCCTCAGGAAAAAAGGTCTAAATTAGGTAGCTGTTTATGTTTAGAGGCTGCTTTGGTTTTTCTAGAAGTACCACAAGAATCATATTTAATCACTTCTCAACTGGTAATTTTGCTTCCTTTTAATTGTGTAATTTTCTGAGTTGTACAACCAAATTTCATGATGGTCCCATCCTAGAGATTTTCTTGAGAGACAATCATTAACACTTGTCCAGCTGCGTCTCATTTCTCTAGGCACTTTTTGGTAATCTGGATACAATTCCTTGATGCTTAATTACATGAGTATAATTCTGGTCCTAATAGCTCATCTAGAAAACCAAATTAAATAATCATCAGTGTAAATCCTTAGGAAAGTATTTCTCTGTGAACAGACTGAGTGAGCAAGGCTCAAGTAATCGAAGTTTATCTGCAATGGTGTTATCATACATGATCCACATAGCTTTGGAATATTTAGATCTCTGAATTGATCAATTGTTCATTTTGCCTCTATTATGACTCAGCTTGCTTTTTGTCTCTCACAGTGCTGTCGTGATAAAAGGAAACAAATACTCATGCTTTAATGAATGATGAAGTTGTTTTTTTTGCCATCATTATTAGTCTTTCAACAGAAGTGAGGCAAGCTGGGCCAGTGAAACAATTGTTTATCGCTACTTCTGGTATGCTGAGATGGCTCTAGGTAAAACACATTTTGGTTTTGTTTCACCTGCTCTTGACTTATGCTCCGTATCTTAATCTGCAGCCCTGGAAAGAGTCCAAACCTCATGGAGCTTGATTCTGGAGAAAAGATTGTTAACTGGATAATGAGCTAACTTCTCTGATTCTTTTATTCACTCCTGTTACTCTGTTTTGATAGTGGGTTGGTACAGCAAAATGACACTGTGTGGCAGCTGGCTTGAAGAGTCAAACAGCTTGGATTTTTCCTCATGAAGGAATTTCAGTTAGATGTGCACAGGTGTAGTCACTCTAAGATACACACACATAACACATTCTCATGTTTTGTGACTCTTGAAACAGTACAAGTAAAGCTTGCAGCTTTCATCTGAGCAAAGGGGCTCTCTCACAGAATTGACATGACATGAAATTTTGCACAAGGATTGTCCTTTTGTACTAAAACGGGGATAAAAAGAAGTAGTAACCATTTTTGCAGCGAAGCATAGAAATTAATTTATTGGTGACCCTCTTGAGAATCTAGGTATGATTCAGTTAATCTCTGATAGATTTGGGTGATGATTCCCAAAGTCTTATTCCTAAATGTATTTTTAAATCCTGGTGGTTTCACCTAGCATTGGCTAAAACCAACTGTTGAGAGCAGTCATCTATGTTTTTGTGGTGATTTGGCAGCTGTGTTTGGAGGCACTCTTTTGCTGTTGCTTCCATCTGTCAGAACTAAGCTCAGTGCAGGTGATATGCTTAATACTCTGTCTCCTCTGTAAAATCATGAGTCTTTTTTCTGGGGTAGCTAAGGCTGTGTACCCCTAGAGATACAGGCCTGGGCTTAATCTGAGTCATCTCAAATGGCCTTGCTGTCCTAAATGGAGCTGCCCATGCATACGGGTAAGGTTATACCTAAATTCCTACAAAAAACTGGTTTGACCTGAACCACTGACAATATTCTGCAAGCAACAAATTTCTTACTTATCAATGTAAGTATCAACCCTGACTCATTATGGTTTCCTTTATTGCTATTTATTTATTTAAAATTAAAATTGCTCTTTCTCTTACAAATATCATTGCCATAAAAAAAAAAAGTGTTACTAATTGACCTGATAATGAATTCTGGGAGGCCCAACTTCTGGTAGAACCCCATAAATTAAAAGGTTTGCAATGTTTCAAAATTCCTTTGTCAGACACTGTCTTTATTTAAATTTATTTTATTTTCATACATTATTGCTGTCTGTACAAGAATGATGGATGACAGAGAATAACGTTCCCATTACCTTAAACTGTTACCCATAAATTTTCCAGAGATTTCTAATTAACATGGAAGTTTACTAGTTTGGGTTCATTGTGAGAGCCTGCTCATGGTGCTCTGTATTTCTACTAGAGCAGCCCAGAGGTCCATAAATCTTCACTGCTCTGGGATTCCCAATACGTCCCATTACCATGAAAAAGTGACATCTGATGCAAGAAGTGTAAATACTGTATAGAAGTTCAATAAAGTGTTTCATTCTTCACTGCTGAATTACAGTTTTATGGCCCATAAATAAAGCCAAACAAGGAAAACTAAAATATGAGGAATGGTTGTATGTCACACATGTTATCTGGAATGAAATCGTTTTTACTGTGGTGACAAATGTCTTCCCTTCAATTTGCATTCATGTCTTGTGTTATGCCACTCTAAGGGCAGATGCTTGATGTTGTTATAAATGACCTCAAAGAGTAAAATGATAGATTCTGGTATCATCCAAATTTTCATAGGACAAATAATAGACTGGGCTAGAGACCAAGGGATAAAGTTTGAGAAAACCCAGTATTTTTTAGGAGTCAACTTTATATAGTAAAAATAAATTAGGATCTTTGGAAAACAAAACACAACCACCTCCTCCCCTTCCCATCCAGAAAAACAGTACAAATATTCTGAAAAGATTTGTTTTGTTCAGCATCAGCCCATGATAGGTTTTGTTGTAGTGATACATGAATTTTCCTAATTCAATCACAACAATAATCGCTTCGCAAAAGATGTGATGACTGAACTGAAAAGGATTTCATAGATCATCAAATCCAAACTGCTGTGCTAGACATATTGGCATATTAACCTATTTATAAATGTGCCAGCTCCATCAAAACTGGTTAAGATGTCTTCTCCTTTTACCTGCATGGGTAGAACATTCTGGATATGCATTTGTCTCATGGAGGGTCCACTCTGTGCTTATTTACAGCCTGGTTATATACATTGACTCTTCAGTCTGCACTGCATTTAAACAGCTGTTTTCTCCCTCCAGTGTTCTTAAACCAGTGGATTCATATACAGCTTTACAAAGACTAGTGGCATTTTTTCTCTTTTTTCTGAATTTTGTGGGTTTTTTGTGGAGAATGACATTCATTCCTCTGATCATCTTAGCCTTTCTCTGACCTCAGTAGACTGAGTACATTATAAAAACATGTAACTGAAATTTGTAATCTTAATTATAGGTAAGGTATTACAGAGGTATTACATGGTGATTTGACTTCTTCTTCTATGTGTGATGTGTCATAGCATTTCATTTGTCTTTTTTATGTCTGTAGTTACGGTTCATGGTCCTTGAAGTCTGTGTTACCAGGCATTCCCAGCTACCGAACTCTGGGATTAACTCTATAATCCACATCCCTTGGTAGTCTTTGGTAGAAAGTTCTGTTATGTTCCAAGACTTAGTCTGATGAGACCTAAAGTTACCTTTCCTTTCCCAGATGAAAGGAGAGCAAGCCCAAGTGGACAGGCAGAAAGAGATGCAGTGCGCTTTGATCATGTTCTCGACAGCCAGAGCTGTAGGCTGCAGAGTCTGGGATGCCTATGCTTATATTGTGAATTATTTTATTGATTTTACTGAATTTATCTTACATTCTCTGTATTTTTATTGTTGCCATATTTTGTCATCACTTCACAACAGTATGCAACTTGTTGTGATTTGAGTAGGTGGTCCCATCTTCATCAGTCAGAAGTACAGGTGAAAGATTGAGTGAGCTAGTTCTGTTATTGCTGGCTAGATATGAAATAGTTTTAAATCTGCCTCAGTCAATGTGTTTCCTTTCCTTTTCCTCTTTGTGTTTCTGGGCTCAATTGGAGTAACAGAAGATAGTACAGGTGGCATTTTTTGGAGGTGTCTCTTTACATCTGGAACAAAGATTTAGAATTAAGATTACTTCATTTGAACAAAATGACTTCTTCCTCAGAGATTACACTTATTCTTAGTATTTCCTGCATAACTGTGGAAGGAGCTGCTCCAAATACCCCAGTGTGCTACTGGTCTTGGTTAACAGGAGACACCATAATTCTAGCAGCTGTCTCTTCACTAAATTTACAGGTTAAATCAAGAGACAGTGCATTTGGCTTACATACAAGATTGAGGTCAAGGCATATGTGCTCTGTTCTCATTCCTGCCACAGATCTGCAGGGTAAGTGTGAGTCAGACTCTGCCCTTTAGTTTCTTTGTCAATAAAACTTATATACACATAATCAATTTAACAGTCCCTGACACCTTGTAAGTTGATTTCAGCTGTGGCCTGTGCCTCAGGGGTTTCAAACCAAGTGACATGTTCAGGTGTATTTGGCAATGTTGCAAAAATGTGGTAGTTAATATACTAAGTCGGTGAAAGATAAAAGAAATGAAATATATTCTGTATGTTCCTTCAAGTTCAGCAGCTGAGAGTCAGAGAAAATGGGTTTTTTAAGGTTATTTGCAGAAAGTCTTATCTTCTGGCAGACAAACCGGCCGTACCTGAACTGAAAGGCTATAACCAGTTATCTGGGGTTTCGGAATCAAAAGGGTTAGGAGCAGTTCTGTATTCCACTTTTGTTGAGTGTCTTATTCCTTTCCTCTTTCAGGAGTTTTTCAGCTTCCCCCTAGGACCAGGAGCACTAATGTGCCACCTTCTCCTCATTGTTCACTGCCAGGAGGGTAACGAGGCCTGACTTGGAAATGCTGTGCGAGTGGCAAGCAGCTGAGCAGTCTGACTCAGGGTATTGCTGCATACAGCACTGTAAATCTGGCAAACCTAATTACGCTCAGAGGGATAATGACAACTCCATATGGGATGGAAAACTGTTTGCATGTAGGTTTTGCTTCTTAACTCTTCTGCTCTTCCTGCAGTTAGTAGGCAGGCAGCAGCCTCCAAAGCTAACAGCAATGCTACTGCTTGTCCAGCTGGCATAGAAGATTTAACATCACATGAGCCAGCTGGCTATCTCCTTGCCTCTTTTCACCTAAGAGACTGAAATATGTCATCCTTGAGATATGACCAGACTCCTGGAACTCACAGCACTTTCTGGGAAAGAAACAGTGTTATTAGTACTCTGTATAAGTTTTCCTTCAGAATTATATAAAATACTAAATATACGTATATGCATATTTATATGCTTTATCTATCTATGTTCATGCACAGATGTTAAAACTAAAATGTATACCAAGGAAACTTTAAGCTTACAAATAGATATACGGAAAAAGAACAAGGAAATGAAGAAACAAGGTATTAAGTTTTCATTTTGATGTGACTGCCTTACTTCCACTACCCTGCATATGTGATCATTTTAATTATCAGTTGGATTGTTTAAATATGCAGCCAATATTATTCTGCACTCAGAGTCATTGATACTAGGAGGATCACAGTATTTTCATTTCCTGTATTTTAGGATCTAATTTATTATTCTTCGGTATGGCACTAGTGGTTTTTTGGTAGTTATTTTCCTTTCCCTAGTAAATACAAATATACGGAGAAAGATAAAAATGGCTTTTTTAATATCATTGTTTTATAAGTAGCCCTGCTAGGCTTTGAAAGTCATATCTGGAACAATGAATTGAATGGGACATTACATTTACTGATGCTGCTGTTTGGCTGAATTGCAATTTTGCAGAGGCAGCAATGTATCAGGCTGAGCCATGAATCTTTCCCAAGAGAATGTAGGATTTAGAGATGACTGAAAATGATAAAAACACAGAGAATTCCATCTATTTGGGTGTGATACAAGGACAATATTGGTAATATCTCATAAAGGTACAGATGCTTCTTTTGATGTAAATTGCTCCAGCCAATCCTGACAAGCTGCTTTTTAATAGCATGGAAATTGAAAGCACTTATTTTGCATCTCCCCTTTTGGCTGTTCAAAACTTAAGAAATGCTCGAATGAAATAATTTTAAAATTATCCAAGCTTGCAAAAATGAAATTAAAAGCATGACATAGAAGCGCTTAAAAAAAGTTCTAATTGTGGATTCTTGTCTGAAAAGCAGATGTGGCAGAAAGCTCTAGCAGTGGTCTGAGATGCCTACAATGCAGAGGTTTATTAAAAGCAGCAGAGGAAAACCTTTACCTCACACAAGTAAGGGATGCTGTTAATCCACTGAATACCTACTCTTGGTGGCACTGAGTGACTTTGTTTATATTGGGTAAAGCAAGAAGGCCTGGATTCAAATAAGCTTTTAAATAAGGCTAAGTATTTGTTAGTACAACTTTCTTCCAGCGTAACGAATGAGGATTGTGGCAATGAAAGCATTGGATTGCACCTATTTATTGAATATTAACAATCAGCAAAGGTAAGACTTAGAGTAATTAAAATAGTGGGCCTACAGATATTAGGTTATTACAGTCTAAACTAGTGTACTGTTACGTTTCTTGCTCCATCAGTTTTATTAGAATTATGTCTACAGTGTTGCCTGATGGCTATAACTAGGTAACTGCTCCTGGCCATTAATCGAAGGCGGAGGCTCTCAGAAAGGATCTCAAAGGTTATCAGAGTCTGTTTGTGCCAAGGCTGTTCATCACGCATCGTTCAGTGCTCTCACCTGTTCTGAATATCTGTTACCTGCTCCGTCACTTGGGATCTGGGATCCATGTCTTGGAATTCTTAGGAATTATGCAACATCCTTTTTTATGGATGGCATCCAAACATGAGACATCTTACTTAGCATCAAAGAGCTGGTGTTATGAATAATATATGTTTAGGATGCTGAAAATCAAGCAAAATAGATCATATGTAATTCCAAAAAAATGTCTCAAAGGCCATCATATAAGACTGTTTTATAAGCTGACTTGGAAACTCTTGTCTACATTGTCAAACCTATAAAGATAGGGTGAAATAAATAAATAATGAAATGGCCTACTTAAGGTCTTTGCGTCTTTTGCAAGTTTTAAATGCTTTCACTGGAGGCAATGCTTAAAGTTGCTTAACACCTGAATTATTTGCAGTAGTTTTTCAGCTACAGCATCCTTTAAAGGCATCTGCAGAAATACATCCAGGAATGCATCCAACCATGGATCTGGAGATCTTTGACGCTAAGTAAGATGTCTCATGTTTGGATGCCATCCATAAAAAGGGATGTTGTGCAATTCCTAAGTTCTAAGACTTCCAAACCATGGATTGCATTGTTCTTTTTAAACCTTGTAAGTGAAATATGTTGTTGGAGGTGTCTTCCCTGAGGATTACTGGCAAACACATTGTATTTATGGGGGTGCTAGAGAATTTAGATGGTACTAAGGATGTCTCTTTCATTTTAATTTGTCTTTGTACATGGTTTATAACATCCCCCCAAATTACTTCTTGGTGTGCAATTCTTCATGCTTGTTCTACTCTCAGAAGTGGGTTTTTATTCAAAGGATTTCAAAGAAGAGCGTTTTAGCTCCAAGTGAGCTGGGCGTGAAAAAGGATTGTTTTGACACACTTTTATGCTCTGGTTGCTCCAGAAGCATTTAAATCTGAAAACTGCAATTGTGATGGGTAAGTCTCAGCCTCTTAGATAAGGCGCTATAAGCACTCAAAAACAACATTAAAAGGACATGAAGGTTGCAAAGTTAAGTGCCTGCCAAAAAACAAATTAGGAAATGATAGAATGAACATTGATAGTGAATCTTTAATTCAGTCCTGCTCTAGGTTATGACAATTTTGGGGAGACAATGTACTATTTTTTTCATGTACTGTCTTTTTCTCCCCTGATATTGTCTTTCCTTACTGGGTCTCTCTTATCTCGTTTGTCTTTACACATACAGTTTTCTCACCCAGTAATTCTTTGCTTTATCCTTCCACACCTCTCATTTCTAGTACACCCCTAACATTTCCTTGCCTCACATTCTTACTTCACCTTCACTCCTGAATGTCTCTGCCTTTCTCTTCTTTTTTTCACTCTTATGTTTTTTCACTCTTATACTGTCTTATGTCTTTTCCTGCTGTTGGCCAATAAAAATAAAACGCTAAGGAATGACAATGACAAAATCCACATCATACTTTACATGTCCTTAAGGTGTAGAGAACTGATTTCTGTATGAGAATATGTTTGGAAGTAAATTTTTGGAGAAAAATTTGGCCAAAGTCAGGTGTCTCCCATACTTTTTTCTTGCTGGTCGTTTTGCCATGCCATGAACTTTGGGATTTCCAGTGGGGTTCAGTTTCTTTATTTCAATTAAAGATATGCTGAGTTTTCCAACCCAGTGTTTAAGATGAAGTTAAGATGTTAGAAAGGTCTTTTGGAGGATGCTATCTAGAAAAAAAATCTGAGGCAAAAAATATAGTTGGTATTCCTCTCATGTATTTGTATTTCACCAAATACATGTGAGCATGCTAATTTTGCATGCAACTGCTCTGTGAAGCCAAATGATCCTTCCACTCTTTCACAGTTCTCCATCCTTTCCCTCTGTCTTTTTACTAAACCGACTTTTTCTGTGTACTCTTAAATTAGTTTATGCCTTTGGGAAATGTTACTCTGTGTGTGTGGCATCAAGTGGAACAAACCCCTGAAGGTTCAAGGGGCATCGCTGATCTGTGCTCTGTACTCCTGCTATGCCTGGAGATCAGCGTGCTGGGAGGTGTGAGCACACTGAGCAAACCAGTGAGCCTGGCTCACTGGGTGAATTTTAACTTTAATTTAATTTGGAAACTTCCTGAGCTTTCTCACTGATACTGCAAAGAGCTAACTTACGTTCTTAATTTTCTACACTGTAAGTAGATCAGGCTAATTTGTTCCCCAGCTGTTTAATTTGCAAAGGGGGCTGTCATTCTGTGTTAAATAAAACTGGAAAAGATGGAGCCCAAGGAAGATCTGTGTAATGGTGAAAGTTTGTTCCAGTTCAAAGCTGCTGTTGCTATTGGGTGTGATCCAAAAACTCTTGATGCCAGATGTAACGCTTCCATTGATGCAATCAGATTTCAGATCAGGACTGGTGTACAGCCCACTACTCCTTTAGCTACTGCTCTGGTACCTGATTCTCTGGGAGGATGAGCTGTGCCAACAACATTTAGAGAAACTCCACTCCTACTTGCCCTCTCCTTAGTACTATATGCAAGAGATGCACACTCTCACTTGTATAATTCACTCAGTTTCTCCCCCCAGGCATGTATTTTTTTTTTTTCTTTTTAAGCCTAGCCTTGCTTTTCATTTGTTTTCCTCAGGCCAGATATGCATGGTTTTGTGTAATTTTATAGGTGTTGTGGACCAGATCTAGGTGACCCTCACTGCCCCTAAATCTGAATTGCTAGCTCATTCAGCCAGAAACTGATTTTTGGATGGTCTCTTTGGACTCATTACTTGAGCCTGGACATGCTTGGTGGCCCCATCATTGGTACTTTCTATACTTCTGCATTAAAAATAACAAAACAAAACAAAACAACAACAAAGAAAACCCCACCAAAAAAACCCCTCAAAAAAACAAATCCAAAACACAAAACCTCAAAACCCCCCAAAACAACAACAAAAACAACAAAGAAAGGCAAAGAAAAGAAAAACCACCCAAAAAGAAAGAAAAAGAAAAACAGAGAATATTATTGTGTGTTAGAGATTTAAGGACCAAATCATGGTCTTGGCAAGCCCCGTCAAAGCGTGGCTGGCCCTGGGGCTGAGAGAAGCTCCCTGGTGGAGAGTTTGAAATTGGAGGTCTCCTGTTTGACTGCACTTGTCAGGGAAATGTGCCTCATTGGACAGTCTCATAGCTGAATTGATTTCTCAGTTGTCTTATGATTCATATTGCCCTTTGGTGTTGCTGATCATACTATTTTCTTCTTTGTTTCATCTGCCTGCTTTTTTTCTGGCTTTATCTGTCTCTGTGCTGCTAAAACTTCCCATTTTCTCTTCCAATTTACTTTTAGAGGGAACAATATGGAGACCCCTGTCAGATAATCTGTCTGCTGGTTAAAAAATGCTGCTGCCCTTAGCTAGGCAATCTCTTACATCAGCTCAGTGGGCAAAGACACAAAAATACTTCTCTTGCTGTCAGAAAAGAGCAAATATTTAACTCTTTCCAATATGCAAGGGTTTTTCTGTGATTTTTAGCAATTGTTGATAACAGATTAGCAGCTATGGCAAAACTTTGTTTTTATGGACTGTGTACTATTTTGGGTTCTGTGCTGGTGGGTGAAGAATGCTGGTATAAGTCACTTTTCTATTCTGAATCTCTTCTCCCACATATAAAGGGAGAATAAAAATGCTGGCTGCCTTTCCTATATCCTTTGAAATCCACTGCTGAAAAATGTTACTTTAAAGTTGGACATTATGGTCTATAATTATAATCAAATCCATATGAGCATTATGCGTGAGAAGGCAGCCTGAGAGCATATATGGTTGTGAGTGTAAAGAAAGCAGGAAATTCCTGCTGCTGCTGCAGACAAGTGACACTGGAGGCATTTTTAAGTACAGATATTAGCCATTTATTGTGTCAGTAAGGCAGAGAACACGGGGAGCTGCAATGCTACTTGTTAAAATTCCTTCCTGTATTTAATTTTTCTGCCTTGATTTTGCATTAGCATAATCCTTTGACCTAAATATGAAAATATTAGCAAAGGAATGAAAACTGAAATCAGTTTTCAGAGTTGACTGTCCTGCTGTACTTTGAGAATGGCATTAGTTGGTGGAGGTGGGGGAGGGCAGTAGGAATTATTCCACATGAAAATCTAGAATTATACATCAGAACCAAATTTATTTTTTGAAGATACAAATTTTTATTTGATTTTTACAATTTTTACTTGCGTTGAAGAATTCTCTCCTGGATTATGAGAACCTTGGAAGTACTTTTGGGCATTTAGTTATTTCAGGAAATTCTATCTAAACCATCTTCTTACTGACTTACAAAAGTAAAAAAGGTTTTGTTATCTCAAACAAATGCACATTGTTACTGTTGATTTTTAACTTGTGAACATACCCAAAGCATGAAGTATCAAATGTGAATCTTTGTTATTTTGTTATTTCAGGTATGTGAATTGGATAGATCAGCATGCAATCCTGTAGGTGAACAATGTTTCAGATCTACCTCCAAAACTCCAGCTGCTTCTTTTGCTATTCTCACTTCCCTTGCTGATCTTGCCTGGATACCTCAGGACAGTCCAAGGACATGACAAGCTGCTGAGAGACCTGCATTATAAAGATAGGTTCATCAAAATGAATGTCTTCTCCCTTGCTAGATTTTTATTTTCGTATTTATTAGTTCAAATCCCTGGCATCAGTGCAGTAAATTTAAACCCCCTCAAATCTCTTGACTTCATTTAATACCTGTTACAAAGAATACCCTGATATGATTTTTCTTTAAAAAGGAAATGAAGGAATGTCTTTATTGTAACTGTAACGGCTCAAGCTCCTTTGTTAAAGGAGAAATGAGGTTGCAAATTGCATGATTCATCAATCTGGAAATGCTTGTTCAACCTAGTTCTGTTCTCCTATTTGTCTGCATCATGACACTGGCTTATAGCATTTCACTGCCCTTGTATAAAAGCTCAGAACAAACACTTGTTTACAAGTGAAGTAGATTACACTCAATATATACCAAGATAGTAAATTGAAGCTGTGACTATTTTTTTTCTAAACTACAACCCTTTCTTGCTACTGAGAGTAATAATAATAATAATAATACAGTGACTACAAGGTAAAACTAGCTTCTTGAGGTCTTGAAAGAGTTGTGGCCATATTGTGTTACATACTTCAAATACACCTGAGGAAGTGTTGTGAATTTCCCTGAAAGAGGATCAAGCCTGGCAGGGGAACAGAGCACAACCAGACTTGTTAGAACACCTCTTATAAATTTGTTTTTTATTAGTAGACTTGAGATTTTAGTGGCAGAAAGCTATTCCCTCTATTAATTCACTTATTCTTTTGTGCAGGTCACACGTGCACACAGCTTGAGCAGAAGTGAGAGGCCAACCCTGCAGTACACGTACTCAGAAGTGGATGGTCTTCCTGGGTACAACTGTGCTTTCTAGAAAGGTGTTTGGAGGCTCCTCTGAGGTACCTTTCATCAGGAGGTGTGTGTCACACCAGTAGTTTCTCTCTGCATGCAGCAGCCCATTTCCTCTTTTGACATGGCCCAAGTTATCCCATCACTGCTTGATGGACACATTCATCAGCCTCTTTTCGTCTTCAGTTTACCAGGTCTTGGGGGACTTTGCATGTGCTATTGCATGGCACATACCTTTCTCACTGTTTTCTAGTGATGGTCCCTCCCTGCACAGCTGTAGGCCCCTGCTCCCCCTTCAGGGATGCTGGTGCAGAGGGGTTTTTGTGGCAGGAGCAGCACTGCTGTTGAGCCATCAGCTGTTACTGAGGGAGACAGAATGTGCGTGGGAGAAAGGAAGAAATGACCCTGTTGTGTAGGTGGGGAACTGGGCTACAGCATTTTGCTGATTTGCCTCACCCCTGGCAGGAAGCCGGCAGCAAGGCTGTGAACTGAGTCCGGGGTGTCTGTGTCCTTCTGGCTCAGCCTTTCACTCTCAAGAACAGCTGTCTCTGCAGTTTTCAGCTCCTGTTGCTCTTCTCGCCCTGCTGCAATATATAGAGTTACAGCATACTTGATTTCCTGGATACACTGACATTCTGGAATTAGGCTCCAAGGTCTGAGGAAAACCTCAAAATATTTGAGATTAAGTTTCTTGGGCTTGGTCGGCACACTTACTGGGACTCAGCCTGAGGGGTTTCTTCCTCTGAATGAACTAGAGACATTTCTTCTAGTCTTTGTTCCTCAAATTGTGAATAGAAAAGGATGAGCCCAAAGAGATGTGTCTGAGGAGAACTGTTGTCTAGAAGAGTCTGTTTTCCCTGTGACTTTTTCCACTCCACACATCTAATGTATTTAGAAGAAAGAACAGCTTAAACATTTGCAAGAAATTAAATCCAAAAGGAAGTCTCAAAATGTTTAGGAGAAGGTATTGTTGAGGCTGCAATTCACCATAATGTGTTTTGCAGGAGTTACTTTGCTTTTTTCCACTCTTCCCCTGCCCAAGTGCTGAAAATAACAGTTGACAAATCCTTGTTTTTATTTCACACTAGATATTGCTAATATTTCTTTAGACAGCACTGAAAATTGCACTTCAGGGTTGTTGTGGTGTCAGGATTAGATTCTGCTGAAGATCTGAGTCATGACCAGGCCTAGCATTGTAACTCATGTTACTTTTCTCTAGCTCTTTTTTTTTTTTTTCAGTCTCTGAAAGTTCATTAGCTTTTATAGAGGAAAGACTATGTAAAATTTCTTTCACTTTTAGGTAAATTCCATTCATGGAAATCACGGAATCTAAAGCCCAGAAATTCCTTTAAATGCTGGAGTTATTCTTCACTGAATCGTCTTAGTTAATTACTGTCATATTTAAACAATGTTTTGGTTCACCGAAGACCATTAAAATACACTTCAGGTTAGACCAGAATATTTAGAAAGACTTGACAGAACTCTTTCTTCAACCTCCTTTACACTGGTGGAAACAATTTCATTTGAAATTCCTAGTCTTAAAAATACTCTTGAGACTCACACTCTCTTTTCCTGATAGACTTAGGAGTGATTATATTAATAAAACAAATAAGCTTGTGGCTGTAAACCATACCTACATGGAGGACATTATTCAAACCAAGAATGGATTGGATAATTAAACTCCATGTAATTAACTGAATGGGAATGTCTCCTTGAAATACAAGGGTGGGATGGCCTCTGTATTTGGTAAATAAACAGTCTATTGCTGGCACTGACCAGAGGCAAATAATAAAATAAATTTAATACAGGTATCTTTCCCTGAAACTAACCTTCACTTTTTATCCCTGTTTGAATTTAATCTTACTGGTTTTGAATATGACACTTGTATCAAATTGTTCTCTTGTTTCTACATGAAAACCCACTGGACATTCTGGGAATTTAAGGAAGGGAAAATGATACTGGAACTTTTCTGACCACGAAGTATGCAGTAATGTTTTGGTTGTCAGATGAAACACGTTGGAAAACTTAGGCAGATGTATTTTGGGTTAGGAAAATTGGTGTCTTCACCTAAAAAGAAAAAAAAAATGTTTGTATTCATTTTTGGAGCTTGAAAATGAAACAAGGTCCAGGCTATACTGAAAGGTTTAGCAAATTCATGTCAGTTTAGAAAACTAAAGAAATATAGTTACAAGGGAGCTCTGTGATTATTTTTTCTTGTGCAATTCAATTGGGAGTCATCACTCAGGAAAGTCATATGATCAATAAAGTCTTGTTCTGTTTAATTATTATAGAACAACTTGACAAACCTCTGAACCAATTTCCCCACACTGCCTCAAACTTGGAATAGATTGAAAAAGAGTGAAGTTGATTTAATGCATAGCTACAGAAGAGAAGCCAGAAATGGAAGGAGAAATTTGGAACAGTTCTGTCAAAACCCTTGATCATGCAAAACAGGTTAGTATTAGTCTATTTGGAAATGTTGAGATTATTTTTAGTGCTGGGACTAGATTTGTTTAAAGGCACAATCAGTACGTGTAAGTGCCTTACCTCCTTACTAATTTTTGTGTGTTGAAATGGATTACTGGCTGCAATTCAGGACTGTGTAAATCTGTGGAAGACTGTATTTGTATTGGGGTCCTGAGGGCACTGACAGGCATTAGTGACAGGTCTTACCTGGAGCTTACACCCATTAGGGTCTTTATCCCCCTGCCCTGGGGTGCTCCGGGGGAGCTCTGGTCTCTAGCACAGCTGCAGGGATGCCCTGCCTGCCCACAGATTCCCTTGTTGTAGAGCTCAGCCTGTGCCCTGGGGGCTTGGCTAGAGCTTGGAGCTGCCTAAACACCGGTTGGACCAGGCTCCTGTGTCAGGATGTGTCCTGCCCCCAGCTCAGGGTGGTGGACAGGCCCTGGCTGGTGGGACTGCCCACCTGGTGTTAAAATTCATCATATTCTGCAGACTTGTCTTTCAGTCCATTGGCTTCAGAGAGATGTTTGAATTAGACAACAACAACCTAACCACTAAACAATTAGTGCTAGATGAGTAGGAGTACATCCATAGTGAAAACAGGATTTCTCCTTCTCTAAGATTTCACATTATTTGAAGGTTTTTTTTTACCTAATTCTCTTTCCTGAGCTTGGGCTGTTTCAAAGACTTTCTTGCAGGACTCTTCTATTATAGATCTTCATTGCCCATTTTCTAAAGGCCAGATATAATCTCTTCATCTGCCTTGTGTGGTTATTACTGCCTGCTGCAGCAAATCAGCACAGCTTTAGCAGCTTTAGATGGATATCTATGTAATCTCTTCACGGGCTGGCCAGCACAATCCCACTATTCCAGTAGAGTGATCCTTCGTATTCATCATGTGAATATTCAAGTGCTCAGATTTCCGTAATGGAAGTGCCGAGGAGAGATGATAATGACCTTCAAGGAAAGGAAACATTAATCTTTGGTTTTGAGGTATTTGCTGAAAACTTTGAAAATAGTGTGTCTATTTGATTTTAAAATTTACATGTTGAAACATAGTTGGCTATTTACATGAATTGGAGAGTGTGGTCAATAAAGTAGCACTTGTGTGAGGGAAGTTGCTGTGTAAATTAATTACAGCTAATTAAGGAATAGACAAAGTATATGATAATGGATCCTAATGCCACAAAGTTAATGAGAATTTTGTCATTGATTTCACAATGGTCTAGACTTTATAAAACACGTCTGTCTTACAGAGAGAAAATTTTCCTCGTGTAGGCCAGTTTCATGTTGTTACACATTTGCTGAACTTTTTTTTAGCGATTAAGGATGTATGAAAAGTTAAATACAAAACAAAAATTTCCAGAATGTGACAGTTGTCAGATTTTGCTTTGTTCAATCCTTCTTCTTTTCCTGCTGGCAGTATCAGTTAGTATCACTAGCTCTCTGTGGCTGAAAAAGTCAATCTGATTGATGTCACACAGTTCAGTCCAGAGAAAAGTCTGCAATCAAAAACCTATCACAGTTATACAATGAGTCAGGGGACTTAAGAATGAAAATACTAAACTTGCTATTTGTGAGTGAAAGAGTGATATGCAAAAAAGTGCCTTCTACTTAGGGAAGAAACTGTAGGTTTCTTAATGGTGCTTTTAATTGTAAATGTTTGTTCCAAATCAATATATATATTAGAAATATCAAAAATTCTATAAAATTTGAAGATTCAATTATCTCAGATCAATAGGGGTATAAAAATAAGCACAGTCAATTAACATGCCTTGTTTTTATTGCACAAGAGAAAATTTTCTGGTTTTTTTGTGGATTTGGGAATTTTTTATGTTTTGTTTTGGTGAACTTCAGACCTTCGGATTTGTCAGAGTACAAATCTGTGAATATTTGATAAAGAAGAGAGATGTTACATGGCCCAAGGTATAAGTAGACTTCTCATTCTTCTTCAATTTTCATGCCTAATTATATTCCTGGACATCATAATAAATTTAACAAAGCCTCTGGATTTTTAACTGTGGTCACTTACTCCTCAGATCTGCAGAAACTTGTCTTACAAAGTTCAGACTTTTTAAATACAACCACCAATAATTCTATATTCCGAACCCCAGCCTTGGTAAAGAATATAGAATTATTGGTGGCTGTATTCAAAATGTCTGAGCTTTATAAGACAGGTTTCTGCAGATCTGAGGAGTAAGTAACCACACATGGACATAGGGCTGAAGAGGAAATGTAACCCATGAAAAGAGTGAGAAAAGTAGTGGCTGCAACAATGAGGGAATTCCTTGGTTCTTATCACACTGAGTGGAGATGTGGGAAGAATGGGCTCTGAAAATGCCAAGATAAACAAAAAACCAGAGGGACAAACAGTTAATTCCTCAGGAAAATCAAGTCACTGGGGATATTTGCATATACAAACATTGGTCTCATGGGGTTATATTTTCATATTTGTAACACAAGAGAATAACCACCACTTGAACTGAGAAAGTTGCTCATATCCTGTGGTGGAAGAATCAGCTCCAGGCATCAGCTCTAGCAAAATTTACTTTTGTTAGACAAATAAAATCCACATTAGCTGCCAAATAAAAATCATTATCACATGAATTTCTATTATGCTTGCTCCGTCTCTGGTGTATGGAGTAGATGCTAGTAACTCATCTCACATAAACTGCCCAGCATGTGGCTGATAATGGCTTTAGGCTTGTGCCAGGCAGGATCACAATGTGTAGAAAAGTCACATCTCTACTCTGTGTATTGAACCACTCTTGAAACCACACCTCAAAACCACAACTGTCATTCAGCATCCTTCCTACAAGATATTCTTGGTCTTCTGAATCCACTTACAGCAGTCATTTCACCCTTTGGGTCTTCTTCGAGCAATTTAATTTATAAAACAAACCAACAGAACATACTGTGGGTGCTTTTATAATTTCTGGGTTTTTTTTCTTTTTTTTTCAGTTAGATTTATTTTCTGCAGTATATTACTATCCATACAATGCAGAGCAGTACAATTGTAAGGCCAGAGGGCAGCGAAAAGTCAAATTTTTCTCTTGTGTGCAGTTTTTTTACTTTTGCAGTTCAGATCCCCAAAAGGAAAGGTATGTTATTTGTCTTTCTCTTGTATTTAATGCTAAATGTAGTCTGCTGTGCAGAGGTGGGTGCTACCATTTGGGGTGCCCATTTCAATTTATGTTACAACTACTCAAAAATTATTTACCAACTGCTGGGAAATGATGTAAAACCCCCATATTCATTCCAGAATATGAAGAGATTCTCCAAGTATTCCTCTCATTCATTTAAAAGGGCTTCCTTATTTATCTTTGTTCCAACAAGACCAGAAATAAAGTTGGTCTGCGTGTGTCCTATTTCAGAGGCTGAGCAATGCTGGAGGGACTAATTTTTCTGCCTGCTGTAGCTCTCTCGCTTGTTCTTTTAGCCAGATGTCAAACAGAAGACTGAGAAAAACTTTAGATGCTCTCAAGAATGATGGTAATAAGGGAAGATGATAGAACATAACTGGATTGCACTCTTGCAGCTGAATTGCTATTGATTTTAGAGAGTGTAAAATCTTATTGCAAGGCAGGCATCTCTCCCGCCCTTGGCGATGCTCTGCCACCTGCCTGCACAGGGCAGGGCAGTACCTCAAACGGCTTTGCTTTTTCCAAGGAGATGGCTTGTAGCAGGAAATGCTGCCTTGTACAAACCTGGTTGTTATCATTTGTGTCTCTGATTAGTCCTTCTCCTATTGCAACCTTTAGGAGACATTATGTCAACTTCAGCTGTTTTGCATTAGAGCAATGCAGTGAGGGCTTTGTATTCAATATAACATTGTAGCACTTATTTTCATGGTTATGAGGGTTCTGTTGTAGATAAGTAAGATACAGTCCCAACCTAATAAAGTGGGAACTAATATGAGCCCAGAGCATATTTCAGAAGCAGTTGAAATAGAATTCAAATATTTTTTATTTTTGATATGATTTTTTTTCTTTCTTACCTTTCACTTGCAGACTCTTTTCCCAAGAAAATTGTATTTTTCTTACTTAATTTCATTTTGCACATAAGGAAAGAACATAAAAGAAAATATTTTTGCCAATGATTTGCCTGTTTTCCCTATAGACAAAGAATTTTACAAGAAAAAAAGAAAAAAGAGGAATTCATTCTTTATCAAGAAGATACAGCATACAGTTATTAATTATTGTACAAATTTTACAGCTTATCTGTACTGTTCAGCTGCAGCAAATAATAGTGGCAAAGTTGCATTTTGTATGGCTTTATTCCTGTAAAGGATGTAGGACAAAGGGAAATGATGGTATTTCTGGTTTAATTTTTATATGACAGCGTACAAGCAATGTATGTTGTTCTAAATTGTTTCTTGGAATGGGTCCATTTTACTAGAAGACCCTTGTGTTAAAAGATTTTTTATTTTTTTTGCTGGATAGCCTATAGATGTCTCATAAGCATATTCATGTCCTTTAGTCTTGAGAAAATATTTGTTTCCAGGCTGTATTAGCACAAATTGTTTTTCTGTGTAGTGTATATATCTGCATAACTAAGGAAATATGTCACAAATAATTCTACAGGATGTAGCTTTCATTTCCTTCTGTAGTGATATCAAACAGCAGTGTAATTATGAAGAACACTGTGTAAGGATATCTTTAACTTGCAAAGACAAGGTGTCACATCTAATACAGAGCAAATCTAATAGGGTAATACAGTACGACAGCAGAGAGTTCAGACTCTGCATGCTAAGTTTCACGTTGGGATATGTATTGGAACAAAGCAGGAGACACAGTTCAGGGAGCAGAAGTCTTGTGAGATTTATAAAGATATAAGTATAAAAATTATATTCTCCTGTCCTTTTGTTTTTTATGTTAGCAAAACTCTGGTGGCCTAGAATCTGAATTGTTTCCCAGATATCTTACTGTTTTATTATTAAACACCACGACATCAAAAAAGTAACTGGCTTTCATCTCCTACTTGTGTAGCCAGCTACTAGATTTTGTTAACCATGTAGGTTATCTTCACCTTATCTTCACTTGTGATGTAAATGTTTATTGCATTTTTGTGATGCAAAATAAACACTGCATTACACATTTGTTTTTCCTTTGTGATGTAAAGTAATATCACAATAAAAATCTAGAAAGTTTGGGTGATCTGACTTTTCAAGGTCTGTCTTGGACTGCTCTCAGTGAGGCTTTGCATGTGATCAGTCTGAAATGCTGTCTCTGGCAGGCTTCAGGAGCTCCATCATAGATTCAAAAGGTTTCTGCTCCTGGGATAACCTCAGTGATGCACAGCTGAAAGAATAATTTGTATTGTCATTAACAGATATGAATTAGGGAACTTACGATGCAGGCATTTAGGAGGATAGGGAAATATGAAGCAGATAGATGCTTGAAGAGTTTGCATTGATTAAGTGCAGTGACAGTTGATGTTCCTCTGTTCAAGGACCAATTTTATGCAGTTCAGCAGGATAGATAAACTTGAGATAAGCTATTTTTACATAATATATACTGTTCATTAAGGATGAGAAACTTTCTTATTTTTTCAGACAGTCATATCTCAGAGATACCTTGTGAGTCAACACAATTCTTCGTTGTGGATGATTTTTTATCATGCTTCTAGTTAAAGCATTCAGTATTAGCAAGGCAGGGAAGGTATCCCAAACAAGGCTCATAACAATATTTTGGGAAAAGTAGTGAGTGAAAGGCTGTTTGCAGGGTTACTTGTCGATAGAAATCATTGGCACAAAGGGAACAAGGAAGTAATGTTAACACTTTTAAAGGAATGTGTGCCAGCACTTTATAGCAGAGTCCAACTCTCCTGTAAGTAAATTGTTCTTTTTTACTAGAAAAGAAACGTGATCCCCACGTAGAACACTACCAGTCAGGAGCAAATCATAAAAGTTAGTTTAAAGGAGAAGTAAAATTCCTCAATTCACTTTCCTGTCTCCATATCAGGAAAGGACTGCTCTTCTTTTTTTGCCCTTGCAGAGGCGGAAACTCAATTTTTTTCCAAAAGAGGTAAATACTCCTGGAAAATTCAATGTAGCAGCTTCTCCCTGCCAAGTGAAGTAATAGATGCAACTGGGGGAGTATAAAGGACCTGGCTGTATGGCTGAGGTGCAGTCCAGAGTCTTGTGGGATGACTCTTCCTTGGGTCACGTTGTCTCTGGGCATTACCTCCTGGAGTCCCTAGAGGTAAAGCTTGGTACTAGTGTGGTGGACACAGATTTTTTGGTTGCTATAGCTCTGTGTCCGTTAGAAGCAGCTCCCTGAAAAGGCTCCAACATGGACTAAATGGCAATGCTTTGTGGTCTGTAAACTGACCCATGGGCTGTGCTTCTGGAACCCCTGCTCTGAAAAGGTAGTTCCTGCCAGAAGATGTTGCTTTCCAGAAAACTCATATGTAAGTAATTTCAGTATCTGAGGCCACTTATAAACAACAGTCTGTTTCTGGAAGTCCTTTTCAGTATATGCTTTCTCACTCTGTTATCCTGGCCTCTTTCCCTCCTCCTTGATTTGCCACTTGAGAATCCACATAAAATGAAGAATGCAGGACATTCAAAGGAAAGCTCCTGGAGCTGAAATGTTAAAGCTGTTCTGTCTCTTTTGTCTTTAAATCAGTTTCACTTTGTTTTAGTGGTGCTGAGGAGAGCTAAAATCCTTAGAAAAGGCTGCTGTTGATGTCTGTGGCAGAGAATACCACCCCCTTGCAACCCAGGAGAGAATATGAGCACTCGAGAGCTGAAAGAACTGTGGGCTTTATTGCCTTGCATTAAGCAAATACAGTATGGGCATGAGAATAGTTTGAAGTCTTCAACCTAATGACTGCTCTTAGGACAACTTAGTATGAATTTTAACTTAATGAAGGCTCCTGGCTCTGCAAGACACCAATATCCTGTCTGATTTCATTGCTGGAAGATATCCTAACTGGTAAATTTGTATCACTGGTGTGTGTGGCTCAGAATGATTCTTTCCTGAAATAACATTTCACATACTAGGAAACATTAGTCATTCCTCTTTGAAAGGGTTCCTTTCTCCTAAGTTTTACATACTGTACTTTTCAGAATTTTGAGAATTTTTCCCCCTCATATCCACTAATTGGACACTGCAGCTGGATACAGCATGGAGGAATGAAAAGCAAAAAAACCCCTCAATTTTAGCAAAGTTGTTTGTCATGAGCTCTGATAAAGATGGCTGTGGATTTGAACTCAGTTAAAAATGAAATGCTGGTGCACTTTTTATTCCTTTGTGTGTTTCTGTATGTAAGATGAAATGCATCCCCAATGTCTCCTTTCCCCTGCCATCAAATTTGTAGAGAGAAAAACAGATGTACCATTTACATCTGAGAATAGGTTGTTGTGGAGTTTTTTGTGCCTTTTCTTCACACAGGAAGAAGATAAAAACTGCAGTATTGTGGGAGCTGGGCAGTCCTATATCTTTAGATACTTTTGGAAGAATCTGTCTGTGGGACTGCACCTTGAAGACAGTGCCTGACTGGTGGCAGGTTGGGTTGGAAAGAACTCTTTAGTTGGCATCAGTCAAATTTAAAGGCCAAACCAGAAATGAAAACCAAGAGGGGTGTGTGGTTAAGGATCCATTCAGAATGCCAGTATTTCTTTTTTTTCTACTTGCACTTATTTTTTGACTAAGTAGAGATACCATCTTTGATTGATTGAACATAACAACATTACTTAGAACTGGAAATTTCATATCTCTACTGCATCACATATGACATTCATTTCAGAGATATCTCTCAATCAGGGAATGGCTTCTTAGGGTCAGCCTCAGGATTACATTACAGATCGTGTCTGTGCTAGAACTTCTCTGTGTTGGGAGGTCACCATAAACAGTGAAAATCTGTAGCCTGGAATAATCCAACCTGACACAGACAACCTAACCCCAGATTATAATTAGCATGCCAGGACTTAATTCCTTTCTAAAGCACACCACTACTTTCACTTGGGAATGTAAAAGTGCTTATGAATCTAATTAAAATTCCTATTTGAAAAAAGATGATCTAGGCTTGAGCTCTCTTGGGCATTTAACATATCAAATACAGAAGGGCCTGTTCTTATACACAGGAAGATATTGATAATAGCAGATAGTTTGATAACATTATAAAAAAAATTGTGAAATGATTTTACAGAACTGTTTTTGTTTATCTTGGTCAGGCTTAATTTTCTGCCTTGACAAATCAGCACTCTTCACGGAAAGGCTGTTGCTGACCCTGCTGGTTTCGCTTAAACTAGTTCCCCAAAACATCGTTAGCAAAGTTACATTTGCCTTTTACTCAGCAGAAATTTCAAAGTTTCAGCCTGTCTCTAATTCCCAAACAATTACAAAAAAAGCCAACCAAGGGACAATGTGAAGGAACATCCCCCTCCCCCCATCCCAGCATAAAAAATGGTCTTGGATGCAAATACTAAGACGGTAGAAAGTGATAGTCTTTTACACTCCAACTTTCTTCTTCCCTTTGCCGTTTTTCCTTTACCTTGGTGATTCCTGTTTCTTTTTTCACCTCAGCTTATTGGCATCTGACTTAAAATGACACCTCAGAAAGGTTGCCTGATTACTGCTTGAACACAGGCAGAAGATTTACAATTAGGAGCAGATATAAAGAAATATAAAAAAGATGTGAAACTTTTTCAAGAATGGTTGTAATTTATACTTGAAAGGGTCATAATGACACTGCTTCTCTGCACTTACATAAGGCATTTCATCTGAAGATCCCAAAAAGTATTAAGGGAGTGAATTTAGTAGTACTACAGTCTCTTCCTTCACCTTTAACAGGTTGCAATAGGAGTAGGGGAAAGAATAGGGGTGGGCATAACAGAATTTGTAATGTCCTCTCCAACTTAGGCTGGGATACTCTCTCCAATAAATGATCTGCTGCCACCTGACCTTGCCAGACTAGCTATAGCACGTAGAAAATCATAGGTGCCATAAAGACCTGATCTGGTAGAAATCATTGCTCAGGAGAAGGTCTAAAAACTTCTGTCACAACCAGAGCCAGAGATGCACAATGAAGCTGAGGGGCCCTGACACCAGAGCTCAGATAGCTAAAACATAAAACCTACATGGGATCATAATATTGGTTAGTTGTCTAGACCCCCTGGATGCTCAAGGAATGGAGCAGGCATTTTTACCACACAGTTTCCGATCTATTTTAGATGTTCCTTTTGGCACCATTAACTGACAAGGTTAGGTGGATGTTTAAAGTGAGGTGAAATTACCTCCCCAACAAAAGTAAGCACTTTGTAGTGTTAAGGCTGGGCCAAAAAGGGAACTTTTGATTCAGGTCTTTTGGCTCCTGGATGAAAACACTAGCAAAAAGAGAGTACTGAAGTCATTATGAATTTAATGGAAGTTTCCTGAACTGCTGTGCTTAGTGTTGGACTGCAGGTGGTCTTTATGCAGTGGGCATGCTGTGAGCTATCTTAAACAATGAGATCCTACAGGAACCAAAGTGGAGAAGTAATATCTTTATGTCTAATGCTTGGGTCACAGCAGATAAATATTCAGGTCCCTGAAGAGTCATGATGAATAATGTGTAAGCACATTTTATCCCTCTGGGACAGCGCAGTTAGGTGGCTGCTGGCATGTGGGTGTTTTGTTTGCTTTGTGGACACAGGATCACCAACAGTGCTGTTTTGTGTGTCACTCAGGGAGTGTGGGTTTTTAGGTAGCTTGCTCTGTATGACACCAAAACACTTTCCTGGAAATGGGAATGACAGCCTTATCATACAGAAGATGGAAAGGGCTGTGTTGAATATATTTTGTAGCTGTTTCTTTCAGTCAGAGTAAGAATGAAACTGATCTGGTTGTCTCAATACTTGGTGTGGACCGAAAAGGGAAAGAAAATAGAGAGGAAAAGGTCCAGTCTGGCTTCCTTCAGTTAGTGAGACCTAATGAAGGTCTAGAGCTTCTCCTGCTGGGATCTGTTGGCAGCTTTGAGGTAGCTGAAGAATTACCTTATATAGAACAGATATTCCTTAGAAATACCTCCTACTTGTTTGTAGACTGGAGTTTTATGATCTTCATGGGTGGTAAAGAGTCTGCAGACCCAAAATGGAACTTAAGTTTATGCTGTAGTATTCAAACAGGTTAAAGGTGCGAAGCTTGCAATCTACTATGTTAAAAGCTGCTATCCTTTCAATGACTTCCCGCATTGTATTATGTGTTTTTATTGTTGTTGAGACTTCAGCCTGCACAGCTTTCTAAAAAAGTTCCTAAAACACAAAATCTTGCATGCATTTGCAGAAGCAGCGGGTGCTGAGGAAGTGGCAGTTACCGTGCTGCCACCAATTTCAGTGGCACAGCAGGAATGGTCTTTAAGAGAGAAACTAGACTTACAAGCACTCCATGTTCTTAGGCAATATTCCTTATTACAAAACAAAACTTCTTTCTTAGAAGGCTTAAGGCAAAGAAATAGCTCCTTGCCAAGATAACATCTGCTGCTCTTGGTTACTGGCCTCACTAGACCTTTCAGGAAAAACATGGTTTAGGAACTGGTGGAGTTGAGTACTTTCAAGAGAATATTTTTTAGGGAATGACTAAGCTGTGCTATTCACTTCTGATCTTGGCAGCTTAAAACCTTTTGCTCAGCTGAGGGATTCAGCAGCCCTCTAGGTTTCCCCTCCCTTTTGTGTATTTGTCCGGTGTCCTTTGACATATTTTGCCGTCTTAATGTGTGCAGAGAGACCTAACTTAATGTCTATGTACCATCTGCTGGGTAAGTAAATATTTATTTCACAGCATGACAAGACACTACTTCCACCAATAAAGATCTATAGAGATTTGCCCAAAATCAAGGTACTGTTTAGAAGGTTGAAATACTTGTGTTTAGTTTGTGTGCTCCATTTTCAGTTTTCTCATATTTCTCCAAGGCTTAGACTTTTTTTCTCTGAAAGAAGTGTTTAAAATACCCTGGCAGAGAATTTTTTGCGTGTGAACTATCTCCAATTAGGAGGCAGACAGAAGTGGTTACTTGTGGAATTCAGGCAGCATTTACAGCCTGATTAACATGTAAGTGGCTTACTGCTTCTGTCTTTCTGTATTTGTATTGCATCTAGAGATCACAGCTCTGTCAGGTTGGTATTATACAAACATGGCCCCTTTACTGCTGAGAAGATGCCTAGGCCCACAAATCAGAAAGAGCTGAAAATGGTGTCTTTTTTCTGTATTCAGAGTTTTTGTATCCCTCACTGCCTTATTATTTTGTGTCTGGGAGGAAGCTGTCTTGGTCTAGGCTTGCTGTCTCTGGTCTCATTGCTTTTTCATTTTTTTCTCTGGAGTGCAGGTGGAAGATTTTTGTCACAAATAACATAATCTTACTGATACTTCATGGGTTTTTTTCATAGTTTCAATAACTTCATGTGTTAGAAAGAAAGCAATGAGGAGGGGTAAATGTCAGCACTGAAGCTTATGGCCTGGAGGTCGGTGAAGGCTGTTGGTTAGGGTAGATCTTTGAGAATGCTCACATGGCTCTGACCTGAGTATCTTAGTAGTGATCAGTCCATTGAATAACAAACTCAGTCATAAAAGAGAGCAAGTGAATTTATATTAGAAAGTGTATTAACTGCAAAATATTTTTCTGGGTCATTCTGAATGACATACTTTGAGCAATCCTTCTTTGATTGAATTTTTCAGAAACATTTGCTACAGCCCTCCGGTATCTTCCAGTGACTTACTGTTAGTGATTTCATCTTATGCTGTATGACTTTTTAGTAATGTACTGAGAATCTTTTCTTTTATGACTTTTTTTTTTTTTTTTTTTTTGTTCTTCTGTTCAAACTAAAGAACTCAGTCTGGGCTTCCCTAGAGCTTCAGCTATATTATTCTCTTATTTTGCTGTTCCATCTCAGCTGCAAATTGCATTTTCTGTCTTTTTGCAACAGTGGGATGAGCTGCTCTTGTCCCCCCAGAAGTCTGGTTTCCTGTGGTTAATTTAATACCTCTTTCACTGAAGAGAGTTTATCAATTTCTTAACCATTCTGTTATGTTTTATTGGCCTTATTGTCTGTCTTGGTGTTTAATAAGCCTGGTGCAGAGCCTTCCCAATGGATTTCCTTTGCCTCCCTTGTGTATGAAATTTTTTAGCAATTAGAGAGAGTGTTTTCCATTGGTTTCTGTTTGTTTGGGCCGATGGGTTCTTCCCTGCTATTTGACTGGCACATTGTGATGCCGGCTTAGCCATTTTCCCCCAGCTGATTATCTACTTCCTTGTCATATCCTTCCAGAGCTCCAGCTATTTTCTGAATGTTAGTCTTGAAGTTTTTCCTGTCTTCCTGTTAGCTTCCTCACAGGGACGCAAAGTATTTTTTCCCAAAGCTATACAGAATTTTTAGCTCTCTAGCCATATACATGCACTTATTATAAAAGCCTCGTAGTGTCAAAGAAAATTCACTTGTTGTGGCAGGGAGACTTCAGGAGTCTCCCAGCTCTGCTTCTGTGGCTGACCAAGAAATGGGCACTGAGACAGACCAATAACTGTCTTATGTGTGCCTGAGACGGTCTTAATTAAAGCTGAGGCTTTAAGTGACACCCAGAGAGCCTCCCTAAGACCCTCATGACAGCTGACTTGAATGGATAGTAACAGTGCACAGAGAGTTACAGACCCACCTGGACACTAACTTGTAGTGTTACCCACCCCAGGAAAAGGAACCAGTTCTATGTAGCAAAACCAGAAATGATAAGCAAGAAAACAAAAAGTTCATTAGCACTGAAACATGAAGTCATACTCTTAAAGCATTTGTATGGCTGTGTTTCCCACCAGCATGCATCAAGGAATAAGGTTTGGGAAGCTGAAGCACAGCCTTGTGTGCATGCAAACTTATATGGTGCTCCTCTGAGATCCATAGCAGAATCATTTCTCTTGAATCCATAGTGTATGAGGTGTGATGTACACTGACCTCTGGCTCAGATTTTCTAGGCTGAATCTTTCATCACTGTCATCCAGGTTCTGCCATGCGTCATCACAAGCCAGTCCTTCCTCTACATGGAAGACAACAGAATAAGTCACAGGAAGAAGTTATGCCATGTGGAGCCTTCATCAGCACGGGCAAGTCATTAACCTTCTGCCAAGCTGATGCAATTCACCTCTTGCGAGCTGGATGTGCTGTTTGTTCCCTGAGCTCATCTCTTACAAGCTCAGCACTGTACAGTCAGATCAAAGTGCTGCATGTGGGGGATCAGTTTGCAGGACAGGGAGGATCTGTAAAGGCTTCCTGATCTGGGATTTTGAACTAACAAGTGAATGACTGCAGCTCCTTTGATCAGTTTATTTCTTTTTGTTCTTATAAACTCTTGCATTTCTTTCTCCTTATCTCCATGTCTAAACATATCACTAATTTTTCCGCATAAAACTCCTAGGAGGTAAAGCTGTAGTTGAAACTTGGAGAGTTGAAATTCTTTTAGCCAACTCCCATAAGCCTTTTGTGAGAGGACAGGGACAGAGTTTAGGACTTTAGAGACTTGACACCTACACCCTTGTCACTCCAGTGCTCCAGTTTGGGAGGGTATTCTTTATGGAGATTTGCTTTATCTGTCTTTTAGGAACTTGCTGTTGCTTTATTGCAATCCCACAATCCTCCTTTTAAAGATGTCTTTCAAACCAGTGATTTTTTATGAACTCATGAGTTTAATTCCCTTTTATGATAACGAAACATCATGACTGCAGACTCACAGAATGGTTGAGGTTGGAAAGGACCTCTGAAGGTCATCTTGCCCAATCTTCCTGCTTAGGCAAGGCCACCTAGAACTGATTCTAGCCCAAAGCTGGATAGCCTTTTAATATCTATGAGGGTAGAATTCCTTAGGCAACCTGTGGCAGTGCTCGGTCACTCTCACAGTGAAAAATTGTTATCTAATATTCAAACCTCTTGTGTTTTGCA
The DNA here is from genome assembly GCA_036630365.1 of Acanthiza pusilla. NCBI lineage: Eukaryota > Metazoa > Chordata > Aves > Passeriformes > Acanthizidae > Acanthiza > Acanthiza pusilla. The sequence goes on from JAXCHO010000073.1 coordinate 16,299,830, forward strand.
TTGTGTTCATCACTTCTTGTCCTATCACTGTGCACCAGTGAAAAGAGCCTGGTTCTGTTGTCTTTGCACTCTCCCTTCAGGTATTTATACACTTTAATATGATGTTCTTGAACTTTTCCAGGTTGCACAGTCATAGCTTCTCAGCCTTTCCTCATCTACAAGCCCTTCAGCAGGACTATCTCCAGCAGGTCTCACTTGTATTGGGGACCCACAAGAGGACCCAGCACTGCAGTTGTCTCACCAATGCTGAGTAGAAGGGAAGGATCACCTTCCTCAGTCTGCTGGCAACACTCCTAATGCAGCCCAAGATACCTTTGCCTTTGTTGTGACAAGGGCAATTATGTTGTCCCAGTTTTAAGGAAGGTTTTGGGGTTGTATCTTCCCTCCTGAAGGCCATTTGTAGGTGTGTGTTCTCAAATAAAACAACTGAGCATCTTTAGACAGAAATAGATTTTTCAAAAATTTAGTCAGTATGTTTAAAAGAGTATTATAAAAGTAATAAAACCTTTAGGGAGGTCTGACAGAAAGTACTTCTCTTCTGTTTTTTAAAATTTTTTACTTCTTTGGTTTTAATGATGTCTTAATTTCAGCAGTTTTGGAGGCTGCACAATGTCTCAATTTTCCGTCGAAAAAGGTATTAGAAAAGTACTTTTAAGGAATCCATTTAAAAACAAAATAAACATAATATTTTTTTCTTTTGCTGAACAACCAGAAATGTTACATAGCTGCAGACTGCCAATGCCACTCCCTCTAGAGAGCATGTGTAATGGTTTTTGACTTCTCCCTTGCTTTAGCTTATTTGGATTTCAATTTTTCCATTGCGTAGTGTTGTTTCAACAAAAACAACATGTAGCTTATTAGGGGAATTGTCTTTATCTTTTGTGTGGCTGTGAAGGAGATGACAGAACAAGGAGTTTCACTGCCGGTCCCTCAACAGAAACGAGAGGTAATATCATCCTCTAGATCATGTGGAGTGGTATACAGAGGTCTTCAAGAGGACTTTGAGATTGTATTGTTGTAGGGTTTGGTAAATACAATAAAAATGCATACAGGGTTCCTATTACATCATGTATCTCTAAAAGTGGGTTCTGCCAGACTGGGAAATGGCATGGAAAAAGCTCTATTTCAGTGTTCAATATTTATGGTTTTATTGTCAGGGGAAAATACACTTATATGTCTGTATCAGTGTAGCTAAACCTCAATGATGTAATTCTGAGGACAGAGTCATCCTGAAAGTTTCTTGTTAGCCAAACTTCAAGGTGATTGGCAGGTATGAATCTCCTGTGCCTGAACTGTGAATTGAGCACATCTGTGAAAATGACCAAGTAGAAGATGAAAGAAATATTTGCAATGTCCTGCACTTCCATTTTCCAACAGTGATGCAAACAAGGACCAGAGTTAAACATGAGGACAGAAAAAAGAACATTTGGAGGTGAAGTTTGGAATGAAGCACAGTTCCCCAGAGGCAATGGAACATCTCTGTTGAAGGAAGGCACTGCTGATCAGAAAGAGAGGTCAAAGAAGTGGGGTGTGAGAACAAGTAAACGATGGTTTCCAGGTGTATGGGGGGTGGGGAAGGTGAGGGTGGCACAGACAGCAGTGTGCAAAGTGTTCCTGGGCAAAATCCCAGTTTGGTTTGGAAACACTCCTGAAAGTCCAGTGCTACTTCAGATCTCCTTCATCTGAGCAGAGGGGAGCAGGAAACCCCTCCCTCTTGCCCTGGGCACTTGGCACATCAGACCACCCTGACACCAGAAAGACTGATGAAAGACTGAAATCAGCAGGGCATTGTTGAACTCCTTGCAGATAGAAAGGGTTTCACTTGTGTTTTGAGGGGAAATTTTGAAATTACTTCTTTTAGGCAGAGTCTACTCGTGTGTGCATCCTGAGGCAGCATGAGTTGATGAGGACACATCTCTGCTGAGCACCACAAACCAAAGCAGAGGAAGCAGAAGACCTGTATTGTATTCTCACCTCTATTTCTAATCTGTTTCTTCATTTTGAGGCTGAGTTATGTCTCCAGAGCTTAGCTTGTTTGTATGGTATGAATCTTTTTGAATCTCACCTCACAAAAAGTGGTACTTGTAAAGAGATATTGTTGCATAGTGTGTGGTAGAGAGAAATCAAGTAGCTTTAGTTAAATGGCTCATTTCTATACAAAAGTTTCATATGGAAGCTGTTTATACTATAAATGTTGAGTAGGAGCTTCACATTATAGAGAGGCTTAGACTGATATTTTTCTATATTTCTTTCCTTCCATTTTATAAATTTTTTTAAGTCTTCATAGGCTAATGATACACTGTTCAGATTTCCATAACAAATAACTCTTATATTCAACCCTGGAAAGCACCCTGTTTAAAAAAAGGAAAAAAGGCAACAAACTCTAAATCATTTATGATGCATTATTTGCTACATACATTTTAAACAAAAGCACTGGATATACAGCCTGTTCCTTTTGCATTGAGATTTCCATCCTTGTTTTAAAATTTCCCCTTAAGATAACAATTGCACCTAGCTGTAATAAATTTTTAATAAAAATTTAAAAATTGTTATCAAGGTGCAAGAATAAAATAATGGAGGGTTATAGGACTATATAAATGCTATATAGTTTTCACATAGTTTGTAGGAATTGCCACTTTTAATCATAACCATACATCCTGAAAACTCTACTTGGCTAGAAATAATTTAATGTTGCCAAATCAGTCATGAAAATTCCTTGACTTGAAAGTTTGCCAGTTTAGAGAATGGAAAATCAGGCCTAGAGAACATAAGTGTATTGAATTGGTTTAGAATAAAGTGAATAAATTGTATTAAACTCACAAGTGCAGGTTCTCAAACAGATTAAGTCTATTCATACAGCTTTGACTAGATGCTTTATGCAGGACAGGTTTGAAACAGCTTTCTGAGAGTAAATTTCAGTGATTTATTATTTTGGCTCTCATTCAGTGAGAGTGGTGAAAATTTTTATGTATTCAAATATGGGCATTGTAAGGAGATCTTTCATGCTCTGACATTTGCAGTAGTCACAATGTATGCCTGCAGTGTGAAAAAAAGAGCTTGCCTTGTTCAACAAGGGCTTCACAATCTCATTTGCATAGATTTTAAAGATTCGTTTTGTATTAAACATTTACTCTGCTTTAATAAAAATCATAGCCAGTAGTCATGGATATCATCACTGTATGCTCTCTTATTAAAAAAGTATCCCCACATGGTACATAATGTAGAACAAAAACTAGAGCTGTCTAAAAGCTGACTCAGTTTAAGGCTCACAATCTCAGTGCTGTTGAGCACAGAGATTTGTATTTTTTCGCAAGTAGAAGATTCTCATTTCTCAGACTTAATTTCCATTAAGTTTCAGTTTCTAGCAGGATCAAGGAGGAATGATGCAGTTGTCTGGACACTTTTCAGGGGAAAAAAAATGAGGAATGCCCTGAGGAAAGGAAGTGTCTCATCAGTTTCTAGAACTTCCCGTTAATGTGTTGTAGAAGGTAAATGGATACCTTTAAGGCATATGGGTTAGTGTCAGACTCAAGCAGGGCAGAATCTGGATAATTACTGATAGTACTGCTCCTATCTTATCACACCCTAAGGATTTACTTTGTTCTTCCCATAAATACTCTTGGGTCTAATTTTCTCCACTGGCAGTCCAGCCTGTGTAATAATAAAGAATTGGGTCTGTTTGTCTATTGACAGCCCAGGAAAAAATCCTTATTGCCAAATAGACTTGGGAAAAATGCAAAATGAGGATGATTTAAGCACAGAGAATACTTCTGGCTCTGGTTTCTAGTCAAGACTTGGGTTTAAAAGGTGTTTGCAAGTTGCTTGCATTCATACTTGTGTGTATGCTAGGGATAGCCTCAACTGTAACGTGGCTTCCAGCCCCCAGATTCTCTCTCTAGTTTTTGTCCCTTCACTGTTTTTGGGAAGCTCATTCATGTGCCCTTCTTCCACTTAAGTGTGTAAGTAGCTTTATGAAGGTTTCATATTCCAATATGGGAGCTCTGGAGCACTTAGAATTTGTGCCGTCTCTATTTTTGACTAATCTCTTTAATACTCTTGCCTTCATTTCAGCATCTACTCTCAAGGCTTGGGAAGGACACAGTGCTAGGCACTGCCTTTGAAAAACACAGGGTAAAAAATGTATGAGTGATCTTCATAGCTCGGATACTATTTTTTTAATATTGAGGGGTAAAAAAGGGCTGTTCCATTGCATTTACCCATAACAAAGTTTGACAATGTACACAGGAAAAGGACAGTATAAAACTTGTATGATTTAGTTACCTTTCTCCAGCCTCCTCATTTATCATTTCACTTTAATTTTTAAATATTTCATTTCATCTTGATAATAAGCTTAAAATTAAGCTTGACATGAAATGCATAACCTGTATTATTAATATCCCATTATTTTATGGTTATACAAGAGCAGATTTGAATTGTCACTTTAAATCAGACTATAAGTCAAAGCAAAGACTCTAATAGACTGCTAGATCTGTATCTTCACTGAATTAGACAGTAATTTGGCAGTCTCTTCTGCTAAATGTAGTGAAATAGCTAGTTAGTGTGATATGCCCAGGCAAATATGTTGTGTTGCATTGATGGAGACAATTCCCTGTGGCAATTGCACTGGCAGTTGAGCTGATTCTTCTTGATACAGCAATTCAGTGTGCTCTTAATGTTGAGGAAGGAAAATGTGTTTCAGAGCCTCCTAATGTGAATGCTAGGGATTGGGCTGAATATCACTTGTGTCACCCAAGATAGCCTTCCCGTATTCTTGTGATATTTGCTCTTTGTAGTCCATTAAAATGCCTTTACTCTGGAAGGTATCTGATTGAAAATTATATTTAAATTGCATGCTATTGCTGAAAATGCTTAGTATTTTTAAAAAGAGGTTCCTGTACTTGGTAGGGAATAGACCCTATCCTTTATAAGGACACCTGAGCTCCATTATCTAGCACTGGTATATTTGAAAACCAAATATTTTTTCCGGATATCTCACCATCAAGACTTCTGTACATCCAGAATGTAACTACAATACATCTGCTGAGAAACTGAGCATGCTCACTGCAAAGCAAGTACTTGATTTTGAAATCTCCTATCAAAGTAGAGTTCCAAGGGGAAAAAGTCATGTGTAAATAGAAGTCTATCTTATAAATTAAGTGATGATGCTATTGATACATTAATGGAGATGTAAATGTTCATCCTGACTTGTCTGTGGTTTACAGAAGAGAAATCTAATTTTTAGATGGTCAAATGTACTTAGACTGGAAATTTTTAAGAGTTGTTTTCCCATAAGTGAGCATTCGTAAGGGCATGTAAACATTTTTTTGCAGGTGAGGTAAATTTACATGCAGCAGTATTTATTCAGATACTATTAAATAAAACAACATAAATAGAAACTATCATTGCTGACCTTCTATATTCCACTCATAAGAGGCTGTCTTTAGTAAGACATTAGCACTTTTTACCATCCTTTAGTTGCTGTCTGTGTATGTAAAAAATCCCCTCCTGGCACTGAAAGGTGAAGATGGAAGGTGAAGATGAAAGTGTTCTGTGTAAATATAAGTCACAAATTTCTTACTTTTCATGGGTTTTTTTAATCAACCTAAAGAAAAATGTGTGTATTGTCTGAGATGCTGTACTTCAGTTGCTGTTTAAATTGTGTTCAATGAACATTTTAAATTCTATTTCAGAACAGAATTATAATTCTTCCAATAATATGGAAAACAGCAAGGTGATGGTAAAAAGCAAATCCCTTAAGAGCAAGTATTATGGAAGAATTGTGTCTCTCCTGGGAATAAAGCAGCAGTTTTTACCTTGGAACTTGAATTTTACTGAAACCAAAAGCTTGTATTTCAAGAATTACTAATATTGGAAAGAGGATAATAAACCAATACTTAAAGCAATCATATGTGACATGAAGAAAGATTTTACAGATAAATATACTGAAAGAACAATTTAATATTAGCTTTCTCTTATTTGTTTTACTACTTGTGCTTTCACTGAATGCTGCCTCATTCATCAGATCTCTAAAACATGATTATCATTTCAGTCTTGCTGTCAAATTAAGAGGACAGCAAGGCAGGAAACAAGTATCGTTGAACTACTGCCTGTTAGAAGGGGAAATAGAAGCAGCCAGATGCTTGTGTTTTAGTCTCCTCTTAAGCTGTTGGCTTTGAACTTACAGACTTTTTACTTTCTTGTCATGTAAGTGCATACTTTAAACCTCTTCAGACATCCTTGACTTCATTTCCAGTGAAAATATTCAGCTATATTGATACTCAGTGAAAAACACTCAGAACCTGCATTTGTTAATTTTTCTGCGTTAAGGATAGTAGTGTCCCCATTTCAACTGCCATGAAAGTGTGCTTGGAAGTCTCTTCTCTCACACAAAAGACACTTTTTGTCAGTTTTTCTCTGGCATGACACAATTTCCTAATTTCTGTTTTGTTGTAAAGGGACATCTCTGTGCCTTGTTTCATGGTAGCAGTCATCCATAAAGCCACCGCTTGGATTTTTCAACAAAAAATGCACTTTTTTCCCTGGGGTGGCATGTATACAAGTATCTTCATTTCACTCTTGAGGACGTTCCTGTGCTGTCTAGTGAGCTTCTGCAGAAAGTTACATTGAAAAAGAAAGGGATAAAAGGAAAAAGGAGCAAGTCCCTGCTCATGCATTCATTGCATTCGTTTAACTTCAGTTTAAACACAGGACCTTTTCATCTCCTTAGAGGTTATGTCTCTGTTTCTTTCCACAGATTAGGTGGGATTATAAGAGAACTAATTTGCAGCTGCTTTCCTGCCAGAAACCACTCCAAAAATGCGCTTCTTTTCCCCTTTTTGTTGAAAATTTCCGTTTTCATCCCGTGTTTTTACATTTAGGTCTTTCCAAAGTTTTTGTCTAGGCTATCCACCCACCTTTGAAATGTCACTGTTTTTGCAGTTCTGTGACCCTGAGGAACAGAGGGAAGTAGAGCTACAGAAGTTAGCAGGAGCATCAGCCCATGAGTCTCAAGATTATAGGGAGGCCCTTTCAGCTAGAGACCCCCAACAAGAAAGCCACTGTATGTTCTTTAGGCTGATAGGATTATTTAGAACTGCTGCAAGGATACAAAGTGAATTTTAACCTGCCTAGCACAGGTTAATTGCCCTACTCCCTCTGGAATATTAAATCCTTCGTTTAAAGGAAAGGATTGGGGAAGTAGTATGGATTTGCTAGAGTGATATGGCGCTGCATGATACTCAAATTACATTTCCATAGGAGACTGTGCTGAGGCTATATTTTTAATGTATCTGTGGACCTGGAAAATGACACTTCTCTGTAGCAATCTTTTTCATCACTATGACATTTAATTAACAGTGTTTCCATAAACGTAAAAGGGAATGAAATTTGGTTTTTTGTGATTCTATGACTTTTCTCTTTGATTTTGTTTTCTAAGAAAATGTAAGCTTTCACTTAACTGGAGGATTTATGGGGAGTTGTCTTCTCGTGGGAATTTCCAGGGTTTCTCTACTTTTCATGAAGTTGTTAGGACCTGACAGGTCTTTCTGATCTCAGTCTTTCAAAGTCAGCTCAAATCAGGGTGACAAATATGTGGGTGGGCACAAACAAGAGGCATTATCACATTGGAAAAACAGACAGAAGTCTTACTTGTCTTGTGCAAATGGAATTTTTTTTAAAAAAAGTTTCCTAATGCTGAATATTTGGCTGGGGAGAGGAGGAGAGCTGCAAGCCTACTGACAAGTTGCATGTAGCATTTGGTGCATATGCCAGAGTCAGCATCCTTAGGTGGACTCAGTGTCTTGTAGGGAACCTGTCTGATATGTTCCTTTCATGTGAAATAGCACTTTTGAAAGTCACTATTTTGCTCTTGGTGTTACCCTGGATATTAAGTTAATTTAGTTAGTTTAGATGTTATTTATAGTGTTTTAGAGGATAAGTAAATGACCTGTTGACTGCTTTCATTTTAGCTGAATGCATAAATCCTGCCTAATGTTGATATATTGAAAACATTTGTACTTTTTTTTTAGGACCTGCATATAAACCCCAAATATGTTTTTTTTTTCTGAGTTACTTTACAGAGTATGTATTTGAAGAGTTTAGATATTTTTCCAAATGAATGAAAATCAAGTACCTATATATTTTTGCAATGCTGTTTTTTGTTATCTTACAAATGTAATAACAGTCAGTAATAATCCAACAACTCTGGTGATTCTCAGCCTTTTTTGAACTGTGGGTATAAGAAATATGAACAAGCATATGTTAACAGCAGAGGAGGTTTTCATAAGCCTGTCTGTATATAATTTGTCAATGCAGTGGAAAATCAAATTTAATCTATGTATAATAAATTGAGCTGACATCCCCCAAACAAGGCTTATTATTCAAGAGTGGCAAAGCGTTGGCTGTAGCAGCGACCTCACCTCTGACTCATTGCAGAAGTGACTTGGTGCCAATTGCCAATTTTCATTTGCAGAGAGCCCTCAGAACCTCTTTCTTTCCTTGGAATCACCACTGGTTTGGACTGACTATGTCACCGTTTTGTTTACTTCTCTTGTCTTGCACAGTTAAAGTTTCTCCTGTCTTCATGCGCTACGGGAAAAGCTTGAATGCAAAGTTATGTAGCTATGATGGTTTTTTCTAATTTTTTTTGTTTTCCACATGAACCTCCTTTAAAATCCAGGGCCAAATACCTGTTGGCTCCAGAGCCATGTCACATTGCAGCCTTGTCTTCAGATGTGCAGTACCAGAGACTCACTGCTCTTTCACCTAGTGCTCTATAGGGGCAAACATGAATTAAAATCTAAAACTTTCTTTGTTATGTTGTTCATCCAAACCGTAGAAAAAGCCATTATACAGAGCTGTTTCTGCCATATGCATATTAGCTAAAAGGTTGCCTTGGGGTTCAGCTACTGGACTAGAAATATCTGTGCCACTCTGTGTTTGTATGACATATTGCTTTTTTCTCTGCAGAAAAATTCTTTAAGGCAATTTAAAAAGAAAACTGTTTTATTTATTTGACTTTTATTTGGTTGTCCATCAGAGACTAGCAGCGGTCTCAAATTCTGAAGAAATCAGTACCAGTTAATTACAAATTACAACACCAAAAATATTAGCCGTAGTTGAAATGCAGTACTTTAACTTTTTGTGGGCTCAAAGTCCAGACTCCAAATTGTTGAATGTGACTAGGAATGCCTCTGTATGTCAAGTGAGTGTGAGACTTCATTGATTAATTTTGCAATAGTTTTGGAAATACCCGTAATATTGCCAGCTTGTGGGAATACATCAAAATCTTTTGGGAAGTCACCTCCATTTTCACAAGGATTATGTCCTTCAGCCGTTGTGCTTTTTAGTCACAACAGTCACAATTAGTCGTAACTGAGTTTTTAGTAAAAAGGATGTCTTTACAGAAGTTGGAAAACATCTTCCAATCTAGGACAGAAATGTAATTGTAAGAAGCAGCTCATTCATGCTACTTTTTTTATCCAGCTGGGACTTGGAGGAAACCTTCTGTGTGGCATTTCTGGTGGGCAAAACTAATCTAGAATGACATGATATTGCATAATGGAACTTCTAATAGCTATGGTGAGTAATATCATTAATTTTAACTTTTCTTTATATTTCTAGACTTCCTCAGGATGGCAAATAATTTTCTTAAATATACTTGTTCATTGATACTATTTGCTTCTAAGTACTATTATTTCTTCTACAAACTAAATAACAGGCAAATTAAAAGTAGTATTTGGAGTAACAGCCAGACTCCTCAGTCATCAACAAACTGTTATTTTCACTCTCTGAAAGAATGAGCATAGCTCGTTAATGTTTTTTCTTCCGCTTCTTCACACTCACATTTGCCCTCTGATGTGTTACTCTGCTGGCCTTGAGGGCTCTGGTGAGGAATTTTGGGAATAAGATCATCTTGTGATAAATTGCCCCATACATTATGTAAAATAATACCAAGTAGGTGAGATTAATACCTTATAAAGCTCTCATTAGCAAAGTAAACGCCTTTTCTCTGAGGTGCTTCAGTGCCTTGTGTGGGCGGCTCATTGTTTTCCCCTCTGTGGGATTTTGGAAATGTTACCCACTTGAAATGTGGTACACTGTCATGTACCAAACCAACTGTGCTATATAATCTACAGGTATATGATTAACTGCAGTTTCTCGCAAAAACACTTATCTTTAGCCCTTGTTACTAGCATGCATAAAAAGAAAAATATGCTCTTATATGTTTCTGATATATCTCAGGGTTGAAGCACTTTGATGACGTGCTCCTTGTCTTTGATAAACACTTTCAAAATCTATCAAACCAGGTTTTAAGTTTTAGAGTGCTTATATGTACATTTTAACTGAAATCTAAAGCAAACTCTAAATAAAATACTGAGAAGAAAACTTTTTCCTTTTTCCTTTTTCCTTTTTCCTTTTTCCTTTTTCCTTTTTCCTTTTTCCTTTTTCCTTTTTCCTTTTTCCTTTTTCCTTTTTCCTTTTTCCTTTTTCCTTTTTCCTTTTTCCTTTTTCCTTTTTCCTTTTTCCTTTTTCCTTTTTCCTTTTTCCTTTTTTTTTCCTTTTTCCTTTTTTTTTTTTTCCTTTTTCCTTTCTTTTTCCTGTCATAATACAGGGAATTTATCTTCAGATGGCTGCATCTTTAGAAGCACTCATGGAATGATTTTTTGAAATAGTGCTCTCTGTAAAGGCTGCACTTGTCATCACAAACCCTTGCCTCTGAGAAAGCTCATGCAAAAAAAGCAGAAACTCATTGAAATCCCACAGAGAGAAAATTCAAAAGGGGTTGGGTACAATCATTGTCTCCATTGTGCAATCTCTGGTAAAATGAATTCAAGTTAAAATTCAAATGAACACTTGCAGTAATGTTCACCAATCTCACACATTTTATATAAATATGAGATACATGTTATTTATATACATGATGTAAATAGCACCAGTTTCTTAGCTCTTTTAAAATGACTTGAAGAAATGAAGTAATCGCTTCAGCTGATGAGGCTTTGCAACATGTAATTTGCTATGGGTCCCATCACTTCTGAATGTGCTCAGATTATGTTTGATGTATTATTGAAAATGTGACTCCATCTGAAATGATTCTCAACTCTGAAACAATAAGAACAGTCACAACAAAGAAAAGAGTGTGAAAAAGGAGTGAGAATGTCTGACAAAATAGCTAGAATAGCCATCTAATAAACACCCTGGTAAAGGAATATTAGGATAGGCTGAAGATATCCTTTCTTTATGTTGCTTTTGCCTCTCTGTTTTTTGACTATTGTGCATTTTTGTTTTCTGCAGTACATTCCTAGAGGTTTAAAGCTATTGTATATGTATATTACTGATAAACTACTGAAAGAGTTTGTCTGTATGGAGAGTTGTAAAAGCTTTCTTTTTCTTTTTTTTTTTTTCTCTGCAGAGGGCAGAGAGCTTCTAGATACTCTCCCACATCAGTGAATGCTGGGGAAAACAGGAGGCTTACACATGGAAAGGTGAGCCTCTGCTAGTTTTTTGGCACAGATGATTCAGAATGGAAGAGTAGTCTGGGTTCCTTCAAATGATCTCCATGGAAGTCAGTTTTGTTTCACTGAAAATGGGTGTTCACTTAATTGTGATGAATACTTCCTTTTATCACCTCTTATCACCTTGAGTCAGCACTGTTAAGTTACTCCTTTGATAGCAGAATTAGGACTGTTGTAAGGGCTGAACTGGGATTTATAGGGCTAAACAAGATATGATTAGTCTCTTAGTCTCTGTGTTAGGGTTGACTGTGGATTTTTGGCTGGGGAATTCCTTGTAGGAGATAAAGATATATCTGAAAAAGAAAACAGCACAAATGAAGGTTCAGAAATAGTTTCTCAAAAGAGTACTTGAGAAAGAGTGATTTTCTGACCAAGATTGCCTCACCGACACACCAGTAATAGCCCAGCAATTTGTGGAAGGATTACAGCTCTGTCAATGATCATAAGTCTTACTTTTTTTCTGTTTTAATTTGAATTCATCCAAGGAACAAAACCAAGAATGTTAAGGGGAAACACCTAAGGAAAATGTATATTTATTTTTCTTTACCACAAAACTTAAGCAAAGCCCCAAATTGTATGTTGATTTCAGACTGAATGGGATGTTTTGCTTTAACAAAATATCAAATACTACATTTAATTTTCATTTGTGTTTAACTGTTTCTAAATAACTAAAATGTCAAACCAAAGCACGTCAAGAAAATAGGGCAGTATTAAAATGCTTGACAAATCTGCTTGCTTCAAGTCACCAAGAAAATTATAAATTCTGTCCAAAATCTCAACTGCTGCTTCTTGAGGTTGCATTTTCAAACAAAAGTGATTTAGACAGAGAGGAGATTCTTTTCCATTCTTCATGTGTTCAGGCAAAACCTTTGCTCTACAAAGAATATTCCCCTTAGTTGCCTTATTTTCTTTCCTTTCTTGGTCTCTGTTTTGTTTCACTCTTCTAGAGGATTCTGTCTGAAAAGCCATGGTGTGCATTTGTAAAGCACAGAATCTAGTTAAGTTGAATCATAGTAAAATTAATGAAGGTCATAATGAATTCCAAGTCTCTACCATGTTGTGTTTTTTTCCTTTTATAAAATGTTGCTATTATTTCATACTGTACAATGTATTAGCATCTATCCCAAGTTATAATCAGCTTTAGATAAAGAGACTTTCCCTACGAGGGGGGAACTTCCAAGAAGAAATAGTGCACTGGTCTGCAATCAGATATTCCAATTGATTTTACCTATTTCTTACCCTTTCTTTTCTGGTATAAATTTTGTATGCAACTGTACTGTACTTCATACGTTCAAGATGGACTTTGAGATCTTTGTCTTCAGGCAATCTTGTGCCCCCTTGCCTTTAGTCCCCTTATAGAGTGTGGTCATTTTGATATGACTGAAGTCACAGAACTGTCGATCATCCCAACAGCAAGGTTCAATTTACACATGTGTTTAAAGAAAGTATCATATCAGAAATTTCATTTTGTTAAATCCTTCAATTGATCTGGAAATACTGATGATGCAGTGAGGCCATAGCTATGTTAAATTAGTACACTGGTGCTCTCTGGCATTTATGAATAGTCTACCATTAAATGATAAACTTATTCTGTCTGTACTTCTGTGCTTTTATTATTTCTTTTCCACCTTCTTTCTCCTGCTGGGACATGGTAATAAATGAAAAGGGAACATGGTTCTGAAAAATCCTCAGATCTCTCTTTCTTAAAAGGCCACAGAGGATGCGTCTAAAATCCTAATTTTTCTTTGTTCCTGCGAGCAAACCCCTTAATTTTGTGTTCATGTTAATCACAATCAGTAACAAACAAATCCACTCTAGGGAATACTTAATTTGATCTAAATATGTCCGATATTTATTAATATAGCTGTATTTACATAGTTCTAAAAGAGACAGAAGATGGAATACCTGTAGAAGTCACTGGATATAATAAAAAGTAAGACAAAATATATAAATATGTAATATATACAGTAGGACAAAACAAATTGCAATCAAACAGGATACTCTGTCAACACTGAATTCTATGCCTACTAGGGAACTGGATCCCTATTTTTAGAAAATGCTTTCTTTCAGCCCAAATAACATATGCTTTCACATCGACATTAACAATCAATACGAAATCCATCAAAATGTGAATTTACATCGATGTCTAGAAGCTCTTTCTTTAGGCTAAACCATCTTGAGAAATTCACAAGAGCAGACATGTTAGTTCAGAAGGTCTTTTTTGGGTTTTTTCCTACTCTTTAATAGTTAAAATAAGTATTTCTGTGGAATCAAGCAGTAAGCAGCAGCAAAAATTGTTAGAAAGCTAAATGGTTGGGCTACATATGGTATCCCTTCCGTATCCTATTTTACTCTGCTAATCCTGCAGATGCAGTAGAGTGGATTTTTACAGGGAGAAAAGGCAGTCAGGGGAAATGGGCTTTCTAAAGAGGATTTGGCACCACTCTGGGACTTAGATGAAGGTCAAATGTTCAGAAGAGGCCAGCATTAAGCAGCTCCAACCATGACACTTGCGCACAGATTTCTCAAAGAAGTCAGCATCTTGTATGCAGTGCTTGTTCTGATAATCTTATTTGTTTTGGTGGCAAAGCTGAAGTTAAGCCCTTCTGAAAATCTGACTGCTGTAGCCAATTATGTTGACAGAAGCCCAGCTGATGCATTTTGAATTGTGATTTGGAATGGTCAGAGAAATGGAAATTCTGTGTGTGTTTCATACATAGATTTTGAAATGTTTAGTTTCAGAGAAAACTGAGCAGAACTAAGAGCTCATTGCAAGTTCCTTGTGTAGCCCCATGATATTTAGTCAGTGCATTCTTTTCTTTGAATGGTAGAGAGAAAATGAGCAACATTTCACTGTTGGACATAATTGTATCTTTTGAAGAATCATATATAATTTGATATATAGATAATAGATATTTAAGGGATGAGTGGGATCCGGCCCTACTCACATGGTGGGTATTTTACCATTAATCTCAGTAGAAGTGGTTTTGATGCTAATTTTACTGGCAAAATAATTAATTTAAAACAATGGGATGCAAATTGGCTGCTTCACCCAAACATAGTAAAAGTTACTCCCTTGCCTTTCCAAATAAATTGCAATTTCTGAAAGAAGTTAAGGATGTAATCACTTTAAAAGACATTCTTGTGGTTTCTCCAATCATACTTTCATCTATATATATCTTTGTAAGGAATGTATGTGAATATGGCTAGTTTTGTAATTGTCTTATTTAAACCAAAACATTACATCATGTTGTGATCTATGTGTATATACGTGGTTACAGCAATTTAAAGAGCTTGAGATAAAATTATGTTTTCTCTGAATTCATTGAAGGAAAACATGAGAGGAGTTCAATAATGAATCTTAATCCTAGCCTCTAACAAGTTTTTAGACCTGACTGCCAGGTATTAATGAGATTTTTTTCAGAGTTATAAGATGGTTAAAAACGTTTTCTCATATCAGTGTTTACAAGACCAAAGTTTTAGAAAAAAAACATATTTCCAACAACTTAAAAAATTAATTGAAATAAAAAAGTGTAAAGATATAAACATCTGTGCATACACCATACACTCACATCCCAGAAATGTCTTCTTTCTTTTTTTTTTTTTTTTTTTTTTTTTTTTCAGCCAAGCAGAATGTGCATTGGAATGTTCAAGAATAAAGACATTGGTGGAAAATTCAACAGCACCATACAGGTAATATTATTGTCCACAGCAATGGCATGAGAGAAATAAATATGCCTGTTATTTGTTTTATCTTATACACCGGGTTTTTTTCCTCTATGATCTTTTTGCATAAACTACAAGTTCCAAGGTATTCTTCTTAATCCCACCTGGATATGCATAAGCTCATTTGTTGGAGGCAGGTTAGAAGGGAGAGAAAAGCATAAAAAGGTCCAACTTTTTCCTATTAGCCAGAAATAGAGACAGTAGTGTTTAGGCTTTATCTGAAGTTTGATGGGGGTTTTGTTGTTGCTTTGTTTTGGTGTTTTTGTTTGTTTGTTTTTTTTCCTCCTATATTACTGTTTTATTTCATAGTGTAAGGTAAGTTTTTAATAACAGATTCAATTAAGCCCCCATATATACCATGTAAGTGGTGTGCTGGTTTCTAGATTGCATGTGCTTCCACTGTGACCTATTTTCGTGCAGCAAAGTCACTGGTTTGATATTCATTTCTTGGTGCAATGTGAGAACAGCAGCAATTTCAAACCTTGAGAAGTGTGTGTTCAGGTGAATTGATAAACAGTAGCATGCTCTGATTTCAGCTAGTTTGTCATCTAGAATGTAACAGCAACTAGTGATGCTAAATGCACTGGTATCACTTGAAGAATCCTATCCTTCAAACAAAACGCAGACAAAAGTGTAAGTGGTTAATTGACCTAAAACAAACAAACAAAAAAAAGTGGCAAATTTTGCAGGCTACAGATATTTTGTCTTTCTAACTGGCAGGAATTGTTTTTCTCATGTCTTTCTTGTGTCTTTCTCAGTAGGTTCTTTTTCTTCTTGCAAATTTTGGCTCATAGCCTGCCTGCAAATATGAATTTCAATGTGTAGATTTTGACTGTGGCTTATATGTCCCTATGTTTACTGTCTTCAGCATACAGGAAAAGGTAAAAGGTGTATTAGAAAGACATATTCTTATTAAATAAATGCTTTTCCCCCTCCTACTGCATTCACAGATTATCCCTCTTAATTTTCTCCTTTTTACTCTGCAAAGTGACCAGAAATGCTGATATTGGATGATTTGCTTGAACCTCAGCCAGTTATCTTAAGCTAATTATTATGGATTTTAGGCCTGTTTGCATCTTCACAGGCAATTAAACAATATTAGAGAGTAGTCATTACAAAAGGAATCAGACTCAGTCTGAATGAGGCTCTTCTATTTTTCTTCATCACTAGGGATATAGGAGAAAAAGATCCTACCTAGACACACAGCACAAATATTTTGAGAACTGAGATACTGGGTTTTTTCCACAATTCTTTCTCAATAACAACCAAAAGGAGAAAAGTTATAAGCAGATAAATATATTTGGATTGTATCTGTTCAAGTGATCAGCTTTAGTGGTTTAGAAAACCCCAAGAAATTAATCCCCTCTCCAATCACCACCTTCAAAAACAACCAGGGAGCAGTCTGAGAGAACAATCATTGACTTTGTGTTGCATTTACATACTCAGCAAGGTCCAGAATAAACATTAAGTAAGCCAATTCATAATATCAAGATAATCCTTGCTTTCTATTTACAGAAATATATTTTTCATTGTTTATTTTATAAAGGAGCCCTTCTAGAATTGAAATGGAGGCATTTCTTCTTTTTTTCCTTACTCTGAAATAGTATTTTTCAGGTGGTATTTATTTCCCACCTTTTAAAAAATAATCAGATACTGAAACTTGAGCAATATTCTGTAAGCTTTAACTCTGTTTTCCAATAATTTGTAAACTCTGATTGTACCTACCTTATTGAAATGCAAAAACCATTTAGCAAAGAACAAAGAGAATTCTTAGAATGAGTTTAGTATGAGAAAGAAAGAAGGCAGATTAAAAGATCTTTTCATGTTTTTGTGTAAAAGATTTAAAAATTGAGCTCTCCTACAAACACGTGAAAATAATATAAAAGATTCAGAGCATTTTACAAAGCAAAGAGGCATGAGGTGCTTTTTAGATCCAGCAAGCAAACTGTAAACATCGCTTGACCATTATATATTCTGGGTGAAGGAAGAATAAGCTGAAAATGCTGTTTAAAATGTGAAAAGCATATATATTTAAAAATCCTTTAGAAGAACTAGCAGATGGACTATGAAGAATGACATCTGGA
Source organism: Acanthiza pusilla (assembly GCA_036630365.1). Taxonomy (NCBI): domain Eukaryota; kingdom Metazoa; phylum Chordata; class Aves; order Passeriformes; family Acanthizidae; genus Acanthiza; species Acanthiza pusilla. Next base: position 16,317,153 of record JAXCHO010000073.1, read on the forward strand.
TCAAACTCCTTGCTTCTAAACATAACCCAGTCAAATACAGCTGGCTCTAACAAATTCTGATAAATGTTTTAATCTCAGTAAGAAAATGAATGCAGTGATGTGCAAAATGAGCATATGAGTATTGATAAGATTTTTACGTGTTAATGCCATTCTTCTGGAGAAGGGTTTGGCAGGCAGCACAGTAAGGAGTTGGCCAGAGGTGTGCACAGGGGGCACCAAAGGTGCTGACAAAAATCAGACAATAGCACAGATTGTGGGCAGAGAGAAAATGGGCTAAATGTTAACATAAACCCCCAAAAATGTCTTTATTTGTATTTGCTTTTGGAAATGATCAGAACTAGATGCTGAGAGGAAATGCTGTTAACGTGCATGTGGAAGGACTTGAGTGGAGAGAACTGCAGCTGGAGTGCAGCAGTTATGTGAAATACAGGCCCGGAGACCGTGCTGGTGTGGACTGGGCTATTTTGGAAGAAATCACAAGACTTAGGTCTGACATGGATGGATGAGTCCAGATATTATTCATAGATCCTGTTTAAAATAGGATTGAAATGTGCAGGCTATTTTTTTTCCCTGTGACATATCACAAAGTGTGAAGGCAATCTGCATTTCCAGAGCAACAAAACCAAAATCCTACTTGATCTACCTCTTGCTTATGCAGATTAGGTCGAATATTGGAATGTTTTTGCATTTAATGTTATTTCACTTTCTTCACTGTCTTTAAATAAATGAGGGGGAGTGTTTAAAAAATATTTATAACAGTATAATAATTGTGGTTTCTTTTCAATTATTTTAATTTTTTTTTCATTAATTTACAAATAAAAACCTAGATCTTTCTCCAGGTGCTCTTTTTTATTCAGCTTTTTGTTTTTTAAAAAGGTTTATCCAACATATTTTGATGTACATGTGAACAATTCTTTGTAATGTCTTGTATGAATATATTTGTATATTCTAAGTTATCTGAAGACTCTCACCTTACAAATGAAAGTAGGGATTAAATTATAGTGCAGTGATGTAGATGAAGCAAGCTTGAATTTTAATATAACAGAATCTCCAACCCCCTTTTGAAAGCTCCAGCTATAGCTGAATAAACTTTTTGTTAAAATTTTAGCATTTTTAGGCAGTTTTTCTATCTATTTTTACAATACTTATTCAATTTAACAAATGCATGCATATATATGTTCAATAAATCAAATAGTGTGTAAAGCATGTAAATGAGGCACATTTTTTTTACCATGTTCTTTACTTAAACATTCCTCTCCAAAGATAACTACTAAAATAGGTCACAGTATAAAAATAGTATAGTAAGCAAGTTAAGGACTAGATTCTGTTTGCAAACTGAGTAGTCTAAATCTGCCCTAACTCCATTGATTTCAATGGTTTAACTTAGATTAAACTGTGTTGTTACAAATGAACGTGCATCTACTGCAGATATGAGATATTAATTCCTCCAAAATCCTAACAGCAACGACCATGATTTAGCAGGCAAAAAATAAGAAAGTGGAAGGAAATGTCCTCTTTCATTCCATCTGCAAATTTCACCTTGAGTCCTACACCGCAGGAATGTCTGACCTTATGAGCAGATGGATGCCGTGTCTCTCATGGAGATGCACAGGAGACACACTCAGCCTTTCTCTGCCAAATGACAAAAAGTTTGCCCATCAGGGAGCTGCAGCCACCCCCTACACCAGGGCTGTCAGACAGACTCTAGATTCTGTCTCAGTGTACATACTCTCGAAGTTAGTGGGTGGATGAGCACTTGTGTTGAGGGTGCCCAGCTTTCTGCAGCTGTGTCACACAGAAGTGGGGACATGTGCTTCAGGGAGAGGGGTTAATGAACGCTTGGGGAAGTCAGTGGTTACTAGAGCAGTTGGAATTACTTATGCGCTGTTTTTTGATTAAGTCTCAGGTGTCCCTGAGGACCAAATCAAACAGTATATGAAATGATTAGACAGAATGCATCAAATAAAAAGGTCACTGTAGGGCAACATCCTTGGACTCCACTAAGCATCATCCTGCTGGAGCACTTATTTTTTGATCAAACTCTACTTCTTCCCTAGTAGGCCAATAATGTAATAAAAAAATGGCTTTTAATGGTTTTTGCAGCTAATGCCTTCTTCCAGGTTCAGTGCAAGTTTGGTTACTACTGAAGCCATTTATTAAATATAAAGAGTAAAAACTAAGCCAAAGGTTTCAGTCTTAGTGAAATTTGACAGTTGGAAAAACACCAAGGCTAGCAACTGCCAAGCAGAGGCAGTTATGAATAGAAGTTTAAAACAAAAAATTAATCTTTGTCAACAAATCTTTCATAAATTATTTGGTTTGGGGCTGCTGAATCATTTTCTCCATCAGCTTTGCCAAAATATAGTCTATTATTTAGAATTCCTTTCTCCTTAGAGAAAAAAAATCTGAAAACTAAAGAAAATTGTGATTTTTAATACTTATTACATTGGCCTTGAAATTTAATACTTATTACATTTGCCTTGAAATTAGGAAAAGTGGTCCAGTACCTAATTAAGCTAATTTTTTCAAAAACCTCCCTGACTGCAGAGGCTTATAAGTGACTTCAGAGTGAGCATAGGGCTTTCACCTTCGTGGAATGCATAAAACTGCATGGTTTAGTTATAAAACTTCATTGCACAGGTATTCATAGCGATACCACTTTATACAACATCACCAGAATTTAGTGCAGTTGCATTATTACAGAACACTTAAGAATTAAGACCAGTGCTCACCTCTTACATCCTCTAAGTACTGCCGAAGAATCCCTCATATAATTTATCATCGCCAGGAGCATTAATGCAAGTGGACAGGTTTGAATGAATAATCAAACCTCTTTGATACTTATTCTGAAGTTCATGCGGAGGCAGTCAAAGCTGTAACAGGATGCATGTCAGGCTAAGCAAAACATTCAGGATATGTCTAGGCAGAAAAGTGAAATGATCATCTCCCAAGAAATGGCCAAATGTCTGAAAGCTTTCTATGACAAGAAAGAGTACTGAAGTATGTGATAATTCAGATAAGCTTTTTTTTTTTTTTTCTGATAAAAATAATCTCCCTGGTGCCTGCTTTCATTTATCCTTGTATTCTACCAGTGTGTGCTTCTTACAATCTCTTTGTTGCTCTAATGATGGTTGATTGAAATTCTCAATTTGTAGGTCTCCTTGAACATGTTTATTCAGGGGATGGGACTTGCACAAAACAATACACTTGTGTGAGGCAATCCCATCACATCAGCCTTCATTATCATTTTTAGATTGTCTAACTGGAGTACTTGTCAGTGTTGTACATCCTGTGCTCTCACAAAATGGCTTCAATTGTTGTGTGCTGATCTTTGATACTGCATCAGCCTTAGTTTTACTGTGATATCTGAATTAGACAACCATCTGATTGCCAAAACTCTAACTTTTCTGCACTAATACAATGGGACATTTTGAGCACAGGAGCTGAGGTCTTTCTTCATATGCATTGTGGGTTTTTTCCCCTCAATATAGCTTTGTTTTTTTTTAAGATATCATCATTCCTATCTATTTTGAGATTCCAAGTTTATGCGCATGTTGCAGCTTACAGCATTGCTCTTCTTCAAACGAAGGTAAAGAGTGTCTGAGTTAGCTTCATATTTTCCACAGCTGGATGATGTGTCTATCCATTCCCCTCTTTGACACATTGCATGCTTTTAAATCCATCATGAGTAATTTTTCTTATGTGGGAGCTAATTAACATCTTGGGAACAGATTGCTCGCCTTGTCTTGATATTTTTTTGATGTAACCAGATGCTGTAATTACTGTATATACAGTTCTTTTTGCCTGTAGGTTGTCGGATAGCACTCCTCATCACTTTAATTAACAGCATAAAGGTAATTTAAATAGTAAAAGATGAGACAAATTTGTTTAGAAGTCTTTGAATGTAATAGGAAGAAAGATTTGTCCTGAATAGTAAAAGCAAAATAAACCTGTTTCAAATTATTTATGTTAAAATACTTAATTACTTTCCTTTTTAGTGCTACTAATATTTATTTGAAATTCTCCTACTTTTAATTATATTCCATTTGTTTAATTTTTACTATATATGCGCTGGTACTCCGTGTTGGTTTGCTCTAAAATAGCTCTAGATTTTTAATAATTATATTCCTGGTGAAACCTGCATTTATTGATCCTTCTTCTCTATCCCAGTGTCTACTTTGATTAGCTCATTCCTTGTGCTCCATTTCTTCTGATTTTTCTTGAGAAGCTGAACAAACTGGATTGGTATTAAGAAGAAAGATAGCTTATTGTTAATTACTTTTTTAGGTGACAAGAGCAAATAAGCTTTCTGTGAGATCTGGTTTAAAAGGATCCATATAAAGAAGCAAAGAGAAGGAGAGACAAGGCATAGAAACATGGAGACATTTATAAGGGATGAGTCAAATCAAATCACATTCCTCCTAGCCATTATTGTTTGTTTTTCATAGCAGATTTACTTGTGAACAGTGTCAGCTTGTCTGTATTTTAATTGATTCTGTATACAATGTCCACTATAGTGCAACTCAGCACCTCTCCTATGAAAAGGGCTTGTTATATCAGACTTTCATCAGAGGGTTTCTGAGATCCAAACATGTTGTGTCATGTTTTAATCATCAGAATAGACTGTAGCATGTTCCAAACAGCTAAGACAGATTTGGTCACGAGAGGTATTAAAGAAAGATAAGGAAGAAGGGATTCAACGGTATGTGAATTTCATCAGCTGAAATGCCAGACAGAGGCACAATAAAAGGGCTTGATTTGAGGATGGTACTCACATCAAATCCAAAAATAAGATGGCGGTCTTCCTTCATGTAAATCCAATGTTTATTTCGTGGCAATTTTTATGACTTTATTACAACTTTTTTTACTTGCCATAGTCTGTGAATACTTTAAATATTTTCCTATAGCCATTAAATTCTTATTGATTACATGATGATGAATATCATAAACGTCTGTCCCAGCTTTGAGCTCAGTATGTTGTGTGTTGCACAGCTGTGACTGTAAGTATAAAGTGATAGAAAAATATTATGGCTGTGAAATATATCTTGTTTGTTGGGTTTTGTCCTGCATTTTTACTAGTCATGGTGGGCCACTAATAAATAAGAAGAGCAATATCAATGACCTTTAAAGTCCATGTGAGCTGTTTATTAGTGTCAGGGGAACTTCATAAAAATGATATTTCCAATAGGAAATCTTGTTTTATACCCTGCTCTCAGAAATCAGCAGGAAGTATAACATCGATGCCACAGAGGAAATAAAGAAAAAAATGGAATAGCAATGGAACCAACCTGAGGAACCCTTAGAAGTCCAGGTGTTATTAACTAGACTCAGTATGTGCCAAGAAAATAAAATAGAAAAAAAGACAAGACCTGCATGTAGTTGTTTTGTGCATCTGGTTGGTTATTTTTCTGCAATTCAGGAAGCTTTTAAATGAAGAAGCTAAAAAAATATTTGTCCCTCTTATGTATTATCTTTTTATAGGCAAACATTATTTTTTTATGAGTAGGGTCAGTCCCTGTGATGTGCTGGCACTGTCAGTGGAATGATGAGTTGTGGGAAAGCATGCAGTTCCAGCTGCTGTCTCTACCTTGGGAATCAGTCAACTAAAGACAGTTAAAGGAAGGTTTTCCTTATTTTTGGAGATTTTTGATGAGCTTGGTTGGTTGTTGACACCAAAAGGTTCCAAACTGCAGTTGCCAGACCATATTAGTCGTCTGTGGATTAAACTGCTAGACCACACAATGTTTAGGATGCCAGTGGCTAAGTTAGAGGTGTGAGGATTGAGATACATGTGGGCAAAACCACCTTCTTACTGTTGTGTATGGGAAAAAGAAGTGCAGGAGGGCAATCATGCAGCAGGAAGTAATAACCAAGTATTGATTATTGGTCAGTCTGGGGAAGTAGATGGAACAAAGAATGAACAGGAAAATATGAGAGAGGATCACAAACTAGGTCCCAAGGCAGAGGAGATGGGATACAAGTCCAGAACAGGTGCGGGTTTTTCAGGCACAGGAATAATCCAGTTAAGATAGGAATGATGGAGATGGACATAAAGGTCATAAATGGTTGAAGTGAGCTGTGTTGCCAAGGTGTTTGGTGAAGGGGGAATTACAGAGAAAAAGACCTTCATCTATCCCAGCTACAGTGTCTTTTGTCGCTTACTCATGCTGAGTCATCACCCAGCTCGTGTTCCTTACTGAACTGACACAGTCTTGACAGTAACTGAAAGGCTGAATGGTTTTAATTTTACAATATCTTGTGATATCAGTAAGCAGGAACACAACTCACTCTACAGAGAATTTTTATGAGGTTCAGTTTCACTTTTTTTTTCCCTGAAAGAGACAGGAGCTTTATATGCAGGGTATGCCAGATGGAAAGCAACCAGCTGGAGACCCTGAGTTTTGCCAAATTCCAGGTACTCTGACTTGCTGCAAAAGAGCTGAGCAGAGACCATAAATGGCAAACAGGAGTTGTTTGAAATCTACATCAGCTCTGAACAAACTTCACAGGAATCTCTCTGACTTCATAAAACAATTCTGACATATTAGCAATTTCCAAACAATAATAAGCAGCCTCTCAACCCCTCAAAGCACTCATCACATTTGAAAGCAATTCTGGATCCATGCGGTTTCTACTAGGCTGAAGTAGGTATCAGTCAAAAGGCTGCTGAACATAAATTCATTAGTGCCACTGCTGGCAGTCTGTACGGACTGAAGTGAAAACCCAAACCACTGTAATGTGTTGCTGGAGTATGCTCTAAAGGTGATGAGATTATTAATCTTCTGCTAAACTCTAACAATTTAGCTGAGTGCAATTTGACCAATTTGGGTGGTGCATCCTTCACAACCAAAACCCAATGCTTTTTATAAAAACATTGTGTTCTGGGCGATGACAGCCCTGTGTCTTGTTCGCTATATTGTGTATACTGCAGTGATTGAGATAACTGTTCTGGACAAACAGAATAAAGATGTTGTTATCTAATACTGGTATTCTGAAGGGCAGAGGGGCGAACGAATATCAGTGTGGGAGCACACCTTATTTGTCTGCTGGTAAACCAGACTAATATGAAACATATCATACTGCATTACTTGTTTTTATATGTCTGCCTTCTCTTTTACTGTCAGATTATTTTCTTCAATACTGACTTGAATTCAGTGATTATGTATATACGTACATAAATGTGAATTACAAAGAAATGCTTTATAAAGTAATTAATATTTTTATTTAGAAATTGAAAAACAAGATGAGTTTGGAAAAATAGACAGAACATAGCTCTTTGTTAGCCCATTATTCTGCTAAGAAAATAGTAGCTGGAAGTATTATTTTGCTGGGGTTTACATATTTCAAATAGTGGTAAAAGAAATGGCAAATCCTTTGAATTTCACAAATGAGTGAAGAAAACTGCTCTGAGTAGTAGTCAGTCACGAGAACTAATTGATCCAAACTTCAACAGGAAAAGCAAGGTCAACCATTTTGCTTTTTCTCAATATTCTTCTGCTTTGTCCTGTGAATGTACCACATCTAATATTCATATTCATGCAGATTTTTAATGTTTTCAATAGGTTTTAGAAAACAAAATGTGGAGGTGGAAGCATTCCCTGTGAGTTTCCTGACACTCCCCATGCAGTCAGTATTATCTTTGTGACTCCTGCCTGTGAAATGCCCCGCTGCACCCCAGCTGAATGCAAGATCACTCCTTTTTTCACAGTCTGAAGCTGTCAGCGCTGCTCTGCAGTCATAAACAACTGGTTTTGGCCCAGCTGAGAGGCAGCTGCTTTGAATGGTGGGTAAAGGTCTTGCTATACCAAGTCTGACTGCTCGGTGTCTGGTGTGTTTGGGACAGAAGCCTCAAAAGTGACAAGAAATGCTGTGTGCTGCAATGAAGCAGCACAGGCCTCCCTGTGCTTAGCTGCATCCTGCCACTGACTGGACTGCAGTGCAGGTTACCAGGTGTCACCAATGTTAAAGCAGTGACCTTTTAGCTTATGGGCCTCTGCCATCTGCTTCTACGCTGTGCTGTGCCTTTTCTGGGCTTTAAAACAGCCTGCAGATGAGTTAATGTACCTGTCATCTTGCCCCAGTGAGATTTGTGCCTGGTCTTTCAGCAATCTCTCCAGTAATGCTGCTCACATTTTACGGTTTTGATTCCCTCATATTGTAGATTTAGTTTTATTTTTCTGTAGATATTCCCTGGAGCCAAAACAGAAGGAAAGGGAAATCTTTGCTGCGAAAGTTTTATATTTTTTAGGCTTATGCTGACAGAGAGGGGAAAGATCCTTAAAAAATAACTCCAGTTGTTTTGAAATCTTTGTTCACATTTTAAAATGATCTGTGGAACACAGATTTGCATCTATAAAACAAAAAAACAAACAAAAAATCTTGTGATGTTATTAATAAAGCAGGTGGCTCATCTTTCAAAATCCCATTTTAGCCAGGCAGTGATTTTCAATGAAACCTGACATTTTCATTTTTGCCAAACTTAGCAGCCCCCAAGGCCTGTTGAAAGTCATTTGAAAAAAGCCTTCTTAACAGATCAGTTTTCTTTGCTGAAGTTGTAGCATCTCCTGTTTTCATAAAGATTTGTTTCTTTTACATCTGTATTAGCTGAGCAGCAAGCTGGCTCTGGTGACACAGATTAACAAAGTAGGCTGGTTATACAACACTGAAGAGCGATGCATCCTGGAAGCCATTTAGTTAGTACCTTTATATATTGGCAACTTTATTTTCCTTTTTCCATTTATTGTAGAGAGTTAATACTTGTGAATCTATTGACATAATTGATGTCAGCTGGGGAATTGGAGCCAGCCTTGCAAATATGTTAATTATCACTGCAAATGATAGAAAACACTTGGACAAATCCAGATCTAGTTTGAATCCATTGACTTCTCTGAGCTCATAGAGTATTTTCCATTTTAAACACATGATTTTGTTCAAAAATGCCTCCCAGACTCCTGGTTCACATTTTATTAAGAAAGACAGTTTGTGAGCTGCCTGTTAAGAAACTCTGCTTGACAGAGTGAATAAGCAGTTATACTTTTTGAACAAGTGTGGCTATTTACTTATAGCTATGTAAGCAGAATAATAATGAGTTAAGAAATTTTGATGAAAGGCATTGCTTTTGTGGTCTTGCTTCCAGTACAGAATGAGAAAAGGATGTTTTTGGTTGAGCTTAGCTATGATTTTTATCTCAAAAAAAAAAAAAAACAACAAAAAACAAAACAAAACAAAAAAAAACCCCAAAAAAACAAACCAAAAAGAAAACAAACAAAAAACCCAACAAAACAAACAAACAAACAAACAAAAAACCCCACAAAAAACAACAAAAAAAGAAACCAAACAAAGGCATGGATCCTTCTTTCCTTCTCCACCTCCACAGTCTCATTTTAGTGAGAGGGATGATCTGCAGATCTTACATACCTGTCAGCCTGACCTTGGTGCTGGGGAAGGTCATGGAGCAAATCATCTTGAGTGCCACCACGCAGGGGATCAGGCCCAGCCTGCATGGCTTTATGAAAGACAGGTCCTGTTTGACCAACCTGATGTCCTCATCAGGTTAGTGGATGAGGAAAAGGCTGTGGATGTTGCCTTCCTGGACTTTAGTAATGCCTTTGACACCAGTGGAACTTGTATCTTTCCCCCATGTGATGTTTAAGCAGATGCTGTGTGGGATGAATACAGCGCTGGTGTCAGCAGGAGGGCCTGAACTCTTCCCTGGCATCTTTCCAGATTTGGGGATGTGGGCACGGTTTGAAGGGCTCAGTAGAGAGTCATCACACACCTCCTTAGATCTGTAGAGCATGACAGCTCTGGCTCTTGTTAGATGTGGCATCTGGATTCCTCCTCAAACTCTTGGTTCTGCCAAAGTGAGTTTTTTTCTGTATCCTACATGGTGAGTGGGAGCCAACAACTTGCAGAAGTTCTCCCAGTCAACCTCTTACTTGTAAGAGATGCTTACTCTAAACCATAGGATGAATACTGATTGAACTTGTGAAAACCTTCCTTAGCAGGAGCTGGGCTCCACAAAAGCTGGTTGGGTGTTTGAAATGTCATGTATTTTCCACAGACAACAAATAACATTCCTTTTTCAGCTATAAAATCAATGTCTCTGAGCTTTGCATAGTAGGAGAGGACTAAGGTAAACCCCTGAAGGATCATGTATAGGATTTTCCACTTGACTCATATGCTGCTCCATCAAGAATAAATCTAGAAACTCACAAAGGTGCCTGCCACCAGTATTAAACAACCTAAATGGATCCAATAGCACTGAAAGAGATGGCATCGTCAGGTATATGAGCTGTGAGTAATAGGCAACATGAACTGGAAAGCAGAAAAATCTGGAAAGCTATATTCTGAAGGAGAAATGGGTCTTGGTGTCTCATAGCAAGTGCTTGAATTCGCAAGTCACTTCTGTATCAAGTATACAGAAAAAAAAATTCAAAGTGGCACTGTTTCTGCATCTGGCTTCTGAAGTTCCTCATTTTGTGTCTAAACTTGGTTACTGAGTGCAGTGTGCATTGAGAATTTTCTTGCACAGTTTTCAGAATAATTATCATAATGAATTCAGTAACCCTCTCTTAATGCAGTTATCATTCTTCCCTGGTTTCAACAGGAAATTATAAGTTAATTTGAGCAGAAGTTTTTTTTATATGTTAACATTGTATGAGAGGGTCCATCTAAGGCTCACTACTTAAGGATTTTGCCATGATCTGATAATAAATGATGGAATACCCATGCTGAGGAAGGAAATACTTCAATTTGACAATACAAGGATAATTTTCTCCTGCATGAATTAAGATGAGCTTTTTTCTTACAACATTATTTAGCTTGTGCTAAGTCTTGTGCTTGTGCTTGTCTGACTTGTTTTTGTTTGTTTTTTTCTGGTGGTGGTTTTTAAAAAAATTATTACTCCATACCAGCAATTCTATAATGACAGACTCTCCCCTTTCCTGTTAGTTTATATTTAGTACTGCAAAATTTCCTACATACATATCTGTAAATTGTGGAAAATAGCCGTTTTCTGCCAGGTATATATTTTAAGGCATCTTTAATTAAAATAAAAGTACTCTCTTTTCAGAACTTGTTAAGCCACATCTGCAGTGCTGAATCGAATTCTGGGTTCCCCAATACAAGAGACAAAGAACTGCATGAGAAAATCCATCAAAATGTCATTAAGATGATGAAGGGATTGGAGCTTCTCTCTTATGAGTAAAGTAAGACTTCTGTGACTCTTCAGCCTGGAGAGGATAAGACTTAGGAGCATCTTATAAATGTGTGTGAATACCTGGAGGGAGGGAACAAAGACAACTGAGTCAGGTTCTTTTCAGATGGGCCCAGTGACAGGAGAGGAGTCAGTGGCCACAAACTGACACATGAGAGATTCCCTCTGAATATCAGAGAATACAGTGAGGATGAGGATGACAGCACAGGTTGCCCAGGGAATCTTTATCTTTGGAGATATTCAAAAGCTGTTTGCAGAGGGTTCTGGGCTGCCCTGCTCTAGGTGGCCCTGCTTGAGCAGGGGGTTTGAGCAAGATGACCTCCCCAGTCCCCTTCTCACCTCAGCCATTCTGTGGTTCTGTGATTCCGTGAAATGCCAGACTTCATGATTTTGGGTTGAAAGCAAAAATCTCTGGTATCTCAGAAATACAGCCATGCTGGCCTTCTAATAAATTTAGCATCACTGGAACGTTACAGCCTTTTATTGTTTCTGTTCCCCTCTGTTTTCTCAGGGCATATATATATATACATATATATATATATATATATATATATATATTAATAAATTCTGAGTTTTCAAATATCTGCCTTTATTTACTTGATGATCAACAGAAGGATATTTTCTCCCTCTTCTTGTGCTTTTCATGGTTTTCATGCAAATTATTTCTGAGCATGATAACGACATTTATCAGATTCTTGGAGACAGATGTGGATTTACTGGGAGGTGCAGAGACTACTGCCTTTCCTCTCTTGAGGTGCCTCTTGATACAGCCCACCTTAACCTTCATGTGGAGGCTTCTTTGCACCTCCCAAGCCCAAACCAGTTGAATCCATCACTTTACTTATGTTTAACTACCTGAGACCTTCAGATCCCTGAAGTGCTGTCAGACACCTACAGCTTACTCTTTATTTATTTAGAGTTATGGTAGTTGCACAAGCAAATGTAGCCCTCGTCTAAGAGGCTTTGCTGATTACAAGCCCTGCTTACTCACAGAAAGGTAATTTACTGCCTGCAGGGCAGGACTTGGGTATACCCAAGCTTCCTGGATAGCTAAATGGATCATTCCAATCCAGTGCTCATTCACTTGCTGGCTTCTCTCAGACTGTTTGCAAAAGCACTTATCCTGCAAATGCTTACTCATGTAAGCTATAATACTCTAATCAGAAAGTAAGTGGGGCTTGGAGACATTAAGTTTTTTTTTAAGTGAGTAAGCACTTTCAGGGCAAAACCCAAGGGCATCAGAAATGATGATAATTTTCTGCATAGTACATTGTCTATTTTTATCTTGAAGTCTGGATCTTTACATAACTTTCTATTAAATTGTTTGAGATCTTCCCTTCCTAGACCAGTCATGAAGCCCAATAGGCAGACATTCTTATGCTTCAAAGCATTTTCTAATGACTCCCTATAAAATGAAATGAAACATTAGCCTGAATTATAGCTGTGATCTGCTTCTAAGTTCCCTTTTAAACACTGAATTATATCCTAGCAGTGACTGTGTCCTTTCTTCTGTCCCTCTGAATCTCACTTTACGCTTATCAAATAACTGCTTTAACAAAAGTTGGCACTGAGGTTCATGACTTGTCCTTTTAAAATGAGATTGTTTACAAATGTCTTCCCATCACCTAACAACTTACATGAAGGTGCACTTTTTCATCTCCAAGGATGAAGAAGAAAATGAAGATGTGCCCATGCAGGGGCAGCTTTGCCACAAAGACTGAAAGATAGTCATCAAAGCAAAAAAATTCACTAATTTGATGAGTGGAGGACTGTGAGCTACCCAGGCAGACATTAACTGGTATGTATATGCTTGACTTGCTGCTGCTGCCATTACCACTTTTTTAAATAGTTCTCTGACTGCCTTTAAAAGCAAGTTCCTTGTAAGAATGCTTTTGTATCACAAACAGTTCTGGTGATTTCACTCTTCAGCTATTTTCTTCCTTCAGCAGTTTATAAAGACTGTTTAACTCAAACTCCAGAAACATTAAAGCAAAGGGTGATGTTTTGCCAAGCCATATGTTCTTAAATGGTGTATTTTATGAAGTTGATAATAAATACTTTAAGGCACAGCAGCTAAAAAATTCCAACCTAATGTAAGCAGGCACAATTCCAGTGATTTCAGCATTAACTTTAGGGATGAATTTAACTGTCTACTTTCACTCAGGACTGGGTATAGTGTTCAAACTGTGTAGGTTTCATTGACATTATATGTTGGGCTGGAATCTTGAATAAAATTGCATTTTTTCTACTCTACTCGATTTAAGAATTACTTCACTCTATTTCCAGCTTTATTGCTTTGCAGAAGTATTAAAATGCTGATATAAAGTGTTCACTAGGTATAAAATCTTGCCTGGTATTTGATCATTTTCCAATCTCAACAGCTTTTTAAAGACATTGTTCACCTGCAAACATTTTAATCCTCTTTTATATGAATAATAAACTTAAACCTCTAATACATGCACTATTCTACATAAAAACACCAACTGTAGGCCATAAAATGTCTATTCAATTGAATCATGAATTGCAATACCAGGTAATCCCCAAGTAAGCAAAGCTTTTAGGCTTGTTACTCGGCATGCCAGGGAAGTATAGATAACCTCAGAGAGTTAAAGCAATGATGTTTCCTTTACACTTGTAGAAATCCACTGCCCAGAAGTTGCTTATCTAAGCTTTGGTGAGGACAGAACAGATAGCTTGGACTGCCAGGCCGAGGGTTGGTCTTAGTCACTCACTTTTTCTCCATCGAGAAAGGTGTTTATGGAGGTGGCTCCTTCTACCTTTTCTTTCCTTAGATGTGAAACAAGAAGGTTTTGAACGTTGGTGGATTATAAATTGTTCAAAACTTCCTTTTGCTCTCATTCCTTCACTGAATATCTAATTTCTCTGTCCTTGTAGACTGTACTCTATCCTGCACTCAGCCACTTTAAATAGGTATCTGAGGTGTGAGGGGATGATATGAGGGTAAAATTAATCCTTACAGCTTAAATATGCTTTTCACATTAGTTGAAATTTTTTGGATTTGAATTACAATTGAAAAAATCTATTCCAAGTCAGGAAACTATAATCTCATCATAACCAGAATTGAGAGGGTATCATGGCATCTTCCTGACTTTGTTTTTAGCCTTCAGGTAACCTGAATTTTCTATGTGAATTGCAACCTTTAAGAAAAGGTTTTAAAATCCTTGTAAAACTTCAGAATTTTAATTTCCATTCTTCTTAATGATGTCAACATGAAAGAAGAAAGAATGAAGGAAATGGCCTTTACTGGCATTTTGATTTTTAAAATAATGCTGTGTTAATTGGGCTATTGTGTTAAAATGCCATAAGCAGAAAAACTTAACCCATTGATCAAAGGATACTTTTTAATAAGTGCACGGAAATTTACAGCACACCTGTCATTTTAACAGCATTAAAGATGTTTCAGGAACATTAAATCCTTAAGTAATATATCTTTAAAAAAAATCATTTTCCCCCCTCCTTTCATAAAAAAGGAGATTATAAAAATGTTGCAGAATTAATATTGAATCATTAGATGTTAAGCTTTGATCATTATCTCATAACTACATAATATTTTGGTTTCTTGTCCCATTACTGAAGATGTTTACTTGGGTTAGTGTATGTCAAGTAATTTCATGATACCATGGATTTTATTAGGGAACTTATGGTAAGTTTTTGGAAAGCAGAGATTGGCCTCAATATTACAACTGCACCTTTATTCTTCTCTAAAACCTATTTGAGGGATCCTTAAAAAATAGTTCTGGTCTAATTTTATCACTGGCATAGAAATGAACAAGATATTAAGGAAATAATATACTACTGATACCTGTGGACAGGAAAGATCTACAGGGAAGCTGAAAATAATAAATATTGCTTATAACAGTAGCTAATAACTACCTCCTAAACTAATTAAAAGCATTATTAAATTTTTGGGCATTTTAAAATATTGTCCTGATTTTATTTTATCCTCTGAATAATGAAATACAGATTTTTTTCCCAATGTCATTCAGTTTCTTAAATCCCCTGAACTATAAATATATCTGTGCTACCTGCGTGACTCCAAAATCACACTGCTTGGAGTCAGAGAGGTTCAGAAAAGATGTTGTGCTATAAAAGAGATCAGAAAATATTGAGAAAAATAATTACGCAAAAATTAAGTAAAAGTTACTTGTAACCCTTGCAGATAGGAAAATTTTTAAGAGCAAGAAAAGAATTCTGAAAAATATGGCTAGCAATCAGTGCCAGCAAAATTCGTCCAGGAAGGGAGACAGCAATTACTTGGCTTTAGTTTTGTTGATGTAACAAATGTAATCTTGGTCCTCACTTGGCAAATGGCAAAAATCCCACTGACACTGATAGGGATAAATACTGATATTTCTCTCTGTGTCCTTCTGATGCAAGCCTGGCACTATAACCAACCAATGCACATTGAACCCAGTAGGACTTTTGCCACTGACTTCACTGGCAGCAGTGTTGAACCTTTTGCCTTTGGGCCATGAGGCTGAAATCAATGAGATATCTGCTTCAAATTAGGTCATTTATTCCAATGTTGTTTGTTTGGGTTTTTTTTTTCTTGTGACTACATCAGGGTCAGATCCATAATATGGCACAGAAGTGGAGCAATCAGCTCTCAGTGTACACATTAAGGTGTGCATAGATGTTATGCTGTGTTACAGATTCGATCAATCAGAGCTCTTTTCAGCTGTGATGTAATTTCCATTGGTCTCAGTGAAAAAAAAAAAAAAGTAGAAATAAATCTGACCCATTTTTTCTCTATCAGAACATATAGAGGACTTTGTAAATTAAGAATACTAAAAAAGGAACACTGGCTTGATGTTGTTTTTTGAATTTGCATTAAAAGAGTCCAACTAATGTAGATTAGTAATCTGTAGTCAAAATTGGTGTTAACAAAGCTGAACACCTTGTTTGCTGTCTCAAATATTGAAATAAAAATGTTAGAAGTTTAAGACTATCCAGTAATAATGCATAATTTACATGAGCATATTAGTTTTGTTTACAAGCAAAAACTTCAATGTAACAGAACCTCTTTTCAAAGGAAAATGTAGCCTAAAGGGTATGGACCACACTTCATTTTAAAATCCTAGGAGAATATCTCCCTGAGATTCTTACAAATTATGCTCATTTTTCACAATGCATCAATGGAAAAGTACTAAAATGTTGTAATGTAAGAAAAATGTCAACACTTCTAATTGTTATTCTTCTGTGCGTGTGTGTGTGTGTGTGTGTGTGTGTGTGTGTGTGTGTGAAAATACACACAGAATCTGACATCCAACAGCATATTTTTGCATAATGATAATTCTGTATTTATTTCTGTAGGTGCAAGTGAGGAATTTTTTAATACAAATGACATTTTAGTATTTCTGCTTTACTTTAAGGGCAATAATTGTCATTGCCAGGGTTTTTCAAGATACATAGCATACATTATCAAGTACTTAAGTGGTGTACTTTGACATTGTATGTGAAGAGAAGAATATGTAGTCCAATATGATAATTGTGAGGGAAAAAGCCAACCCAGCTAACAGTAAATGTGTAACATCTAACTTGCAAATGAAGACCCACTGGGAAAAGATAGACTAGATTGTGTGATTGGATTTTCACAGAAAACCTTTTTTTAAATCGCTTTTTACATTTATTTAGTTTGATTAGTTTATTTATTTTGATTAAACAGACAGTGCTTTCAGATTGCTCTCCATTAGCAAGTGTAATTTTCATTTTTCTCTTTCTACTCAACACATTTTTCTCTGGTCCTATGTTTTGTACTGCATGTGTATGACCTCTTTCACTTTTATTTTACAAGCAATGGGAGAACAGATGAAATTATCTCTGTTTTCCATAAGGACATGTTAACCCTGAGCACTGGAGCCTGATGCAGATCTCTTTGAATCAATGTGTGTTTGAACAGATAAAAGATGTACAGTGCAGCATTTTACCAGCACATTGGCACAAAAGCTGTTTGCACAGCACTGCTGCACTGCTTCGAGCCTTAGTCCAGCCCTGTAAGTTGCTAGACTGGGTCTCAAATTCCTTATTGCTCCTGGCTAGGGGATGTGACACCAGCTCAGCTCAGCTCTAGCTCATTTACCTACTCAGAATATATGTAAAACGTAGGAAGCTACCAAACCTATATAAAATCTTGTTTCCTGTTGAACAAAGCCATGTCCAGGACATGTCTTTTATATCCTACAGCAAAATTATCTTTGCAGAACACCACCTGCACTAACTTCACTGTACACTGTAATTAAAAACACATCAATGTCATATAGGCCTCATGTAAACCCATAAATACTTTAAGCCAGAGGGATTCCTCTAAAGCTATTCATAAAGATTCTCTCTGCCAGTATATTCTAGAGGAGGTTTATCTTTGCTGAAAAGCATGCTTTGCCTTGAAGAAATTGGCAAAGAATGAAGTTGGGTGAGTTGAGGCTCACTGAAACATCCTTGTAAACAGAAAGATTAATGTATAGCCAATATATTTAAGCCAAGGCTGGTAACCCATTTTAGGAATATTCCAAAAGAGCTGAGCGTGTTGTTGCTCAGATGAATGTGTCTGTACTTGCTGCTCAAGCACACAGAAGTTTTTGACATGGTACCCAAGGCAGAATTTGGATGGAAATCTCACAGCTTACAGGTGAGGGTTTCTTGGATGCCTGATAAGGAATACACATTCCCTGGTATCTTGGACAAAACACACTCCTTGGTGACCCAGTATTAAGCCTGGTATTTGTGAAGTCATGGAAGTGACTCCTACGCTAAGACTGTGGAAAATAAATACACTAATGCAAAAGGAAACCCAAATTACAAGGCAAGAGGCATACAAAGCTCCAGTCTGGGTCACAGAGCAGTACATTAAGCTGTGGAAAACTGTACAAGGTAAGATAACGGCTAGGATAAGGAAAAGGATAGAGGTATTGCAATGAATAACACTATTGTGCAGGAATTTTAAAGATTTGGTTGACACACATCATGAACCAAGAGAATGGCAAAATCCTTAACTCTGGGGGTATAATACCTAGGAAGAATGGCTAATATTGAAATGTATGTTTGGACTAACCCCCTAAAGGCAAAAGGCATAAGTCAGCTTTGCAACCAAAGATTTACGTGAGAAGCACCATGTGAAAGTAGCCTCAGTTCCCCTGTGCAATGAATGTCTGTGCCTCAGTAGGATAAAAGAGTTTCTGGAATAGAGGGGAATTTATAAACCACTAATTTTATCTAGATTCTTTCACCAGCTCTCCAAGGATGCTACCAAAGGAATCCCCAGTGACATATGCAAAGTAGAGAAAGCCCTTGGGGACTAACAGGCCTGGTAAAATTCTGCAGTTGTGAGGTACTGTGACAATGCAGAAAATGTCCACTGCTGGGTGTCTTGCATATTCCACACGAACGTATATATTGCAAGGACACTGCTTTATATGGATTTTCTTTGCTCATGGACAGAGTGTGTTTGTACCACACAACTGAAGAGGTGAAGCTCTTGTTCAGCCACGAAGGGAATTTGTTTCTTCTGTAGGGATATCCAAGGATAACAATTTTTGCAATTGACATTAGGGCATCCTATCAACAGACATGAGGGGATGAGGGAAATGTTTTTACTTTCTTGCTGTAAGAAAGTTTTCTTACAGCTTCTGCTTTAGGAATTCTTATTTCTACAGCTGAAAATAGTACTGTTACTGACAGGTTGAGTCTAAGACAACGAGTGCATTGAAAAAGCCTTATGTGCTCAAGGGAAATTTACGGGGAAACGTGTTAATGTAGTAATGAGATTCATGTGTAGTTGACATATCAAAGATAAATGTCAACTTATCTATTTGTTAATGGATCTATTAAAAGCTGTGTTTACACTTTCTGTCTGTTTTTTTCTTTTTTCTCGAGCACTTACACACAGATGGATTGTGCAAACAAATACTTCATTAATCGCAGGACTCAGAGCCAAGTGAACACTTCTGAGTCCAGAATCATGTCAATTAACTCAATTTAATTGCTTTCTTGATCCACCCCCACTTTTTAAACAGTTCTTTTTAGGTTTTTGTACAAGACCAGAGGGACTCTGAGTAATTCTATATGATTGAAAGACCCTATACATCCCATTTTATTAAGAAAAATACAATCTGTGCTCTCAAAATGGCACAGCACCATGGAACATAAAGAACAACACAAACACCAAATCCAAAAGCTTAATTAGAATGAGTCACTGAAGCAAAGTTGGCACAAACAGCCTGAGATTCCCAAGCTCAAGTGAGGTGGTGAGGGGAGAAGAATCCTTTCTAAATATGATAACCACTTTGTTTAAAATAGTTTCTAAGATACTTTTATTCCTACTACTAAACAGCTGCATTTTCAGTATCAACAGTTTAAAGAAATTTGTCTTTAAGCTGAAATAATGATTCATTATATGTGTAGCTGCAACATATATCCATAGGTTTGCCAATTAGACACACAAAAAAGTTTTTGATTGGAGAGCATTCTGGAGTTTTATAACAAAAAATGGATTTTTTTTTTTCTACAGCTAGCTGTATAACACAGAAACAACTACTTAAGAGTTAAATATAACATGTGTAGTGCAAATGATCAGCCTGATATTTGAGAGGGGAAAACAAACATTTTCTTACTTAGACCAGAAGCTAAACCTGAAAACAGACAACTGAAACTTTTGTTATTTCTTAATGACTAAGAATAAAAATGTTAATTTTCATTTTGATTTTGTATGATCTTTTCTACAGTGAAAAACCAAAGGATTTAGAAAGATGCATTTAATCTTATATTTATGAGAGTTGTATTGTTAGCGTGTGGTCAAATGTTTGAATTCTGAATGAAATTCTGTACAATAACTTTACAAGTTACAAGCCAGTAAAATGTTGCCCATCAAAACCCAAAAATGTAATATTTTTGTCCTCTATTATCTCACTGGTATACTTTTCATTAACCTTGGCAAGTATATATGACATTTCTAACTAACTGGATGAAGAGGTTTTGCTATACATGTGTTTCTGGCATGGTGTAAAGAATTAATCATGCAATGTCATAAGACTTTGCAAATGGATAGCTGATTTTTTTTCCCTAGAGTGAAAAAAGGAGCCACACTTTAAATAATATTTACTGGGTTTCAGTTATTGAAACGATGGAAATTTTAAGGCTACAAGCATTTCTATCCACGTTCTTAGTTTTTCAAACGTTCCCAGATAAGAAAGAGAAATTTTAGCAATAAAAACTTAAATGTGATGCTGTTTATACATAACACATGAGAATATTTTTTCATTTCAACTTTCTCAGACCCTCAAGAGCTTCCTATAAACCCATGTCATTTGAACAATTCCTGTATCTGTGGAAACCCCAATTTGCCATTAATCAGACAGAATTCTCCTCTACTGTAACAAACTGTGATTGAGAACAACGTCTTCAATACATCTCTCCAAAGAAACATTTAATAGTTCAGTCCTTCTGAACAATGTTAAAATAATAACTTAAGCCTAAACTCTCATTTGGTTTTCTCATTACACTCACTGAAGCTAATGGGACTATATGCATGCTTAAGCATGTACTCTAGGGCTTTCTTTATAGGCTGTAGTTCAGAATGGCAAGGGGATAATATTTAATCAAGGAAGCAAATTTTAGTTCAAACCTCCACCGCATTGTTATGTCTAATAGCGAAGGAAATTATTTAAAAACTGCTGGCACTCTGTCCTTATTCAGCATGATCTCGAAACCACAGAATGGTCTATTGCATTTTTCTGGTACTTGAAACTTGGAACATGAAAAGTTACAGGACTATTCCCACAAATCCCCTGCTTGCAAGAGTAAGTGCTTACAGGGTTGACCTGAAAATCCTGAAGTTCTTTCAGAGTTTTCACTGGAAGCTGGGTAAAACCAGAGACTTAGAGTGCAGGCACCCAACCAGGCACCTCAGTTGTGCCTAAGCTCAGTCAGAATCCAGATCCAGTTACCATGTCTGTTTAAAAGCCCTTGTGAAAAACAATCTCTTGGGAGCTTGTCTAATGAGTAATAAAGAGGTGTCTGCCTCACAAACATAGCTGGGGCCACTATTTTAAATTTAATTTCAAACTGAAATAGGGCTATAAAAGGAAATTTCCCTTTTAGTCCATAGCCTTTCTATTGAATAAAATACTTATGTAGAAAGTGCCAATTTTTGTTCAAAACCCATTTCTGACATTTAAGAATTAAAACTACATGTCTTTAAGGAATGGATACTAGCCATTAACCCCAAAGACTTTTCCAAGGATGGAGCATGTTTTTAGTGTTTCAGCTGACTGTTGATCGTAATTCTTATAAGATATACAAATTCTTACATGAGAAACAATTGACATATATGTCAAAGGAAAAAAAGTCAGAATCACTTCAGGAAGACATGTGGCAATTTTTCCTTCTGCTCCCTGCAGTATTTATATATGTTACATTAGGAGCATTTAAATATCTCTGTGAACTGCCGATTTTCTAACTCTCAGTAGAGTTCACTTTGAATCCACCTCGAAGCTATGTCTGCGCATAGTATGACATTGATGACTTTTTGGGAGTAGAATGTTTATAATTTAGACATTCCTTTCCTTAATTTTAGGTAATTGTGATTTGTGTTAGATGTCCTATGCATTAAGATTATCTCCTTTGTCTTTACTGAGGCAAGTTTCCTATTGACAGACTCAGGAATAGAAATTAAATATGGTAAGTTGAGCTTTTGTCAAAACTGAGTTTCTCTATAATTGATATTAGGACATAGAAGATATTAACCCAATCCAGGGGATGGGAATGTCAGCTAATATTTCATGTGCCTTGGTGTTATTATGTTCTTACTAGGCCCTTTACATTTATTCATCTAATGTTGGGTGAACCTCAGCATTACATTGTTCAAAATATTTTTTAAATATTCCCAAATCCTTTGAAGTCATTTAACTTTATTAAGTGTAGCATTTCACACGTCTTATTTTGTTTTCTATTGCAAATTATGTAAATGTAGATGAAAACATGACATATTTTAGAAAATGTTTCCGTCTCTGTGAATGAGTACTTAATATTTCTGTTTAAGTATGAGTGAAAGAACTGATTGTAGTACCGGATGCACCTAAATCTAAGAGGGTGTTGCATTGTTCTGTTGAGCTGTTGCCGCTTTTAATATTCAGACTTTTTTTCTCAGGTCTCTCAGAGCAGTGCTGTGCAGAGTTATTCAATAAGTGCAGAGGGACTCCAGGTATGTAGGCTTGAATTACCAATATTTATTTACTTCTGTGTGGGTGTGTGTGTGCATCCTTGCTGAAATGCCTATTGAGTTTGATTTCTGAAAACAAATGTACAGCCTTGTATTCAGAAATAAAGCCTGGTTTATATGATTTACATATTTGGTTTTGGCAGAGCTAAATTTTTGTTCCTGTATTTTAAGCTCTGGAGTGACCTAGAAAGGTCTTTTCTGCCATTATACCTAACACGTACCACAGGTATCCCATGGGATAAAAAAAAAAACATGTCAAGAGCAACTGTCTTAACAAGTTTTAACTCTCTGATTACTGATAGGAATCATTGCTTGGTTTACTAGCATAAGCCAAGGAATAACTAAAATGAAGAACTACCAACTATTTAAGAAACAAGTAAGTTATGTGTGACGAATATAACTCTGTATCTATATAGGGAATGCCTCTGAGAGATACAGGATTATGAAATCCCAAAAGATACAATGTATTCCTGCTGAAAATTATGAGACAAAAATAGCAGAGGCAGATTTGAAGCAGTTATGTGCATAGTGTTTCTTAGTTTTACTGTAGTTAAACAGAAAAAATAGGAACACATGCATTATTATAAATAACCTGATTTGTGTTTTCTTGCTTTTTAAAAGTCAAATAGTTCCACAGTGTGTATCTGACTCATCATGTATTTCCATATCCCTTAGTCCTGTGGCTATTAAAGCTGAACATGAAAAAAAAAAATGTATTGGGAGCTCAAAAGGTGTCAAACATTAAATTGTATTTTTATCTCTAGTCTGTAGAAAGGCAGAGTCTGGTTGTGACAGGCTGAAGCAACCCTGGAGAGGAGTGTTGCTTTCCTCTGGCCGACAACAGGGCACTGCCTCCTGGGAGCAGTGTGGTACCCGGCTCAGCTTTGCACTGCGTAAATTAGAAGCTGCTTCTTGTCTCTTGTTCCCATTTCCTACACAGGACATGCATGCTGTTTTCCTTTTCTGTATTCATGCAGTACTGCGGAAATGTTGATTTTGACCAAGACTGAAAGATCAAATAGGTAAGGCCAAAATGTATCCATCAGAGCTGTGCCTGGTGGTAAAGCCCCCGTTGCTGCAGAGGCAGCAGTGAAGCAGTGCTGACAACAACCCTCATCTCACATTTCACACA
This sequence comes from Acanthiza pusilla, assembly GCA_036630365.1. Classification (NCBI taxonomy): domain Eukaryota; kingdom Metazoa; phylum Chordata; class Aves; order Passeriformes; family Acanthizidae; genus Acanthiza; species Acanthiza pusilla. The sequence goes on from JAXCHO010000073.1 coordinate 16,340,736, forward strand.
GTTCTGGTCTCTGTCAGCCTTGAGATGTGCCAATCAACTAGACAGCACATGACCTGACATGCATCCTAATTGTGAACATTAGCAGTATCTGCTTCTGGCTCCAAGATGAGATTATTTTTCTGGTATGTGTATGAAGAAAAAAGCTCTCATAGAGAAAGGGGACACATTGGTCAGTCTCCTGAGAGGTAGAAGTCATTCGTCTACCTCTGAACCCTTTCTTCTGCAGGCCAAAAGAGCAAAGTTGCAAAAAATTCTATTATTCAGAGGAAATAGGTTTCAAGGAGGTTAAATATTGTATTATATTGCGATAGTTCTCTCTATAGCACATCAAAGAAGAAGGAAGCAGTGAGACAGAGGTGTCAGGAAGCAATATTGGAATAACCTAGGAACCTGTCAGCACCTTCTGTGAGATGGTGAGGCCATCCATGACAGTGTCCTGGAATTCAGCTACTGAATGTGACAGAGCTGTGCGCATCCCCTTAGCTCTAAAAGGTCCCTGGATACTGTATGAGTCCAAAATTAAAAGGAATAGAGAACAGCCTCTGAACAGAAATGGTTCCATTAGGGGCTAATGAAAGCACCAAAGAAATTGGAGGAATGAAGAAGGCGACTATAAATTTAAAGAGAAGTTATATGCTGGCTAACAGGGAACCAACCAAAGGGAAAAGAACCAGTGCTAATTCTCTTGTACTCCTAATTCCAAAGAGATTTCCTTATTTTCATTCCGTATTCTTCTTTGATGTTACATAGAAGCAGTGCACAGAATGTTTTGTTAAAGTGGTTGTTAGATATCTATTTACACTTTGAATATTAATGTAGCTGCTCTTTCAAGAATTAGGTGGTTAATGAAGTAGAGAGGGAAATATGGACCAAATTATATAATTTTGCGACACATCTTTAAGAGTAGCAAATCTGTCTTACTCTATTCTCTTTATCCAAAGCAACGCTTTTTGACTAAAAGCCAGGGAAAAGCCATAGAATGCAGTTGTGGTGAATTTAATGGGTGGTTAGAGCTCCACAACTGTATGAGTTTGGTTACATTAACATGCTTCTCAGTATGCAATACAGGCTGTTCTTGATGTGCTTTTGGCTACTAGCAGTTGGGGCTTGACCCAAACATCATATTCAAGCATAACTCCCGTGGAATAGAGAGAGAAACCCTGAATTATGGTCATAGAAACAAAGAACAAACAAACTATTCACAGCTGCTAGTACCATAAAACCTGGATGATGTTTCCTGCAAGTTCCTGCAGCCTGCCATATGCCGGAGGGATGCTACAGATATTGTGGCTGTTGGCAGGGAGATGCACAGCCAAGAGAGGTAATGCTTCATTCAGCATGTTCCTCCTGCAGCCCCCGGCAATAGGTTTCTGCAGTTTCCTACAGAGCTGCAAATAGAAACTAAGGCTGTGTCTGACTCACTGAACCTTTAAGAAGGAGACAGGTGAAAAAGAGCTTGGCTTTTTTGTCTTTTTTTTTTTTTTTTTTTTTTTTTCCCCCCTTTCCCTCCAGGGCTAGTTCTCACTGCAGGACAAAGGTTTTATTCTAGTTAGGATATGAGATGTACATTTCTGCTCACAACTATGAAGACTAAACTCTTAGTTCAGATTCTATTGTGACATTCAGTGATACTAGACTGATTTCAGTTTCATTTTGGAGAGAAGTAGAAAGGGAGATCACTTTAAACTTTCTTAGCATAGCTATTTCTTTCTTAAATTCTGTGACTGTGGTAATTAAAAGCTGAATTTAGCCTTTTATGACTGACCTTTTAATTCTTCTCTCAAAGCTCCCTGGGTATAACTTTGCTCTATATTTATTTAAAACCCTATTCCTCAGGGTATCCAGAGGAGAAGCCCTAGTAAATACCTGAGAGCAGTGTGTCCTCTTGGGATCCTGCCTCTTGCGCATCCGAAAGATTATCTGTCTTTTTTTCCGGCTCTTTAGCCGCATTTCTGTTTCATTAGCTAACATGAGGGACCAAGAAGCACCCCTGCAATAATTCTGTAACTTTGAAAACAGAAATTTCTTTTATATAAGCTTTATTTTTCAGTCATTGAAACATGGCTGACCTGAAAAAGCAGTAAATATTCAGTTTTTCTTTATAATTTATATTTTGTATTTTATACTTTCAAAACTATTATTTCATTCAGAAATAATGAATGAAATGAACTTTGTTTGTGAGCTACTAAGTCATGGTGCCTGGAAATACATACATATCTCTAAATGTTTGCTCACAGTGACGTATTTGTACATGCAGTTTCCCCAGCCTGCTTTACGTCACATAGTGCAATACTGAAATATCTTATTCATCAATACTGAGATAAATGAACTTGAGATTACAAATCTTGTGGGTTTTCCATATGTTGGATGAAAAGACAAAACTGCGCAGACAACTCTGTCTTGCAACAACATTTCAGAGACAGGACTGTGATTCAAGTAACTCCTGTTGATCAGATTTGGGTAAAAGTTTGAAAAAAATGGACTTTTGGCAGGACATTCAATATGTAATAGGATCATTTAAAATTTGAATTTCTAGAATAGCAGCTTAAATGCTCTAAGGTCACAGCCGTATCCTGTGGGCTCTTTAAATTTCTGTACTTATCCGCCTGGTGCATCTGTCCAACACCCTTGATTCTTTGGGCAAATCCTTGATTGCTTTTTCGTTCAACTGGATCAAAGTCTATGTGGCATGAAACGGGTAGGTGCAGTTTATGAATCGTATCTTCTGTACTACCCAGTGGAAATGTATCCCTTCCACTTGCTGGAAAACAACTTTTCTGGTTTTAGGATTAATAGCTGAAGGAACAGAAGTGCCCTGAAAGAAGCACAGGCAAGGGAACAAAAATGTTGCTTTCCAGTGTGACATTGTTTCACAGTTATCTATTTTTCCCCTAGTTTCTGGGAGTAGGAGAAACAATATTACTCTTAAAAGAAAGATTCTTGGACTTCAAATGTACTTTAAATTTTGAATATATAACCTACACATTAAATTTTGTAGATACGAGGATAAGCCATTATTTCTCTTTCATTCAAGGTGAGATTGTAGTGGGTCTCTTTTTTTGGGCAGACTTCTGGTACTAAGATCTGTCATCATTGCTTGTTCTTTTTTATGACTCTATCTAGACCTTTAAACATACCCCCAGGTTTGTGAAATAAAAAAGAAGCAAAAAATATGACTTTGTTTAAGATTAGCCTTGAGGTCTGCCTTAAACAGGCCTGTCCAGCAGCAGTCTTACGATTTTGGGCTGGTGGGGATGGCTGCTGCCCTCTGCGCAGGCACAGTGTCCTTGTTGGGCTTGCGTGTGCAGTGTGTGCATAGCTGCCCCTGGCACATAAAAGAAATCACTCAGATTATACAGAAGACTATAAAGCTGTAGTAGAGGTGGACACTGCTCTTGTCGAGGCAAGAGCCACCACAGCCTGACTCCTGCTCTGTGCCTTGTGTTGTAGCTGCAGCCAAAGACAGCCTGCTGTTTTTCCAATTCTTCCAGCAGAAGAGAAGCTACACTGGGTGACCCAAAACAATGGATGAAAATAGCTGAGGTTGCTATGAAAGAGCAAGCTGGGAAATGGGTGCCAGTTCAGCTGCTTTATTGCAGCTTTGCACCTGCACAGAGTAGAGTAGGGCAGCCACAGACAGGTAAGGTAGTGCCGTTAAAAAAAAAAAAAAAGAAAAAAAAGAAAAGAGGTGCTGCTTGTTATTCAGCTTTTATGTGGTTTATACAAAATCTCTTGTAATGCTTCATTACCTCGAGGCATCTTCTGGAGGGGTACAGATGCCCATGTGGAATGTGAAGTGGTGGTCTGCAAGGAATCAGTGTGATTTTGTGAACTGTTTTTCTATTCAACTAGCTTTTCTCTATTTGACCAGCTTAGGAGAAGTAGATGCAATCAGAACAGAAATACACCTAGAGAAAATTCATGCTAATGCTAAATTATGAGGATGTTGATGCCAAGTGTTGGACTGGAAGGTGGGAAGGGACAGGACAGTCCAAGGCTTCTGGATTAGAGTTGAATTGCTACCTTGGTCTTAGCTGAAGCCTTGCCAATTTAAGATCATATCCTCAGAGAATCCAAAAGGCAGTGTGTACTGTGTGTTTCCCTTTCCAAAGGAAGCAAGTATAATAATTTCAGCACTGAGAACTAGTACTATTGGAAATGCTTCCATAATATTCTTAGGTAAAACAACAGATGCCTAAGCAAAAAAGCAAGTATGGCAGCGCTCCTATTTGTGAAGGTCTGAATAAGTCTGTTCAGCAAAAGCAAAATTTAGAACACATATTCAAACCACCAGTCTGTTTTATGCTTATGTGCAAAGAACATGCTAAACAGAGAGATATGACACCCAAATACTCATTTGCCAGTGGAAAAACAACCCCAAGTTAATACATGAAAACAGTTGTACATCTTCAAAGCTAAATGAGCAGGAAACATAAACAAGACTAAACAAAAATTAGCTTGAAACCCATGATGCCATGATAAAGAAATGACAGTATGAAATACAGAGGTAATTCTTCAGTATTATCATTTTATTATATCTCCACCTTTTCAACAGAGGTTTCGCATACTATCAATTCCACCTTTTGTTGGCAAATGATGAAGTGTGATGATCTGTCAAATCACAGGTAGTACACTGCAAAATAATATTTAAGAAGACTCCTTTATCTTTCACTCTTAAAAAAAAAAAAGAGAAAATATTTAATGTTGATAATAGAAAAATCAATCTTTCAAGAAGGGATTGGAAATATGTTTTTTCAGCCGTGGAATTTTCTACAAAGTTACCTCTTTTCACAATGACAAAAGGAAGTATGGAAGATTGCTACAAACCTTATTTTTCTTTTTATTTTTCTTTTTTCTTCCCCTCCCCCTCCATTTATTAGGCCTGTTCTGGAATATTAAGTCTGAATACAACTACTGCAGAGTTTTCCTCCTCACTAATACTTTGTTTTATACACAATATATTTTTACATCATTTAAAAATATTGCTCTCTACAAAGCACTTTTATACCCTATTTTTCATTTGCATTCAAAATAATAGCTGTAAGATTTTCTTATTCTTAGCAAAAGGAGGTATATCCCCAGATGTATTTTCTTTTGTTTTTCTTCCTTCCTTCTCCCCTGTGTAAATACTATTATAAAAGTACATTTAACAAAAGACCATTCACTATCAAAAAACTTCCTCAGCAGTGACATGATACACCATACACCCACTTGTGTAGTTTTTATCAATAACAACAGAAACAGTGTCAAGTGATAAAAATATATGTGATTTAAATCAGCCATTTTGGGAGTATATTTATTCAAGACCCTTCAAGCGGAGATGAATAGCAGGTTTCTAAATGTGATATTATGAGGGTAAGCAAATGAGTCATTATTTGTATTCTAGAGCAATAGAGTTGGGCAAGAACAACACTACAAGAGGGAATAAGCAGCCGTATCTAACTGTTTATTCTATTACATTCATCACCACAGGGTGTATCTGTGCATGTCAGGTCAAGGTCACTGATCCTTGTTCACATGAATCATTCTCAGTGCTAATGAAAAACACCCCTGATGCAGTGTGCTCAAGCACCAACAGCTTCAGCAGACTTCTGACACTCCTGACTCCCTTCTGCAAGCCAGAATTCACAGGTGAGGCACAATGGTGGGAATTCAGGGATTAGGATGGATGAGATCTTAACAGGGACTGTTGGAGGAGATTGGCATTGAGAAGAAAGACAATAATTTTTAACTGGAGGACAAACAGTGCTGCTGTGGGCCAGCTATGGCTCCTTTACACCTTGCCTGTTTGAGTTTCAAAGCTGAAGGTTTTTTCAAAATGAAAAATTAATTTTAAAAGCGCAACTTGGTTCTGAGTTAGTTTCCAAATAATTAAGTTTTAAAGTTGTGTTGACAATAAATCCTAATTATCTTTCTCCACAAGTTTCTTGAAGTCAAGGAAACAGAGATGGAATACAGTGGCACAGGAAGAAGGGTTTATTTTTCTTCCCCCTCCTCTCTCCGTTTCAATCAGTGCAAATTCTGCATGTATTTTGTCTGCATTTCAATGTCCAGATAGAAAGAAGGATGCATTTTGTGGAAATACTGATGACATATAGATGAAAAATCAAAAAACAACCATGGAATAACTTTTCAGGGCTGTTGCAGTGACTACTCTAATTTGATATGCAAGTGGATTTATTACCGAGATTACAAACAAAAGTTACACGCGTTACGTTTCTTGCATTGCAGTAATTCTTCTACAGAAATTTTGGCGGACCCTGACCGAAGCCAGGGGAGGAACTCGATGGCTGGAGGAGTCCCCGGGACTCTAGCGAGGAAGAAGAGGGTGCTCCGCGGAGGTGAGGGAGGGAGGGAGGCAGGCTGTTGTCTCACCACACATGGTCTTGTGGGAAGTGGGAATCTCAGGTTGAGTTACTCATCGGTATGGAGTCAGGAGTGTGCACATCCAATGATTTTGATGGCAGGAGGTAACGTACACATGTTTTTTCAGGGAAGGTGCTGTAGGAGGACTTGCCGGCGGGCAGGAGGAGGTTTGTGCTGAGGGCTGTCATTTCCCAAGCGTGGAATTCTTCTGATCCCGGGAGCCCATCACCGCCGCCTCCGATGCTCTTCCTCCCTACGGTACGAGCCGGGCGCTGGCGGCGCACGGACGCGGCCGGGCAGGGGGACCGAGCGCCGTCCCCAGGGCTGCCGCCGGCGCCCGGAGAGCGGGGCGGGGGGCGCGGGGCGGCGCTGCCCGGGCTGGGCGCTGCCCGCCCGCGCTGATTGACACCGGCCCGGGCGGAGGCGGGTCCGCAGGGACGGTGCAGCTCCCGCCCGCCGCCGCCGCCGGGCAGCGGGACCCGCGCTCCTCCGCCGCCCCCGCGCTCTCCCGCCGGGATCGCGGTGCCGCCCGCGGCATGGCCGGCGCGCTGGGCAGGGGGGCGGCGTGCTGGCGGATGCGGAGCGCGGCGGGCGGCAGGAAGGAGAAGCCGCCGGGCGCCAAGCCCCAGCCCCGGCACGGTAAGGGGGCGGCCGCGGCGGGGCTCGGCGGGGCGCCCGCCGAGGTGGGACGGGAGCCCCGAGGTCCGCGCGGGGCAGCCTCGAGGCCAACTTGCCTGTGACTTGTTTTAGCCGCTCGGCTCCTCTGGGGCACGGGGAGCCTTTGCTCCTTTCCCCTCCAGCGGGTGCGGAGGGAGAGGAGCTCCCCGCTCCCAAATTCCGCCGAACTGCGCCTTATGTCTTTTATTTGCCGAGGCGAAAGGAGAGGAACAGTGTTCGCGCGCGTTTTGGCATCTTGCTTTGATAGCGGCTCCTTTGATTGTTTTTGCAGAAAGCATTTGCCACCTGGCAAACACCAGCGAACCTGGGAAGAGTCCCCGAAATCTCTTTTGGCTTTCATGATCTTAATGCCCGGAAAACACTGTTGAAAATATTGCCCTGTGTGCTCTTGTCTCCTCCTTCCTTACTTGTTCGGGGAGACAGATGCTCTCTTTCAAGGCTAAGCAGCACACAGACAGTTCTCCCAAAATCAGATCCTGACTTTGAAGATGCAGAAGGGAGTGGTGTTCCACAAACTATTGAAAACAAGTGTTGAGGTTCATGACCCTCGTGTGCTGACCACTGAATGCAATTTACCCAGAGCCAAATCTGTCATGTACGGTTTCCTTACTGTACCGTTTGGCTGTCACCATCCTCTGCTTTGAGGAGCAAACCCAACTGTTTGTGGATCTGGTTGCAATGTCTGGAAATCTCACTAGAATTTGTTCTAGCTGTGTGTTCCCCCTTGGGTTTTAAATCCACTATTCGGGTAATTGGGTTTGCAGAAGTCTCTGACCTAATCTTTCAAGGGTAGAGTGACAGCTTAAGTTGTGCTTGAGTTCTGCGTCAATTTACGTTTGTTTGTTTTTGTTGTGTGTGTTAGTCCCCAAAGTAACTTCGTGTCTTTTCCTGAGAAACTAATTTGGCTGAAGGAGTAATTTGTACTCTTTGCAAGTCCAGAGATTGCTGTAGTTCATGCAGTAATCTTGATGACAAAGACTTTGGAATGACGGGGAGCCTGGCATCTCAGGTGTTGGCGTTTTGAGGAGATGCTTGCTAAGAAAGCAATACATCCAAATGCAGGTCCGAAATGAAAGCAAACTTAGTGTTTCTCCCATTGTCTGTCACCTTGTATATTCTGAGCTGGAATGTTTTTGCAGCAACATCTCCTTTTCCATTTTGTTTATTTGTGCCCCTTTCACAAGCCAAAAGAGGAAGAAGACTAAAAGTCGGAGCAAAGATTTTGTCAGTGGGTGTCAAAAAAACCTCTAAAAAACCTTCCACCTGTACTGTGGGAAAAAAAAACCCCAAACTGTTATCTAGTTAGAGAGTAAAAGTGGCTGTTTAAAAATAATTGTAAATATTTATCCCATTAATTCTGATTGTAATGCTGGTAGTAGGGACTCACATGATAAAAACTGTTGATGAGATTCCTTTAAGTTGTATGCCTGTTACGTGTGGGTATTATGCAGTAGCTAGGCACATAGACCGAAATTCTGGATGCAGTGAATTCAGTGGGAATTTTGCCACTGACCAAAGAAGAGCCTGAATTGAACCCACAGTCTGTGTAGTGTGAGGTGTCGTGCCAAACTGAAAACATTTGACTGATTCAGCTGTCCAATTGTGGCAAAGTTTATAATCCTGCATGTGCTGCTATGATTAATATATTATCATAATAACTCTACCGTAAATTAGTTAAATTAGGGGGTTATAAAGTAACTTGGTTCTAATCTACCTTAAGAAAAAAGGTGAGGTATGCTTCAGTCTATCAGGATTGTTTCTTATAAATGTTTTCCAAAGTATCATATGGCATTAAATTCACATTTAAGTAATTGCTGCAACAACACTGAATTACACTGAAGCCCATCCACTTTGCATCCCAATGCAGTTAGATTTCAACTGAAATTTAAAAATAAGCACTCTATTATATTGTCTTTGCAAGGTGTACTAGACTTAGTTACCAGACCATTTACTAACATTTAACAAATGTAAGGTAAAAAGGAAATTAGAGTAATTTGCATGTCCCTAATACTGATTGTGTGCTATAGGGAAATATTTGGGGTGAAAACCAAGAAAGTGATATTAATATAGTATGCTTGAATAATTTTCAAAGTTATGGAAACACTCTCTTTTCCAAGAATGGAATTTTAAGTAAATTTCAGCTTTTGTAAGCAGTATTGATCATTCATCACACAGGAACTGAGAATTTACTTAAAATGTTTAAGCTAAAGCGTTAGAGGGGTTATAGGTAAGATATACCTGAACATAAAATTACAGTATGTGAAGTGCCAGCAATTTTTAACTAGCAAACAGAGTGACAGGTTTGATTCATTCATACCTGCATGCATTCAGTTATCAAAGTGAGGTGACAACTGTTCACGAGAGAACTGGATGTATCAGAACGATGAAATATTTCCAAATTTGGGAAGCAATATTCCTCCCTAATCTCTGTTTTTGCTGCAAAACCATTTCAGTGGGCCACCAGCCTGCGTTGGTAAAAAATGTCATAGCTCTATGGATTTCAACAGCACTGTTATGATTGACACCATCTGAAGACCATGCACAATATTTCTGTGTATGTTTGGATTAAGATATGTTTATTTGGGCATCACTTAAGGGTCTAAATTGGCAGGGTGCATATTGAGTTGCAGCTGAGCAAACCTGCCATTTAACTGAGTCAAGTTACAAATATTTTCCAGCTTTGACATTCTTCTCACCTTTTACATTAGGAATTATGGAGACTTTTTTATACTTTTCAAATATCTAAAAGTACAAATATGAAGATTTCCTTGTGATCTCATGTGTAAAAGTTCTTGTTGTTGAGGTTTTGTAGTTTCATACCATGTGAAGCAACATAAAGCAGGGCTAGCATTTCCACCCATCGTGGTCTAGAGAGTAAATGAAGTCTTGTCAAGATTCCAGCAAAAAGTTCGAGATCCTGTTGAAATGATGAATATTAGCAGTCTTGTAAAAAGCCTATTTTTAAATGATTTAATGTTGAGTTAGCATTGGCATTTTACCTGTAAAATCTCCAAAGAACTTGAAAACTGAGATGGACTGCTACAGCCAGAATTCTATTACAGGCACTCTTTAAGCAGAAGATGTTAAAAAGTAGCATAATGAAAAATATGTAAATAAAGTAGCATTTTAGTGTACTGCTTAAGAAAACTTTGAAACACTTGTATGAGAAAACTTTCTCCCTTGAGGAGTAAATATGGAAAGATTGTAACTAAAAGCTGTGAAACAGCAATAAGTTTTAAATCACTTGATACCACCAGAAATAACTTCTGGAGAGAAGACAATGTTTTATATCCCTTTTAAAGCTATGTGAAAGTTAGTATAGAAGCAGTCACCAGGGAAAAACAGCACAAGTAAATAGTGCTGGATGTATGTATAGGAGTGTATCTGCATAGGTGAAGCTTTCGACAGAATACTTGCTTTTAATTTATTTGATTTTTTTTTTTTTCTAAAGAGCTCACAAAATGTGCCATATTTTGACTGGTGAGTGCAAGTCCTCTGCGCTTCAGCCAGCACAGTGAAATCAGTTGGTTTTATGCCAATATGTTGAATTATACCCAGGTAGGCTGGATAAATGAATGTGAGCTCTAACAACATAGACCTCTTTTTCACCTGGTTCTGCTGACTGATTTTAGTCTTCACCTGTTTAGAGTTGTTAACAGAATAAGATAAAAACTGTTGTTGCCATGTCTGTTTGGTGTAATGGAAAGGCTGTGGTATGGGGAGAAGTCAACGTATTACTGCTGCAGAGAAGGACTCTCTTCTAACTGTGTTGAACTGCTGTGAGAAGGGAGAGAGAGGAAAAAAAGCCCTACAAACCTGTTCATTGTTTTCCTCCTGTATAAGATCAGTTGTATGCACACGTGCAAATGTCCAGGTCACTCCTGGACTGGACTTATTCCACAGTTGACAGTAAGGAAATTAAATTGTGCTTGAGATTTCCACTTTCAGATGTTCTCATCTTTGCACATTTCTTCTTGAAATATTCAAGAATATGCTTCAGTATTTTCTGTTGGCTTTTCCTTTTCTTCCTTCTGTCTCCTGGGAAATAATGTTGTTGGTTGTATTGAGGTAGTCATAACCAAATCTTCTGTTTAGCTCGAGGCATAGTTCTCTTACCTCACTTTTTACATGTGCCTTATTGTAGTGTTTGTAAAAGCAAATGTCTGAAATTAATGAAGATGTTTATATATATATTTACATATTTATATATATATGTTTAATATAAAGGAATAGAAGTTTTCTTCTTGAAGCAAGTAAACATATTTTCTGTGATCAGCTGGAATAATCTGCAGGTAAACTTTTAATATTGAAACATTTTCCTAGCCTATATGTTCTGAATGTGTGAACATTGATATTGTTTCTATTTACATCTACTGACACTCTCTGATGCCTCGGCCACTTTTGGGGTCTCATTAGTAAGGGATGTGTAATGCAGACCTTGCTCTAAAGACATGGCTTTCCAAACAAATGGATGGGTGAGGGCTTTGGGCTGGAGAGCAAAAGGGTCTGGTTTGCCAAATATCTTTTAACTTGATTAGCCTTTCCCTTTTTCCTTTGATGCAAGTGCTAGCTGTTACCTCTTTCTGTGGTTGTTTCTCTTTGTTTGTAAAAATTGTTTGTTTCTTTTGTTTTGTTTTTCAAATCAATTCATTGCAAAGAAGACAATACCCCAGTGGATGCCTAGTTCATAGAGGAGGTTATTTATGATACTGATAAAACCTAACATTGTAACTTCCACAATTAGAAATAAGTAACCAGAGCTACAAATCCATGGATTATTCCGAATTTGAATTTACGATAGAATGACAAGCCCACCATCTAGATCTTAGAAGCCGACTTCAAATACAGTTTTATGATATTTATTTAAATCTAATTTTGACACAGACATGTAGTTAAGAAACCAAAGACTTCTCTTCCATTTCATAACCAGTTATACTTTTCTGACCTTTTTTTTTTTTTTAATGGAATATTTGGGTAGTTTTCATCAGACAGAGTCATAAGTCACCTTGCTGGGAAGTACAAGGTGTGATCTTAAAGAGAAAAAAAAAGAAAATCACTTTCCTGATCATTTGGCTTTTGCTGTTGAAAATTCTGAAGCTAGGTGAAATGATTACTCTGACAGAACTATAGAAACTCTCTCATTTCAGTACATTCTGAAATATTTTATATTTTGAGTAACCCTGGCTCAGGGGCATTTTATGCTTGCCTCTGGAAGTTTCCAGTCCTAGTATTCAGTTTAACATCTCTGCCTTTGTCTTTCCATTTAGCCTTGCCATGTTAAAACAATGAATCATCTTGTCCATTAACTACAGTTGGAATGTCTGTTTATGCACTGAATTTGTTTTGTCATGTTGCCTTAATAATTGATTGGAACTGTGGCAACTCCTGACTGCTTTCCCATATGAATTTGGGCTATTCCCAGTGCTGCTCTGAGCAGCAGAAGCATAAGCCATCCCCAGATTTGGAATGTCTTTATCCTCTAAGGATTCAACTTGTCTTTCTCATGAAACCGTAAGGTAGCATTTTCATTTTCTGGCTTCATGCATATGACATTGTGTAGAGGCTGTAATATTTCCTGTCTTACAAAGTCATAGTAGAACTACAATACACATAAATGCATAACAGTTAAACCAGGAATATTGTTATTGTAGGTTCACTTTAATATATTCTATTTTGTTGATGGATTTTAAATTGGTGCTGATTAAAATATTGCAACATTAAATAGCAAGTGAAACAAAACTATAATGGCATTCTTTGAATAATTTAGAGACGTGACATGGTGCAAAGGAAAGGGCTACAGGGCAGGGTGGCTGTGCTAGCAAATGCAAATTTGTACCTCTTGCCTTGTGAGTGGGCTTGAAGATAGCACTCTTCTTGCTATTTAAGCAGCATTTTGAAAATAAATGCCCTTTTATTAAAAAGGCGTTACACTGGCAGTTCCTTGGCTCATTAAAAAGCATTTGCCTTAACTGTGCGGTAGTATCATTGAGATTATTTTCTTTATTTCCATGAAATAATTTTGCTGCATTTGGAAGGTAAATACTGAATGATCTCCTTAATAAAAAAGCCCAAAATACTGTGTAAAATGTGTTCTTTTTAAGATGGTTTTGTGATCTTGTCTTCTGGACTGTGATGTCTAAGAATATTTTTGTGTCCTCTCTATAATTAATTTTCATTGAGTTGTTGATGCCACATTCGTGTGGAAAGCATCAAAAAGTAGAAACAAGGAGTAGGAATTAGTGGGTAGAACCTTCTCCTGAAGGCAGATTAAAGTAGAACTGTTAGTTTGTGATAATGAACCCAAGAGCCTGTGGAAAAAAAGCAGGAAAAAAGAGTTGTTATTGTCAATGACTGCATTGCGCTTTGCTGTACAAACCATTCCAGTATTTTGTTCAATACTTATCGCTCTGAAGCTCTGGAACTACAGAGCTGTCTAAACTGCTGGCATTTGTAGTGAGGGGGAGGAATGGGAGGTTGAGAAGAGATACTCCTTCTCCAGAAGTTGGATGGAGTAAATTTGTGTAGTGTAACCAGATGTCCTCATCAGTTTCATCTCTTTGGCTGATAGTCACTGTGGTTTCATGTGGGAGGTCATGGTTGCTGCTAGACAAGAAGTGGGTGTGAGTAACATTTTTTAGGAGGTAAGTGAGAGGAGGTTCTGTAACGAGAAGCTGTACACAGAAAGATCAAGGGACCCCTGTGATACAATTGTATCAGCCAGGACTGCAAAACAGATGAGATATTGTGTACTGGGCTGGGCAGAAAGTTTCAAGGCTTCTGCACAATTTTTAAATGTAAGACATCTTAATAATCAAGTCCTGACATCATTAATGTGTGGATTATGATCTTCAAACCTGAATTGGGGGGAATGGGAACACAGTATTCAAATTTTATTTAACTTAGAGGTGTGAATTTTTGGCTCTCTAGCTACTTGGAATTCCAAGAGATATTCAAGCCTGTAAATCCATTTAAAAACTGGAAGAAAGTATTTTTTCAGAACACAATATGTGTTTAAGGGAGACACGGTCTTTTCCAGTCCTGATGACGTTGGACTTCTGTAGATTCTCTGTGGCAGGACTGCTCCCAGTCCAGGTATTGATTTCAGTTAACACTGAAGTAGCCTGAGGGATGGTCAGTTGTTTGTGTTAATGGTACTGCTGGGTGCAGCCTAAATTGCTTTGAGCATTTGGCCTACAAAGGCAAGCTCTCATGAAGCAAAAAAGAATTTACCCCTGTTTTTATTCATTGTGCAGTTGTGGAGGATGTCTTGTTATTTTTCACTGAGAAGTGGTAATAATCTGATTAGAATAGAAGCAATATTGTTGGGGTTTTGTGTAGTCTTTGCTTTCTTAATGCCCAGGCTGAAATTCTAGTCCCAGATCAACTACTTTAATTTTTGGGAGATAACTGCATTGCAAATGTAAAGGTGGGAAAAGGAACACCTTTTCTGTAGAAATTATAGTGTCTGGAGTGAGATTCTGATCTTGGAAGGGTCTGATCTCCTGGGCTGTAGCTGCTTGCTGTTTGCACCCTATCAGTGAGCTGATTTTTCAGGCTTTTTGAATTCTTCTGTTTTGGCACTTGTTCCAGTGAGTGAGCACACCAATGACTTCACAGAAGAGATGATTAAGTGACACCCGAGAGTTTTTCAGGGTTCTTAGTAGCATTGAGCAGTTGTACCATTGCAGGGAGGGTTAACCTGAAGGTGCATCCTTGAATAGCTTATTTTCCCTCTTACTCCTGCACCAACATGGTGCCAGTTTGATGGCAGATGGACATTTTTAGCCCAAGGCCTTTGTGTTCTGAAAACTCAAACTCCCTTTTGTGATTTTCTTAGCATAAAAAATGGGAAAGTGGCAAAATTATTGACAATTGTATATGACTGTTTGGTGTAGGTATTTTTTTGTTGTTGTTGTTTGTTTTGGGGTTTTTTTAGATCTATTCAAAATATTTAGATCCATTAAGTTCTGATTGTATTCAGCAGATCCAGTGGAAACCTGAGGAGATGATTCAGTTTGATGGATCCTAAGGAAGATCACAAGTCCAGTTTCCTGCTCTGTGTCAGCTGTGAGATCAGATCAGGTTCCTCAGGGTTTTCTTCAATCCAATCTTGAAAACATGCAAGGAAGGAGTGCACAAAATCTGGCAAGTGGTTACTTTTTCAAATGTCAAAATACCAAAGAGAGCCTGATGACTTTGGAAAAGGGGGAGTTCTAGATAATGGCCATCTTCCTAGAAATAAATCCAAGAGTAAGTGGTGCTAAAACGATTCCACTGATGAGCTGAAGTACCACTTGCAAAATATGATGCAAGCTGCCTTATTTTAGGATGTTCCAGAAAAGATACCATGGAAAGCTAATCATTTGCTAATATGCATAGTGTTCTGAATTAAAAGAGTTATAACTATTTCTAGGCTTGCCACCCCTTATCTGAGTTCACCTAGAAACTTAGTTAACTTTTTGAGAAATACAGAAGAGTATGGCATCTGTCTGGCCCTTAACTATCCATTCCAAAAATTGGAAGTGCAGGTAAGATTTTGTGACAAGAAGGGTCTTGGCAACCTGAATAACTGAAATGTTCCAGTGTAGTTATAGCGCAGAAGTATATGGTCATTATGGAAAGAGTCTGAAAGGAAATCCTTTGCTGGTTTTGTTTTCTTTTTTTTTGGGGACAGGGAAGGGAGGCTGTGTGGGCGGTGTGTGTTTTTCTTGTTTGGTTGGGGTTTGTTTGTTTTGATTTGGGGTTTTTTTGGCCCTCCACAGGGTTCCAGCTTTGGGGCAGTGTGTGGCTGCTTGTTCTGATGTTCCATTTATCACCCTGCCCACAGGGTGGGTGGGTTTCTCTGGGTGTCCCCTGTGTCTGGCTTAAGGAATCTGACAAAGAACCTGCAGCTCCACTGCATCTTTATGTCCTGATATCTTCTTCTGTACAAGCCTACAAGTGAATTTCACTATTTCCCTACAATATTCCTACATAAGAAATTTCCATGCAACTTTGCCTGGATGCAGTAGTGCAACCTTGTTGGTAATGTATTTTCCTGATGTAAAAGAGTACTGTTTTTCTTTACAAAGTGCATTATAACTTTTGGTATTAACTTCCATTGTTTCACATATCCTAATTATTCTGCTATTTGGTATAATTAATTAGTTAATACTTCTGCAGTCATCTAATAGGATATATTGGTCCACCAGAACTCTCAAGGCACTCATGTTAAAACACTGTTTAGAAACTCACTTTCTTTGCTTAATAATATTTTAATAAGACCTTTCACTGAGCTCTGTGGCCATTAAAGTCTTTTTTTTTTTCAAAATTTTGCTCTTGCTTTTCTTGTCCTCAACTGTTTGTTTTTGTTTTGTTTTTTAAAATCTGACATCTGATTTTTTCTTTGTCCCAATGCTCTTTGCAGGTTTTGTTTTTAACAAGTAGATGAGTAAACATTTCTTTCAGTACAGATATGATTCAGAAATCTTTGATCAGTGGTTTTCCTTGAAACCTACACTCCTGGTAATACTTCAGATGTCAAAGGTAGGGGCAAAAGGTGATTGAGAAACTAATTCAGTAAACAGAAGTAATTTCTGATTTTCTTAATGCAGGGAAAAATGCAAACTGTATCTGCTACCAAAGTCGTGAAAATTTGGCAGTGGTTGACTTCGTGATGCAAATGGCAGGACAGATTTCTCCCATTTGTAATATTTAACGTGTTTATTGAGAATTAACACTCCTACTTCAACAGTTGTTTCTTAAAATGTGTCTATGTTTGAGGAAGGGTGTGCGAAGCCAATCCATATGGTAGAAGGAATTGCAATGAACTAATAGCTTTTTCAGGAGTGTGTGTTCTCTGGTCATAACTTACTGAGCCTTGAATCCGGTGCAGGGAAGCGCACGGTGTGAAGGGTGCCGTGAAGCTCTCATTGTCAGAGCAGCACTGCACAGTGCGTGTCTGTGTTTACCACACTTTGTCGTTTGTGTGTTTTTGCTACAGGAGACGACAGCAATCACAGCAGGCACTACTGAGCAGCGTGGCTGGGAGCTCTGCTGCCATCTGTGTTAACGCTGCCTGTTCCTGTTGTGCGCTCGCTTCCATATGTATAGCTTAGCACTCAGTCTTTACAACCATTGGAGTAATATATCTGGAAACAGTTGCGATAATTAAAGTTGATGGCAAACAGTCATTTAAGAGGTTAATTAATTTGTTTTCAATAGATGTGCTCTGTTTTTATTTATATTTTTTTTTTGTCTTTGGTATCTCCTATTCCTTCACACACATTTCGTGAGATACTACTGCTCATTCCAAACTTGAACTCATCACTTTTGGCTTTGTACATCGTAATAACCTCCACAGCAACCACTGTGATGCCATAAACAGAGGGTTTGACTTCAGGTGAAGAATGTAGGCAGTAAAAGCAGAAAAACCCATAAAGGAAAATGTGGGAGGATGGGGAGGACAGGGAAAGTGATTATTCTGGATTCTTGTGTAGTGATACACCGCCCACTCCCCAAAACTTTTTTTTTTTGCTGATAGCTTTACTGATATCTGAAAGAAAATAAATTATTTTAAGATGCCAGAGTAGAACTTCCATTTTAGACAGCATAATTGAAAATATACACAAGTAATGGAGTTTTATTCTTCATAAGGTTTCTTTTTCTCTCTTTCCATTCATTTTTAAAAAATCACTTTAGTAAATCCACCGTGGGAGGATAGTTTTGATGCTGTACTTTTCCCAGGATGCTGCGAAAGAAATTGCATTTGCAGTTCACAGAGAATGAAATTAGACTTGCTCTGTCCTGATGATCCTCTACTCCTACACCCAGCACATTTCTGGGAGAGACTTTTGCGTGCTATAAGAGACACTGCCCTGACTGTACTTGCACCTGCTCTTGTGCATGAAGGAACAGGTACGGATTTGGGCCCACATAGCCCCCAAATTAGAATTAGGCACTGGATGGAGTGCCTCTGTGTGTGTCTGCCTCCTCTCTGAGGCATCGTTCTTGGAAGGGGAGGCTTCAAATGTATCACTTTGTTTGCTTATAGGGGTTGAGTCAACTTTCTGTTTAGATTTGTTCTTGCCCAGAAATACTGTGGTCTCAGAAAGCATCAGGCCGTTGAAGGATATCCATTTTCATCTTGCATCATCTCATGTTCCCAACACAACTGGGTGCTAAACTGTAAAATCAGTAAAAAGTAATTGGGAAATGCAAATCTTATTGTGGTACCTGGAAAAGTGGACTGTCAATTTTTCTTTTTATTTAATTGGGTCGTAGTGAGAACCTCACGCAGTCCTTTTCGAGGAATAAAATCTTGCTCTTCAACCCTTCAGGCATTCATGCAATAGAGCTTATGCACATAAACCTTTATTTCTAGTCTTCTGTAGCTGGCCAGTTCTTTCTTTTGGGCCGTGGCTTCTCAAAAGCAGCTTCAGTGAGACAAACACTCAAATGACCTTAGTGCTCATGCAGCAACTGAAGTACCTGTCTGCCAGACTGCGCAGCAATAAGTACTTCCTTCTCTTACAGAGCAGACATTGAAGGCATATAGTGCCTATGGAGAAAAAATTCTCCAATAAGTGCAGAGAAAGCCCAAGGATCAACAAGGATCTCCATTTAATATAATGCTGATCCTTTGCTCCACAAAGCTGCTTAACGTGAGGAGACTTACACTAGATAGATATATATATATATATATATATATGTACGTAAAGTGAGCACTTTCTGTTCAACAACTGCAGCAGTTTTCATTTACATTTCAAAGGCAGAGAGAAACTGAGAGTACTCATATCTGTAATTCCAATATTCCGATAGTCCCTCCATCTGGATGGCTGTTCCTGTGAAACTGACACAGTGTGGACAGTTTTCATCAATTTCATTTGTTCCATCTTCTCCAGTGAGCCTTTAATCTCCTGCTTGCTGATCCCTGGTTTATAATCAGATTTGACAGCGATAGGATGGCCGTAAATATCTTGATATAAAAGTCTATAATGAAGTAGAATTGTTGTTTCTCTCCTTACTCCTTGGTGAGGTAAAATTTTATTTGTGAAGTGTGAATAACTTTGAAGCATAAAGCTGTCTAGTTTCAGGCCATTTTCACATGCATCTTTTAACAAGTGAGATGTTTATTATTTTTTTCCCTCTCAAAAAAAACAAGTAAAAGGCTTATTTGTGACCTGCTTCTTAATGTTTTTGGAAATGAATTTGATGTCAACTTGGCTAATTATTCTGTTTCCTCAGTGGTTGATAACATGCTGTTTAAGGTAAGATCTGAAAAAAATAAATACTTTACATGTGGATAATAATTTTCATTCCTAAATAAAGCCATTCCTGAATGGTTTTAATGCTGTCAACAAAAACCATATAACTAAATGAATGAAAATATATTTAATAGCTGCATTTAGCAAAAGCCTGTTCATGGTTTACCGTTTTTTCATTGTTTTGTATACATGTGTTAGCTGCACAATTTCTGCATCTATTTTGCTTCCCATCAAAGTGGAAAAGTCCTTTCTCTTTGCTTTGTAAGCCATCCTCTGCATAATGTTACAGGTCAAATTATGGTAAGAATATTCAAATTAGAATGTTGGAGATATACACAAAATGATGAGCATACCCAGGTAAACTGCAACCTGTGCCTATGGAATAAAGCAATTTTGCCCAAACTATAAGCTGTAATCAGTCATGTTTCATTTTATTAAAGTTGTTTTTTCTGGAATAATTTTACCTCGTCGTGTCTCTCCTTTTTGTATGTTCTTATTTATAATTTTGGCATTATCCCGCTATAGCCTGCCTGCCTGTACTTAATCTTGGGAGGAAAAAGACTCTAAATACACTGCCATATTTTCTTTCTTTCTCTCACTCTTCATGATACACTGATTTCCATGTCTTTACTGTTCCAAAAATTCTTCCCCCTTAATTCAGTTCCCGTAACCTCAGTTAAATCTGAGCTTCTCTGTAAGAGACAAGAATTTTAATGTGGTTTTTCCCCTCCTGCTTAAGCCCTTGCCTTTCCTTTTTAGGATTTGGTGTTCCTGCCACCTGTGTATTCAAATGTCCCTCTGGCACTCTACTGAGTTTTCTTTTGTATATATATAGATATAAAATCTATGGCTAAGATATAGATGTTAGGTTTCTTTTTCTTAGAGAAATTTGTGGTGGTTTTCATGTATGTGCAGTTATTCAGTTTTTTCTTCACAGTTGTAATGAGAGTCCAAATTGTCAGCTCAATGAGCTCCAAATTCCACACTTGCTTATATAATAGCACTGTAATTTGCATCTATGCTTTCTCTGCTTTCTCTTGGTTTTATGCCAGTAACTTCAGGAAGATCAAACATAGTAAACTTTCTGGGTATAACTTTAGAGATAGAACAGAAGATTCTGAGGAAACCATAGTCCTGAACTACGTGCTTCAAAACCAAACTCCAATCACGAGATGTACAGAGAAGTGCTGGTTATGATTGTCCTCTTCGAAAGCTGCTGTTTTCCTTGATGTTGCTGTAGGAAGAGGTCTTTGTTGTTTTGGGTACATGTGAGTTAGAGAACTCTGGAAATTGCCGATAGGAGGGGAGAATATGATTTGGGACATTCCCACAGATTTTGTGGGGGTAGGGAAGGACTGCATTAGTGCTCATCACTGGCAAAGGATAAAAACCTTTTCTATTGGGTCATTGTTTCTAACAGTTTCATCCAGCTGCCTTTTTTGGTTCTCTCTGGACACACTTTTACAGAACTTTGAGAAACACATTGCATGCGGTAAATGAGCAGTACAAGTTCCTTATTAATGCTACTTTTCCCTTTGGCAAGCTTTTCAACTTCAGAGAGTATATTTCTTCCCCTGCACTTAGAATTAATTTTGTATGCTTTCACAGCCAAATTATTTGATGTAGGAGTAAAACACTGCATCTGTCCCTCACTGAAGCTGAATCCTTGGACTGGGTATACTGTCCTACCAGTACATGATAGTGTCAAATGGTCCATGGCCAGAAGAAAATCTTCTGGTAGGAAGGAATTTCAATGTGTATAGGCAAATACAAAGCTGAGGTCAAGTTCAACAAATGGAGACAAGTTGCAAATAGTTCAGCATTCAGGCAAAAATAATAACCATCATTGTTTATTCCAGTGTGTAAGTTGACTTTTAATTAGCTTGGAATTATACTTTTGCTGGTTTAGGTAAAAGATGGGAAAGATTTTGTCAGCTGAAAATAAATTGCCTGAGTTTTTTTGAGAGATTGTTACTGAAACTAACACAATTCCTATAAAAACTTGAATCCTATATAATATAGAAATTATTTGTTTTTATTTATATTATACCCATATATAAATAAAATATTGATGTATAAGAATATAGTGCCTGTTGTGGAAAAGAATGTGCACAACTTCATGTGAGGGGCGATGAAGCCTTGCCTGACTCAACCAGTTATAAGCGGTTTTCTGGCAGTAAGTGAAGAGACTTAAACATACAGGGACCTATAGGCAATGTCTTCACAGTGGCTATTTGCATTTGAGAAATGGGAATGGGTATCCACTGAATTTACCGAGGTAAGTTAATAGGTTTTTTGAGTGTGCAGAAAGATGCATGTACTCTGGGGAAAGCTAGCATGTGACCAAATCTGAATGTGTAGGGCTTGAATGTTGTTGACACTTTGCAAAATTGCTTATCTATAGCTTATTGAGTAAACAATTCACTTTTACAAGTGTGGAATGTTTGTAAGTGATGAAATAAGAAATGTGATTGCAGTGACAAGGAGGGTGATAGCAAAGAGCTATCCACAAAAAACCAGTGGAATTAGGACCGCAAAGCCTCACACACAAGGTTTTATTCCCAGATAAAAAATATTCTACAATTGAGCCTGCACAAGGTGAATGCAGTATATTTAAAAATGAGATGTGGAAAAGATGAAATATTTACCTGGACAAAGAAATCAAAGAGGAGTAGAATATACAGTGGTCAGCAATAATGATCATTCCAGTTCATCAGTTGAAAAAGGTATTTGACAAATGTCCTAACCACAGAAAAAAACAGCAGAGAGGGAGACTGTTTTAGTTTTCCTTTAATCAAAGCCAGGAAGCAAATGAGAATCTTGAACGGAAAGTTTTCAGGTATCTCTGCTTTGCCTATGGAAACTGACAGGTCTCCAAGCAGGAATATGATGATTTGTGAAAAAACTTAATTCATACAGTGAAACTGTTGCATGTTCATATATCTGTGGAATTTATCCAATTTGTAAAACATGGAAGAAAATAGTGAGGGCAGCTTTGCCACATAAAGTTCAAATCATTGTATTAGCTATTAGGATAACAGAATGAGCAATTTGTTTTAGTTGTATCTGTAAGAGGACAGAAAACTGTAGAAGACCTGCATCTTTCAATAACTCAATCAACACTGAACGAGTAGTGAACAAAGAGTGACCGTCAGTACTCATGAAAAATATAGCTACTGAGCAGTCCAGACTGAAAGGGAGGTGTGTTGGGGTGTTTTTTTTTTCCCCTTTTAGTCTTGTGAGACCAGAAATACGATTCTTGCATAGAGATAGCTGGGCTGAACCTAGAACTTTTTGTATCTGTCAGAAGATATCACTAAATAAGATTGTCTTTGGAATTATCCTGGCCTTTGGGATGTTTCAGAGGAAATTGAACCAGGCACTAGGGGAACTCTCAGATGTTGATATTGTTGCTGGTAATGTTCCTGTTGTGAGGAAAGGAAAAGTCAGGGAAGAGGCAGTAGAATACTGTGATGTTGGATTGTAGCAACTCTTTGGGGCACACCAGGCAGTGTTTGTGTCTAAATCAAAGGATGAAAGGGAAGGGGGTAGCACTTGTGGGAAGCCAAAGGAAGATCAAAGTAAATCCTAAGGGTGTCAGTGGTTCTGAAACTTTGTGGAAACAGGGCAATGTTAGCTACAGTGATACTTCTGGAAATTCCCCAAATCAAGTGCCAGTGTAAAGACCGTACACGGTGGGGTTTGCTAGCAGAGTCTTTAGAGACACAGGAAGCTACAGCAGATTAAAACTGCTGACAGATCTTCCTAAAAGACCAATGGTCAAGGTTAAAATGGTGATCCCTGGCTGACAGTGTGTGACTGCTCCAATTACTTGAGAGCCAGCACAGGGACTGGAAGTGGGTTAGGGGAACTGGATCCTTCCTTGCCTCTTGCAGTCTGTCGCACTACCACAGGCAACACATGGAAGGAATTCATTCCAGTCATTCATTTTATGTGTATGTCTCAGCCTCTTATTTCTGCTTTTCCAGGTTGTCCCAGGCTTATTAACACTTTCAGTACCCCCCTGTATTTTATTGCACTCCCTGTCTGCTAAGTGATCCACATCCAGTAATCTTTTCCAGATATGTGGGTGAACAATATGCCTTCCTAGTCTAATTTTCCCAAAAAGTCTTTAGCCATGTCCCCAGAAAATTCCACCTGGGACAGATATTGAACAACAAAAAATATCCTTGCAATCAAAGTTTGGCAAATTCTAAGCTGGTAATGGGGTTTTCCTGATCAGAAGTGATGGCAGCGTTGATGTGCAGTGCTACCAGGGCTATTGCACTGTCTTGTAATTACATCTTTTCACATGTATTCTGACTAAAAAATTGTCAAAAGTTTGAAGAACCAAATTGTGCATGGCACTCACACCTCAGATTAATAGGAGGCATTTGATAGAAAGGGACTTATTAAGATAGATGGCAAGCAAAAGTACACGTCTGTCTGACACTTGCCCACACTTAGATATGGCAGGAAAAAATGCATTGTTTTCCTCTTCATTGTATTGTGTGCTTGATAGTGCTTTGTGGGGTTTGTGTAGATCTTGTGCAATAATATTTTGTTTTTAAATTCAACTGCCACATTGTGTGATTTCAAAAAGGATGCACAGACAACAGATGAACATGCATTGAATTTTCTTTTTGACCCTGAGTATATTTAATTGCAGGGAAATTCAGCATGTACTTGAAGATGCCCTATTTACAGTCTATTTTGGGCCTCTGTCTTTAACTGAATGAAATAAATGTATGTATTTATTACACTTGCCTTTTTATTTCAAAACAGTCCAGCCAGGGAGTAGAACAACTGTCTTCTAGAAAGTTCCTACTTTGAGTAGAAAATTTGTATCCAGAATAACTCTCCCACTACAGGCAGTTTTGCTCTTACCCCGGGTGAGATAACTTTACACCTGAATTAGTTTGTTTATGTGCCTTCTGTTTCTCCTGATGTCATTCACTGTTTCAGTGTGGGTACACAGCCAGTTTTGCCCCCTCGCTGTTGTAATAAATGTGAAATTAATGCAGCTGAAATCACACAATTTTAAAATTGCCATGCTTTTTACTTCTGTGTTCATATCTGTAATAGTCCAGGGGTGATATACTCTCTTCAGAGTGATGAAATATGTTCTGGCAGTGTTAACAATGAAATGCAAAATTCTTGGCACTTCTGGAATTGTGAAAGGAGAAATGAATAAAAGGACCAGGGCTGCTTTGAAACAAAGAAGCAGGAAAGGGAGCAAGCAAAGAAAGTGTCACAAGAGGACTGTCAGAATACCGGCTGCCTTGGTGCCTATGGTGCTTGATGAAGTTCAGGCTCATATGAGAAAAAAGCACCATGTTCCCTGAAACATCTGTGTCTTGGATGCAGTAAGTTCATTGTGTCCTAAAGGCAGATTTAGCCCAAACATCTTCTCTTCCCAGTGCTTGGTTCTAGATTTGCCGCTGGAACGAGCTCAAACATGCCAGTTGTGCGTAGACTCTGCACAGTTGTGCAGCATCCCCATGAAGATAGTGGGGTGAGTGGGCATCCATCCTTAGTCTTCAGACACAGAGGAGAGCAAGCTAAGAATTTTTTCCTGTTATTTTGTTCCCTGCACTTGCATTAAAAATGGAGGTTTTCCGGGGGTGACTGAAATAATGATGAGGGCTGGTATATTTGGTTTGTGTGTCAAGGTTCTGTAAGCACAGGGGCTACAGGGGTGGCTTCTGTGACAAGCTACCAGGAGCTTGCCCTCTGTTTCATAGAGCCAATGCCAGCTGGTTCTAAGATGGACCTGCTGCTGGCCAAGGCTGGGGCAACCAGAGATGGTAGTAAAGCCTCTGGAGTAACAGAATTTTCAAGGGAGAAAAACCCTACTGCACAATGGCAACAGCAGCCAGGAGAGAAGTGAGAACATATGAAACAGCTCTGCAGACCAAGGTCAGTGGAGAAGGAGCGGCAGGAGGTGCTCCAGGCAGTGGAGCTGAGCTTCCCCTGCAGCCCACGATGCAGACGATGATGAGGAAGCTGTGCCCCTGCAGCCCATGGAGATCTGTAGGAGTGCAGAAATCCACCTGCAGCCTGTGGATGAACCCACACAAGAGCAGGTGGATGTGCCTGGAATAGACCATGACCCCACAGGGAGCCCACTCTGGAACAGAATCCTGGCAGGACTTGGGGACCCATGGAGAGGGAGGCCCACACTGGATTCAGGTTTGCTGGCAGGATTTGTGACCTTGTGGAAGGGACCCACACTGGAGCAGTTTGTGAAGAACTGCAGCCTGTGGGAAGGACTCATGTTGGAGAAGTTCATGAATGGCCATCTCCCATGAGATGGACCCCATGCTCGAGCATGGGAAGAATGTGAGGAGTCCTCTCCTGTTGAGGAGGGACTGGCAGAGATAGTGTGTGATGAATTGACCACAGCTCCCATTCCACATCCTCCTGGAGTAGAAAAAATATGGAGTGAAATTGAGCTTGGGAAGAAGGCAGGGCTATGTGGAAGGTGTTTTAAAATCTGGTTTTATTTCTCATTTTCTTACTCTGATCTGATTGGTAATAAATTACTTAATTTCTCTGAGATGAATCTGTTTTGACCATGACAATAATTGATGAGTGATCTCTCCCTGTCCTTATCTCGACTCATGAGCCTTTTGATGTATTTATTTTTCCCCTGTCCAGCTGAGGAGGAGAGTGATAGACCAGCTGCGGTGGGCACCTGGCATCACGCTGGGATAATTGACACAGTTGGGATACATTGCACAATGTAATGGGCTAATTTACACAGTTTGGGATAATTTACAAAGTTTGAAGCAGGTGGGAACAAAGTTAAAAATGGGTGTCAAGGTGAGCTTGGAGAGCACTGTGACCACCCTGGCACTGGAAATCTTTCACAAAGACTGACTGGAGAAGAGCTGAAAATGCAGATCAAGAAGGCTTCTCAGGAAGTAAGTTGTCCTGTTTTTCTGTTGGTTTAGCAAGATGAGGTGATTCCTACCATGGTCAGATATGTACCAGAGAGGGAATGGGAGTGCATGGTTGGGACAAAAATGCAGGTTTGGCAGCCAGAGTTAAACTCCCTTGGACTGCTTCTGGTGTAAAAAATTAGGTGACTAGTCACTGTCCTGTAGCTGCAAACAGGGCAAGAGCATTAGGCAGTGTTTATGACATGTTTTCCTTTTCTCAGTGCCATATCCCCTTTTTTTACCCCTTTGCAGTTTAAGTCTTTTGAGGCCATGTCTCAGAGTGATGTGGTGATTGTTTGGGGAGTTGCACAATATATTATATACTCTATTACCCGCTCTTTCAATTCAGAACACACCAGTTATTGTACCAGGGCTCTGTATGAAAATGCTTTATGATCATCCAAGTGCTCATAAGATGAGATAGGAATGTCATCTGATACCAAAAGGGAGGAGAAATACATGGACTATTTATGGATGCTGAAATGGAGACTTGAACTGAAAAAAATTAGTTTTGTTTAGACTGTCTTCGAAGAGTTCAGGGTAGCACAGCCATTATGGGAGAGAAGTCTTAAATAGCTGCTGAGGATCTAAGACATCTCTAAGGAGTGAAAAGGGATAAAGAAGATGTAGTTTTGATCTTAAGAGTTCTTCTACCAAGAGAAGGTCAAGAACGTGTATTAGCTGAGGGGAGTATCTTGAAGGGTCATGCAGGAAGGGCATTTGGGGAAACACAGAAATAACTCTTCAGGAGACTGTAATGATGATGGACATTCCTAGAAAACTAAGCACTGTGGGCTGTGATGAGGACAGAAGGACAATTAGAGATCACTGAACTATCACATTTGTCCTGCAGCATTTTACTGCCTAGGAGAGACTTGACCTTTATGATTTATAACCTATTGAACCAACCAGTCAGAACTTCAAGCATGTTCTGCTACAGCTCTATTGCAATTTTATGTTTTGCCATTTATATTCAATTAAGAAACCTTTTTATTTGAAAAACATGGTAAGGCCATCTCTCTGAAATACAGCTTCCTCCTAATGACATCAGTTCCTAATAACTTGTTTATGTAAAGGCAGGGCATTAATTTTCTTACTTACAATAAGGAATACTTTTTCCTGCCTTCTATCCTCTGGATTCCAACTGGGAGCATATGATGCAGCTCTGACCCAGATTCACCTGCCATCTGGGCTACCTTTTAGAAATACCCATTTTCATTGTTTGTAGCATCAATAAAATCTCTTTAGCTTTGCCCCCCAGCCCATTAAAGGGGTTCTCAGATATAGCTTCACAGATTACAGCAAAACACTGCTGACGTGTATGACAGAAACAGCTGTTGCTTACAAGCATCCAGCCTTGTCGCCTTGTCACCTCCAGTTCTTGTTCAGTCCTACAAGTAATTAGTTTTTTCATAGGAGTAAGTGGAGCTGTGTTTCCAAAGATCCTGGTCTAAGTGGCCTCACTGCTCTCATGCTCCATGTTAATACAGGCTATTTAGCCAGGCTGTGAATGCCCTGGGGAAGGCCAAGACCTCATTTCTGGTTTTGGCCTCAGAAGTCCATGGAGCAGGCTAATGAAAGCTCTTAGTGCTCAAACAGATCTGGACATCTCACATAATTTGATGTATCAGAGCAAAACTAGTTAGCTGCATATCAGTATCATACCAGATGGCAATGACTACGTTAAGCACAAGGTTAAGGAACAGGTCTCAGGTTGATGGAGCATATCAGAGAAAGGAGTTTTCTACAGGAAAGTTTTTTGGTTGGTTTGTTTTCGTGTTGCCATGGATGATCAAAGATCTAGAATGTTAGTTTTGGCCAACAGACCCTTTCTAGCTTATCAAGTCCCAAACTCTTGATGACTGCTGAAATTGGTCTATGAAAATTTGGAAAGTATGCCTTTCCATTCTTACCTCCCATGGAGTTCCTTGTTGTTCTCATAACCATTTCCTAGCTCAAAAGACACAATGAAACTGCATAACAGTGAGGAACAGAAACTAATTTATTACTTAATGATGGTCAGCAGTGGTATATACATTGGAAAACTGGTGTATAGTAGTCTGCTGATTTTTAAGAAATCTATATTGTAAGAAAAGGGAAAGTCTTTTACAGTTATCTGGTATATAACCTGCGTCACTGAATGTCTTAACACAAATGACTTCTAATTTTGTAGGGGTTTTTTGCAATGCCTCTCAGATATCTATGCATTTATGTGACTTTTAAAGTAAAATGATCCTGCCAAATTTGAAATGAACATGTGGGAGCTGTCTGGTTTTTAGAAAAAAAAAAATAGTGTAAAAGTTTATTATTCTGAATTGTCAGAAAGCTAATACCTTTGAGTGAAAACTGAGTAAAATTTTGAATTCAAGATCAAGTGTTTTCCTTACAGGGTCTGTAATTCAAGAATTGCTTGCTTTTAATTTTTTTCCCCCCAGTCCTTCAAAATAATAAATTTAAAAACTGTAATAATCTCTCTGTGGAAAACTTATAAAAATAAGAAGCTAAATTCGCTGCAGTATTTTAGATTGTTTGACCTAATTTAGAGAACTAAGAACTTCAGCCTTTTGGATTAAATTCAGGCAGAATTTGACATCTACCAAGCACTGTGCCAATTGTTACCAGTAAATACGAAACACCTATGAGCTAGAGTGAGGTCATTGAAGAGAAACCAAAGAATTACAGGTCCAGTTTGCTGTCAATTAAAACGTAATTTGAATTTTCAAGTAAATCTCCTGACATTAGCAATTGCCAGGACTTTTCAGAGTCATGAGGCAGAAATCAGTATTGTATGCTTTCCTGTTGTGAATTATGAGATTCACACATTTGTGACACAGTCTAGCTGAGAGAAAAACAAAGCTGAGACCATCTGAAATGAAATCATGTTGTGATTTGTGCCAGATGGATGCCTGAAGTAATTACAATGTCAGTATTTCCTAAGTAGGGTAACGATATGGACCTAATTCTGGTCAGTCTGGAGAAATCTGTTTTGATGAACTTTCAACTCTATTTAGCTCAGACATATGTTGAAAGATAACCTAATGGGATGTTACTGCAATCTGCTCGTTCTTACTCAGGCTGTTGAATACAGTACTGCCATAATTGTACCAGTGATGGTTTGTACAAGTATTGAGACAAATGGGCTAAGGCCTATGATTTTTATACTTGGTGTGAAATCTAGAGAAAGAATGTATGTCACTTTGATATTGTGGTTTGTTATGAGCAAAATAGGCTTGACTTGGGAACCTTTGTTGAATTTAATTTTTTATCAGTGAGGAAAAACCTCTGATCAAGGATTTGGGTATTGAAGAGGAAGCAAGAAGAAAGAATAGAAACAGTTGAAAGAGTAAACTGCTTTCCTTCCCCCTTCCCCAGGCTCAATTTAACCCAAACACCTATTCTAACCCCTCCCTAGCCTTGGTTTCCCTTGTTTTCACTTCAAATTAAGTTCAGTGTTCCCCACTGCCTTTGGGGAAGTTAAGAGGAGTGTGGGAGATGGGGTCATGTGCCATAAAGGTATGTTTTTGGTCCTCTTCATGTTCCACTGCTCTCTTTCTTCGTGTCCTGCTCTAGAGAAGCATCCACAGGCTAAAGGGCCTTTGGGGGTGCAGCAGCTTGTTTTAAAGTTTTAATCTGCAAATGACAGTGCACAGACAGACTTGAACCTGCAGCACTGCATTTTGTAAGGGTTTGGAGGAAATGGTTAACTTTGCGGAAGTCCTGTTTGATGAATAGCGGATAAAGAAACAGGACTTGGTAGAGAATCGTTTCTTAAAGCCTAGTTGTGTGTCTTAGTCATTGTGTTTCATTGACATCAGAGTCGTCTTTCACCCTAAATAATGAGACAGCTGTATTTCCTCATGGACTCCTTTAAGAGGACTTCTGACAGGTAAGCAGACTGCTCATTTATCTTAAATCTCAGCATGCTTCATGCCCTTCTTCTTTTGCTGCATTTCAGTATGTTATTTGCCATTTGCTGAAATAGTCATTTAGCTCACTGGGATGAAATAATTTTTCAGTGAGCTGATGCAACAGAAAGCCTGAGTGCCTGGAGCAGGTGTTCTCTTGCGTGTGCTCTCACACCCCTGGCAGCTGATGGTCTCTGTAACCATCAGCAAGGATTTCAGCAAGGGTATGCCCAGTTTGCTGGCTCAGGATGCACAGCTCATTCTTTGTTTCCCACCTAAATCTCTACAGAAATGTCACAGCCATGTCATCTAAAGAGTTTAAGGCTCACCTCATTGATGCTGGGCTTTTTAATGTCTCTGTGTGAGTACAGTAGTGGTAATTCTGAAGTTGCTGTCTGAAGGCTCAGAAGTGCAATGTCCTCTTGGTTAACACTGCATGCAGGTTTGAAATGCTTTTTGAGTTTGTTTTCTAATTGGTCATCATCTAAAACTTTATCTTCACTTTAAAGAGGAAAACTGGGATTTGAATGTCTGTTTGGATCCGACATACCAAGTCGAATGCTTCTAGATGGCAGGTCTTGTGACCGACATATCCTATTCATTTGAACAGAGCAGTCTATTTTAGAAATTGTCCAAGGCCTATTTTATTCAAAATGATCTATCACGCTGGCTTTACATAAGCTGAAGAAAATATCTTTTGCAAAGCTGACTGAAAGTCAGTAGACCAATTTGTGTAAAAAGAGTTCGGTATTTCAATTTAAAATTATATTGAGGATGGAGGAGAAAAGGAGAGACCTTTTTGTGCTCAAAGTTAAGATGAGGACAAAAATAATTCTAGCATAATGGTCTCACCCGGGAAAATGGGGTTTCATTAAAATCAGCCTTCAGTGGAGTCTATCAGAACTGTCAGTCACAAGAAGAGGTTGTTAGGCATGTAATTCTACGGAAAGATTGTAGGTGCGCGGTCTGCCTGTTTATATCTTCCGTGAAATAAATGTCTCCGCATTTTTTGATTTGAGAAATATGAGAATAGTTTATTTAGTCAGAAATGCCAAAACATTGAATTTCTGAATTACGATTCCTGTCGAGAGGAATGTGCTACCTTATTCTGAATTCTGTGAAGAGTTTAATGTTGTATTGTTTTCTGCCTTGCTACTCATCTCTAGTGTGGTTGAGTTTGATTTCAGAGGAGATACGTAAGTGCGGTGTTGAACATTGCATAGTATTTAAGTGTTTTGGAGAATCTGTGACTTTGGCAAGACATTTGCTCTGATGAGGCTAGGAGGTTAGTTGCATGTGTAATCCCAAGAGTTTCTCGGGACTGAAACAGTAGGGTCAAACTTGACATCCAGAAGTTCATGGGCCCTGATGCGATACACCTACAAGTGTTGAGGGACCTGCTGGGCATTTTAGCTAGGCCACTCTCAGTCATTCCTTGAAAGGTCATAGCAGTCAGGAGAGGTGTTTGAGGACTAGGAGAAAGCAAATGTCACTTCAGTTGCCAAAAAGGTCAGGAAGGGGGATGTAGGGAACTACAGGCCAGTCAGCCTCACTTCCATCCTTGAAAAGATGATGGAATGGCTCATCCTGGAGGCCACCTCTAAGCGTATGGAAGCAGTCCAGCAGAGAGCAGTGATGTTTAGAGGGCTGGAGCACCTCTCTTGGGAAAGTCTGAGCTGGGCCTGTTTAGCCAGGAGAAGGCTGAGACAGAACTTTGTCCATGTATATAAGTATTTGAAATGTGGGTGACAAGCAGATGGAGTCGGGCTCTTCTTGGTGGTGCTGAGCAATAGGACAAGAGCGAAAAAGCAGAAACCGAAACACAGAAAGTTCCACCTGAATGTGAGGAAGAACATGGGGATATGAGTGATGGAGCACTGGATCAGATTTTCCAGAGAGGTTTTGGAGTCTCCCTCACTGGAGATATTCAAGAACCATCTGGACACGCTCCTGAGCAATGTGCTGTAGACTGACCCTGCTTGAGCAGAGAGGTTGGACGAGATGACCCACTGTGGTCTTTTTCAACCTTATTCATTCTCAGATTCTGTGATCTTCAGGAAATTAATTACAAAGAACTGCCAAACACTTGTATCTATTATTGAAGTCATATATATCCTAAGATGATTTTCAAAAAAGATTAGTTATCTCTCATATTTGTAAAATTTTCTACAGTAATTGAATCAAAGAACTTTATGGTACTAATTGAAAATGGCAGAGATCTAAATTATATGATTAAAATAATGTATAATAATTTTTTTTTGTTTTACTGCTGTTTCTAATTTGTCGGCTGTGGTAATAATATCTTTATGAACGAAGTGCTAATGAAATTGTGATTCCTATATAGAGGGAGAAAAATTACAAATTCAGAGTGTTTTTGTTGTCTGTAAGGGATACTTGACAACCAGCATTCTTGATATATACAAATAGATGGCGATTGCTACTTAGCCACTTGATTTTATGTGACATGCTTTCAAACTTGTTCTGGCTTTACGTAGCATAATTTCCACAGAATGCGGTGATACGTTTTGGATTTAGCTTTGAGGGTTTGGGGGTTGTTTGCATTTCCTGATTTATTTAAGTACACACATTCATGCCATTAGAAAGCTAAGGCTCTCAAATTTATCTCTGTGTGATCTGAGGAGACACAACATCTCACCAGTCTAAAGATGGTTCTCAACAAACAAAAGCTTTTTATTTGAAAGAGTAACATGACCAGTACATGTACTCTGGTTTCAAAATACAACCCAGTGTGAGTAGTTGGTTTTGGGCTGTTTATTTTCTCCTGCCAGATATGGGAATCTAGATGATATTTCAGGTCCCTTGCAACCCAAACATTTCTTTGATTCTATGTTACTGCTATACTACTTCAAAGAAGTTTCCTAACTGTTCCCTAACATCTGCAAAAACTGTTAGTTTCCTAACTGTTCCTCCTGCTCCCTAGCATCTGTAGACTCATCCTAGGATGAAAACTCTTTTTGGACTAAGAACTGTAAGATGTCTCTCCTTTTGCAGTGTTGTATGGACTCTTTTGACAGTTCTGTGTGTGAAAATTTCAACATGTAGTGTGCTTTATTCAGTGCATTGAGTGCTATTGGAGGGGGCAAAATCTATATACTAGATTGTATACACTAGACTAAACTTGCACAGGCAATGAATAATGGACAAAATAACTCAGAAAAGGAGCATTTTCCTTAAGAAAAAAAAAGCCTCTCATAGTCTTGTCTTTGAAGAGAAAGTGCAAAAAACCTTTAAAAATTAACATCAGTGCTAAAACAAAAATCCCATTAGGCACTAAGTGCGATGGAGACATTGGTGTAATGGCAGAATATTGTTTTCCCTGAGTATCACCTCCTAACTTTCTGCTGTTCTCTAGGAGCTAAGTATTTATTCCTCATGCTTGGGAAACATGAGTTACTGCTTCTAGCCCTGCCAAAAGCTTTTTCTGCTCTATAGATGTCTAGCTCCCCTTTTCTAAAATTTTTCTAATTGTTCTGGAACAAAGCCAATTACAGAAACCCAGTGTTTTTGAATTGGTACTTAGATTCATGTTTTCTGTAGTTTTTCAAGTCCAATAAAGGCTTTGAGTGTCAAAAAGCTTTTATTTCCTCCAATACCTCTTAATCTGCTGATATAAGAAAAAAGATACTATCTCTGCAAATGCTGCTTCAGCTGTTCTTAACACACTCTTATTTCTTGTCCTTGTCTTACCTGGTCAGTAGTTGGAGGGTATAAAGGTTTTTGAAGGTTGTAAAGACAAATGAGTTAGGGAAGGATTAATTTCATGTACTCTTGATGCAGCTAAAACTTCAGTGTTTAGCTCACAGTAGCCAACTAGGCTCCCTCTGTGGAAGAGGGAAACAGGCACAAGTAAAGGAGAATGATGTTATTTTATTACTTTTTTTTTTTTTTTTTTTTTTTTTTAAAGAAAAACACAAACAGCATGGGGAAAAACAGGCTCCCAAAACTTTAGCTCTGCAAAAATCTGCCTAGTTTCTGTTTCCCCTTTTCCCTTCAAAAATGTCTGACTCTGCATCAGGGTTTATGCCCAGATCTCCAGAATAGAGTCAGGACCTGATGGCTTTCCAAAACCTAAAAAGGGGGAAGGCCATTTGTTTCTAAGATATAATTCAAGCGACTAAATTTAAGTATAGGAAAGAGGAGAGTAGGAAACTAATTACTCTCAGGGATTTAGGATTAACGTGCTGGTATTTGGTAATTTGTATGCAGAACAAAATGCCATTGAAATAGCAATTTTTCTGTCTGATTTAGTTGCACTTTGTATCTGACTTTTTAATACTCTGTTGCAGTGGACTTCACATACCAGTATGTTTGCTTTATGTGGCTGACATGCAATTTTCAATGAAAAATGCTGCACTTAACCGCCCATTATTAATCTTTTGAGACTTTTGTATTTGTTCCAAAACTGAATTGCATTTGAATTTCAGTACTGGAGTGTTTTAACTCACTTCTCACTTTAAATATGGTAGTTCTCATTTTTTCTCTCTTAAAAAACATACCAAACCAAACAGAGAAAACCACAAACTTTTCATACTAATATTAAAATGAAGTTCAGAGAACTTTTACACATCTTGTAATATATTATTGTGGTAGACATCATTTTTTCAAATGAAATATTTCAAGTTATCTCCAGTTTCTAATATCAAGTAAGTCAATTAAAGCTCTGTTTTAATAGATTTCAAAGAGAGACCTATTCACTTTTCCCTGCATAGGATGTTTTTACCTGGAGCCTCAAGAAGACATCTGAGGTGATAAAAATTTGGATAAATTAATTTTAGAAGGGAAAAACTAAACTGATATGTGTTAAAATTTGCTAATGGTTGTTGAAATTTCTATACTATTTTATAACATCTGTTTGTGAATGCTGGGCATTTAAGGTGTGAGTTGTTCTGGAAAAAAAAGTGTCCTTTTTCCTGGTTATTGTTGGAATGTGCTTTCTTGTAATACAGAGCAAATAGTAAAAATATGGTAGGCAAGTTCCACCACAAACGGAGAGAAAGACAGGCGAGCACTTAAACTAAAGATGAGGTACTTTTGGAATGATGCAAAGATTTGAGATACTTTAGTTATAACTTACTCAGTTTCTAGGCTTGCTTCTTACTAATGCAAGTTTACCCATAGAATAGTAGTAAGGGGTCATAGCAATTATAAGTATTTTTAGTAAGTGTGTGTGAAGCTCTGCCATAAAACTATTGTATCTTTCCTAAACATTATAGCTGAGAGACAGATAATTCTGAAATAATTTTGAATACCTTTAAGTTCATACAGTTTTCAAAACAAGAAATGTTTTGGCCTCCAAATGCACATTCTGTGTATGTCGTGTGCCATTTTTACATAGTATAGACCTGATTAATGGTATGATTTGTTCTGCAAATTTAGTCCCAAACAGAAATCTGTGCAATTTGCAGAGAAAGTTGAAAATTTCTTGTATCCTTGGTAAGAGGTAGAAAAAATTTAACTGATAAATTTGAGTATCTACTTAGCTGATCAACTTTTAGAAACTTCAGAGATTTTATTTGGCCAGAATTATTGTATTTGCAAATTGACAGAATGCAAGATCAAACATTCTATTTCCTGTGACTTGACTATTTAATAAATGGTTATTATGTAGTCTGTGTTCATATTTTTTTCTCTGGCTTACAATAATGTGTGATTTTGGCATATTTCTTTGGAAAAACTGTTGGACTTTTTCTTTCATACTTGATTTAAGATAGGAAAACCTTGTCACAAAAATGCTTCTTTATCCACTTATTTGCTGGTGTAATAGGTGCTGCAGTTTAAACTACTGTTATTTTATAGAAATTCTTGTGAGGGAGGAATTTAAATCTTATGGTCTCATATTCACTCTTTCATTGAAATAGAAAGTAAATGTTTTTGATGGTCTATTACTAGTGTTGATATTTAGATTAAATGAACTAGAAAATGATCATGTTAGAGAAACTGTGTCCATGGGCAACATAGCATGTGACTCTTTAAAACTGTCCATCTGTTTGTGTTTGTTATTTATTCACAACCCTCAGGAAGGTCAGGCAAGATGAACTGTCTTTGAGTCAGTAAATGCACTGGAAAGGGCAGTGACAGTGTCTCTCTCTTCGACATAACTGGGCTAAGATTTATTCAGAGTGCACACCCTGTATAGAAGCTTTTCATGGTAACTGGGCAGTTGGCCATGGATTTGTTTGGGAATTGTTGGTTCTGCACTCAAAGATCCACAGCTAAAATTTTGATATGTATTCCTTGGCAATTTTGTAGCAGAATGATGATAACATAGTTGATGGAGACAACTTCAAGGCCTGTGAAGCTTCGGGTTAAAGGCCAAGCCATATTTTGGGCTGCACAATTTGTTGCTTTCATTACCTCTTTGTGAGCAAGGGTTTTGCTCATTACATTTATAAGTTAGTATTGTCTGCCATCTTTATTGTTATAAAATAATAATTGCAAATAGCTGTGTAGTGACAGGATATTAAGAAATGATTAAAGAAATTGTTTTCTGATGGATTGCAAAAAGATTTGGCAAAGATGACTTCTTGGCCCTCAAGTCAAGAAAGTCAAATGATCTCTTAAGTCCTTTGAGCAGTGAAATGTAACCGGACCTAAAGATCACTGAAGTCAAAAGGAAAAATACCTTTGTATAATGGGCTCTGGATGAATGCTAAAGAGAGAAACCTGGTAGCAATAAAGCACTTGCTCATCTCTCTTGTAATGTTTTTTGGTCAATTAGCAGGGCAACTTGTGCTGCCTGAGATTACAGTGTCTTGTGATGTCATTTGTACTCCGTTTTCCTTTTGCATTTTGTTAACATTTGTGGAAAGCAGAGAAATGAAACCACTTTGAAAAAGCACTCAAATCTATTGTCACAGTTTAGATTAATTGCACTCAGTTATATAATGTGACCTGCAATTAATAGCCAGGCTTTATTTGGGCTATTAAATTAGAGACTTTCTTATAGAACACTTGGAAGTGTTAAAGTTTTGGTTTTTTTCCTCAAATGAGATGCGAGGTGGATGTCTAATTAAGCTTGCTGATGTTCCTGTGGCAATACTATGGATAAGAGAGCTGCATATGTGCCAGATTTCCGGTGTAGGCGATTGTGGACCAAATGTTTGTGTGCACACACACACTGACAGTGTTGGTTCTCTGTGGCACATGACCATCATGTGTCATGTGTGTGACATAGCGTTACTCTGATATCATCACATCCTATAATATTTCAAAGGCAGAAAGAGGCTTGCCTGGTGTTGTTTCATTTATCATAACTTATCATTTATTATTATTACTACTACTATGATATTTTTTTGTTTTCTCTTGGAATAGTGAACATTCTTCCCAATCTTATTTTTATACACCAAGAGTTCAGAATCTGTTCTCCTTTCTCTTCTGTGGTTTGTTCTTATTCTGTCTCTCTCATCTCAGACTGACTTCACTGGCAGCCTGCTGCAGGTTAGTGAGGCTGCACTAGGGTTTCCAGCAGATGTTAGCTGAAATCATTGGGAAGTTGCAGCTCACTGAGGCTGCCACATAGTTATTCATGCTGCTGTGGCCTGTAGGCTTTCTCTTCTGGATGAGATCCCTGTGTGTGTTGTTGCCAATGGGCACACGGACATCCCCTGCTACTTTTGCTGTCTGTTAGTGTGTGAGAGCTTAATCCACCAGAAGGTTTTGGTTGTACTGTCACTTGTCAGATTGCATGAATCTGTTGATGCCATTTGGGCATGACAGTTACTGGGGAAAGAAGAAAATAATAATATCTTCTTTACTTTTTGAAATTCATAATATCTTAGTAAACTTTATTTTACTCATTAATTTGAAAGCGTCTGAGCAAATTTCCATAACGTGGTGAAGCAGATACCCAGTAAAACCAAACCACTTTCCTGGGTAATACAAGGTGAGACCTTCACTCTTCAATTCAAATTTCAATCTCTGTGAACAAGTTTGACTTTGCTATCATGCCCAGGTGGCCTGGGAATATTTCATTTACCCAAGAGCTGCTTCAGATTTTGGTGATATTCAGAAAACATGATGAAAAATAGATTTTTGGTAAATACTAAATATTGCAGAACTTGGGTATAGTCAAGATTTTTATAATGCACAGCAGTTCCAAGCTCCTTGCATGGGTAGACTGATATCTACGGTAGCTTTATTTTAACATGTGGGGGGTTTTTTGGTGTATTTTTTGGGGGAGAGGGTTTGCTTATTTTGGTTTTAGTTTAAATCAATTGACTGCAGTAGAAAGGACTGTGGGTTCTTCATGGTATATTTTTAGGCAGATACTGTTAATTTTATTTTGTGCCCAATTTGATGTTTTTATTTTCTCTTAGTATTGTTGAAGCTCGTTAATAAATGGCCATATTTAAACCTGAAAAGAAGTGGAACAAGGGGTAGCTGGCACCTTGTCTCCGACTGAAGTCACTGAAGCGTTTCCTCTTTCTTGCTGACTTTTCTCTCAGCCCACTGGGCTTTGGGATTAATTATTACTTCACTGGATGACAGTTGGAGATAATCACATGAAGAGACTATTTGAGCTTTCTCTGTCATGAACATGGTAGTTTTGAGCTGACTGACATGACATAATTTGAAGTCTTTTTCAGTGCCAGAAAACAGAAGGTACATATATTTATAATTACGCTGGCGGGAAACAGGGATATGTGGGCATAAAGAAGTACTACTGTAACTTCTGTTGGGAGGCTTAGGAGATAGAGCCTTAGACAGATTTTGAGAATGAGAAAATACTAATGAAATCTTAATTAGGTGTGGAGTTGGCTGTTACTCAGTAAACACACAAATAAAGCCGTATTTCTATTCTGTAGTGTAGCTGTGAGGAAAACATATGGCCTCCAAGCTTTTAAGATTTTTTTTTTTCCTGGAAACATTTATGCATCATTAATACTTAGCCCTTCTGGTAGGGAATAAAACAGCATTTAGAAGCATTCCCTTCTCTTTCTGTCTCAGCACGAAGCATGTTGTTTGTTGAGGTGGGATGAAAATCAAGCCAGAGCTATTTAGAACATCTGTTTCAGATACTGGACATCCAGTCTGTTCTGCACTTTTCCTGATATAAAGTGTCACTTTCATTTAGGGGTTTTTTATGATATTCTAATACACAGTAAATGTATGAGTTTATAAATTACCCAGACTTTTTGCAGTGGTCTTGGTGTGCAAATATGATTCCTTAATACTAAACAGGCTTGCTTTTTGGAATTCTGATACCTCTGAACACATGTGTATCTGTACCTAAAGAAAAAGATATTTGTAGATGCATGCAAGTGAAGCACTGATATTTGACTGAATGCAATTTTATACCTTGCACTTGCAGGTAGTATGCTTTAGAAGGAATATCACTCCTTGAAAACCCTTTGCTTCCACATATAATTAAGGGTGAAAAAGCGTTTTTGTTTCTTTTTTTTTCTGTTTGTTTGTTTGTTTTTTCCTAAACAAGGGCTTTGATTTTGTGACTCTGGAAACTGTGGGAGAGCTTGTATTTGTTTTCAGGCATTCTTTTGTATTTGAGAGCCTCATTTGCCAGGCTTATCTTCATTCTGGGGAAGGAGTGCTTGTGACAGGTGAGATCCTTCGTGGGGCTCTGCAGGGCTGTTGCTGCCTATGCAGGTGCACTTGGAGCCTTGGAAGTCACACCAGTAAGAGCAGACAGTAGATAGCATTAGTCTGCAACAGCCAGGACTTCAGTTAGATCTCTCTCTTCTATCCAGGTATTAATTTCCTTGCTAAACTATGTTGAAACAAAGCAAATGTTTGTTTTGATAATTTGATATTTAATTTCTCTTTGTGTAGCTGAAATTTGATGAAGGTGAGCAATCTAGATCTAAGCTATGTGGCAAAATTTGGTCGTGCAGCATGTTGTTCATTCAAATTCTGTTATAGCAGCTTAAATTTTTGTGGTTTTTTTTTTCCTTGCTTTTACTTAAACAAGCAAAATGAGAATTAAGGCTGGCATTAATGACATTACCTATTTTGATATTGAATCCTATTTTCTTCTCCCTATTAATTTTCAGGTTTTGAGGTGTTGAAAGCTTTTCTTTTGACAATACCTGAGTACCTAAATACTAATAGAAGTAAACTCAGAACCTTTGGAAGAAAGCAGTATAGGTTTCTGCCATATATGAAATTTTGGAAACAGTTTGGGAATGTTAAGCCCATTACCTGGGTATTGCTGCAGAAATGATGGATAGTTACATGTGCTGACGTTTACAGTGTTATCTTAGGTGTACGAGTTTCTAAGATACTGAAACAACTGAAACAATTTTTACTGTGTTGCAGGTTGTCCCAATGCCCTGAAGACTAAGTTGCCTTGTGTTACCCTGATTTTACTTCCATGCATGGGGGTTGGAAACCCAGCTCTATCTTTCTTGGAAGTATATAAGTTAATAAAAAGGCAGCACAACCTTGAGGATTGGGTAGCCAAGCAAAATACAGGTCTCAAGGAGCGATAAGAGAATGGTTATGGGGGTGACACCTGCTTGTGTTTCTCCAAGTGAATTGCAGAAGGCAGGTTTTAAGTTTTGCAAAGAGTTTATAGTTTAATCAATGGTAATGATGGTTTTGGTTTTTTGGGGTTTTTTTGTTTGTTTTTGTTTTCTTTTTTTTGGTTTTGTTTTGTTTGTGTGGTTTTTTGGTTGTTTTTTTTTTTTTTTTCCCCTTTGTGTCACCTGCACCTCTCCATCAAATATTTAGGAAGTTGTGTGGCTCCTCAGAAATGCACTCTGGGGCTTGTAGTGATGTATCCTCTAAGTTCCAGCAGGTATCCAGTCTGGCTGTGACTGCTTTAAGTTTAACAATTATGCTTATTAAAGGAGAAAAATGGGGCAGCAGAAGGGTGCATCTTCTCTCCATGGGTGTGTTGTCCTAACCATTTGCAAGGAGGAAGTGGGGGGAAAATTGTACCTGGCTTAAGAAAGGTGGTGTTCAAAGCTACAAGGCAGAAGCTCCATGAACTTCAAATTGCTGTCTGGAGGCATGCTAATTGTCTTCTATTCTCCTATTGAAATGTTCATACAGTATCTTAAAATAAACCAAGAAAGACTGAAATGTGTAGTAGCAATTTTTTGAACTCCAAAAAACCAGGGGAGAGTACAGCAAAAATCTGCTTTTTATGGCACAGTTGGATATCAAGGCTTTACTCTCATAAACCTGTCTGGTCTTTCAGTTTGGTCAGAGAGTTAAGGTACTTGCACAGCTGTGAAATAATTTTGAAGTGTATTTATTTAAAATCTTCTCTAAGGAGTAGCCTCCTGAGGTGAGAAATTTGTTTTCCTGAGAGACCCAATGGGATACCAGTCATCCCGTGTTCCCTGAGCATCCTTTATCTCAATACAGTGCAGGCTGTATGATACACTGAAGCCTGTTCTACAGCAAAAAGACAGATTTGAATGAGAGCCACATTTGGGCTACTTTACACAGCAGGGGCAGCTGTTTTAAGGATGCTGAAGTTCGCTGTTTTTAAGAGAGCATTTGGAAGGCACTGCATCAAAGCCAGGCCAGGTACATTAAGTGTTTGGGGAAGTATCAGTAAGTGTCTAACCTGCTGAGGACTCTTTTAGCAAGTGCAGCGTGTTTTCTGCTCTGCGGCACTGAGTGTGGGTGTCCTTGTGTTTTATGAATGCAGATACTGAAATTCTATTTGACTGCTGTGTAATAGCACAAGATAGTAGAGAAATCTTGCATTTTCTGCTTCCCGTGAACTGTTTTAATGTGTTCAGTCAGTTTGAGCTGCAGTATCTCACCAACTGTTCCAGTTTGCTTCAGAAATGTTATGCGCAGCACTCCCACAGCCTTTTTCTTTAGGAATGAAACTATTCCAGGCAAATTTCAGAAGGCAAAGATGAAAAGGCTGCTACAGCTTTGTTAAATACCATAACAGAGTTTGAAGACTTCTGAATTTGTATCTCTGTGCAACTGTACATTTTCTATGAAAAATGCATTAATTATATGTGAACATCCTTGTTCTTCACTAGTGGACAGTGAGACATTTATTCTGTCCTAGTAGTAAAGACTTCTGTATTTTGGTACTCAAAATTGTGATTTACTTTCTGTCAGTCACTGCTCAGACCATGTGTAGTTCAAAATAGATTTTGATATCACATATGTGATGATAACTAATAGGCATTATTTGGATGGTACTCCATCCTTTTTTTCCCCTTACTTTTTTTTTTTTTCTTTTCCTTTTGCTTTCAGAAGCAAAATACAATAATTTGGTGCCTAGAAAAACAACAAAGGAATATGTGGATGTTTGCTCTTCTGATAGTTTAACAGTGATTTTGACTGAAATTGTTCATCTTCCTCATGTATAAAATTGTGTATGAAACACAATTCCCAACCCTGTATATTATATCACTTGCAAGTCAATAGGTTTGTGTTCAATTATTCATGTTATTGTCACAGTTGAATACAAATATGGTGATTTGTGTTATGGTAATAGGTGAATACTTCCTAGTATTCCTTCTTGGTTTTGTTGTTGTTGTTATTCAAGATGGAAAGGATTGTAGAACCCAATTTAATAGAGTCTACTCAAGATATATTTTATAAAGATTCTCACAGCAATGTTTTGAGCCATTGAGAAACAAATGCACTTCTGACAGCACAGGAAAATTGATGAGTGATCGCATTTTAATGCATGCAGGTTTTCCTATCATAAAAAGAAAAGAAAGAAGAGAGGAAAAAACAGAGAAGAAAATGTCATAATGGCCCAGATTTTAATACTGATGGTAACTGAAGGCAAGTTTGAGGACTAACATTTGTTTTCTTTGGTAATTCAGCTCATTAAGTGGGACCTAAATGGAATCCTTTGGCTCTCTTGGGCAGGCAAGATAGAGCAGTTGAGCAATGGCTAATGTGTTTTATCCAATAGCTGATGCAGAGGATGATAAAGCTGGTTGAAATATATTTGCTGGCTGTAGGCAGTGAGGAATTAATTAAGATTTTTAATTCTCATCTGAGTAAGAATTTATACCTCAGAATTTATAACATGGTTAAAGTTAACTATGTTTTCTTTGAAAAAAAAACCGTGACAAGCAGGAAACTATTAAAGCATGCTTAATTGGAAGCATTTAAGAAACAAAAAGACAAATTCTTTGTTTATCTTTATTGTAACTTTGATAGAATAAAAATACTGCAGGGATAAAAAGATTTAATAAAGACAGATA
Source organism: Acanthiza pusilla (assembly GCA_036630365.1). NCBI lineage: Eukaryota > Metazoa > Chordata > Aves > Passeriformes > Acanthizidae > Acanthiza > Acanthiza pusilla. The sequence goes on from JAXCHO010000073.1 coordinate 16,384,049, forward strand.
CTGATTACTCAAGTTTAAATTAAAACAAACCAACAAAACAAAACCCAAACTCACAACAATTAAGCATTGCCAAGCTAGCCCTGCATTTGGATCAGTCTGGATAGAATATATTTTAAGTTTGTTATTGATAAATCTAACCTGGAAACTATATTGAAGCAAGTCCCAGTGACTATGATGACTCTTTAATTATGAAGGCACAGCTAATCAGCTGAAAGCTGTCCTCTTGCTGAGCTCTGCCAAGAAATTTTCTTGACACCAACAGATACTTTTTCCTTTTCCCTTTTTCCTTTCCTTTTCTCGAATTTCAAGGCACTGAAAATGTTATGAACTGCGTTCTATCATCTGGGGATCAAACTTAGTTTTCATACAACATCATGTGTTACTTGTTTATGCCAATATCAGTAAAGCAGCCAGCAACTGTTGGAATAGAATCTTGTAGTAGTAGTAGGTCATCTTTCAAAAGAGGATATTAGCTATCTGGAGGAGCACTGCAGGAGGAGTCTTTATTGAGCACAAATGTATCGGGCCTGCTTTGTTAAATACAGCATATATTTTCAAAGATTTATTGTATAATTACCTTGATTGGATGAGGAAAAAGTGCCTAGAACTAATCAAAGAGCCACAATTCATTGGTTTTAATAATCATTATTTGCCCCCTTCTGAATTGCAGGTGCTTGGTTTGAGTGTAGGGATGGTGGTGCTTATCTTCATGAGCTTTGATTAATATCTAATTCTTTGCATCGTGGAAGGAGCTAATCAGGTATTCAATTTGCTAATCAGCTTCTCAATTTGATTAGTAATATACTAATCACTTAAGAAAATCAAATGTGACATATGTTTAGGGTTTTTGACTTGAAGTTACAACTGTCTCTGAAGGTGGGGAGGTAGGAGGATCTGCTTAATACTACCAGTTTGATGCAGGGTTAAGTAGGAGGCAGCTGCAGCCTCTTCAGGAGTAGCAGGGAGGGAAAAAATCTCAGAAGCAGATGCTGCAGTACTTGCTGCTATGGGCTGCACTTGAACTGGTGTCCCTGGTGCCTGCTGCTTTGCCTAGTCAAGAGTGAAAGTGAGAAAGCAATGTCTTCCCTCCTCAGCTGATTATTTCTGTTTTTCAGTCTTGGAATTTCAGTGGGATTTCCCTTTTGCATTTTTTTAACATGTCCTGACAGTGGAGAAATCCTATTTTTAGTATCTAGTGTTGTTTTAGGAAAAGTGTCTCTGCGAACACGGCAACATGTGAAACAATGTCACTAGTGGTGTGGGGTTTTTTCTTTATACCTTTGAAAGGCGCTGCTGCTTGGAGCAGTGGGACTGTTTCTCTTGTCCTCCCAGGCAAAAACTTTTTTAACCATTTTGGGTTTCCCTTTTCTTTTGATTCTAAAATTCTCTCTCCTAATGAAGTTGTCAAAACTTGCTTCCTTTGTTGTAGTTTTATCTTTATATTTGTCTTTTGCCTGGTGAGAAGTGGACGGTGCTTTGCCACTGCTTTTTTTGTACTTATGTTGTTTCATTTATGTTTGCTTATTTACTGTGCTCAAGCTGCATTGCTGAGCCTGGACTATATTAAAAAGAGCAAGTGGTTCTTGTAAACTTATTAGTAGTTAGAGTTATTTGCTTATCTGAAGGTTTATTAATTAATAATGCTTTGTCTGTGTTACAACTCTGCAGGGATATCTCTGCTCTGTGTTCAATTCCATTTAGATAAATAAACCAAGGAGTAAAGGTATGCTTTCTATAGGCTTCCCATTTACAATGTTGTTTACATTAATGGAACCAAAGTCAGCTGAGGCATCTACTGAGGACATGAAAGACCAAACTATCCTTTTGTCAGAGAACTTGTAAAATAGAGAATTCAATGGACTTTATTAGATTAATTGATGTTTGGTTCACCTTTGAAAGCATAAAGTAGCATTTTAATTATTGTTTAATCAATATTTAATTTCCACTTAAAAATATTGTGCCTTCAGCTCTTAGATGGTTCCATCTCTTCACTTGCCTGTTGTCTGGCAATATATGAAACGGTAACTGGCTGAATATTGGTCCAAATAAAAATACAGTGTTTGTAGTTGAAGTCTGAAGGCATAATTGGGGTGGTAATGATACCTAAATGTGAATGTGTTCCCTTTGTTTATCTAATGAGTAGGGAAGTGGATGTATCCCCATCTGCTTCAAGTAGGTTTGATATCAGCTATAGAAAACATGTGCTTTGAATATGTATTTGACTAAAAACCAACACATGCTGACCATGTATTTGTCAAAATAATAGAAAATCTGGGAGCTGAATGATAAATATTGTGATTATTGCTTTTTGTATGACACCTTCTATAAAAGCAAGTATGAGTTTTTGCCTGTGGACGATGGAAAACCATAATTTTAAAAGGTAGGAACTTCAGTTCTGAAGTAGTGGTAGCCTTCACCTGCCCCTACCTGAGGTAGTTTATGTTAAAATACTACACTGCTTGCAGGCTTTCTCTAGGCAATGAACACACAGAATACAAGGACACATTTCAATATTTGATGGTCATTGAAAGGCCCTAGTTTTTTTCCCACTCTTTGGTAGTATGTGTCTAGATAGAAGGGTGAGCCTAAGTTTAACCTTGAACTTGGATTCAAAAAGTCTGGGAATTATTTGTATTTTGCTCTTTATTTTAGAGATGGATGACCCTCAAGTTAAATAGGACAGAGATAGAAAGGCATGACAAATATATTAATGAAATTTCAGGAGGAAACTGATCTTGTTCTGCTCTCTGACTGAGGAGGCCTCTGCTAAAGATGGTGTTCAGATTCATGAACTTCAATTACTTTTTGCCTCAGTGTCCATAAAGAATTACATTCTTATGTTAGAGCAAAGTTTGGATGCTTTGGTTTTATGATAGTGTTAGGCCAGAGGGCTTTTGGGTTCAGTCTGTGTCAAGATAAACCTTGGAAAGAGGAAAGAGTGGAGAGAGAGAGAGAGACAGACTGGTGCTAAGCCAAGACTGAGACAGGAGCCTGTTTTGCTTGCAGAAAAAGTGTACTGCCAGGCACTGAAACAAATCCCCCTTTACTATGAATCCGTAAGAGGCTATTTCTGTAGGAGTATTTGTTTGGATTCGTGAATATTTACTTTGCAATGTGTTTTGAATGCATTGTTACAGTATTTCTATCATAAATATGACCATTAATAAGGATACAAAAAAAAGGATGGCATTGGTTAAGACAGAGGCAAGGGAGTGTGTGTCTTTATATATGCTCAATTAAGCATTAGAAGCTAGTAATTTATGGCCACATTGTGGCACTAATGCTCACTGATGGAGTTGGATATTGTGGAAAGATTCTGCCCAAATGGCTGAGGCAGCAAGCACTGCCCCTTGGAAGGAGAGACACAGAGAAGATATTCCCAGTGTGATTCAGGAGTGCCTGCAAGTGGGGCAAGCCCTGTACCTTTTCACTGCAGTGTCACTGACAAAAACAAAAACAAGCAATCCTGGGGTTCAGTACTCTTATTTCTCCAATTTCTCCAGCCTATTCTGCCTGTCAGGGCTGTGTAGAGTGCTGATGCTTCTGGGATCTTTCCAAAGAGCAGAACAGCTGGGATTCAGACTTGTGCAGTGTCTTGTTACTCTCTTTCATTGGTATTTCTGGAGGGGAAAAAAAAAGAAAAAGGAATTAAAACCCCCACAACCCTTAACACCAGGTCTGGGCTTGTGTCACATGGCTCTTTGGCAGACACTCAAAAGTGCATTCTGTTTTCTGGCATTTCCCTTGCAGTAAATATGTGCAATTGCCTACTGGTGCTCAAATGGTATGTGATAATGAATTTTCCCATAGAGATGGGAATGTCATAGCAACCTTCTTAATAAAAGGAGAGCTTTTAATAATACCAATATACTCCTGGTAATCTAGAATAAGAAGGATATTTTCTATGGTGTCGTGCTCAAAGAAATGTGAGACACACACTAGGTTGTAAATAAATCTGCCTGCTCCTTCTAAAGAGCCAGAGACTACGATAATGGCATTCAAAACGATGCTGACATCAGCCCAGTAGTTCTTGCCACGACTGAAAGAGCAAATAGTTGCCGTTTAATTCTAATGCACCGAGATAGCCTGTAGCTAAATAATACATTTTTGTTAGTAATTATTTAGCACAATCCCAAGTTGCAAAATAAATTTGCATATGACTCATCCCTTGAGGATTATCTTGCTTACAGGATATATGGGAACACAGGAAGGCAAATGACTCCAAGTTGATGGCTTGTTTGCATTATTTCAACTGTTAAAATTATCAAAAGCCTTTAAATAAAAATGAAATCTAAATAAGTTACTAGTTTTAAACATTAAGGATTCCTGCATGCAATATTTAACAATATTCCATCAAAGATATTACCTTTTTATGTGAAAAGGAATGTATGAATACAAAACCACTTTCCTGAGTCCTTACATATGGAACCCCTGTGGTTGTTTGTATTAATGTTCAAATAATTGAGCTCATACAGTAGAGGCCATGTGAAATTCCTCCTCCTCTCATTCAGTAAATGGAAAAAAATCAATTAATTGCTTACAAATCTTTGTGGATCAATTTTTACATTGCTTTAAAATGCAACAATGGTTGTATTGGTTCCGACATTAGCTCAGATGGTTATAGCATGGAGCTAATAACAGCAATGCTGTGGGTTTGATCTCTGTCCAGGCCATTTACTTAGCAGTTGGACTCAGTGATCCTTGTGATCCCTTCCAAATCAGAATATTCTGTGATTCTGTGTTGAACTCAGTGCAAAATACAGCGAAGGTGTGTTCATAGGCAGTAATGTGAGCCTGTGTCTTTGTGCTTAGCTGTGATCTTTGAACCTCTGTGCCTCTGAGTGAGCTGGACCAGCGGGGCTCCTAAAGGCTGTGAGAAACCTGGCCCTATTGGAATATCCTCCCTCCTAATCTGCCCCTTGCTGGGCTATTGGGAGTGCTCCTGCCAGCTTCCTGTCCAATGGAAACATACTGGAGAGCAGGATGCAGTGCAGCTCTGGCAAATCCTGAAAATGATGTACTGATGAGTAAAGAATAACATTTATCTTTAACAAACTCCCTCACTGGAAAGTGCTGTTCCAAATTTACACTGTATTGCTCTTTCTTATTTTATTTTTACATCTCTCTGGTTTGATTCCTCCAAGGCAGCACTGGTTGCAGCAGAATTGCAGAGTTTCTTCTATTACCCAAGCATCACAGTCCCTCATTGCCAAACACTGGTGCCCCAGTATGTATTTAACAGGAAAGTACAAGGTCACTTTTTTTTGGGCACCCTTCTCAGATGTGGGACATTTTCCTGGCTAACAAGCATCTCTCCTGTGAGGAAAGGCTAGGAAAACTGGGACTGTTCAGCCTGAAGAAGAGAAGGCTCAGGCATATCATATATGTATATATATATGTATAAATACCCAGAGGATGTAAAGGTGAAGCCAGGCTCTTTTCAGATGTGCCCAGTTATGGCACGAGGGGCAGTGGGCACAAACTGGTACACAGAAGGCTCTGTGCCTGGATATCAGAAAACACTTCTCTGCAAAGGTGGTGGAGCGTCAGAAGAGGTTGCCCAGGGAGGTCGTGGATCTTTGGATAATATATCTTTATTAAAATATATCTTTGGATATATTCAAAAGTCATCTGGACAGGGTCCTGTGCAACTGTCTCTATGTGGCCCTGCTTGAGAGGGAATTTGAGCTAGATGACCTCCAGAGATCCTTTTCAACCTCAGCCAATCTGAGATTCTGTGAAATCCTTGATGTGGTGTGGTATGGTTTTTGCTTTGTAGTAATTTTCATTTGTGTGTGGTTTTCAGGCAAAAAAAAAAAAAAAAAAAAAAAAAAAGAAGTGAAAGAAGAAAAAGAAAAAAGCAACATTAAAACAATCCTAGCAGGCCTTGTTTAAACAGATGGACTGCAAAAGGAGGGAAAGACAGTGCTTTGGGTTTGCTGGAGCTGTAGATCTTAGTCCTCTGAGGGTGATGAAGAAGTCAAATCTGGGCATGCCAAATAAGCTCATGTCCTAGTTTGCTGATCTAGGAATACCCAGTGGTCACTGCATAGTATTGGAGAGGCTGCCTAGGGACCTTGTATTGGGAATGCTCACTGACTGATCACAGCTGAGAGCTGCTACAACTGCTGTGATCACTTGCAGCCCTTCTTCAACCCACATGGTGACTGTAGATAAATAGGGGGATTAATTATGCTTTTTTAAAAGAAGGAACAGAGCAAAAAAATAAAAAAGGCTGAGATGGTTCATCAGTGAAGAAAGATGAATGTGGAAAAATCTGTCCTTTCTGATACTTCAGGTTTCAGTGATTACAGGTTGGGATTGAAGCAGCAGGATCCCTAGTGCTCAGATAGGTCCTCTCAAACTAATAGATAGGTAGCTATTATTTGATATTATTAGCTAATAGATAGGCGCTATTATTGATTTATAAAGTGCATCTTGACAGAGCTTCATGAAAGTCTGGGAGTTTATTATCCACCCCTGTCTAAAGCTGCGGGAGTTTGTGCCTGAAGATGTTGCCAGTGGTAATTTCTCTCCAAAAGCAAGTAACTTATATTTAAGCTGGAATCAGACTGATAACGGCTTTTCTGAGATGAATTAACACAACCTTTATGGAAGTGTTATGTAGCCTTTGCTGTGTCTACTCAGGGTGTAGGCAATAGGTTCCACCATCTCCTTCCTCACCTACAGCATCACTGCCTGTTGCAATTCAGTTGAGTTCTTGAATCTGAAGCAAGGCCTGTGTGAATATTTTGTAGGCTGCTTACTTTTAGTGTAAATGAGCTTTTTTTAAAGAGACCTTTTTAGTTCTTAATATGCAGCCTCGATTGCTGCATTTTCCATCGGGAGAGGTGATGAGGATGCTTTTATCTTGCTGAGGCAATCTAATATGAAACAGATGAGAAGAATGGCAGCAACTACAAACACTTCCTTTGATAAGGATTATTTTTATTGGTGATGCTTGAAATTTACAAGTGGAATAATGTTTCTGTGATTTATGTGTTAAGACTTTTAAAGCTGAGTTTCATTAATAGGAATATTTTATATCTGGGAGAAGAGCTTTTAATATGCGTTTGCTAATTTCTAATGAACTTAACCATGGCATTCAAATTTATTTTGTTTACAATGACAAGTGAGTGCAAATCAGGTTGTAAAGGTTGCCAATCTGAATGTTTTGGTCTTAAGTATTAACTTGGAGTGGCTCATTCTGAGGAAAGGACATATAAGGCAGATTTTAGAATTTGAATCTAGCCCTGAACTGTGATTCAAATAATCAGATTATTAACATTTGCTATAAAAATATGTACAATTCAGCTGTGTTAGTTTTGAAGATGGTCCCACCAGCAAGTAGACTGACCTCATGAAATGCCTGGGGGGGTCAGAAAAGAGATGGCATTTTATTGTAGCACAGAGGAAAGTGGAAGCACAGTATAGTTCAGGCACCTGTATCATTATGGCAATAGAAGGTTTCTTTTAATTGGCTAGCCTGGGATTGAAGTGCTTTTCAAGAAAGTCGCTTTTGGGCAATAAGGAAGCTAGATTGCCTGCAGATTGTTGCCCTCAGATTTTGACCCTCAGCATAGAGTGAAGACTTGGAGTTGTTCTCCACTTAATGGGGACAAGGAAGGCATGTAGAGAAAAGCTGGGAGAACTTGAGGTCTGAAATCCTGGACAACTTAATCTTCCCACAGAATAAGGACAAGAAAAAAATACACTCTGGTTTGGTCCTCTGTAGTGGGGCTGCGTGTTATCACTGACTTGGAAGTGTTGACTTGTTGGTAGTGTGCAATCACAGGACTGAAATTTGGCCTCATCTTTATCAAAAGCAGGAAGATCTGAAAGTGGTTGTTTTTTATGATGGATAAATTATACTTTGATAAATAATTTCTTGCACAGAATACTTGGGATTTATTGCTTTAGATATTTTTTCTTCTTAAGTTGTAACCATTTAACACCTGTGTTTTTTCTGAAATAAGATATAATTCATGGACTAATAAACCTTTCTTAAATAACATGTTACTGGGTTGTCATCTAAGGCATGCTTCCTAAGTACCTTATTTATTGAGAAGTATATTGTTTCTAATTGATTACAGGCCTTTGTGCACACTAGTAATGATCTTAGATTAGAGCAAAATGCATTCGATTTCAACATGTAGTGAATAATGCTACAGCATCAATGTTGACTTACACCAAAGGTGTTAAACCTCTCTGAGAGGTGGAAAATATTACTGAGATCTCGAGCGACATCCAGTAACCTGAGAAACCGAATTCTGAAAATAGATCTAAGTGATGAATCTAGTTATGAATTTTACCCATGATATTCTGCCAAAAGTCAAGGAGCTGTCACAAAAAAATTGACTTTTTTAGTGCCTTATTTCAAACATTTCCTTTCAATAACTTTGGTGACTTCCCTGCACTGGGCTGCAGTGGAAACCAGCTGTATGGAAACACTTAGTGGCCAACACTTGCCTCTGGAGGCACAGAAAGATGGCACCATTTATCACAGGCTGTATCATGGGCCATGGTTATATTGCACAAAGTGGTGACCCACTGCCTTCTCTGGCTGAAGAGTGTAATTTCTCAAGTGCCTCTGCCTGGCATACTGCACGGAGCTACAATCATCAAGCTGTATGCAGTTGAATTTATTATTCTGTGGCTTGACTGCTAGGAACAAATTGAAGCACTGGAGTTGAGTTAAATGGCAGAAAGGAGATGTTATTGTAAATATTATAAATGACCTGGTTTATTTTATAGATGCTGCCAAATAGTTAGAAACATATGGAAATAGAAATGTGAGTGTTAATGCCTCTTGCATGCTTCTGCTATTCTGCATTTCTCTGCTGCTGTTACTTGAAGGCTGGTCCTAAAAGACGAGGGGAATAAAATTATTACTTTGGCTAGATTTCTAAAAAACATTTTCACCCCTACCTTATCTACCCAGCTTTAGCTATTGGTGTTTTAGAATAGTGCAACTGGAAACAAATCAGGACAGCATTCTTAAACTGCATGACAAATCTCTCAACCTACCACATGAAGATGAACTCTTCAAGCTTTTTGTTCCAGACCTTAGTTGCAGGTGATGTCAGAGTAATTAGGCATATCTATACAAATTTGTATCACTGATAAATTCAGCAGATAAATTTACAACACATTTCCAAGTAACTGCATTGAAAATTCTGTTACCTCAGACATTTGTCTGCCTTCTTTTCTTGCCTGTGCCTATGTGAAAATATAATCATGGTTGCATGGCAGATTTACTGCTGTTTACTTAGTTGCAAATGGAGGGGAAAAAAAAAGCCTAACCCTGCTATGGTGTTTTCTCCCTGTGGAGTATTTTTTTGTGGCCATGCAGCTTGGTTGTGCTGAGGTATTCAGAGGTGTCCAGGGCAGCCCACAAGATGGTCCTGACAATGCTGCATAACTCCAGTTTTAGCTGGGCTCTCTCAGACTCGGTAGTTCCCTCTTCCAGTTGAGACAGGAACTTGGAAATACAAGAACTGACTTGCCCATTTATATCCATGTGGGGTGACTGAATGGCTCTTCTGTCTTCCTGGGCACTGCAGCGTGTCCTCTGGAGAGCCATATCAGCCTGTGGAGAGGCTGAGGGTGCCGGATGCTGCTGGAGGTTTGCGTTGAGCTGCCCCCACTTCCACGGCCGTCCATGCGCCCTCAGCCTATTGCGTGCTGTGCTCCACTGGGGCACGCTGGTGCAGGAGGATAATTTAAGAAGTCTGATGAAAACTGGAGACTGAAGATGAGAACTGACAGATGATGTGTACCAAAGTACCCTCTCCAGTTGTCATTGCCTGGAAATGGGGGAGTTTTGCCCAAATAATGTGTTAGCTCTTGTCTGTTTGAGATTACCCTAAAAATTGAAGGTTCGGAGTTCTTGAACGGTGATTTGAAGCAGGGTTATTGTGGTAAAGATTTACTCTCCTTCAATATTTCATCTCTTTCTTGCTCCAACACTATCTCTGGGTGGCTGAGATTTCAGTCATTTTTAAATACATTTCATCAAGATGCCTTTGGGATGCTTCCTGTGATTTCCTGGTAATTTCATTAAATAACTGCCTTTAGTTATCCCCAAATTTCATTTTGATTGACTTTATTAAATGGGCTTTGATTTTCTTGATATTTGAGTAGGAAAAGCTTTTCCTGGTATTTGCAAATGTTTAGGATTTGTTTTAGTTTCTTTTTTTTGTTTGTTTTGTTTTTTCCTTTCTGTAATCAAGTTTTATGGCAACACTTGCAATTGTTTCTCTGCTTTTATATGTGTGCCTAGACCTGCTATCATCGTTTTTCTTTTTATCTCCATTATGTTCTTTTCTGTACTTAAAATTCTCAGACATCTTGAATGTAGCTGTTTTAAGAGACTTTGGCAAAACTGAGTTATTTTTATAGGATGTGTATAGATTCACATAATTAGATCTCTGCATCCTGTCTAACCTGTAGTGTTGTTCACAAACAGCACCTCATAAATTTTGCCTTCTCTTATGATTTGGGGCCTTTAGACAGCTAACTTAAATGTCAGATTATTAGTTGAAAAAGTTAAAAAAAAAAAAGTAAATTTTATGTGCCTGGTGACGAACCTGATGTTTTTGAACTCTGTGTTCTCAGCAAATCCCAAATTTACTGAGCAACCATGGTAAAAGTGAGAAGCCATTGCTGATTAAATTATCACGCTTTGGGCAAGCTGATTATGTGGGCTATTTTAATGGCTATTTGAGGGTAGATACATATTTTATTTCCCTGGCAAAATGTTGCAGGTAATAATGAAGCCTGAAGTGCCATATTTTTTAACCAAAAAAATTAACATATATAGAAAAAAATGAAATCAAGGTAAATAAAGTTAATTTTAAAAAATCTATAAAGGAAAAAACCAAAAATATTGGCAGAGTATAATAGAAAAAGAAACTGGAGAACAGTAGGTAAGAGTGGTAGAGGAGAAAAAGTAACTTCTTTTTCCCCTCAGTTCTAGGTGGAATATCCTTATGCATCACAGCAGGAAGGGAAATGCATGTGGGGGAAAAAAAGCTCTGATTACAGTATGAGCTGATTCTTGGAAAATGAAGAGAAACTAAGGACTACATCATAGCTGCAGTTACTGTGAAGATACGAATTGTAGGCTACATCTGTTTTAATCAAATAAGAGAAAGCAAATTATTTTTTTGTTCCTTTTGTAATGTGCTTGGGGAAATATCCATTAGTTCAATGTTATGGAACAGAATTGAGGGAAAAACAATGGCAAGCTTTTACTGGAGCTTCAATTTGTAGTTAGAAATTCAGCCAATAGACATTTATTTGAAGAACTAGGTGTGTCTTTTCTTTTTAATAGTTATCCTGTGAAGAAAAATATCTTCACAGTAAAGAGGGATAAATGGGGTGAACTGTAATTTATTCTACCTTCTGGCTCTTGGCTCATTCTGGAGTGTAAGGAGATTAAGATTCAAGTTTACATCCCAGCAAAATGTGCTTAGCCATATAGATACTCTCGTGGTTGCTTGTCTTGACAAATTGTCTGCTCTATTATTATTATTACTATTACTACTACTACTACTCTTATTACTATTATTGCTATTATTCCTGTCTGATTGTAGAATTCAGTACCTTCTTCTATTTTGTAAATTCAGTCTTGCATATGTCCATACTGGACTTTTGAGTTTTCCTGGGTTTTTAGAAGAGAAATAGCTTTTATTTAGTTGTGGCTTTACATTTTGTTTTTCAGCTGTTCTGATTTTATTCTTTTAGAACAGTATTTCCCAAAGACAGATACTCTACAAAGCCTCGGCCTATGTGGATCACCAGTGGTATCTCTTGAGAGCAATTCCAGAATTTTCTTATTTCTCTCTCTATATATCTTGTATCTAAAATATCTTTTGAAATTATTTAAGTACTTCTCAAATTTATAAATATGATAAATTCCTTAGAAATCTATACCTAAAATTCAAGGTAGGATTTTTATTATTTTTAACAATCTATCAAATAGCAGAGAAATGATTTTGAAATGAATTAGATGGTTACTATTCAGGCCATTTCATCTTGAGACATGCATTTTGTTTGGGCAGTTAACTGAATGATACATCTATTTCTTTGCCCTCCTCTCTTAGGTATTACAATATTACCTATTTTCCCTTCTCTTCTACTCGATATAATTTTGTTATCTTTTTCAGTGCTACATTCAGCAAAAATGTGAGATATTAAATCAATGAAAAATGAGACCGTATTTTTCTCTTTGTGTGTATTTATTAAATATAAATATTTTAATTCCATGAATAAAAGCTAGAATTGAGAATGATGGTGCAAATTTGGAGAAGGATCACAGTAGTGAGAACAGCAGTCCAGTAATAAAATTTATTTTCAGAAATAGATTTGATTGTCCATAACATAGATCTGAACCTCTATTGATGATAGGAACTTTTCATGGTACCATCTTGGAGTCCCTTGGTTGCCTACCCATTGTTTTGAAGTGCTCTTATTCCATTAAAACCTTGCTCTGCTGTCATTCTTACCCCCTTTTTCTGTTCTTCACTCTCTGCTGAAAGCATCCCACTATATAGTACTAATTTAACTGTTGAGAATACCCAGACTCAGTAAGCTACACTGCAATATTTTTAGTAATTCAGTAATATATTATTTATATATCCCTGACACAAATAGTGCATGGAAATTCTTTATGGACAGCTAGGCAGCAGCATTCCTTTCAGTCTTCTTACATTCATGCTGCCAGCATATTGCATATTTAGTTAGTGTCATTGGGATGTGAGTCAGAAATACTTTCTGTTGCAATGCGTTGTCCTTGTATATTTTAACTGCATGCATTATTTGAGTGCCTGTCTGCAAATGCCCCCCACCTGCCTTTAATTTTTGCAGAAAAATTTCTTCATTATTTCATAGAATCACTAGCCATTACACTTTTCAAGAAAATGTCTTTGGGATATTCTTGTCTTATCTTTGTATAAAATGTGTTCATTAGGGGTACTTTCTGCATTATTCTATGAAACTGTACCAAAAAAAAAGAAATAATGTGTGTCTTGAATATCATCATAAACTAAACCAAGATTTTTCGTGTGAATGAGAAAAGGCAGTACTTGACTTGTTCTACTCCATAAGAAAGTGACAAGCTGTCAGGTTTTCCTCCAGAAGGTCCATTCACTGGAGTCTATGAAGGATCTCGTCCTTTAGGAGCTGACTGCCCAGCATTGTTTTTTAAAAAAATCCAATAGAACGTTAGGCATTTTTAGGAAAAAGTAGAAAGCAGAGCATCATGATGACACTGAATGATCCCATGGTGTTCACTATTCGATTCTGGTTCCATCTCTCAGAAAATGCGAATTAGAAACGGAGTGGATCCTATAAAGGGCGGCAAGTATGATCAAGGGTGTGCGGTGACTTCTGCACAAGGAGGGACTAAATTGGCTGAGACTCTTTATCCTGAGAAAGGGAGCTTATTTTAGAACTCTATAAAATCATAAGTGGCATGGAGAAAATGAATAGGGAAGAAATGTTCACTGTCTCATCTAAGAAAAGAACAAGAGTTCAGTGCATAAACTGAACTTACTGCAGGAAGCTCCAAATAAAAGTTGACATGGGTGTAAGTTATGGTTGGAGAATTTCAAAGAAAAGAAATCTTTGAAGAAATATTTTAAAACAAAAACAAAGCCCACAAACTGCCCCCCCAAACAATGAAGCAAACTAAAAAACAGTCTCCAAAGAAAACCTCAGTGTTCCAGTCTTGAAAATCCACAAACTGTTGGAGACCAATGATATTCTAGACATTCATGCTATATTCTTGTTCCATTTTGGAACTCTTCCATCCCTCCAATTGACTTCTGTTCTTGTATGCATCCAGGGTGGACTTGGGTTATCTGTTACAGTCTACCAGCACATTAGCAGGTAGAAGAAATTTAATTTTAAATGTATTTTATTTTGTTAAGTGTTTCTGTATATACATATCTAAAGATACCTAAAGGTTTTATTCACTGTAGTTCAGTTTAAAGTAGAATGCTGGGATAGGAAACTGGTTTTCCAAATTATGTACTTGTAACAGTGATAAAATGCTTGCTACTCTTATGAAAATATGCGGAAATCTGGTTTGGGCTTTATGGCATTTTTTTCAAGGCTTTGTGGTTTAATTTTATGTATATATAATTTTTGAGTAAGAACTATAAATTTAATGGTGCAAAGCAAATACATTATAAAGAGTGTAATTTTTTAAGAACACAAGTGGTTCCATATATTCCATTTGTATAATCCCTGCTTGTAAGTAATATTTGGTGAAGGAGTTTAATAGTGCCATTTTTCTTCCCCTTTTTCTGGCATGCTCTGTCACTATATATAAAGAAATCTCTTCTATAGCAGTTACGTTGTTACAGGGAAAAAGAAGGACATTCCATTTCCCCCAGCAAAGTAAGAGACATGTAGCAAGGAAACGCTAAAGATCTCAAAGAGGTTTATTAAGGAAGATGCTTTGAAAATAATTTTGACAATATTGCTAATGTTGAGATGTGAATAACAGAACTCATGGTGTGTTGAAAACTGGCCTCTTTGCAAGCTCTGGTGCAAGGACTATTTGTCAAGAAGGCAACCCAGCAGAGTGTGCAAAAGACACAATCTCCCGGTCACCTTCCAGTGACAGTGAAAGGACATGGAGGTATTGTGTACCTTGCCCATGAAAAGCATTAGGATCCTGTGTGATTTATTGAAACAGTTTATCTATGAAAACAGCATTGCAAGTTTTTAAAAAATAAAAGTATTTAGTTATATTTTAAGATATAAATTTGACAGTGGGTCTTTTTTTATGTTTTAGTTATTTATAGGTTCCTTCTGAGTGCCTTGAGCTACGCGTATAGAAATCATCTCTGCTATAAAAAGGACCGACTGGTTCCTTCCCAAGAGGCTTTTGCATGGTACAAAGCAAAATAAAAAATTGCTTATAGTGCACATCTGTGATATTGTGTAACTTAAATTTCTCCTGCTGCTTGACATTTACTTACCCAGAGTGTAACTCAGAGAATGGTTTGTCATTGTGGTGACTTTTTTTTTCCTTTAATGAACATGAGTGTATTAAATTTGAATAACTACATTAATGTGACATTATTGCTGAAATTTACACACATAGAGTGAGTAAATGTGGAATAATGATTCCCACAATGCTCGTAACTTGTCCTTCTTCTCATGTGAGGTGTACTGTTTTCTGTTACCCTCAGTAAGCTCTTGTGCCTTGTTAAAGACAGACTGGTGTTTCTCTAGTTGAATCTCTGCCATTCTTAGATACAGTTTTGGATTTTATAAAGTTTATAATCATGCTATTATTTCCTTAGCAGTATTGTAATGTCAGTGAAATAAATACAATGGGAAACCAGTACCCTTCAGTCAGAAATCTCTTTCTTTCCTCAAATGTTTTTTTAACTCAAATGTGGACAGTGTCAGGGACTGAAATTGTGCAGAAGTTGTGGCCAAGGCAAAGTTAGTCATCAGACCCTCATGCAAGCCAAGCAGAATTTTGGGTTTTTTTTACTGCCATGGCATGTTTTGACTTGACATTATAAAATATCTCTGCTATAGGTATTTTGCAGCTCCACAGTGTTAGGCTGTTGTGACATATTCCAGTAATGGGTTTTCTGCTGGCACAGTGACATTATTTTCTTAGGTGAGATCAATTAACAAAACATGCAAATGCTCTAGATTTAATTTAGTTGAATCTAAATGAACAGCTACGCCAGATTATCTGAGCTGGCAGGCGAGTATGAATCTTCTCCTGAGAAAAGCTCAATTGGAAATCTTTTCAGACAGAGTCACTATAAAATTTTTGGAATAACAGTTTATGTCTATAGCTTGCTTGAAAAGATAGGGAAAATAGGTATTGGCATATCCAAAACTTATTCTCAGAACAATGTGAACTGTTTGGAGATGCGATTTAATCAGAACAAAGTGAGTGACTGCAGGAACAGCAGCATCTTCCATTTATGTGTTTTTATTTACTTGGGTAAAATAAAGCAAAAAATGCATTAAGTCCAAGAAATGTGGTTTATTATCACTCTTGGAAGCTTTGTTTGCTTTATTTCATGAATAAGCATCCTTCTAATTGGCAAAGGACAGAGTGTGGCTCTGTAATAAGAATGTTATTTTGAGGTCAGGCCCTACAAGACAAAAAATCCTTCAGTGCTATTATTAGCAAGTCTTTTAGCCAGTGGCAGAGGGCAGGATTGTCAGGCAGTCAGCAGATGACCGCAGGTGAATTGTTACAGTGGATACCCCCAGACCTGGCATCAGCTGAGTACTTTAGTCCTACAACCTGCTGTATTTTGGCTTGCCTTCCCCTTCAAGGTGGCATCTTGCAGGCTGCTTTGCAGAGCAGCAAGCAAAGAATTGGTTTGGTCTCCTGTTTAAACAAGGCATTTTTCATTGTTCTTCTTTTTTTTTTTTCCCCCCTTTTATTTTCTTTTTTAATATTGATAGATGCTGTAAGTTTATATTTATGTACTTGAAGTGAAAGTTTACTAAATTAATCAACTGTTTTGCTAATTGTTCTGGTATTCAGTCTGGCTGTGATCTAGAAAAAACTGATATGATGCTTCATGTTTCACAGTGTGTATTTGGGGCTATGTGTGTGCAGAAATTCATGAAAAATAACCTAATGCATAGGTGAATAATGCTCCATAATGTATTTAACATATGTCAAAACCAAACAAAAGGTGGTTTATCAAGCAGCCTCCAAGCAAATTAATTCTTGAGCTATGGCATCTTATCCTAAGAGTAATTTTCTTTTAATAATTTACAGAAGAGACTAATTTGAAAGTTCTTTCAACTTAATGACTTCTGTTGGTAGCACAAAGCTCCAGTGTCATCAGCATTCTGCACCTAAACCTGCCATCTGCTGAAGAGCTGCCAGGTACATTAACACTTATCAACTTAACAGAGATTTATTGTAAGAGAAGCTGCCTTCTTCATAAGAAGTTCAGATTGAGCCTTGACACTTAATCTAAATACTGGAGCTAGAGGGATTTTCCTGGAGGTAATTTTGAGTGATTATTAGTTGATTAAAGTAGTTCTCTGTGTCAGTTTCTATCACGAATTGGCCTCCTATGTGTCAGAGACAAGAGTTTATCATCCTGATGGACGTTGGTGTGCAACTGAGTGTTTTTCACATAAATTGGAAAGAACAGTTGGGTA
Organism: Acanthiza pusilla; assembly: GCA_036630365.1. NCBI lineage: Eukaryota > Metazoa > Chordata > Aves > Passeriformes > Acanthizidae > Acanthiza > Acanthiza pusilla. Next base: position 16,401,221 of record JAXCHO010000073.1, read on the forward strand.
ATCCCTTTTTGTAAGCTGAAACAAATCCCACAGAGTAGCTCTGCAAACACGTCCATCTAATGCAGTAGCACAAAGCAGCCAAAAGTAAAATGCCCTTTTCACCTCCTGTTTTTATAAGGTAGACTTTCATGTGTGTGAAATTTGTTGTGTGTGACGCAAGCTCATTTAAAAACAAATAGGCACTCTCAGACAATAAAATTTTAAATTTGTCAAAAATGTAATGTAACTGAATTGGATATCCATCTTATTGACTATAAACAGAAGAGCTTGTTGCAGCAAATACTTAATTATTTTGGTGGGGTTTTTTTGTACTGATACCAGAAGTTTATATAATTTTTAAGTCTATAATCACAGCAATAATGAGCCCTTATGCCGTGTTCCAAGTATATTATGCTTGGATTTGTAGCAAAAGTCAGGTATGCCTATGGCTTTCTGCCAGCTTTGCAAGAAGGTACTCTGTTCAGAGGTAAATAAATTTTTTTTGTCCTCGTTCTACCTTTGTAAAATTAGTAAGATTATGATGAAGTAACTGATTTAAATAAAAGAAGAATCTGATTTGCAAATCATTAATGAAAATTGTTTATAGATATCTGGTTAATTTTTTTATAAAGTAGGAATTCTAATTTCCAGAAGTTTCTCTTCAGGTTTTTTTTGTGATCAGTTGCCATTAATTCAGAATACAGAAAAGTGACCACGTAGTAATCACATTTCCATCTGCACTAACTTCATCAATGCTCATGCCCAACAGCTCTTGTTTACTTAGATTCGTTGAAAGATGCATATAGTTTGGTACGGCTAATTTGGATACGTCATTAGTTTGCCTCCTTTTAATCTTGAGGAGCTGGTATTTAGAAATGCACGTCAGAAAATATTTCTTTAGTGTGTAATGGCACGGATCTATGACTTGCAAAAACATTGAGTGAGGAGGGTGCTGGGGCTGTCATGTCACCCAAAGGAGATCTGGCACAGGAAGGGATCTTGTCCATGAATCCCTGCATGAGGAAAGAAGGCCAATAGGGCTCCCTGAGGGCAGCCATATGGCATGTTGTCTAGGACTTGCGTGCAGAGCCTGTCCCATGGTGTAGAGAAGGAAGTTTCCGGAAAACCTCTGCTGTCAACTGCCTTCTGGAATTTTCTATTTTCTCGCTTATGTGGGGTTGCAGTTTACATTTTGTGTTTTCACAGATGTGCACAAGTTCTGATGTACAGTGTATAGCATCAGGAAAGATAGTCACCCATCCTATTCATAACATCTTTCTTCAGAGAAATCTCAACTTTTTTTTTTTAACTAATTTTTAAGTAGGTCAACATTAATGTAGTATTTCTATGCCCCTATTTCCCCCAGTTTCTTGATTTTAACTTTCTTCAAATTAATGTTTGGCATTTTTTCTCCCAGGTTCTGTAAATTCCAGTTGACATTGATAACTCTAGAGATACATGATTAAGGTTCTGCTTATCAAGGATGGAAAAGAAAATTTTCATATACATGTTGGTTCTTCCACTGTTCTTGTTGACTGATGTAAAATTAATTATTTTTATGTAGTATTGAAGATAGTATTTTTTTTTCTATGTCTCTTATTTGTACCTCTCTCGTATCATTTTTACTTACCATGGCTCTGAAGATTTTTTACCCTGAAGTTCCTGTGGAAGTGAGTAGTAGGAATATGATTCAGGTTTTTACATTTGTATCAGATGAATATTGGATATTCAATAAATTTTGGTTTTACATTTTCATATTTTGCATTTCATGTATTTATACAAGAATGTTCTTGGCCAATTTTGGTAGAGGGAGATGAAAGGCCAAAACTCCTCTGCTAAAAGTTTCAGAAGTAATATTCCTGTTTTTATAATTAAAGCTTTTAAGTGTTTCTGAACTATTACCGAGTAGCAGCTGATAGGGGGAGAGAGAGACTTAAGTGGGTATGAAGCCTTCAGTACAGTATAAAATATAAATCAGGAATTTTAAATTTTTGATAGATTTCTGTGCACAGTAAAAATTGACAAACCAGATTCATGGTGTTTATGAGGGTTCTCTATATTTATGTACTGGGTTGTCCTCTAGCTTGTATTGCAGACCTGAATCTTCAACTGACTAAAACTTTTAACTCAGCTGAGTACTGGGGAAGTAGGTATCCATACAGTGAATTTACAAAGAATAATTTCTTTTAAAGAGATTTAAGTATACTATCATTTCTGAAATTAAGGTATAATATTAGCTTCCTTAGAAAATTCTTTTGTATATAATAAATGATACATATTTTAGACAACAGAAAGAAATTTGGGGCACAGAAATTTAACTAGTTTTACAAGTTAAATCATAAATTTTTATGTTTATACTCTTCTTCACCTCCTGTCCTCTGCATAATCCCTGCACTATGAGTTCAGGTGCAGTGCTGTGAAGGAATAGTATTGTGTGGGTAAGGGTTTTGTAAATTTTTATTGTTCTTTTAGTTAAATGGTGTCTATATATGAAGGAAGTGAGTAATTGTAATTTGCAAGAATTCGCCTTCTTTGTTGGCAAATGGAGACATAGAGAGACATATTTTAAAGGAGACTGATCCAGGGAACTGCATTTGAAGCAGCTGTGCTGGTTTTGCTTCGTGCCAGCTTTGTGGTTGCTGACCAGTGAAGGATGCCATAGTCATTCTGAATCTTTGAATTAATGATTATTTGAAATAGGATTAGGAAGAGGACGGGAAGGGTCAAATTGAAAACTGCACCAATTTGTGTAGCTTTGTTCTTAAAATAAGACAAATGAAGCACGAGGTCATGTTGTGTGTGAGAGTAATATTTATCCATTTCTGCTCTTCCATTCTGGTGGTGTTGCTTTTCCCTCAGAATGGTAATTTGTGGCTGTTCCATGACCACACTTGGCAGTTTCATGTGGAGAGGAGAATTAGATACAGCTTTCTGGTCAGGCATGAAGGGGATTTCAAAATTGCCTTGAAAATTTGACCCAACTGAGTAAGTGATTGTGTTGGTTAGACAAATAACAGTGAAGTTGCTAAAATAAACCATATTTTTTTTTAATCTTGCCCACACTCTCCTGGTACCTTTTAGGATAGAGAGAGTAAGTGCAATTCAGTTGGTCTGGAATGGTTGCAGTTGTGAAATAATACAGGTAGCTCTTCAGTTTCTCTAAGTCAGTATTGTACTTGGAGGTGTGCTTTACTTGCTTGTGTCGTTCAAGTGGTGTCCAAGTGAAGAGGGGTATAATTTATTTAGCAAGGATGCGCTTTCAAATGTAGCTATATATTTTTTATTAACAACAAATAAGTAAATGGAAAGGAAAATTACTTCTATTTTGCAAAGAATCATTCTCTTTAGCATTGTAAGCTTGCATTTATATATTCTTCTGAGTGTGCAGATTTTTTCAGCAAAACAATCTATTGTGAAGTTACTCGATTCAACTATGCCTCTGAGAAGCAAGTGTTCAAGACTTTATTTAAAATAAAACTTAAATGATTTTTCCCCCATGATCTTAAAAGGTTTGATGTGATTCACTTTTATTTACGAGACTTATATTTTTATGTTGCATTGATTGCATTCTGAAACGATAGTAATTTATCCCAAAAATCTGTCTCATTCTCAACACAAGAAAATATTTTGAATTGCTCTTCTGACTTGTCAATATATGTGAAACCGTTTACATACAGAATATCTCCTGATATTTATATGTTTTAAGATAGAAATCCTGAGTTGTTGACCACAGAGAGAGTAAATGCCTCACATGTTCCATTCTTGCAAGCTGCTGTTGTGACCACCTTGCTGTACTTCTCCCCACACCCGCTTAGGCTTTAAAAAAATGTGCAGAAATAATTACATAGATTAATCCTTCAAAGACTGAGCCCAGTTCTTGGATATATTAATTGCACCTTGTTAGAATTTAGTTGGTTTATTTTTGCACTAACATAATATTAGAACAGTGTATCATGAATGTGGTATTGGGCGAATCTCTTGCATAGCTTGGGACACTTGTCTACCAAGCTGATGGGATTTGCTTTTTCTCTTTTTTAAATAAAAAACCCCCAGAAACTGCTAAGTGATCCAAACTCCAAAGACAAAGATTTTTCTTTTATCTTTATGCTTAATGCCTAGACTCTTATACTTCATGGAATTAATAAATAATTTGTCCTTTTTTTCTTTACTTGTTCTTTCGATTGAAGAGACATAAAAGAGGATGATGCCATGGATACTAATTTATTTTCAGGACAAGAGGAACTGGAATGAAGCAGTGCTAGGGCAAGTTCATGTTGCACATTAGGAAAAAGCTCTTCACCCTGAGACTGGAACAGACCCCCCAGGAAAGTGGTCATGCCGCCAAACCTGTCAGAGTTCAGGGAGCATCTGGATGATGCACTTAGTCATATGGTTTAGTTTTAAGTAGTCAGGGAGGTAGACTTGATGATGGTTATGGGTCCCTTTCAATTTCAGATATTCTATGATTCCAGCTTGCAGAGTAATGGAGGGTGACAATGGTCGTTAATATTCTTCTAATGAGAAAATTGCAATACTCAGCATATTCTGACACTTGCAGACTGAGAACCTAAGTGCATGTGAAGTATTACATATTTTTGATAAAAAGGGGATAGATATGCTGAAGTTTCATAACAAAAAAGACATTATAGATTTCATGTATTAATTTTATTTAGCTGCAAAGCAATGTTTTACTCAACAAAAGCTGTTCAATATTAGCTTTTCTGTAAGTAGAGAAGTATAAAGTACAAATGCAAAATAGTTAAATGAAATATTTTCGATGAATACTTCTTACTTTGTTCATTTAACCTGAAGAGAATATTTTAGGCATTTTAATTTAAACTGATCTAGCTGCTCAGAGAAATATTTTGACAGTAATTCTATTCATGGATGTTTATCATTTTCATTGTAGAACATCTGTCTGCCTTAAATCTACTGAATTTGCTGATGAAAATGTCATTGCAAATGGATTCTTGTAAATGGCTGGGACACTTGTAATTACTGTATTCAGCTTTAATATAAATGCTTTATGTATTCCTTGTGTCTTCTGCAAAGTAATGTGATTTATTAAAATAAGCAAGTGTCTAAAAGCAGGATTGAAAGTACATTTTACTCCATTTCCAAAATATTTTATTCTTAGTTGTCTTTAATGAGAATAATTTCTCTGTGGTAAGTCCTTCATAAAACCAGCATAGTAGCAGAATCAAAATAATTTTGAAACGCAGTATGGGTTTCGGTTATATCGATTTTAAATTATGAATATCAAAGATACTTCCATATACCTACATATGTTCTGCAGCTCCCAGAATCACAGGATACCTGAGGTTGTAAGGCTTCTTCAACCCCACCCTTGTCAGGTATTTATACAGATTGATGAGATCTCCCCTAAGCCCTCTCAATTTCCTTTATTCATCTGTGGCCATTTTTCTTATAGTTACATTTTGGTACTTTACCATACCATACCTTTGGTATGTGGAGATATCAAGGGATAGTTTTGGAAACATTCTTATGGGCTTTGTAATGGAAATTTAACTCCTGAATTGACAGATAACAGCATCTTCAGGTTCCTTTAAACACAGATCAATAAATAGTAACAATGTAGGCAAGAATACTGAAATTATTCTAACTGAAAAAAAAAAAAAAGAAAAATTGAAGGAGTTGGAGTTGTCTAGTTGACAGAGGTTGAGCAATAATCTCATATGTCACTTCAAGAACACTGTGTTTTTGTTGTATTTATATGAATGATGCTGAATGAACCATATGATGGGTCCCTTTTAAATTACCACGTCAGTGGTAATTTACCTTGTCCTTGCTTTGTCCATTTCCCATTGAGAACCACTGGATCACTCTCTATGTGATTTAGAAAGACTTGAAGTGAAAAATTCGGATCAATGCCTAAGAGAAAGATTTCTTAACAGTTATTTTTGAAATGATTAAATACAATTCATATTTGAATTACCTTTTTATCAGAAGCTCATTCTCCCAAACTTAGAACCTGTCCCTACAAAAAGCAGAAGCAATAATAAAATGGGTGTTTATTTCTTGCATGCAAAAGGATGTGTATCTGCCCTTATTGCCAAGAGCATCAGCAATGCAGGTCCCATCTTTAAAAGTACTGGCAAATGTTGGGGAGTGAAGAGGAAAAAGAAAGTGCATAGTGCATGATGTTTTTAAAAATTCCTTCCTGCAGAGGTTAAGTATGAACTCTGTAATGCCTGAGAGTTTTTATTCTTGCTTCTTGGACTCATTGGAGCTTCACTGGAAGAGTCTTAAACCTTCAGCTAGTGTGCTGAAGCATCATGACTCCTCTGCCTTTTTGTAGGCATTGAAATTAGTCCTACAGAAATGCCTGAATATAGTTCTTGCCTTAGAGATTCTGTCAGAAAGCAAAATTGTAATTATACTACATACTAGAGCAAGTATATTAAGAATCTCTAGATAAAGCAAAGTGTGTGGTGGCTCGTATTTTAATTTTATTCACTTCTTTAGTACTGCTTCCTTACATAGGTTGATAGATATGTATACCTGCCAACAGTAAGAGTTTTTTCGGTACTCAGGGCTTGTAGTTGTATATTTGGGTTTTTGTTTTTTGGTTTGGATTTTTCGTTCGTTTTTACAAATAAATTTTCACTCAATCATTTGCTTTTTCCCAGGGATGTTTGTACATGACACAACTGATTGGAGTAGTTGCTGTCTAGAGAAACTTGTGATCAAATGCCTCTGAGATGTGGCTTTGCATGATATCTAAATTGACTCTCAGTTGCATTGGATTCACTACCCAGATGAGGAGCAGCTGTTTTATTCATATGCTGCAGTTTGTTTCTCTGTCAGATTTCCTCTGCACTCACTATTCTGGTGGAAGTTAAGACCTGTGTAGCTTCAGTTCACAGAATTTACAGCACAGGTGATACGGGGCTGAGGCATTAAAGGATCTGTATAATCCAGCGTGTATGTGCATTGTACACCAGGCTTTTTTTCTGTGAAAGTGCATTTTATTCATTTTTTGCATAGCTCTTCTCAGATTCAGAATATGAAGCAATATTTTGAAATCTCAGGGTTTTTGATGGGTTGGAAATGTCATTGAAAGCTTCGTTTTGAGTAACCCAAACCAAATGGCCTTTACTTTCCAAATTTTTTATCTTGGTGTTAATTATGTTTGCAACATTAAAATTTTTGGGCAACTATACAGATAATCACCAAGCAAGGACATGACTCAGAAAGTCTACAATTAAGTATCAGAAAACCCCCACCCCAAACCACTTAATCCCTGGTCCAAGCATGGTGCTCCTTGCACAGAGTACTGTAACACACACTGGAGAAAAGGGAAGCTTCCAGTAGCCCACATTACCTGTCACTCTCATGTCTTGCAGTGATTTTTTTTTTTCTTTTGCTTGTTCTTTTCTTCTGTTTTGCATCCCATCCTGCTTCTGGAGTGGTCATGCTGAGACTTTATAATTTCCAATACCTGTATCACTGCTGAATGCCTGTGTATAATTTTTACATCCTGCTGTGGGGAAAACATGTGCTATTAAGATTCAGAAGAAAGGTGAGACTTCCTTGCTGAGGCAAGTCCTTAAAAAACCAGAAACATTATAAAAATGGAAATACCTTTTTGCAGTCATGAAAAAACGTTTTAGGTGGGTGGAGGGTTTTGGTGGTTTGGTTTTTGTTGTAGTTTTTTTTGTGATTTTTTTCATTTTAATTTTATTTGATTATTTTATTTGACCTTCCTTGTCAAATTTATCTTTCTTCATGAATCTGTTCCAGTGTAACAGTCCTAAGTTAAATATAAATGTTGGGAGAGATTTAACTTCCATACATTCTGTGAATGTGTTCTTGTTTCTTGTTTTCCAAATTCTGTCTGTTTTCAGTGCGAGGCTGAGCTCCTTTTTCACAAAACCTTAACAAGGAAATATGAAGGATTTTTTGATTGATGCCATAATTTTTTGAGTGGCTGACAGCCAAAAAGAAAAGAGGTAAATCTATTTTAGAAATCTTGAGAACAAATGCATAGCCTTAATAGTATGGTAGGAAGCATTTATAAAACTAGATGTATGCAAGATATAACTCATAATGCAGTCCAGTTCTAGTGATCTCTGACAGAAGTTTCAAGAAAGGAGACTCGAGTGACCCTGAGCTGGAACAGAAATAGAAGAAAAAGTGCTTACACTGTGACGTGAGGAATTCCTACAAGTATACTCTCTGTCCCCAGAGAAGGGCAAAACACTCTTAGCAACTTAACAACAACAACAACAACAAGACGTTTTCTTCTTGACTGTGGTTTATCCTTTCATCTTTGGCACTGGCTGAAATACTACAATTCTTTCATTTAGTGTGCGGTTTATATTTTCAGCTTGTGATCTATTCCAACATTTTTATTTTTTGCCCTAAAACTTCAGCCTATCCAGTTTTTCCTCATCTTGTATTTGTCTGGGTGATGATTTCTGTTCCTGCCTTATGGAAACTTCTTAACAGGACCTCTCTCCACCTTGTCAATTTAATTTTGAATTTAATATTTTCCTCCAATGTGCTTTTTATCCCTTCATTCTTGATGTAATCTGCCAGTTTATACTGCATTCTATCATCCAATTGTTAATGAAACTAATGAAAAATATTGGACAGAGAACACATCCCAGTACAGCCTGTTAATACATATTTCTCATTTGGACAAATCATTGGCAGTAACACCTTGGTGAGTTTTCTCATAACTTGAGAATTATTCTAATAGAAGTTTCACTCAGAGTATTTTTTATAAAATCTACATGGGAAAAATAATGGAAAATTATGTCCAATAGCTTTAAGTTTGGAGTTAGTGTGTACTTTTCCTCTCTCCATAAACCCCTTTACATTGCCAGGATAGTATTTGAGGTGTTTTTACATGACTGTTTTTGATGCTTTCACGTTGGGTCTTATTCAGCCTCTTGATACGTTTTAGGTACAAAGCTTGATTATTTAGTATTTTTCCGCAAATTAAAATTAAACTAGATTGTCTGTTACTCTATAGTTTCCCATATTTTCCTCAGTCCTAGTTTCTATAGGCAGACTTTGTATTTGCCTTTTCCTACTTTTCTATCAATTTAGCTGCCCTCTTTGAACTCTCAAAGAAAACTGACAACTCGGACTGCTGGATTGTTTGGGGTTTTTTTTAAGCTGGTTGTTTTTTGTTTGTTTCTGTTGCTGTTATTGTTATGTTTTGTTGGGTTTCTTAACCACTCCAGAGCTTTGTTGTCAGCAGACAAAAATCTTGTGGCCTTTGTACCCTAAGAGTGTTCCGTATCAGTCAAATTCATGCCGACTCCAATATTTTTCCCCTGCTGTTATTTATGGACATAATAGTGAAGAACTGAAATGAAACCACAGACATTTATTTCCTTGTAATATTTAGATGAACAAGTGGTGGTGATAAGCAGGGCTAATGGAATGTAAATTTGTATAATGGAAGAGCTCAGCTCAACTGCTTTCATAGTTTTTCAGCAAGTGAAGGAGCATTTTATTGTGCTCATGCAAAGGAGTAGCTCTCAGATCAAGTCACAGACATGGGGATGTTGTAGTGTAATAATTAGCACTGCTAATTATATTTTCACTGTATAAATATTCTTTCCATACAGACTGAGGCTGATTAAAACTTATTTGTGCCTCCTCTGTGATGGCAATGCAAATCACTCTTGAGAGCTCCCCACAGGTGTATTTATTTCCTTTCAAGCCTGCTTTTGTTGTTGGTGCAGGGATGTGCTGAAGATACGCCAGGGCCGAGGGGTGGCTTGGCTCAGATCCACAATCCTTTACAAGGATTGAGGGCTCAGAGCAAGGGATATGAGTATTATAAAGAGACTAGTACCAGTATGTAAACTGCTCTAAATGACCCCTGCACTGCATGCTTGTAAGGTTTTGCTGTGCCTTGATTGTCTGTCAAATGCCTGTCCCATCATAGGCTTGAGCATCTGCACTTAGTGCTTGGGGACAAGATCTGGTGTTTTCAAAGTCCTCAGCAGAATGTCCCACTCTAAAAAGGACACTTGAAATTCAGGTTCCAAAGCACATTAGGTTATTTCTTTTTCTCCACTTGTTATTTTTTCTCATGTGAATTAGGTCAATTATTAAAGCAAATGAGCATAGTGTTCGTTTAACTGGGGAGATTAATTCAGTGTCTGGCTCCCTAATTCTTTGTATTTTTCCTGGCTATTTCTTTTTTTGGGGATTGATTTTCTTACTTTCTGTAAAAAGAAAATAAAAAAGAGTATACATTTATACTTAGTATTTCAATTTTTCCTTGCAAAGCAAGTTCACAAGAAGCGGTTCAATTTCTTGCAAGGTAAAGATGAGGTACTAAGGTGAGTCAAAGCCTGATCAGTACATTTTGTTATGTAAACTGCACAAACTGCACGAATATAGGAAAATACTATTGGGTAAAGCCATGAAGAATGTTGACAACTTCAGCAATCATCTGAGTATTCTCTCCTCCAAATATTATCTGAATTCATTAATTCTCTGCTGAAACAGATGCAGTACACGGCTCCCTAAACATAGTGACAGGCTGAACGTTGTCTACGCTGTTGAAAGTGTCCTTTGAAGACCTTGTTTCTGTTCAAGAAAATATGTATGAATACAGAAGATGTGCAAATTACTAAAAAAAATGCTTCAAAAGGATCAAAAAGAAAAAAAGAAGCAACACATTAAAATCTGCCTTGTTTTGTACAAAATTCTGCATTTGTGTGTAGCTCCTTCAAATGAAACAATAGACATTGAAACCACCATTATTTATCCTCAATATCCACATTCTTCCATAACATATTGTCTTGGTGATGCATTTCTTAATAGCAGAAAATAGCAAACCTGAGTAATAACAAAACCTTGATTATGAACATGTCTTTCATTTTCTTGTGACAAGTGGCACGCATGAGAATGTGTATATGAACAAAAATTGTTTGGTGTAAAAATATGGACATAAGTTTTCTTTCTCTTCATGTCGTAAACTCTGCTAAAGACTCAGACACTGCATGAAATTTGGTGAATAATCTGATTTGATTATAATATATTATATAATTCTAGAAAGCTTACAGACACCTGCCTGTATTTTATTACAGGGAACTCAATTTTGCTCATGTAACTTTTTCTTACAGTTCTGTTTAGAACATTTCCATTTTCTTATTTACATGTGTATGTTCTTGGCTTTCCTTTCTACACCTTAATGGGTGTGAACATTTCTCAGTGAGCTGCTTTCCTTAGAACTATGATAGTATTTCATGCTGCCCATTGAGAAATCCTTCTCCACAAATTGAAATGAAGGGTACTAGGAAATTGTGGTAAATTATAATTACATTATAATTAAGAATAGGGCTGAAAAAGAAGATTTTTTTTCTGATGTAGGACCAACTAAATATCCCTTAGAGGCACTAAGTTATTAACATGCTAATGATTTTTTTTAAAAAAAATTCTGACCAAGTTGTAGCCAGCACAAAAATTGCCAGCATTGACATTCAAAAGAGTTTTTGAATTGCTAAGTGGAAAATTGAAGAGAAATTGATGTTTTACAGTAGAGTGGATCTTTGATTAAATGTTACATGCAATCACCAGTTTTCCCAAAAAGGTGTGGAGAGTAACACACTTCAGGAAGTATTGTGCTAGTACAAATCTTATAGTCTTTATGTGAATATGCTTTATGGGAACATGGCTAATATTGTACTCTGTGGATCACTATTCCCAATTTAATATCACTTTATGTTCTCTCAAAAAGAGGAAGAATGGTGGATAATTGCCAGAAAGATGAACAACGCAACCCAAACCTCTGTCTCAAGTAATTATGTTATTTTCAGTAAATTAGTGGGGAATTTGAGGAATGCAACAACCAAACTCACTCTTGGTTGCAGGAGAACTAGTGTCCCATCTATAGCTGCAGGATTATACTGTGATATATAGTTAAATATTCCCAGTTTAATAATTTTCTCTTATTTGCATAGCTTGCTTTTGTCACAGATTTAATATGAGTTCATCCAAATTTATGATTTGAGGGAAGAACCATCCTTGCTTTTTTTGTTTGGTTGGTAAATAATTAGTGGAAATGCCTTCTAAAAGATCAGAAAAGAGCCCCTTGCTTGTCACGATCCTTAAATCTACAAAACCAAGGCAGAGGACGAAATGTCTGTCCTTGAAACTTTCTGCTAGAATACTCTTTGTGATCACGAAGATGCATAAAATGAGCGTTCTGATTGCTGTTGTTGACATAGAAGAATTGATGTTTACTAAGGTATGTTGGATGTCTCTAATACCTGAACAACATGACTTAAATTTCTTTTTTTGCATTCTGACAGCCAGTAGTATAGGTCTAATATGTTTTAAATCAAATTACTGGACTCAGAGCAAGTTCATTAAGGACTTTGATAACGAAATATTAGAACAAGTGAATTGTGTTTCAGCATGAAACAAGGCAAGCACAAGTTTAACAAGGTTCGTGAACTGGACTGAATTTAATAAGCTCTCCTTATCTTCTCTTTTATGTTTTTAATTGAAAGAATATGCAAATCAAATAAAAACTCTGAGGATGTGAACCCATAAAAATTAAAGATAAACACGTGGTGGACCCTGAAGTCCTGGGTTTCGATTTCTGAAGAGGATTGATGTTCACCAATTCTGGGCTTTTCCCCAGTGATATGGTTGAAGGTTTTCACATATCCAGTCAAATTTGGTTACTGACTTCTAGGTGAAAAATTACTTAAAATTTTGGAGATGGCAAGCTGTTGAAAAAGTGCCTTTGTTCCTCAGTCCTTGCCTCTGAGCTGTACTTCTGCTATAAAATATCAAGAATTAGGAAGCTGGCATGTCAGACTCTCCGCTTGCTGCTGTAAATCCATGTCCCTCTCTTCTCACCCTTTCCCAGGAGATTTGGGCTTTATGCCTGTGCTGGGAAACGCAGCCTGTGCTGCGTGTCATCCTCTTCTGTCAAGTAACAGTATTTGAAACAGTCTCTCTAGAAGTGAGCAGAGCCTCTATTTTTGTACAAGATCATGCTAAGTTCAGTGGTGGTATTGATTTATGCAGAGTTCAGCCAACACACACTGGAAACACTGCATACAAATACGATTAAGACAAGCCTAATTCAACTTCTTTACTAGACTACAAACAATAAGCGTTCATTTATAAAAGTAACTTTATTTCTGTTGAAGGCCTAAAGTAATTTAGATTGGGGAAGCTCCCAATGTCTTTGTTATTGCTAGGATATACTCTGTATGTGTGGGAGCGTGTGCTGGTGTTTGGAAGGTGACATTGACAGCATTGTGAGTGGAGTTCAGTGCCCCATGGAAATGATGGAGAGGTCAGGGAATGATTCATCCGCACTCAGCTCCTGCCCTGGGGCAGGAATGGTGCACGGTGGGTGAGGACTGACATGCATGGCCACCATGGGTCGAGATTGCTGTCCCTGTTCAGCTGGCCACCGATTTGTTCCAGCAGGAGTTTTGGTTAGTCTCTCTCTGCACTCGTTTTGGTTTCCAGATGTTAGGACTTTCCTTTTCATAGGGCTGCCTGAGCTAACAAAATCCTGATCTTAACTTTGGTTGCTGTGTAGGACATTCGGGTTTTCTATGTTTTCTGTGCTTGCCAAGACAAATACAGTTGTCCCTCAGTTGGGTTAAGGAATATCATAATTCAGAATAGGGTTCAATCCATTGGAAGCATGATACAATATCTTCCTGAATTTATCCAGTGAAACAAAATCCTGAGAAACAGTGTAGAAGAAATAAATAATTAAAAAAAAAAATATTTAACCATAATTTTAATGGAAATACATTTCCTGCCAAGTACCTGTACTCAGTCTATTACTCACCTGCAATTAACTTCTCAATTGTTGGATAATTCTTAAATGTCTGAAAAGATACACCTACCTTCAGCTCCAAAAGTCTCTCCCACCCTATTTTGGTAATAGCACTCAGCTGTTCTGAAAAATATTACATGTTCAAAGCACTAAACAAATATTGGCTAATTAATTGAATAATTTAAAGAACAAAGTATACTTCCAGCCATGCAGAGGACTGTGCTTAGCACACAGTACAGTAGCAATACATGGATTTCAAGTGTCTTTAAGAGATTTAGAAGACGTGTTTTGTTGTTGGACGGAGAATACATTTGGAAAAATGTCTTGATCTGATAATTTCACATTTGTAATGACTGGACTTCATGCCACAAAATGGCCAACAGTGACATGGCCAGCAGTTTCCCTTATGTAATGATGCTTTTATGATTGAATAGTACTTTAATTATTATACAATGATTTCTTTTTTTAGAAATTGCAGAAATACCCATATAAGTTAGACTAACAAAATAAACAGTATACTACTTGCAGGTCTTTTGGTTTTAGGCTCAGTTTGGGTATCATTTTGAAAATCTTACCTCTTTAGAAGAGATAGTACAAAAAATGCAACCATCTTGTCAAAGCTTTAAAAATGGCCTAAAAAAATTTCTCCTCAGTAGACTCTGATGCGGTACAGAATAATACTAGTCATAGCAATTATTCAGCAGTTTCTTGGGAAAGACCATTGAAACTGAGGAGTAAATCACCTTTTCAGGAGAGTTTCCTTCTCTGTCATACTTTTCATTTCTAAAATATTGTATTTGCAATTCAAACATTAGCTTTTATCTAAACACTTGCCTTTTGTGTTTGGGGCATTCCTAGGATTTTTTGCTCTTCCTAGATAGAATAAACTATATTACAGTGATAATTAAATTATCTGCCATTTCTCTGGGTTATTTGTAGTATTTTTTCCTACTGAATTCTCAGGTGGCAGAAAATTGAATAGTCTTCTAATGTATTTTCTCTTTAAATAGCAAGCAAAAGGGGAACAAGAGGCTATGAAAAATGCTGCTGAACCTCTCCTCATGCTAGACATAATAATGATACTAATAAATATCCCTCTGATATTCAAACAACAGAAGTTTTATTTTTCAGTTTTCTTTTAAACTACAATAACCTCTGAAAAAATAAAGTTGTGTAGAAAAGGAAGAAAAGCAGAGCAGAGGAAGGTTGGAAAGAAAGCAGAGAAATTGTCCATTAGTGTTAGTATTGGCGCTGAGTTAGGAGATGTGAAAGCATGATTTCAAGTTTCATTTGACAACTGCATGACTGAATAGTTTTTTTTATCCTGATGCAGACAGGAATTGTACAAGATTTCCAGAAAAAGTAAGAGGCTTTCAGCAAGGTTGCTGCTGGCAGCACTGAGTGTTGTTCTGTAAGGTACTTTTTTCAAGCTCCTGCAGGTAATAAAATATAATCGAGCATGTATCTAATTTTCCCAACTTCGCTGCTATTTCCAATGCTGAAATGTAGATGTTATCTACATCTTGGTCTTATATTCTAATATTTAATTTAATTTAAAATATTTCTGCAATATTTGTAAGTTCAGAAAGATTCAGCTTCTGTTGTGTCTTTTGTAGGCAGTTTTTCCAACCCATTTTCTTTTTTTATATGGTTCATGTTTCCTTCAATGTATTTTGAGAAAATAATACCTTTTGCAATGGCAATGAAAGATTTTTAGGTTTCATTATAATGCAATTTTAGCTGAATATTCTTTTGCTGCTGCTTCTTTTGTGCCTCTGGTGCTGATACAAAATTTAAGGTTATGAATATGTCTTAATAAGGCTGTTCATCTTTAAAGGAGGAGCCTTTGTGTGATGAAGAGTTTCTGTGGTGAAAAGCTCTGTGTAATGAATCTGCTTGAAGAAGAGGGATTGTATCTCACAGTATGGAAGCAGTTGGGGCTGTGGGGGTAATTGGAAGCATGATGGGACAGGACTGCTCTGCAGCTTAATGTAAATTGTCAGCTCCAGATGAGGAACTCGGAGGAAGCATGAAATACATTCTCCAGGAATAAAGCTGTCTTTTCAGTACTTTCTGGGGAAATTTATGAGAGTGATTAGCAACATTGAGTTGGGACAAACAAATCATCTTAGTGGAAATGATGTCAAAGTGGAGTGAGAAACAAATGTGAAAGCAAAAACAAACGTGAGAAATTAATGATGTTTGGTGTTTTGCATAGCTAAGGGCATTGCTTCTGTTAAAAATGTGGACTGTATATTGTGGTCAAGTTTAATGCAGAGCTGCTTAGAGAGAAGAAATCAGAATCAAAATGAGTATCTGCAGGGAGACAGACCATGGAACTCTCAAGAAAATATACGTTTTGACTTCATGATTTTCCTGAAGGTTAGGCTTATGATGCTGTCCTTTCTGTTTGTTCCTTGGTGTAACCCTGAAATGTGGTTTGAAGTTCTCAGTGTCCAACAATTTAAGCAGTTACTGTTATTAAATAGACACCAGAGCCATTACCAAGCTAACATCTATGATATAGAAGTGGATTTTCTTTGGTTTCTTTATATATATGTATAGATACACTTATCTATCTTTCTTTTTCTGTATCTTCCCGCTATATTTTTCTTTTATATTTTTATTTGTCTTCACTGGTGAACTGCTAGTAGAGTGGGTTCTTTTTCCATATTATGAAAACAGAAATCTCTTGTGTACGTGCTCAGAAATGTGACTGGTCATGGAAACAAGTAACATTATCAAGTTTCATTACTCCTGCAAATAAGTGGAGTGCAAAAGTTAATATCTGAAGGAGGAACTCTGCAAAGTCAGCTTGAGAGGAAAGTTCAGAGTAGGAATAGCTCTGTTTTGTTATTTTACGCCAGAATTTACCATGTTTGATTGTACATTTTGTCGAGGTTGCTGGTTTTTATCTCTGAAGTGAGCAGAAGGCTCCTGCAGGCAGAATAAAAGGCTCTTGGGGCATCATTTGTCAGCTAATCCCTCTGTTGAAAAAATGCTCTCTCAGGGGAAGAAAATCCTGTGTTATCTTCACTGTTATGACAAAATATTGTGCCACTGCCAAAATTACTTGTACTTTGGGTGTTGGGTACTCTGTTTCATTTCATACTTTGCCACTGGGGCACTTGTGCTTCTAGTCAGCTTGCCCTCAGAGGAGACCTCACCTTCAGGTGTCTCTCTGGATGGTTCAAGTGGCAACAGCAGGAACAGTGGGCGCTGCTCCATTTCCCACCGTAACACCTCTTAGTAGGTGGTTGTGACACTGACTGTGATACTTGGCTGTAATCAAGCACCCACCTGGTGGCAATCACATGGCATTCAGGTGTCCAGCACGTGGCAATCATATGGCAAACATGTCAGACACTTGCCTGGCATATGTCATTCACATGGCAATCGTGCCCCTCCTGCATGTGACATTTGCCGCTCCATCATCTGCCAGTCATGAGCCCGACACTTTTGTACAGCACAAAATTTGAAATGTAGTGATGTAGTGTTGCTTGGGCTGTAGGGCTGAGAGGTTGTTGCTCTTCTTTCTCATTAATGTTTAAGTTTATGCAAGGAAATTTGAAAAACTATTATCACTTCATTTGATTAATTCTTAAATAAATCTAGACCCATGAAGAAAGGCTTGATACAATAAGAAATGTCCCGTATAAATGATCACTGCTTTGGTTTGTGAATGAATTCTCCTTGCGATTAAAGTTTCAGAGTTCGCTGAAGCAGCAAAAAGTCAGTAATGGGGAATGAGATTCAGTCAATGAAGAGTGATAGGTGAGTGATCAATAACTGAGTGATTGGTGAAAAGCAGTTGATGGCAGTGAGTGCCTGTTGGTTCCAGATGTGTTTGTGTGCTGTAGGAGCAAGGCATGCTGAAGTGGATAACACTGCTATACTGCAAGGGTAAGTAATTCCCATTTTCTTTCTGACAGTTAAAGATGATTGCAAATGGCATTATTTGGCTGGATTTAAATAGTCCTAAGTAAAATAATGATGATTTTGTCTAAACTAGGGCATCTTGTGTGCAGTGGCTTAGGGGAAGGTCACTTGTTCAGTAGTTCGGTTTTAGGCTGTGGTTTTGATGGCTTTGCTTACATGCACTGTTGGCTCTTCATATGCCTCTCTGACAAAATGAAAATGTGACAAGGATTTAAAATGGATTGCCATTAAAATGAAGCAAAAGTAAATGAATGTGTGTTGAGATATGATTTTTTTTTTAATGGGTTGCCCATAATTCAATAGTTTTTCTTCTATCAAGGAAACTTCAGGGAAGAAACAATACATAGGTTTACAATTGAAGCAATAATTTAACATTGTTTGGATTTTTATTATGTTATGGAACTTCTCTGGTTGGTCACGTATACACTGACTATTAATTTAATGGATTGTAGCTTTGTGAGTCATACACTCAACAATGAAGTTTTAGCTATTGTAATCTTTGTACTTTTTAATCATTAAGGGTTTCCCTTTTCTGATTCTTGTCATATAAATTCTTACTCATGCAGGTAATCCCATTAAAATTCTCTGAGACTGCTAGTGTGAATAGTCTGGTAGCCTGGGTCTAAATTAAAAAAGAATCTCATTTCTATTCTTCTGGAGTACAGGTATATAAAACACTGAAAGTGCTTTAAATGTTCTTTAACCCAAGCTGTAAAAGATACCATAAATTTAAAAAGTGACAGTTTCTATAATACATAGCAAGAACAGCAGAAATTATGGTGACTGCTGCGATGCTGAAATTACTATGAATTTCCTTTAGTTAAAAGGAAAATGGGGATCTGATTCTGCTTTTCTTGCACTGTTTTCATGTCAGTGTAATGCTGCCGCTGACTTCAGTGGTTGTCAACCTGACTTGCATCTGTGTAGAAGTATATATCTATATCTCTGTCTCTACATATATATCTTGCCATTTCAGGAAAACTGATCCAGTTAGATGTATGGGTTTTTAGTGGGAAGGAGCACTATGTTGTAAGACTCTGTCAATAGCTAAGGGTCACTACTACCCTTGTATTTAACTCTTGTCTAACTTCTCTATAAAGTTCATTTAGATCAAAGTTATGTACACGTCCAGTGACCTGCAGTGTTTTAGATTGATGTGACTTGGAAAAGGTAATTCTAAAAAAACCCCAAAACCTTTGAAATATTGGACAGTTTCATATTTTGTCAACTATTCTAATTTTTTGTCATAAAATTATTTTTCAAAATGAGTTAATCTTGAAAATTTCATATATATTCTATCAGCAGTCTTAAATTACTTCTACTGCTAACAAATGTTTTACTGCAAAGTTGAGTAACCATTCTGAAAAAATAAGCACTTGAGCAAATCCCAGGGATTTTGTAAACTTGTTCCACCTCTAATAGAGTTTATAAGCTGCTTCATCCGAATCAGCATGCCTGAAGGAAGAAACTTCATAGGTCTTCCAGAGCTTTGAATTCCACCATGCATGACTTCTCAAAGCTTTTCAGCATTTTCAGCCTGCCCGACAGGTTGAGAGACGTTGCAGATGGCCAGCAGAGCTAGAAGGATTTTACACACTCAGCAGCAGTCATTTTTGCAGATCACAGTGGCTGAGCAAAGTGTTCAGGCTTCCCAAAAGCAGCAGCTCAGGGTCTGTGCTATGAGCACTTGCTGCAGAGAAGTGCTGCTGTGAAGGTTTCCCAGAGAAAGCTGGAAAGCATCAGCTATTTTACTTTCTCTCTGTGTGTGTGTGTGTGTGTTATTCCCATGCTTTCCATGATTCTTTTTCAGAAATACATCCAATCATCAGACAATGTTTCAAAAGGAAGCACTGACGCTTTTTGATTATTAGCAATGCATGCTGTATAAAGCCTAACAAGAAAACAACATGGTGGTGGAATCCTGAAGGTGGTGGTCCAAGACAACTTTGCATGGAAAATATGTATAAAAATATAGAGATTTCTGCAAAACTGGAAAAAAATCTTTCCCATTTTAGAAGCCTTTTTTGTATTCTAATATTAGTAAGGCACCAGCATTGATTAACACGCTCAGTAAGCCCCAGGACCTCTCTGATAGGATTTAAGTTTTGGAAGATACTCCTGGGTTATGCTGTATAGTCAGTAATTTTAAACAGGGCCTGACTTTCAGAAGCAAACTGAAGCAGCATCTCCTGCTTTGGAGGGGAGGTATGGGCTTGTGGTCTCTAGTTTGTCCATGTTTTCCTGTATTTCCATACTTTTGTTGTCAGACTGTATTTTTCCACATTCCAAATAGGCAACACATTTCAGAGATCTTGCATCAACAAACACTCACAGAAATAATTTCAAACCCACTTATTACACTTAGCTTAAAAACTGTGTTTACACATGTACCTTATAAAAAATATAAGCAAATTCTCCCTAATATGTCCTGCCTTCATTTTCCACACAATTCAACCCAGGAGTGAATTACACTCGTGGGAAGCAATGCAAGGAAAAAGCTAGTGCAATAAATATCTCATTGCCCAGGAGGTTCTCTTAGGTCCTGATATTTTATGATGCATTTTCCTGGATGTACACTGGCACATACACTCACCCTGTGGGATTATAGCAATCATGCCTTGAAAATATATTTACATTCACTAATAGTGAATCACCTGAATTTATCCCAAATAAAAAATAAATCATCCCAGTTTCTGTATTCAGTAATTAGATTCCTTTTGCACATTTTTATTTTTGATGCATAAGCGTTTCTATAAATGGATTACATCTGGGTACTGTGATGAAAAGGTTATTAGAAATGTGACACAGACAGATAGTCCTTGTGTAAAAATAATTCCCCAGTGGCATAAGTGAAGCTCTGCTTTGGCCTTGTGTGACTGTAACAAAAGATTTTAGCTGCTGCTCTGGGACGCTGTGTCATCCCAAGGAAACTTAAATAGGTCCAGGTCCCCGAATTTGTCTTTCAGATTTTTTTTTGCAGATATATGTCCAAGATAATCTGATTTGCTAGATAATATTTTTGGATCCCTAGTATTGATGAAGAGATTCAGGTGAATGTATAGTTGACATGCAGAAACATTATATCAGCCTTGGAGACAATAGCAAAGGCATTGTCAAGCCATGATAGAGAATATATTAAGTTCCACACAATATGTTTTTACTTCCCAACTAAAATTGTAAAAGCTACCCAAAAAAACACATCCTGTAAACTAGCAGTAATTGTGTTCATATTACTGTGAATGCAGTGCTGAATGCAGTATTTAAAGAAAATACAATCCAAAGATTCAAGAATAAGACAAATGACAATATCTTCCACAAGCACTTGCAAAAACATCTGCTAACCTTTCCAAACAAAACAGACTTTCACCTTGATGTGTTTGCATTGCTTGGAAAATGATCTGCTCTCCATTAAATTCAACACTAAATGGCCCTGTGGGTGTAATGAAGCAATAACATAATAAAAAAAAAAAAAAAAAAAATCCCTGTACTTGTAAATGCCGCCAGAGCTGTCTGAATATTTTATAACGAGCAGATAATCTGAAAAAAATGGTTCCCGCTGTGAAAGTATAAATGATAATATTCAAACATAAGACTTAATTCCTCAAGGTTTTTTTTTAACAGAGGTGTTTTTAGAAATGCATTTAGAGGAAGGCAAAACTAGAACCTTTTGTTTGATTTAGAAATATCTTCCAAAAGGGAACTGATTGAAGCACTAAAATTGCTCTTTTGGTCTTCTGTTGTTCCTGTGTTTTCAAGGTCTTTTGTTAAAAAATATCCACACAGCAGTTCCCTAAAACAAAAGTATAACAAAAAGGAGGGGGGGATTGTCTTTTGGATGTTTTTATATGTGGTAAACATTGTTATTTACTAGGACCTCAGAAGGTTTGAAAATTTAAACCATTAAAGTCTGAAAAGCTTTGGAAATTATCTTTCAAATGACGAGAATTAGTAATTCCTAACATTATTTAGATAAAACAAAAAAAAAGGAAAAGTCCACAAATTTCTGGCATTTCTCCTGAATTGAAAAGAAAAATAAAATCTTAATTTTAGTTATCACTTGCATGCAGCCTTTAATTTCCTCTTCCCCACTGTTACTACATTTATTGCCAGTTTATTTTATTTAATGTCTAATGGCTGCATTTTTTTGTGCCTAACAAAGATTTTAGGGGTTAAACTCTTTCTGAAAATTATTATTCTTTATTCTGCAATGCTTGAGGTTTTTGGTTTTTTTTGAGAAAGTGGTTGTTGCTCGTTTATTGTTTTGAATAGAATTCCCACAGAGCTTATTCATGTGGCTTGCCGTTTTAATTATTTTTCTGTTTCGTTTTGTAGATATATTTTCATCGGCATTTTTCTTAAATACTTATTTCTGAAATTCTTAATCACAAAAGAAAAAAAAAGTGACTGTGTATCCAAAGAGATAACCTGTCAGCAAACTTGTCACAAACACTAACTGAAACTTAATTTTAAAAATTGCCTACTTGGATACTGTGGTAGTTAGTGATTGTATTGGAGTGTTAAAAATGGAACTTACTTGTCTGCAAAAATGAGTTGCTCGTTATGCCCAAACAGCTGTTCATGCTCTTGCTTTGTGCTGAGATAAAGTTTTGATTGGATATTTAGGTGCTGGGAAAACTAAAGATATTTAAGGTGGAAAATGGCACTCATAGGATATCTGGATGACAGGTTGTAGGCTGATTTTGCATATGGGAGTTGATCCAGAGAGACTGAAAAAAGTGATTTTTATCTATGAAATCAAAAATAATATTCTTGTATCAGCAATAGTGTGGCCAGCAGGACCAGGGCAGGGGTTGTCCCCCTATACTGGGCACTGGCGAGGCCACAGCTCAAATCCTGTTCTCAGTTTTGGGCCCCTCATTATAAGAGGTCCATTGAGCAGCTGGAGTGAGTCCAGAGAATGGACAGGGTCTGGAGCACAAATGTGATGAGGAGCAGCTGAGGGAGCTGGCATTTTTTAGTCTGGAGAAAAGGAGGCTGAGGGGGGGACCTTATTGCTCTCTGCAGGTATCTGACAGGAGAGTGTAGCAAGGTGGGGTCGGTCTCTTCTCCCTGGTAGCAAGTAATAGGAGATGTCTTCAAGTTGTGCTAGCAGAGGTTTAGACTGGATATTAGGAAAATTTTTTTCAACAGAAGGGTTATCACTTGAACAGGATGCCAAGGAAAGCGATGGAATCACCATTCCTAGGGATATTTAAAAGATGTGTGTATGTGGCCCCTGGGGCCATGGTTTAGTTGTGGACCTGGCAGTGCTGGGTTAACAGTTGGACTTGGTGGTCTTAAAGATCTTTATCAACCTAAATGATTCTATGATTCAAATTCCCTATTCAATTTTTCCCTTCCCTTAAAAACCTGTACTGACTGCCTACCTTCTCAGAAACATTGCTGAACCCAAGGTTTTGTCTAGCAGAGGCACCCTGAATTGCGGTCGAATGTTTCTGTCCCTTCTTTTTGAGCTTGGTCAAACCCGACTGTTATTGACAGGAGTTTCTAGGCTGTGAGCACAATTTCCATATGTGGAAATCAAGAATATGGAAAAAATAATGCACTTCAGGTAGCTTGACAACAGCAAATTTTCTTGGTAGGCAGAGCCCTCATAGCTTTGCTAGCTCTACCATTTGTCATATTAATTACTGCCTCAGGTATGAGGTCTGTACCACAATATATTGCTGGTGGAGAGGGAAGTGATGAAACACAAACTGCTCACTTTACCTGCAGGGGAAGAGCATCCCTCTGGACCTGGGCACCACACACAGAGATGAACCTGTGTCTTTTTTTTGGGCCTATTTTTGCGGAAAGCTTTGTTTTCATGGGGACCCTTTCTGAAAACAGTTTGAATGAAAAGCAAATGAGGGAGTTTTTGTGGCTTGTAAGTCATCACAGTAGTGTTTCTCAGATTTTAGAAGCTGATGTTTGCAAATTAATTACTTGGCCTTTAAATAGTTCCAAACCACCCAAAGTGCTCCATTATGTTAGCACAGGCTTGAGAAATAGATATGTATTACTAGCTAATTGAATAACATATGGTGTTGATTAGTGCTTAGCTCTTTTTATAGAACTCAATTAAAAAACTGACTGCAGTATATTTTGGGACTATGAGACGTCTGTTGGTTGCTTCTGGCACGAGAGAACTGCTGAACCAAGAAATGATGAACTTTTTCTGTTTAGTCCATCTATAAGTTCCTTTAGGATCTCTTGGTGCATGTGGCTGTGATGGGAGATAGGCTGGGGCTTGTTCATTTGTTGCACTATTGAAATGCAGCCTTTCCTGAAAGATTTAAGTGCTCTCCCAGCAAAGCAAAACAAAAGCCCAAGCTTTTATTTTCTGTGCTATTGCTTAAGGTATACAAATATACAATGAGCCTATTTCAGATAGATAAAGACTATTCCTATAGGGTTCAGTTTGCAGAGATGCATTTCTTGGGAGGAGTCCTAGGACAGAGACAGGAAGTTATAAACCTCTCCAACCCCAAATAACGTCAATCTCATTTTGCCTCATTCCACCCCCCAGCAATAAACATGAGGAAAACCTGCCTTTATTTCTTTCACTTGATGCAGTTTTTGCTTAAGAGATTATTTTCCTCTTAGACTTCACAAAAAAACACCTGAGATGATGATGATTATGATCTTGTTATTATTCCCATGGATGATTGAAGTGGTATAGTAGCTAGCAGCAGTGATCAGAGTGGGAGGAGCTGAAAGGATATGGAGAAACAATAAACAAGAAAATAAGATGTTTCTCTGCCAGACTTATCTGCCCCCCGCTGCTAAGATTCCTCTTTTACTCTATTTTGTGTGGAATTTTTAAAGAGAAAATTTGGTAAATATTGGCTTCAAATGTGATGTGATCTGAGCTGTATTAGGGAGACAGCAAGAAGAGATACTGAGTTTTATCCACAGTTTTATCACTGACTAGTAATTTAGCTCTTGGGTGTATCACCTGATAAACTCTTCCTTGATTTTTAGAAGCAAGTGATTATTCTTGCTTCTAAAGCTCATAGTAGAAAAGCCTTCCTACAGTGTAAAATTACTTAATGCATATATTTTCTAGATTTTCACATCAAATGTTATTGGATTAGATACTATTTTGTATTTAAATTTAATCTGAAAAGCTCAGAACAAAGGAGGTCCTGAAAAATTGATTGATTTCTAAAAAGCATTTCAGATCCCAGTAGATTCCCATTCCACAATAGCTCTTCCAGTGAAATGACATTCATTCATCCATCCATCCAAAGAAAAGAGATGAGTCCTGCAGCATATCCTGAAGGTTACTTATGTCATTTGGGAGAGAGTTGTGTTTCACAGTTGTAGTGCTTTCACTGTGAGTGACCTTTCACTGCTTTGCTGTTTAGTCCTTTTTGTTGTGTGTTTGCTCTGCCATAGCCGCGATGTGCAAAAGAGGCTGTTCATGACCTAAATCTTTCTGGGCTCTAAACCAGGAGCAGGTGCAACCACCACCAAAACCGGAAGGCTGCAGTGTCGGGATCATCCAGTGGTAATGAGGGTGGACGAAGCCAAAGATATTTTATTTTTGTATTCCTGATCCTTCCCCCAGGCTGCCCTGCCCCCACCATCCGTGTTTAAAATAGATGGCAATATGATCATTTTAGGCTTCTCCCAGGAACAAATTTCTAGAGCTAGCATTTTATTCAGTGAGATCAATTAAAGGTTGCAAAGGCGAGTTAGCACTCACTGGCTTTTTGGTAAAGACATCACAAGGCAGCAGGGAGTTCCAAGTAGGATAACAGATAAATAGGAAGACCTTAGAACAGAGATATCAGTTTTGGGAAGGGTCCTGTCACATAGCTTCACTCACAGTGTGAAAAATGTTCTTAAAAAGCTGATGCAAAAGTCACCATGCTACTGTGACTTTCATCAGCTGGTGATGTCCAATCACCTGAGAAATATACTACCAAATTTATGAAGTTTGATAAGAAGATTCCAGTTATTACCAGAGGTGCTTTTGTGTAGCATGCCAGTAATATCTCCCAGATATGTGAAAACTGACAAGGTGATGATTAGAGAGAGGAAGTTGAAAAGTGATCAATCTCTTTTTTCTTTTCTTTCCTCCTTTTTTAAGCATTGCAATAACAACAGTTTCTTGAAAGCAGATGATATCTCTCAATATTTGTTGTTATCTGTTGATGTCTCAAAAAACGGGTATTACTATTACTACCTGCAAAAGTAAAGTCCTTTTAATGTTTGGAGAGACATTATCACAGGCAGAGCAAGATTCATCCCATCTAACTTGATACCTACAGCTTAGATATCTGCAAATGAAGAGGAATACTTTTTTTCTGAGAACACAAAATATCTGAGTTTGTGATTTAGTCTGTTTCATAGTGAGATGACTCTCCATAGGCCTTCTTGGGGAAATTTAAAGTGTCTAGGAATAGAGTCTGGGAATGAGGGACTGAGATGCAAACATCTGCATCTTTGATGATTGCTACTTAAATGTCTTTCACGGTTTTGAAAAGAAATATTAGAAATCCCTGAATATTGTAGTTAGTGGACTTTTGTCCTTAGTGCCCTGTCCATACTTTCTATCCTTCAGGTATTACAGAAATGTATTTATTGTAACAACCTGTTGGGAAGTAGACAAGATGTATAGAATCATATAATGGTTTGAGTTGGAAGGGACCTTAAAGATCACCTTGTTTCAATCATCCTGCCATAGGAAGGGAACATTCCACCAGACCAAATTATGCAAAGCTCCATCCAGCCTCACGTTGAACTCCTCTGGGGATGGGAAGTCCACTGCTTCTCTGGACAATGTGTTCTAGTACCTCATTTATACCACATTTATAATAAAAAACTTTCTTTCCTAACACCTAACCTAAACATATCCTCTTTCAGTTTGAGGCCATTCCCCCTTGTCCTATTGTACAGGCCCTTGTGAAAAGCCCCTCTTCAGCCTCCCTGTGAGCTCCTTCAGGTACTGGAAGGTTGCTCTGAGGTCTCTCTGAAGCCTTCTCTTCTCTGGGCTGAGCTGGGTCATTCATCAGTGGCAAGAGGTCTGCGTTCAGTACAGCTGACTTAGCTACACAGTGGGCTCTGGGATTCAAGTACTCTGTTGGCCTCCTGAAGGTACCCAACATATCTGAGTATTATCTACACAGAGGCAAAATCCCAGTGATTGATATAGGTCTATGCTAAGATGGTCTGGAAACAGAACAATTAGTTGTAATACAAGTGAGCAAGATTTCCTTTCAGTTTTCTTGAATACAAAATATGCCATTGGCTTGCAGCTAAGAAGGTAAGGACTGTTTCGGGGAAGGTTGAGATTTTAATCCCTTACTTTAAAGATCTTTTGAGAAGAGAAATCTCCAGGAAGTAGCTGTGTTATCTAAGCCAGCAACCACCACAAATTGTAGTTGTGCTGGTTTTCCACATGGGACAGTTTTCTACTCCACAAAGCTATAATGTCATGCAAAGTTCATTTTACTGGTAAGCATCCTTGGGCCAAAATTGAGTTCAGAGCTGCAGGGAAAATAAATGTAAGCATTTATCCAGAGTGCTATTTAAATTGGCATGAAATTTTGGGATCTTGGTTACCTAGTTCACTCATTTCTAGTGTACTGCAGGCTTCATTAGGGCTCCTAAAATTGAGAAGCTAGCTTTCTTTTACGGGGGAAAAATAGTTATCTGCAAAACTGATGACTTTAAAAGATATGTAACCAGTACGATCTACATGAACTCTATAATATGAGGGCAGGGCAAGAGGCTTATCATTTAAAGCCTGTCCACATATTATCAAACCCATAAGACACTGATAACAATTTAAAATTGCTTTAAAAATTAAGATTACAATGTTTTTTCCAAGTATAGTCCATGTAATTTTCCAGCAGGATGAATGAAGCATTGTTTTCCTCACCAATCAAAATTGCTGCCTAAACATTTTTATTCCAGAAAAGTATGCGATGATGCATGCATGAGCTGAAGGCCTGTTGCTTTCACGATTTATACTGCATGTGTGTTGCTTTAAACACTGGTGGATCTTTACAAGATTTTATGAATTTGATTTTTTCCCCATTTCCTTATAAATCCCAGTTGGAGTGTTAAATAATTTAAAAAATATGTCAGCAAGCTATATTCAAATATCTCCCCCTTCTTTATCACTTGCTATCTTTATTTACTTGTCAGCTAAGAACTGCTGAGTAAGAATGGCTCAGAATGTTTTAATCAGAAACTGTTTCTATTTTTAAAAAATTTTTCTTCATGTTTTTGATTTTTTCTTAAATGAAACATTTTGTGTCCAACCAACATACTGAATACTGCTGTGTAATGCTAGCTTTACAGCAAGTGGTTTGCACAGGTGTGTAATATTTCAATTAAGTCCTTTAGCAGTGCCCTTATATATTCAGAAACCACTGTGCATCTGTAAAGAAAACGGTTATGGACTGTAGCGTAATATATATTTCTGAAACTTCTGTTTTTGTAGTTGTTACCTAAACTCCAGTTACAAATTACCCCTTCCTCCAGATTTGAGAGCAACATGGCAGTACACGAAAATGTATTGCAGCTCTAATGACATCACATGCCTTTCTAATGAAAGCACGTGGTAGATGCACAAATCACTTATTTCCAAGGTAGAATTTCTCTTATAAATGTATTGTTCCTTTATTAAGTGTCCATTTTGTAATATTGTTTTCTGGAATGAGATGAAAATGCAAGGCAGATTCTATAAGTCAAAAATAAGACTTTCATGGTTTATGCTGTTTTGATTGGAATATTAGAAGGATGTAATAACATGCTAATACACTTTATTAGGCTGCCAGCTTATGTGTGTAAATGTTTCAAAAGGAATGAGACATGCGTATACATAGCGTACAATGTTTAATTTACTAGATTATATTTGCTCACAAAGTTTTACATCTTGGTTGAAAAATCTGTTTTATTGTAGTAATCTTATGCCTATATGGCTAGCACTATAGGTCTAGAGATATACTTGTAATTTTAAATTCATACTGCTCTCTAGTGGGGAATGCTTTCAATGCAATAGATTATATATATGTGTATATATATATATAAATGTACAACATGTATATAAACTGGGAATACTGAACTGATACTGGCATCTAGACTATATCAGTAAAACTAGTTCTATTGTGCTAGTAATTTAATCCTTATACTGCTTTGATTAAAAACTGAATTTACTATTTTAAAAGCATTTTAGACAGATGAATCTTGGAGTGAACAGTATCTCCAGCAAACTCCAGAAAGATGAGAGGTTGATAGGTTTATGCTGCTTCCTCAGGACAAACCTCCTCCTTCATTTAGGAGAAATATACTGTAGGTCTGCTATTGAAAAACCTCAGGTTTTCTCCTAAACTTCTACAGTTGCATAATGTTTTTCAGGATATTTGTGATTTGTAGGTAAAAGTTCATATCATTACTGTTGATATAATAGCCTTGCTTTAATAAATAACTACTTTTATGCTGATTTTCTTTTCTCTCTGTAATTTTGCTTTGGAATGAATTGTTTAGTCTGCTTTCCCATCTCTTGCTTTCAACAGCTACAAAATCCTAGAAAAGAGTTGACTATACACAGAAGGCGAAGTAATACTGACAGGAGCTAGTTGAGTGAGGTTTTAATCTACAGCAAGTGCAGAGGTCCCCTCAGGCCCGGGTCTGTACTTTCTTTAATGAACTGTGGTTTTGTTAGCGTGAAAGAACACAGATAGCAATTAGATAGCAAGCAAATCTGAAAACTGAGAATGAAACCAATTTGAATATTGATAGACATTAGATATGCATCTTTAGATGCATTTATGATTTGATTGGAAGGAAATAAAAGTCTTTATATCCCTGGAAGATCTGGCAAAAAGTTAAGCTGATGAAATTTAAGACATTTGAATTTACCTGAAGAATGATTTGCAGTGTTTTCTTGTAATCAGACTCAAATCTGAAGGCTTGTTTAGACTTGTTTTTAGATACTGAAACTTGTGTGGATCTGGCATTAAAGACACATTTTCTTGTGTCACTGTAATAATCTTTTTTTTGTCTCTAAGTTGATTGATTTGTCAATTAGAGGCCAAATAGTATCATCGTATTTAAGGCTGCAGTAATTTTGTCACTCAAAGTTTAGATTAGATTCTTTGTCTAGACCTTCATTTATTCGCTAAGTCTGGGTGAGCAAGCACTTTAAAGATTTATATGGTATATAAAGGTCTCATCAAAATGCTAAGTTGGTATAACATTTTGCATTCCTTGAATAGTAAATCAGGTTTGCAGTGCTCAGAGCATTTCTTCACCTGTGCTGTTTCTGCTCAGTTTTAATTGCAGGAACTCATGGTTGCATTGGTTTCACTTGAGGTTCTGCAGATGCGATTATCTTCTCGTTTCTGTAGTTGTTGCTGTCTGCTATTAGCTCAATCTAAGTTAACTGTCCTTCAGTTATAGTCCTGGGAGGTTAAGATAAGAAACTAATAACATGTTTATTTGTCTTTGAACTACTCTAAATAAGAAAATTATGACATTATTAGACTTGGGCTTGAAAGCAATCACAGGGAGTGGAGAGTGGATGACTGGGGTTGCTAAATATTTAATAAATTCAGGGGTGAGGTCCGTGCATTTAAGCTTATTGAACTAATATATAAGGGGGATATTTTATCTTCTGTGAATTATACCTTCTCCCCCTTTTTTTCCATTGGCTGCAGGGCTGTTTCTCTCACTTTTTTCTTTTTACTTTTTTTTTTCTCCCCAGTTCCTGCAGTGTTTTTACCCTTTCTTAAATAAGTTGTCACAGAGGTGCCATATCCACGTCTGATGGGCTCAGCTTTGAGCACTTGCCTGTGAAGTTAGTCAAGTTACATAGCAGAACTAAAAAACTTGAACAGAAAGCAAAATGTATGAGTGGAAATATAATGTTCAATATGAAATGCGAAAAATTATCTTCTACCTTTTAGTGGTTTGCAGATGCGGCTCTCTTGTCTATATTATTTTGTGTTCTCATCAATTTTCTCTCATATTTTTTTTCCTTCTCAGAAAATATGAAGAAGCCCTGGAGCCCCGATTTACCAGTTGATAACCAGTCGTACAATTCAGATTTCACATGTCTCCCAGACCGGGAAGGTGAGAAAGAATTAGCACCTGATGGCACTGAAGAAAAGAAGGAGAGAGAAAAGAAACACACCAATTTCACTTTATGTAATGTTTGCAACATTCAACTAAACTCTGCTGCTCAGGCACAAATCCACTACAATGGCAAATCCCATCAGAAGAGGTTAAAACAGCTCAGCAATGGAAATCTCAAAAGCGATAATGGTAAGCATTACAATCTTTGCCATGTTTTGATCTGAGAAATGCAGCAATGTGCACTATGTTGATATATATGAATCTAAACTTTGTTTTATTCAGGCAACAAATTCTTTGAAGTTAAAGCAAAAACTTTTGGTGACTTCAGAGTGCTAGAGGTCACCCCCAGCATGAGCATCTGGCAAATAGCTAAACATATACCATCTGTGTTATTAAAAGGGTTTTCATTTTATATTTTGTTTACATAATGATGTTGATTCAAATTCTTTCTCATTTCATTTGCATTTTGATGGTTTTCAGCATAATCAGTGATATTCCATATTTCACAGTCGACTAGAAAGCTTGTCCTTGTTAGGGGCGTGTTTGCTTTTAATGAATATAAGGTGGCTGTGAAATAAATTGAAACAAGAACATTACACAGAAATACATTCCCAAACTCATTTCACTTTAGCTTGCTTATTCTGGGTTCAACCTATAGCTAGTAAAAGTTTGTTTAAATATCATGGCTGAAGTCAAACAGAAATAGAACAAAGCTTATTTTGACTTTAATCTGTTTCATTGACAGCTTTGGGCAAAGCATTTTGTAGTAGGTGACATACTCTTCTATCATCAGAGTGAGCTGTGATCCTCAAAGAAAAACACATTTGTGGCTTTTTGTACTAAGGCAGATTAGATAATAGAAGAAAATGATGGCCCCTGACAAGAAAAAACAAATTACCATGTTACAATTTTCTCAATTGCATAACAGTTAGTACTCAACTTTGTTGTACCATGTGTAGAGTTGTACTGCATTGCTCTGTCTGCTTCTGTGCACCACATCAGAGAAATGATTGTGTTAATGTGATGTACGTAAGACTTTCAGACTTTCTTTCTCCAGATCACACATGTTGATTACTATTTTGTGCCTTGAGTTGCTTCCAGCCCCTCCTGCAGAAGGACGTGCAAAACAATAATTCTTAGATAGAACTTCATATTATTATTTTAATAGCCTCTGCTTTGTTCTCGCATTAAGAGTGGGAAATAACATGGATATATTGCCCAAGTATGTTGGATGTGAGTGCTTTTCTGTGTATGAGGTGGTGTTCATGTCTGTAAAACATGACAATGGAACAAATAACACCCCCATAACATTGAACAATATAATTAATTTTGTCTTTAAGTGGCAGGCAGGAGTGCAGCATTTGGCAACGTTCAGAGTTCAGGCTTAGAAGAAAAGCTGCTACCATTAGTAGGAGCTGTGGAAATTGCATAAAGAAAGATTGATTTCCTAATTGATTAAAGGTGCAATATGGTTATCCACAAATGTATTCTTTATAAAACCAAATAAACACAGTCTAATTTATTGCTATCTTTGGTTAAGGAGAAATTGTTATTATTATTATTAGCACAACAATTTTGCTAATGATAGATTTTTTTCTGTAGTTCATTTTTCCACTTTAAGCCATGTTAATGAAAGAATTAGTAATTAAGCAATGCTGAAATTAGTATCAAAGAACTTCAATCATGGTTCAGCATTTATATTCTGGAGAGGCTCAAACTAGCAGTGTAGCAGCATATTTCTTATTTCCTCCTTGAAAGTATCCTATGCTGTGTGTAGCTGCATCCATTTGTCGTCAGAAAATAGCTGATTGACTATCTAGCTCTTTGTTTCAAAGTGCAGTTATTTTGGGGAGGTTATGTAAAACCGCAAGATTTTCAAATCTGGCAGATCTTTGAATATCATCAAAAAGTAGTGCTCTACTGAGAGAATAATGTAGGGTAGTGTATAAGGAAGGGATTTTTCCCGTGTCACCAAGTTCACTTCTCTTCAACTGAATATTATAAATTAGAAAGAGCAATATTAAATATTTCTTGTTAGAAGTTAGAACTGAATTAGAAGTGAATATTTGAGTTACCATCCTCCCTGCACTTTGAATAGAGACACTGTTTGAGATGCCTTTTCTAGTCAAGTAGAAATCAGAACATGACAGTCCTTTTACAATAATATGTTTTGTCATAAGTTGTATATCTGAAATATGGGCAGTGTTTTTCAGACAAATGATTGTTTTGTTGATGAGACCCCAGCAAGCTCAAGTGACATATGACCATGACTAAACAAATTATGACTTGACCATTTCAGTTTATCATGTACATGCAAATGGCTTTTTTTGATGGTCATTGATGTAACTATTAAACGTGCACAGTGCTGTTTTTCCAATGTATGTCAGAAGGATCCTTTATTTAAGACAATGGTATTTCTAATGTGGCAGTTTTATTGTCACAGAAGACAGCTGTTATGCTTGATGTCCAGTTTAGTGACATAATAATTTTAGAGACTAACTTCTGCTGTAAATTAGAACTATGTAAATCTTCTGCTTTATGTGTTATCTTCTAAGGTTTTGTCATCATAGTTACTCATTATATCTCATGACATATGAGTGAAATATCTGTACCATGCACAAGGAAACTTAATTTCTAAATACAGTGTTTCATGAACTGTACTCTTAGTTGTATATGCCTTTGCAATGCTGGGTGCTCACTCGGAACTAACGCATGTGGAAAGGCTGGGAAAAACATTGGAGTTATGATTTCTCATTTTGTTTCATCTCTAAATTATTCCCACAAAGCAGGATAGGTTTGTGTGTTCTGTATCATGAGGACATAATAGAAAGGGAGGATTGATTCATATGAAACAAAAGCCCATGTCTTGTTCCAAAATAATTTGCAATGGACTGCTGAACAGAGGTAGGGTTCAGCTGTATTAGCATTTGACTGTGTAATTAGACTTGTCATGCTGCAGTCATCATCTTCCAGCTGTGTGAAGTAGCTTTTGTCTGTTGGATGTGAATAACAGAATATTTACTATATTTGAATACCTAGTTTCATAAGGTAAGTTGCTTATGCACAAAGCCTGTTAACATCTACAAATACACAATCAGTAAATAATGTGCGTTGTGGGGTTAAAAACAGTGTTTGTTTGCTGCTCTCTTGGTATTTGGACCGTATTTGAATACCCAGATATATTCTGAAAGGTTTAGCTAGTTGCTTATCTGTCTGCTTGGCAGTTTTACTGTATGATACCCATGTGGCTCCTTCCTGGGGCAGAGCAAGCTCAGAGCAGCAACTGCACAGCCACGAAAGTGATGTGAACCCAATGTTTCTTGTGTCATTACTTGGTACAGTGATTTGTGATGACTTAACAGGACATAGTGCGACATCAGCACTTCTGTTACTGAGCTGTATGTGCTTGGGAGCAACACAATTTTCTGTGTACATTCCTCCTAATAATTGCCTTTTATGTCACTTAAAAAGACTTCTCGCCCTTTCCTCATTGCATCCCATAAAATATTCTTCTTACTGGCGATTTTTTTTGCCTTTCTACTCTCAGGCATGCAGTGGAAAGGTGACAAGAAAGTCAGTAGAGATTTTGAGTATGTTTTGGGATTAAAAGAGGGCAAAATGCAGTTCCTATCTGGTCTGCTGACATTGCACCACTTCTCTTAAAACCAGCCTGGACACTGTGGGAAGAGGTGACCTCTTGTGGGAAATCATTTATTCTGACCAGCAGGAGCAAAATTCACAATCATACTAAGAGAATGAAAAATAACTGTGGTTGCAAATGTATAGAAATACCAGAAAGCTGGTATTTCTAAAATTTTATGTAAACTAGAATTTCTTCTGTGCATTCTTTTGTGTAAATTGCTAAATCATCGTGAGTGAATGAGGCATGGTTAGAACAAAACCTAAAAATGCTTTCCTCTGCAATGCTTCCTACAATACATTAGATAACAAGTGGGAAAATAATGAAGGAGGTGGACAATGTCACAAAATTAATAGAAATCCTTACACTGTAAAAACTGGTTTCTGAACCATTATTCTTTTGAAACGAAAGAGGCGGTGAAGCATTTGGTGGTAGTTTATTTGTCTAGCTCTCTAAATTCATAACCCAGACCAAAGACTATCCAGTTTAGTATGTTTTATTTACTATCTTTTAAACTAAACCTGACTACAACCTTTTTTTCACTGAAATTTCATTGAAGTAAAATTTTATTGTACTGTCAACAAAGACATTGAGTACATGGAAGAAGGAAGCAAAAAGTATCAGAATTTACTATCTTTCTTTTTTCCACTTGCTAATTTCAAAAAGCAGACCTCTTAAGTCAACTCTAAATATTGCTTTAGAATAAATAACAATTTGGTTGTTATGGTTCTGTTATGACTATTATGAAATACACACCAAAATATGAAGAATGTTTATTTCCCACATTTTATTCTTTTTTCAACCTCATTCAGTAGTTGAATAGTTTCCCACAACAACTCTTGAGATCGCAATTTCCTTAAATCTATGCACTACATATTTTGCACACTGGTCAGAGAAAATATTTAATCTTTTACATCTTTTCTTTCGCATCTATATCCTGACTTTATACTCATTTCAGGTAGGAAATCCAGGAGATTTACCCAAACTGCTTGCACAGTTTCTTTCCTTGCACTTCTATGTTTCTGTTTATTTTCTGCTTCTCTTCTGCATCTGTGGTTTACACCTGTGATGTCAAGCTTTGTGATTGTGAAAAAGGATGCCTTCGGGGATAGACACATTCTTGCTTGTAGGTGGTAAACTACCAAGTTAAGGCTTTAAGGGATAAGGTGTCATCTGCTCTTTTCATTGTGTTAGCCCTCCTTTCAGAGGAATAGGATTGGATGGAACATTGGAGAATGAAGGAAGTCTTCAGGCAAAGTATATTTTCCTTCAGAACAGGTGATTTTCCATTAATTTCCTGGCAAGTAAGAACTGTCAAATCAGCTTGAGATGTTCCTGGAAGTCACATCTCTTGCAAACTTTTTTTTTTTAATGTCATATTCTGATACAGAGCTTCATGGCTAGTTAGCAGTAAATCCAATATGCATTTTCCTCTGGTTTTAAGCTTCCAGTTTGTGGGTCATAGATGCCAGTATCTTGTAAAGCATCACAGCAGGTTCCTTCTGGGTATTCGTAATACCTCCCAAATGTCAAAGCTGGAGATTTCTGAACAAGTAGGACTGGCTAAAGGCAGTGCATTGTCACTTCTACTGCTTCCAGATGTAAATCTTCCTCCTTATTTCAAAGTGCTTGTCTGTTTTCATCATGTTCCTATTTCAGTTAGTGAACTATTAACAGTTTCTGCTTTTAAGAGCACTTTTGCAAGCAAGGTATGCTTTTAAAGCACCAGTTGTATTCACAGAATCTTTTTTAATTTATTCAGAAAGGTAATATTACCACATAAGACATCATAGTTCAGCACAAAGTTTTATCATAAGGTGAATGAAAGAATGTTAAGAGCCAGTACGCACCAGCCACATGCATGATGTTGATAAGCATCTAATAAGCATCATAGGATCTGCTTGGCTTTGTGAGTATACAAAAAGCATGAATGGATGGTAAATGTGGAGAAGCTCTTTACATGTGTGCAAATATCCATGTGGACTTGCTGTAGTTAGCTGTCTGCTATTACAAATAAATACAAATGGACATTGCTAAGTTTTAATAAAGATCACTCACAGTTAAAGCATTGCATTGCAACAAGGTGTGGGAAGGCTGTGGGGGAAGTTTGTTGAGTGCTCCTGGAATATCTTCAATAATGGCATGCAGTTACATAGGCAAAATATACTTTAACAATTCCCAAAACATCCTGTTGGACTTGGGGGGAGAAATCCATAGAAGTTAAACCATTTTTCATGTGACATATCTTGTAATTTGTCACTGAATAGCATGACAGAATTTAAAAAAAAAAAAAAATAGGAGCCCATAGGACTGTGATTATTAATTACGGATAATTCTTCAGAAGTTGAGGGATAAGTAGAAATTTATGTCTAAATATACTTAAAGTATTTTTGAAGTTCCTTGTTGTTCATCAAGTGAATTTAAGAATGTGCTTATGTCTTTTGTCAAAGTATAGTTCTGGTCTCAACTAGCAAATTCCTTTCTTTTCGACCATCCTAAGTGACAACTGAATAAAATGTGCTACAGCAGCTGAATCAAACTGTTTAAGGTGTGTGGAGAGTCTCAATCATAAAGAACATCTGCCCGGGGTCTAAATGATCCTTTAACTGCAGATTCAAAAAGTTACAAAGAATTCAATTTTCTGCCTGAATATAAGGCTGCACAGATTCTCTTTTAATACCCCCAGCTGTATGGAGTGCCTTCCTTTTGGTACCATCTTGAATTAAGATGCTTAGTAAATTGCCTTCATCCAAAGCACATGGATGTTTGTCCATGAGAAATTCAGCAGTGACAGCTGAAACAAGCTTAGAAGTGGGTCCTTCTTTGCTGCCTTTTATCAAACCTGGAGAGGGTTTCTGAGAGCTCTGTGAAGACACTGGGGGATGGAGTATTTAGGTGTGCCCTCAACAGCTCGAAAAAGCTGTTGTTACGTGCAGGTTAGAGGGTGAAAATCTTCATCCACTGTTTGTCTGCTTTTTACATTTACTCTTCCATACTCACCCATCTTACTCTGCTCCAAATATTGTTCTGTCACAGTTTGTTTGTCCTCTTTAGGCTTTTATGACCTCATGGTTTCTGGCCTTTATGGTGCTCCTAGGTGTGTAGCTTTTTCTTCTGTATTGAAAAATAACTGCCCTTTATGTCCTCAAATCTGTGTTTAAAATACAGTTGAAAAAAATACGACAGCTGTCATCTTTCTCTTTGAACTTCTGCTTAGCATTAACATAACCTCTTTCAAATAACTTTTTTTTTTTTTGCCTTTTTTCAGAGTAGAACCTGCTATGCGACCTATTTATGTGGACTAGTTTCTCTCTACTTAAAACTTTATACTTTTTTTAGGCAAGTGATGTCTTCATGTTTTAACTATAGCAGGGATATTGATAATCAATGCTAAATGAGCTAAATAAGGTTCAGTTACTCTGAGAGAAATGTCTGTCCATCTGTGCTGCTTCTAAACTGTGTGAGGTGTTGGTCTGCCATTCTTTGCTTCTCCCTGAGTGTGGCACCATTCTCATTTCTGAGAACGATGGCATTTGATCTTGTATGTACAGATAACAAACTGTTGAAACCTGTTTTGCAGGCTCTCCATTTAGTTCTGCTTATATCACTAGGTCCAATATAGATTATGATGACCATGGCTTCCTTCCAGACCTTCTCAGTAACTTGTCTTCTTTTAATATGATGGCTTTTTTTTCCCCGCACTGGCATCTGGTAGGCAACAGATCTTCTATGCGTCATGACAACGCACTAAGTTTATCAACATTTCCCGGTATTAATTTCCTAAGAGCTAGCTTTTCCCATATTCAGTTGTTTTGTTGCTTCAAATATAGGCCTGTATTCCTCAATGAAGCTGCAAAGTAATAACTTTGTACCTCTCATGTAGCATTACTTTTAAATTTTTAGTATATCACAGAATTCATGCGGAATTTTTGAGCTATATGTGAGTAGAAGAAAAACATAACAAATATCAGATATGAGACAAATTTCAGTACTCCTGACTTTTACTTATTTATGACTTTTTCTTCATCTGATTCAAAATACACTGTCTTCCTGATAGCCATGTCACTGAAATCTTTAGTTAACTTCTTATCGTCTGACATATTTCTCAGTAGGGGAAGTATATCTCAAGACTGGAGATTTAAGACCAGTGACAGTGAAATTAATTCCAAAAGCAGTTGTTTTCAAAAGGAGGCAAGTTCCTCACTCTATTGAGGAAATTAATTAATGATAGCCATGGTGGTTCAGTACAAATCATCGAGGAAGCACCAATTCTAATCTGCAGTTCTGCTACCATGGGAGTGAATTAATCTGTGAGATATCTTTCCTTTTTTTCTCACATTAATGATTTTAGGTTAGCCTGGCTGGAGTCCCCATACAGAGAGAATACATAGGTAGACATAATTAAAATTTCCCCCAGTTTTTCCGTAAATATGAAATTAGAGAGCTGAAAAGATACACTATTGTAATCAAAGCAGCTCACTTACTAAACTAATACTTTGCGCTGTAACAAAAATTCAGATTTTTAAAATACTTCTCTAGAAACTTTGTCAGGATAATATGTTTTTAAATGCAAGCCCTCCCTGGTGGGGATGGTGTATAATTTATTATACAGAATATAACAGCTTTTGATTATAAAAGCAATATTGAACGTTTTTTCTTTACAGGCTTTAGCAGCATAATGACTACCATATTAGAATCAAAACCAAGACAGAGTCTCTCTCTGTGCTGAATTCTAAAATGCTGTAGAAGAAAAAAAGAAAGTTAATGAAGAATAATTTTGTGATTAAACATTTTATAATCTTTAAGGAATTTCATTCATGGTGAAGTACATTGAAAGGAAAACTGGAAATGTTAAAAATTTCTCTCGGGTATTTTGACAAGAGTTACTTAGTAATTTTGTCAAAGATTATTCAGAAATGGAGTTTTCTTCTGTTGAACCTGTCCCATTCGGGAACACTTAACAACTCATCTGTCCCTTTTTGGCCAGGAGAACTCCATTCCTGCCTTTGATTAATTCTCATTCCGTTAAAAAAACAGTAGCAATATTGCTAAAATGTGAATAAAAATTTCCTTCTACTTTCATTCGTGTTCTTAAACTCAACAGAGGTTTGAACCTTGACAAGTTGCATTGTGAATAGAGGTTTTTTCCACTTTGGCAAACACAATAGAATTTTGTCTTTTTCTTGGTCCACAGTCTTATCTATTCTGATAATGTCCTAGCTTTTCCTAGGGTATTTTGGTTTGCACCTTATTTTTAAATTATTATATTGGTTGTTTTTTTTTTTTTCGCCATCAAACTAAAGAAAACCAATGGCCAAAACATTACTATAGTTCTGACTCAATTTAGCTCTGTTTTCCCCATGTTTGATAAGCAGCTTTGCCAAAAACAGACCTGGGTGTCCTTGTGGACAGGTTGAACAGGATTCATTAACTACACACTGGAACAGTTCCGTGCCCAGTTTTGGGACCCCAGTGCCAGAGAGACGTCATTTTTCAGGGAGTGAGTGTGGCAGAGCAGCACCAGGATGTGCCCCAGAGCGTGCGACACTGTGAAGAGAGGTTGACAAGGCTGGTTTTATTTAGTGTGAAGGAAGAAGGGCTCATGGGGGATCCTTTTGCAGTCTTCAGCTTCCTCGAAGGGTTTTTAGATAGAAGATGGATGCATGTGAATGGGCAAGAGGGAAGCATCACAAATTGCAGGAAGGAAAGTTCTGGTTAGATATATGGATAAAAGCATTCAGAACCTCACTGTAACAGTGGGCAACCACAGGAATGAGTTGACTAGACAGAAAACATTCTCTGGAGATTTTAAGAACTCAACCTGATCTAACCTTGAAATTAGTTGTGCTTTGAGTAAGAGATTAAGTAAATTGCAGAGATACCTTTTCACCTGAATTCTTCTAAGGTTCTGTAGAAAATACTGGGAAAACTTTAGTTTTAAAGATTCAGAGGCCTACTTGCTTGATTTACATCAGGCAGAATCAAGATATATATATATATATATAGCCAAAGGCTTAGAGTTTTCTTCATAGCTGTGTGTTTAAAAAGGAAAAATAACCAAGAAAATTCCACTCTGAATGTCAGGGTGCTGATGGTATTTGGCAGAAGCAAAACAAATACGGTAAAATCTGGATTCTTTGAAAGGCTCTGAGTTGTAAAACAAGCTGTTGAAGCCTTTTTTACTATCTTTATTTTTTCATCAAATTGCCTGTAGCATATTCTCAGAACTGCTGTTGATCCATGTTACAGTCTGTCTAGTTAGAGATTATAAAAATAAAATTCTTGTCCTAGGAAATCTAGGAACAAAGCTGCTAGCATACATGGATCTTGTTTTTAGACCTTTATTTCTGTCATTAGTGGTGACAGAGGGAAGAATAGGTGCTGCAGGATGGAGTAAAGAACATCAGATACCATGTTGTTCAATGATGTTTTAAGACAGGTATGATCTTCATAGCAGGACCATATTAACAACCATTTAAACTTTCTTTTTCTTAAATTAGCTTTTAATCTATGCCATTGCAGCTTTCGACAGTAGACTCTGTCGTGAATATGCTGGAGTGATCAAACAGCTCCTTTAAAAAATTATCTCTAATTGATATTGAATTTGTTTGTGTTTTTTTAAAATTTTGTGTGGTTTTATTTTCTGACCAATCACATCTCATCATAAAATTAAATTATTATTCTCACACATCAGTAAAAGAGTATTCCTAACATTTAAAAATCTTGAAATAGTTAAGAAAAAACACTGCCATAGTAATTCACTGCATTGTATTTGAGTTTGTCACTGACTCTTTTGATATCAGTGACCCTTGTAAAAAAACAGATAAAATATGCTTGAGAAAACCAAAGAAAAGATCCTGGAACTGCCAAGCTTTAAGAAATATATATTGTCTATAATTGCAGTGTTGGCATTTAAAGACTTTTTACTGTGAAATAAATTCTTTCAATAACAGTGGCAAGCCTCTCTAGTCTTAGGAACACTAAATTAAAAGATTGTGGAAACAAACAATGTTACAGCTAAAGAAAGAGCTACTAAATTAGCTTATAGCTGGCATAGAAGTTTTAGTTCTATTCAAGAAAGAAACATTTTAGTTTTACCAACACTTTTTTGCAAGCCAGAAGAGTTTATTTCAACAGATTGACTCTCTTAATTTTATCTCTGTGAGGCTGTATGTGTGTTATAAATTACTTTTTCTTTTAGTACAGGCTAAATTTTGTAGTGTAGGTTAGTTTAATCTGTTATATGCCTGTAAAATTTGTTGTAAGGGAAATAATCTGCTTCTTTTGTATTTCTTTTGATATTGCACATAGCCTATCCTAAAAAATCCATTGACCACGTTAATGAGAGTACTAGATGGTCAGGCTAAATTTGAATATTTGTGCTTCTGAGTACAATGATTATATATTAAAAACACACAAATCCCTGTTTATTCTTAGTCTGCATGGGAATTTGTTAGCTCTTGAGTAGTTTGGCAGAAAATTCCAGTACTGTGCTTTATAGGGAATGCATTTGTGAACCATCTGCTGATTAGCCCAGAGTCCTCTATGGTAGTCAGCAGTTAGATTTTAATCTTTTAAAATTGTAGTCACTGCTGGTTTTTTTGTTTGGTTGTTTTGTGGGTTTGTTTTTTTTTTTTTTTTTTCTGAAGTGTTGCAGTGATTTATTATTTAAAGGAATTTTCCAAACAATATGTGTTTATTTTGTCAAATCAGAAATCATATTCATGATGATTGCAAGTGAACCTCAGTAGGAACAGAGTTTTTCAAATTGCCCCAGAAAGATGAGTTACATTTTTTCTCAGTTTTTATTAATTTTTATTCATATGCAAATTTTATAATCCAGAAAACCTGCTCTTTCGTGGTGTGAAGGAAGTTTGTTTTTCCTTTCTTAAATATTTATATTGTTCTATACAATATATTCAAGAAAGTCCCTAAAGCATTAGTATTCATATTATGTTACAACTGATATAAATCAACACTTAGCAAGAATAGGCATTATTACTTCTGACAGATCTCTAGAATTATGTTAGTTATTGTTAGGGTTAATGAAACATCATATCTGTATGCAAGACTTTTTTTTCCCCTGGGAATATGGAGTGGTGTAGTTACTATGCAGTGCTATTAAGATATCCCTCCTATATTATAGTAAAGACTTGTATTCCTTTCTGTAGCCACTCCTGTTTAATTTCTTTGGAGAATGATCTTCATAATATTGCTTTCTTCTTTTGCTAACTGACTGTGGATATTTTATGAAGTGTCATCATGGAAAGCTTGAGTATTCAACCTTATCTGATCCCCAAAGTTACCCAGAAAGACACTTGTCACCCTGACTTACTGTTTGTGGATATCCAAAGGATTTCTGGTTAATGTGTTCTGACAGAGCTCTCCATGCTCCGCAGTTCACCTGCTATAGATGTTATGCTCAAATGTGCTGGCTGAAGCACCATGTGCAAACAGAAAAAGGCAGAACTGGTGAGTTAATGGAACAGTTTCTTCAGAAAGACAAGGAGGGGATTGAAATAAATGATACCTGCTTCATCCTTTATATTCCTTTGGTAATAGAGTGTTTCACAACATTCTTGAAACAAATGCAATGAAATATATACACAAAGCACAGCAGGACTTTGAAATGTGCTCAGTTTGTTTATTTTGTGTACAAAATGAGCCTAAGGCTCCTTTTCTCTGGATATTGTGTAAGGTTGAAAAACACCCACTGTGACCCAAAGAAGCCCTATGGAAAGGACAGGATATTACCCATACCGAGGGCAGTAATCCGGCCAACAGCAGCTTCCGACTAGACCATTTTGCTGTAACAATATGAGAGGTTAGGCTCATACTGTTTAATCTCACAGAAAACTTTAGAAGGCCTCGGTTCCTGTGGAGAAGTGCTCTCTTCGGTAGTAAAATGCCCTTCACAACATCCTGTGAACAGTAGCACAAACCCCTGAACAAACTTATATTTGTGGAGAATGAAAGGGAGTCAGTGCTTTGACATGAGGAGACTGGCTAATGAGGGGATAGTAGAATTTGGATGGGGCTCGGTCAATGTTTTTCCATGATTTGGTGGGAAAATCAGTCATGAAAATTAATTTTTGTAAGGTGGAATTAACTTGCAGAGGTCAAAACAAATATAGGAAATTATTACAACGAGTAAATGAACAACTGTGGGGATGACTATGGAATAGGGGAGGAAAGTGTTTGTCTTGCATGTTGAAGTAATTGAAAACTTGA
Organism: Acanthiza pusilla; assembly: GCA_036630365.1. Taxonomy (NCBI): domain Eukaryota; kingdom Metazoa; phylum Chordata; class Aves; order Passeriformes; family Acanthizidae; genus Acanthiza; species Acanthiza pusilla. The sequence continues at coordinate 16,444,909 of JAXCHO010000073.1, forward strand.
CAGAGCAGAATATATTTTGTTTCCTGACCATCTTGAAGCCATTAAAGTAATTAGCATAAATTTCCCTAGAATTCATATGTCACATTAATTTGAGTGCCTGGTGCATACATTTCCTACTCAGATGGTGGGCTCCTTCTGCCAGACGGCAGCAGGTTGGTGTAAATTACCCAGCAGAAATTGGAATGTTCTTTCATTGCAAGCTGACAAAGTGAAAGACATATGCACAAACCCAATACTCTCCCCAGATCTCTCATTCCTTCCTCCTTCTTCTTCAAAGAACCCTGGGAACAGAATTCATAGTCCTTATCAGTGGAAAACTTCAGTGAAATGCTTGTCTGAGGAAAGTTTGATTTCGAGCAGGTTAAAAACTTCAATGTTCAACTGCGGCATTTCTCAAATTTTTGGATTCTATGATACTTTAATTTTCTGCTTTGTTTTTAATCCACGTTTTAAAAATAATGCTTCCATACTAGACAAGTTAAATGCAAAAGTAAAGTTCTTAATTACTGTAACTATGTTTCAAAAGACACTTCTGCATTACATTTTTTACCCTTTATAAATACTAGCAAATGATAAAATACAAAACCCACCTTTCTGCCTGACTCAGCACAAGTAAGATTTATCCCAATTTATTTAATAAATTTTTTTAACACTAAACTACTGAACAATGAATCACACATTTCCTCTGAGGAATCCAGGTCTCCTTGCATAGAAAGCTTTGGGTGAGCATTAGCATTTTTCTCATAGAAATATAAAGCATGCCTAACTCTTTGTATGATACTAGAAGAAAAATCTTTTGGAATATAAAAAGACCTATAGTATATTTGTTGCAGTATCATCAGTTGTTCTTCTTCTATCACTAGTTTAATTAGATCATGATGTGTGTGGAATTTTTTAATACCATATGGTAATATTATATTTGCTATGTTGGCAGTCCTCGGGATGGGGATTCTGTTACCCTTATCACTATGGAAGGCAGAAGGAATGTGAAGACTCTAGAATAATACTATGAATAGCACAAAATACTGGTAGCATCAAAAATTAAAATTACGGTTTGTTGCTTTGGGGTTTTTTGGTCTAAATTCACCTTTTATTATGCAACCATTTTTCCTCTTTGCTTTTCTTTGTTGATGAACCTTGGCATTCAGACATAACTTTCTATCAAATTAAATTGCAAAGAAATAATTCCCTCAGAAGCTCCCTTTCAGCTTCATTACAAACTCTCCCTGAATACTGAAAGTGTTGGCAGCTGTATTTTCAAGATGTTTACAGAATTGTTCAGAAGTTTACAGCTTTTTTTCTTTTTTTTACCTTTTCTTCTTTGTGAAGATCAAAGTAACAAGTTTTTATTGTTCAGCAGTTGTTAACATACAAAACCTAATACTCCCACAGGTACAGTAGATTCTAACATCCCTGGCTTTTTGCAATTAGTAAAAAAGCCCTGGTGAGTATTTAATTTACCTGGCAGTGCACTGGCGTTTGAAGCTGCTGCTGGCAAATTCTGGAAGGGTTTTTTCCTGAGTAAATGCTTTGGGGGCTTGATCTGTGATTTTTTAAATGCCTTTGGGAGGTGAGATCAGATGCATAAGAATGTGATTGTGTTTATTTTTTACATGAATCCCGCTGCTAGAATCCTTAGGGATTTGCTGTATCAAAGATATTTATGAGAATATTGCCCTTGGCTACAGTTTGAAAGGGAGCAATGTAGGACAGGGACAGATGAAGGGTAGGCAAGCTGGTGACTCTGGTCATAGAGAATGTTGAGAGCCTCCTGGATGTGGATACCCTTTCTGATGCATAGCAATCAAGCAAAATAGGAGAGTGAGCAATATTCTACAGTCACATTTCCACTTCAGAGGTTTATTTGTGTATTACAGTTCCTGAATGTTCATAATTTCAGGAACAGCAAAGCATGGCCGGGATTAATCACACAATGTATGGATTCAGTATAGGCTGTTGTCCATTTATGGCATCATCTTATTTGGAGAGCAGGATCTTCAGGCATGTGACTGTCGTATATAACCTTTGGTGTGAAGAAAATCTTTGTTATTTGGACTTCTGTGTTCTTTCAATTTTCCTGCTTTGAAGGGAGGAGTAAGAAAAGAAAATGGCAATAACATCAGGCAGGTTTGTTATAGCAGTTCCTCAGCATGTCGAGGTTTAGGTTTCCCATGAGTAATAGATAGTATAAATGATGAAGCAAGAAAAAAGAGGGGAGAATTGCAAGATCAAATTGTATCTGAAGTTTCTTTTGCTGACGGTGTATTGTTCTAGTGTGAAGAAGGAATTATTTTCCCTCAATTCAGCCACAGGTCTTGAGCATTACAGAGAATTGTTGGACTCAATGATCTTAAAGGTCTTTATCAACTGAAATGATTTAATGAACTAGTCAAAGGACCATTTAAACAAATTAATAAATCTAACATTTATATTAATGTTGCTGACCAGAATAGTCCCATAATCTGTTAGCAATATGCATTTGCTGATTTGTAAAAATATGTATATGCATGCACATGTACACACACATACAGAGGGTTTTAATTAGTTGCTGAGATAATGTATCAGTCTCTGCCCCTTTAAATTTGCTGATTGAAAAATGAAGAATTCCTGCCCTTTAAATGTTCTGCTTTCACAGAGGTTACAGTAAATCTCTTAATCTCCCAAGCACTTATTCTCCTCTGTGTTTTTCACAGACATTTATCCACAGGACATTCATTTCCAATCTGTATTTAAATCCAGGAATAACTATGTGGGCTTTGAGCTATCTTCTTTCAAGCACTGCTAATGGGCTCTACCAGAGGAACTCTGGATGAGCTGAGGGGGGGAAAGCGATTCAAGCCATGTTTGGCTTCTATTTCAGCTTAAGCTGGGTCTATTTATTTTTGGTGAAGAGAGCATTAAAGAAAGCAATTATTTGGGGGCGAAGGAAGGGCAAGAAAGATCCACAATAAAGGATTTATTTGTTCTGGCATTATAGAGAGCGCCAGTGTATCAGATTTTCAGCCTTATAATGGAACATAGTCGAATTTATCTGCTGAATGGGGTGTGTGGATTTGAAATGTATCCTGGATTTTTGTCAAATACTCTCAGCAATTTTTTCATGTTCCTTACAGATTGTAGTCCAGAATCTTGGATGTAAATGGTCATAGCTTCACATTGTTTTGTAAATACACAGTAATTCAGAGTAGCTTTTTTTCACATTACTTGGTAGATGTTTTGCAGTCACTATGCTGATGGCCCATTTCTGTAAGAGAAATGTAGTATTAAATTAATACTATGTGGTAAAAGAAAACACAGAAACATAGTGTTCTTTGAAGTAGTTACAATGAAGCTGCCTCTTGACCTTCAGCGTTTTCTCTCCTGCACATCAAAGAATTTGTTTCAGTTTCATTCAGAGCGTACTTAGAGAGGCAAAGTGAGGGAGATAGGAAGAAATGTGCTGAGGAGACTTTTAGTTCTGTATTTCCAGCCTATGTAAAATAGCATGAATTTGAAAACTATGCTAAATTATATCCAGAAAAATGTGTGGTTACCCTTGAACATAAACACTTTTTCTTCTTCTCCTGTTATTTTCTTCCTATCCTGTTTTCCTCTCCAATATCATTCTCTTCATTATTCCTCTTCTCTGTCTCCATTCTGTGAGCCTTTCTCCAGAGTACAAATCCTTTCCCTTTCTGAGCAATGTATTTTCTGACTGTTTCTTGCTAATCCAGCTTTGCTTTGCTGTTTTGGTATTATGCTATTTTATCAAAGACACCTAAATAGCTTTTGGTCAATAACAGCAAGACACATTTTTTCTTTCCTGTTTATAATATTAGATATACTTTCAGTATTATTAGTATAAAGATTTGAAGGAATGGTCATTATTTTCTGGTAAATGTACTTAAGTTTTGAAATGTTACCTTTGAAAATGTTCTCGTTAGAGAGTGATGATGAATCATTCAGTAGAAGGTAGATTTTTGTGTATCTTTCTTAATTGTGTGGTTTTGTCTCATGTGGAGCTATAAGTGAAAATAAATAGGCTAATTAAACTGTAATGCTTATTAAACCCTTGCCAAATTTGGTTAGATCCTCTTTCCTGGTGTTGGAAAAGTCTGGCTCAAATCATCATTCATATCATGAGTAAAATTCTGGATAGTTGGAGATTAGGAAAACATTTTGGGTCAAATATTGTGAGATGCTGCTTACCCCTTTCAGCTCAGACTAAAGAGTTCAGACCAGAGAATCCATTGAAGGGAAGCGATGGACTCACCACAGTGTCTTGGCCTCTCACAAGAGTGCAGAAAGGGCATTGGAAAGTACTGCTGACTTGTACCAGTTTGAGGTTGGGCTTCTTAATTTACTGATATGCATAACCTAATGAACAGATGATAATATGGTCTAATTAAGTGTTAGCCAGCTACTTAGTCAATGATTGCCTGAACAAATTTACTAAAAACAGTCTGGTGCCAGGAAAAGGATAGCAATGAGTCTGAAGTTTGTTTTTTATTTATGCATTTGTTTTCAATTCTTAAGGGACCAAAGCTCTGTCCAACAGTTCTAAATATGTCTCTGCTTCAGTAAATTTATACATTGGGGGTTCTCTAACTCTTTTTTCCTTCCAAGTTAAGCACTAATAAGAGAATGAACAGTGTTTTTTGTAACCAGGAATGTATTGCTTAACATCACTATGCTTTTTAGATTATTTAAACATGAAGCTGACATATAGGCCTGTGCAGCAACCTGTCCTCACACTGCAGATTCCTAGCTAAAACTGAAAACAAAAATAAAAAAAAATGTTCAAGGTGGAATAAAGATAAAATCTGAAAAACAAGTGATTTAAAATTTGTGTAACTTTGAAGTGGGAGTTTTCTAAATCTGAAAATCTGATCTTTCATAAATTAGTGTTCAATGGCTTCTTTTCAAAAACACTGAGTTTTTGATCACATCAAATTCTTGTTTGCTGTAGAGTGATACATGTTGCTGATGAATATGTTTGCTTCTTAGCAATAACATTTCTTAATAGAATTGACTGTAGCAATAAATAGAAATTGTTTCTGAAAGAAACGTCTTTAAACTAGCATTTAACTTGCAAGTCATCGAGGTTTATACTGATGAATAGCCCATTTAAAAATCAGGTGGACTAGGGTCCAGATAATTCTCCATCACAACTTACTGAATTTAGTCTTAATGTCTTAGGACCCTGGATGTTACAGGCATTTATTTATTTTTTTTTTCAAAGTAAATTTAAGGAAGTGAGATAGAGTCATGCTCTTTAGGAATTGAAACCTTCACAAAACCTGATTTTTGTCTCTCTTATTGCAAAGCTTACAGAAATTTGTATTTCAGTCTGTTTCTTGATTTGATATTTAAGTTTTAATATTTAGTATTTAAGCTTAATTAATTTCCCCAACATTTAATAACTGCATTTGAATTAGGCTGGTTTTGATGGCTAATTATCATGAATTTATGGCTGCCTTGACATTTCTAATACACCAATGATTACAGTGAAATCACTTAAAAACTTTAGTACATTTTAAGTTGTTTACTTATGAACTGTTTATTCATCTGTTTTCATGGGAGAGCACTGTGGCAGTAGAGACTGCAGGTACTCAGTGTGCTGCTGTAAGAAATAGTTTATATCAGCCTCTCATCTGGAAAATTATCTGATAGTCCAGCAGGCATTTTCACCTACTTGTAATACCAATGGGGAAATTAGTAACTAAATAAAATTTCTCAGCCAGCCCAAATGCAGGTGTGGAATAGGAAACATTCATGTGTCCTGACTAGCTCAAACTCTTGCAATGAATTTCTGGCAAGCAGAACTAAAGTGAAGGATATATGATTTAGGTGTCAGTTGTCATGGCTTGCCTGTCTGACATTTACACTCCAAATCTGACAGGTAATTCACTTTACCAGCCTAAGTGTTTTCATCAAAAACTGTGGTACTTCTCTTTCCTTATACACAGCTCCCTGATGAGAATCAATTATGTATTTAATTAAGTATTTTGAAAAGCAGTAGTGTAAAACTTGGTTTTCTTCAAGGACTTTAATAAGTTTCATCTGGTAATAACTTCTGACTCTTTGGCTTGTAATATATATTAAACTTTGTCTTCTTAGCAGATCTGCTGTCATAAAATTCTGAGGAGAACTATGGCTATATTGCTATGTTTCTAGGATTGCAAATGGAATAATCAGCTATATTTCGTTCCCCAAACCTTGACACAGGAATGGTTTGAGACAATACCTGCATGTCTGCTTAAGGTAATTTTTCTGTGAATTTTAGTTTGAGGGTTTTCTTATTCTTAAAACAATGACAAAAACAACAACAAAAACCCAAACAAAAAACCCAAACCACAACCCCCCAAAGAAACAATCAACAAAACAAACACATGCATGCTTTCCAACCCCAAAGTGAACAAACCCCAAACTAAAGCTAAGAAAAATTTTTTTGCATGGTAAAAATTAAACTTTTCAATCCTCTTAGAACATCAGAATAACTTACAGCATAAATGTTATTTTATGCTCTGTACCTTGTGTTAAGGATAATAACATAAAATTACAGGTAGTTCCAAGTGGAAATTTGTAGTTACATCATTTCTTATAATGCTCAATTTATGAGATGTAAAGATACGGTTATGAACTGGAAGCTACACAAGTTTTCAATACCAGCTATATTCATAAATTATTTTACTCCTCTGAAATGTAGTTGAACTCATCTGAGGGTGAAGTGTACAAGCCACAAAATCATGGTCAAATACTCAGGCTTGTGCCAATGAGCTGTGGTTCCACTCACTTCCATCAGCCTTTCAGAGCTTTGTTCTCTGAGGATCTTCTACTGCTGCACGGAGGCTTCTGTCACTGTAGTGACTTTTTGCTGTTTGTTGTTATCCTCAGTTTTACATAACCCATTTAGCTGTAATGGATGGATGGATTTTAAAACCATCTGCAGCTGCTATTAATATTATTTTTCAGTGTGTGTATTTCCACAAGCTTTTGGTAACAGCTGTTTGAGCAGAACTCTTTTTGGTTTACTTCCTTTCTATCTAATTTTACAGTACCATTTCCTTTTTTTGCTTGTTTTAGGTAATATTTAACTATCGGAAAATGGCAGTCATAAAATTTAAAGGAAGTCCTTTGCAAATGTCCAGTGAAGTATTTGAATTTTAAAATAAAGTACTTGTACATTCCATGTCAGCAATTTTAAATCAACACAGTTGATTTTAGTGGTATTTCTGTCAAGAGCTTATCAGAAGTTTGAGTGTTACTATAAAAGCTCCCTATTTTTACTTTAATTATATGTGTGTGTGTTCTTCTGGCAAATAAAAGAAATTATTTACTGTAAAAGTTGTACTCAGCCTGTATTTATTGGGAGATTTAAAAATACTCTTGCATTTTAACAGCTTCCTCAATAGTCATATAGTGTGCTTTCTCCTTGATTACTGTTTGGTGTGTGATGTGTATATCTAAGTAATAGAAATACTTTCTAATTAATTAAAAGATTATACAAACTTAAGAGGTATATAGGTTTTAATGATTAGAGATTATCGCTCCGTTTACCCATCCATGGAGAAATATTTTGCCTGACATTTCTCTTCTGTTCTGCAGGAAATACTTTCAGTTAATGTTAAAACTTGGGCTATGCAGGAAAAATCAGTGACCACTTTAAAAAAAGTTGATTGAAAATAGTGGTGCTACTTATATTTGGAACAATAGAATATATTGGCCCCATTTTGTATTCTAAAATGACTTTGGGTAATTTTCTTTGAAGTGACTGATTTTCTACACATTTTGGGTACAATGATGTCAATTTTACCTCTTTTAACTAGAGGTGGGAGTCCCCAAGAGAAAAAATAGGTATCGTTGTAGTCTTCAGAACAATGGTATATAAGAAAAGGAGAAGTCTCTGGAGATTTAAATCTTTTCAGCAGCAACTCTTCTTCTACAAGAGTCGTTCCTCTTGTTTGACTGAAAAAGAATTCCCATGCTCTAGTAGGTGTACAGGTTACCATTCCAAGCAGGTGACAAAAATGGTTTTTTAATTTTTTTTCAGGTAATATTATTAGATAGTTTAATCAATCTATTTCCCATTAATACTGTGGTGAGGAATAATATAAAATATTCAATTAAAAACCTTCATCATTTAGTGATGATTATGCCAGTTAAATTAATTCTTGATGTTACAAGCCAAATTGATGGTAATTAAAGCACTTAGTAATAGGAAATAAATTGAAATCCATCTTTTCTTGTCTCTGTAAGGAGATTTGGCATTTCTGCCAATAGGGTTATATTGATCCTTCTTCCTTTGTGTCACACCACTTTGTCAGGCTATTGTTTACAGATTATCTGATATTCTAGTATTTTGTTTTGACAGTAAGAATTTCTGAATGGTTCACTGCTTTGTAAAGTCTTCTGTTGAAAAGGCAAGAAATGTGGGAAGACCGCTTTATGAACAGGCTTTACAGTAATGTTTTTGAGCAGGACTGTGTGTCTTGTAGACTGTGATCTAAGGTAAACATCATATTTGGAGACAATCTCTTTTTAGAGCGTATGATGCTTTAAATGGAGATTCTGTTTTGAGGCCAGAATTTCTTCTGCTACCTTCCGTGTGCTGACTGGGTAAGATCAATTATGAGTCAGTCTTTGGGATGTTGCTTTACAAATGCAAAAAACCAGGACATTTCTGTGATTGGTCAGTGAGTTCCAAAATTAGTCGTCTGGCTGTGCATTCTGGTAAGTTTAAATGGCAGCACTACAGACAGAGTATGGAAAAGAAGAGAAAGCTGATCTACAGCCAAGCTTTGTAGGTTACAGCCATGACTCTGATAGGTATTGTACTGCTTCAGCTGAGGAAACTCCCCTGGTTCCTTTATGCCATTGGTAATAAAGCTTCTGGATTTAGTACTTTTTATTTTATCCTTAATGCTAGTCAAAAGACAAAAGAATGCAAGCACTTCCTTCCAAGACATATTGTCTGTTTTCACCACAGGAGATCTTGTATCTCTCTGAAAGCCAAACAAATACTGCGGAAGAATACCTTGTTGAATACACTATCAGGTGTTGCCACTTTTCTTACCATAATATTCCTAGCTACAGCTAGTGAACACTAACACTGAAGCAAGGGTTGATTGTTTTTCTAAATATGACTTTACAACATTGCTTGTATTACATGCTAACTTGTAGTGCTTCTTCCAGCCTGACATGAATTTCTTGGGGATTTACAGATATATTATATTAAGGTACCAGCCAGATGACATTAAAATGAAATACAAGTCTAGCTTTTTTTTGACAGGTGGAGTGCTTAACAGGTCTACTTTCTAGTCCTATCATTTGAAAGGATCAAAAGAAGCTTGATAGTCTAAAACTTAGCACTATGTTGCTTTGAGGGAAAAGCTGTCTGTTTTCACATCATCTAAAGCCAAATAATCCATGAAAAAAAGGGAGAGAATAAGTCTTTCTTGCTGAAACATTATTTGAAAGGCTAATAGTAGAACAGGAGATGCATTTCTGGAGTAAAAGATAACAGCTTGAAAATGCTGTCTTGGCTAGATTTGGCTTATGTATCAAAAATGTTAAGCCCCTCCAAAGACAACCTTTGATGACCCATATGCTAATACTTCCTGGCCAGCATTACTCCTGATTGCAAAGGAATCTAATAACCTTCCCTGGCAGAGATTGCCACCTTCTCATGTCACCAGGGATCTCTAACAGCAGTGCTGAGTGGGTGGCTTTGTGGGAGTCATGCACATTTCTGCACTGTTCCACAAAGATCTGCCCCACGTTGTTTCATTCAAAGTGTGTTTTTTTGGAATATGACATTATTATTTGCCCCTCCGAATTTTGAAGATGATGAAAGAATAAATATTGCAGTTTCTAGTGCTTCATTTTGCTCACTAACAGAGACTTTTGTGTGACAGCTGCTCTAAGGGTTGCAGAAATGGATGCATAGACACATAGGAGAATTTCTTTCTTGAATCATACTTTTGTCACAGATTCCATTCACATTGTGTAGTTTTTTATTCCTGCTATATTCCTATGATCTCTTGTTAATATTCTTGTATTGTTGCTGTTTTAAGAAAAGGCTTTGCTCAAATAAAGGCTATAGTTATGTTTTTGCTAAGCTGTGGTTTCCCCATCAGTACATTTGGTAGCTACCTTCTCAAAAGTATGCATTTAAGAACTACTTTTTTGTGCATAGCTAACAGAATTGTGAATGTTAAAATTCCCAGAGGCAGCACTTAGTTTAAAAAATAAACCAACCAACCACCCCCTCCCCCCACAACCCAACGAAAAAAACCCTCAAAAACCCCAATACTAAAACCCTCTTATTTGGGGAATTTAAAGTAGTTACCTGCAACATTTCCAGAATATTTATTCATCTATCACAGTGATTCATATAAGACACACTACAGAAATGGGATCAGGCTAACGAATTGAACTCTGAGTTCGATTTTGAAAGGCAAGTGAAACTTCCCTGCTGAACTGCCATGCCTGGTTTGTTTTTCAGAACGTTTTCAATATGAGGAGCATGCGAAGGCTAGGTCATGGTTTATGAGAAGTCACTTGATACTTTCTTTCCATGGAATACTTGAAAGGTTTTGCTGGAGTATCACTTGCTCTGTACTCTGGAAGGTGTTTTCAAAGTTATTTTTTATGCCACAGAATAACATTTACCTTGAATGCTTCCAATGGGGGGTGAAAATGTTAATCTTATGAGAATATATTCTTCTGAGAAATACTGTTTTAAGTAACATCAAGGGGGCATTAGGGGAACCTATTACAAATTGTTTACAGTCTTCTGATGAGTCTACTGGCTATAATTTTTTCGTGACCTAAAATCCAAGTCCTTTTCTGTTTCTCAACCAAGTTTCACACTGAATAAGTCCAAACTGACCAGCATTTGACATAAATGTTGCTGTTCTCTTTGACTTCAAACCCAAATTTAATTAGATGCAGATGCTAGACGAATATCTTTAGTGCTCTGTTCCCACACAACAAACCCCCATGTCACTTATAAGACATTTGATGTCTTATGTGGTTTTCTGTCTGTTTGTGGGAAATGTTTTCCTTAGGAATTAATGCCTTGTGGAGAACCACATGAGCTCCAATATCTGCCACAGGTTTCAATCTGTTGTCCAGTGCTAGAAATCTGACCTTTCTGCAAGTGCCACCTCTGAGTAAATGCTGTAAATGGAAGATACTTAAATAGCAGAATTCATACCTCCTTGGGCTCTAAAACATTCTTTACTCTTTCCCTTTCATAATTTTCTAGCTGTTCCCCTATAATCTGTATTCTTTCAAGTCTAAGAAGGTTCCTCTTGCAATTCATTGGGACTTCCCTAAGTAGTTTTGAGAACCTCAGATCAAAAGAATGAACGCACGTAGGGACTGAGGTTTTATGTGTGTGGAAATTAGTGAAACCTACAGCATTTTCTGTAATTTCACATGAACATTTTATATTTTTGGTAAAGGAAAACTGCATAGTGTTTTGTCTTGCAAGCATGTATATAGCAGAGAATTGTCTTAATATTTTTTCCAATTAATTATATTTTTACTCAACTTGGTTACTCTAAGTCTACTTTTCACTTGACTAAAAAGGCTTACTTGTCTTATCTGAACTTCTGCCACCTTCCCTGAGTCTGTTTCCAAGAATGATTCATTTCCATGCAAAGGAGAAAGACATCTTTTAATTGCAATTAGTGAATTTGGTTTTGGATCCTGAATATAGAATTAAATGAAAATCTTAATTTTAACTACTTTACAACATTTTACTTATTTTATAATTAACATCTGCTGTAGATGTTTTGCATTTTAATGTAGAAAACAGAATCACTGCATAAAAAGATTACAGAAAATAGTAATGCCTGAGCATTAGTTGTAATGTCCCCACACCGAGACAGTAAAATCTTTACTAGAATTAAAGTTCTTGTTCTTAGAATAGTAGTACTTCAAAATGTTACACTTTTTAATATGAACTTTTTTGCTAGGCAATCATAGTTAACTTTCCCTATGTCTGATTAGTTTGCAAAATATATGTTAAAAGCAAACACAACATCAATGTCCATAAAAAATAAACTTTAAAGGTGAGATTTACTCGTTTTGTTTGAGTCTAAAAGTGAAGAAAATGGGTTTTTTGGTTCAGAATGTGAATATTGGCCTGCTTCTTCTGAAAAATTTTGCTGAATGTTACCATATTTACACATTATATGCATCTGTAAACACAGACGCACATACATGTAGGTATAAATCGAATACTTCTGTAAATATGTCTCTCTAACTATGCTCTGTGCCAAGGCACAAAATGGAAATTAACACATTGAATAACTGTACCTGAATTTGCATGTGCTACTCTCTGAGAGTAGCCTATGTTGTGATCAAAATATCCTATACCTTTGCAGTTGTTTGTCCCTTTACAGCCTGCTCAAATGGCTTAAATTTAGTCAGCCCAATCCCAGATGCTCTCTAACTAGTACTTATATCTATTTCTCTTAACATACTAGAAACTTTCAGTTTAAAAAAAGTCTTAAACATATTTCCAGTTATGAATATAATGAGGTGTGCTTTAAATGCACTGCATTGAAATATGACCAAAATAATTGACTTGCTATCAAAGAGTAGATCACCTATTTCCTACCTCCAGTGCTGCCCAATTGTTCATGTTTTTATAATAATGCAGATCACAGGAAAGATTTTGAATTACCAAAAACTGCTTTATCATTTGCACTTCTGTTGAGGGTTAACTACTTATCTCAAGATCAGTAATAGTTGGTTTATAAAACACTTTGTTTGATTTTCAGTGTAAAATTGCATTGGTGCTCTCCCATTGTTTTGTTAAGTGCTTTGGTACCTTTAAACTTTTTGTAACTAAATTTAGTTTTTTTATAAAAACTGATTACTTTCAAATTCTGTTATTGCATTATTGCCAGAACTGGAATTAAATATTTTAATGTTTGTAAAAGATGACCCTGTTCTGTTAATAACCTGGTAGTTTGTGACAGGTACAACATACAAAGTTTAGGGAAGGGGCCAAACCAGTGTTTGTCTGATCTTTTAAGTTTGCAAGTTTTTATGAAACTATAACTTTGTTGTGTTCTAAGCTTACTATTAAACTTTAAATTTTCTTTCAAGGTAGTAGCCCTTTACATGAATGTTTTGGCTGTGTTTGTATATTTTTAAATTATTGTTTATTTTTCTCATACACAGATCTAAAAAAATCTGCTTAAACAGATTTTTTTCTCTAGGTAAAATAGCATTTATGCAACTGGATGTGTTGATTGTCCATAATAAGTATTTGCAAGGGTAATATTTTCCTATTGGGTTTGATAGTTCTTTTATTGCTTTGAGAAGATGAATTTTAAAAAGGCAAGTTTATTTATTTATTTCTTCAAAGTAGTAGTAGCCACACAAGTTGCTGAAAAGGCTAGTGTAGCATCTTCCAGCAAGAGAACATAACCTGTTTTTTGCACTGCCTGTGAATATGAAATTGTGGAGACTGGAATAGCTGGGATTTGATTTGAAAACACTTCGCACAGATGGTAAAATAGCTAAAAAAAAGTTATGATTATTTTGAAACCGAAATACCTTAGAGGAAGGCTCGGCCATGAATCACTGCCCCAAGAACAGTTTTGAAACACTGCCTTTATCTAAAATTCTGTGAGTTCAGTAATGCCTGCGGATAGGAAGTTGAACGTTGACAGTAACGAGTGGTGCCAGTATCAGTCAGCTGCCTCTATGAGATCTGCCCTTCCTTGCTGTGGCTTTCTGACCCACCTGGTGTGTCTGGGATGTGATACTGTGCATCCCAGGTTTGGGTGGTGCCACTGCCTCCCCTGTGAGGTGTTTGGTGTCCATGCGAGGGCACTGCAGCTCGTGGCACAGATGTAGAGAAGAGCTCCATGGAGACGCTGAGAGAAGCAGCAGTGCTTTACAGACAGAGCTGAAGATAAATCTGCTAAGTCTCTTATGTTATTAAATTCCAAAACCAAAGGTAGCTACTTTCATTTCTTGAGAAATACGAACAAGTGAAAGTGTGCAGAGACCTCACTAATAAAATTAGTAATTTTATACTAATGCACACTTTGCAACAATTATTAACAGAAGATTATACAGGTTTATTATTGCCTGTTTTGTATTGCTGGACACTGAAATTATTTAGGCACATATATTTAAATAATTTATCTTATACCATGTCAAATTTGGAGTGGCACACATTTATGGAAGTGAAAGTGAAATGATATATCAAATGCTCCACATCCACCCCACCTGTTTTTTTTTCCCTTGGCTTACTGACAGAATAAAATAGCAATTTTCACTCTTCCTTATTCTTTCTGAATCAAAGCGAACGGTCTTAAAATCTAAAGCTAAAATTCAGGCACTGTAAGTTTAAATTATAGCAGCAGCTGCAGAACTTTTTTTTCTACATGGGCAAATTAAACTTAATGACGTGTCCCCAACCCCCAAGGGCCTGCCAGAGCAATGCCAGGCACAATCAGATTCCATACTGTGGGGCTTTAAAAAGTTCTGCTGGGGTGCAATTGAAGCCAATTCCCACATTTTTTTCCTGGTGATTTCCTATATTAGCTCTCCAGAGAATATGTAAAAGTGCTGAAGCTTAAAGGGCTTCCATGTTTTCAAGAACTGGTAGGATATCTAACATCAGAGTGTGATTTGCAAACCAACCCAACTGTTTCAATAACCAATTTATCACTGGGGAGCAGAAATGGATTTTTAAAATTTTAAAGATAGATGAGTGCTCTTACTATCTGAAAGAAAATTCATGCATCCATAAGGAAGGTGATGCAGATACTGAATGGGTACCGGATTTAACCTTACTGTTTTGGATAACATTTACTAATATGCTTTTATGAATCCTATTAGAGCTGTAATATTACCCGTTCCACTTTATTCTGTAGTATGAAACAGAGATCCGTGTAAAAATACTGGAAATTTCATTATTACTCCTATTAACTTATTGTAATAAAATTGTCAGATCCCTACCCTCAGACTCATAGTCCTTAGGCAGACTTAGTAAACTACCACAAAAGCCCAAAAATCACATTATTGTCTCTCTAGAGGTGAAACAATATCTGTGTTTGTTGTGCATAGTGCCACTCTTGCTCTGCTCCAGCCAGTTAATTTACTGCATGTGTTTATATTAATTTGGGCAGAGAAGGGAGTATTTAATGTAATTGCCTGAAAAATCTGAAATATTGTGTTACTGCATGTCATTGTAATGGGATATTATTTTGGTATTTCTTTTGTTATAATAGCTAATTTTTGTTAGCTGCAATAAGGAAATGTATTCTCCTAGAGCTGTTTTTCTTACCCCAACTAGGAATTCACAGCGTTTTTCCAAGTCACCCAAAATATGCCAGTCAGCGGAGTTTCCTGCATTGTTTTGAAACTGAAATTTTATAATCTCATATGGAGCTATCAAGGCAAGATAACTGCTTTTATAAGCAGCACAGTGTGTGTCTCACAGCTGGGACCAGCATCACCAGAAGGGTATGAGGCTGCTTCCAGGTTTCCTCCACACAGGTCTGTCCAGCCACCTTGTAGATTGGGACTTCTTTTTGTTCCTTGTTTCTTAGTGGTAGGTATTGATTAATGAAGGTTGGAGAGGTGAGTTTTATTTTCTGGCTTGCTTGGTTTGTTTTTCGGTTTCTTTTCTCTCCAAATAGATTCCCCTCGTACATTTGTCTTTTGATTTCTGTGGACTGTTATTACATTGGGAATATGGAGGAACAGCTGACTGTGACTGGCTTGCTGTAAGAGCTGGATTTCTGCATAACCTGTCATATAGCTCTCTTGAGGAGGGATACCCTAGAGGTGCTTTGTTAATGCTGCTGCAGGGCTTTTTAAATTATAATACAGTGTTCTCTAGAATGCTGATGAGTTTCAGTGACAACTTCAGTAAATCAGACAAGACATTTTCAGCTGTTCTTCTAAATTTGATACTTTATTCTTTGTGGGATTTGGGCATACAAAGGACTCTTTTAAAAGGAAAGAAGTGGCTGGAGTTCCACAATTCACAGCCTTAAAAAAACCAAAACCCAAGAACATTGGAAGGCTTTGTATCACAACTTAACACATTTAAGAAAGTAGATTAGTATGGTATAAGAAGCTATAAATTCCAGCATGACAGTAATTATGGGAAGGGAAGTAGGAAGAATTCTTCAGTGTGTCTTTAATACTTATCATGGATCACTTTGTTGAGTGTGCCATCCAGAGCGTTGTCTTCAGAGCAGCCTGTTGACAATGGTTCATGTGGCTTAGGAGTAATTGCCAGAAAGGAAAAAACAAAAGGTGAAGGATATTTTGTGTTTATTGCCATTTTAAACGTGAAGGGATTTAATGTCATAACTGCTTCATTCTGGTTAAAAGAAAATGGAGTGAGTGTCTGTAATGGGACATGGGGAATTTATGGCACGGTGTTGAAACCAAGATCATGACAAGCAGCACTTCACACTATGTCTGTGGAAGCAGTTATGTTTTCAGAAAGGATGTTATGCGGAAGGTCACGTCTTTGCCTCCCATCAAGATCCTTCCACAATGCAGAATGCAATTTATATTTTTAAAATTAGTATCAAATGCTGACTCTCTTTAGAGTGTGATAGCTGCTGTAAAAAATATTACTTCAGTTCCTGTTTTAGAAACAATTTTTTCCTTGGTTGCAGAGTCCCTGAATGATACTGCCCAGATATCAAAGAGTTTATGCTCATACTTGCAGCTGTTTAAACTGGAAATATTTCATATTAATATGCAATAGTTTTATCTCACATTAATGATCTTGTTTACCTATCATGGTCTACTTTGTACACCCTCATTGCAACCTACTTACAGTTACCAGATATTGGTAAAATAATTTCTGCATTCAGTATCACACCCAATTAGATAGTCTACATAATGAAATCACTAATTTCCCCTAGATAAATGTCTGTCATGGTTTAACCCCAGCCAGCAACCAAAAACCATGTAGGAGCTCTCTCTCTTCTCCACCAGTGGGGTCAGGGAGAGTATTGGAAAGTAAAAGCTGGAAAACTCATGAGCTGAGATAAGGACATTTTAATACAGAAAGCAAAAGCTATGCATGCAAGCAATGTAAAGCAAGGAATTAATTCACTGATTCCCATGGGAAAGCAAGTGTTCAGCCATCTCCAGGAGAGCAGGGTTCCATCATACATAGCAGTGGCTTGGGAAGATAAATGCCATCACTCCAAATGCCCCCCCCCACCCTTCCATCTTCTTGCCCTCATTTTATAGACTGAACATGATGGCATGTGGTCTGGGATATCCCTTTGGTCAGCTGGAATCACCTGTCCCAGGTGTGTCCCCTCATAAGTTCACTCCCACTCTCCTCCCCAGTGTGGCAGCATGAAAAACAGAAAAGACCTTGGCTCTGTGTGAGCCCTGCTCAGCAATAACAAAAATATCTTGACATTTTATTCTGCACCCATTGCAGTGGTGCTGTTGTTCTCCTGCTCCTGCTCTTCTGTGGTGTTTGATGTGCTGGGATGCTTATCTGAGATGACTGTTAGGTATTAGCTTTGGGACAACACCATTCTTTTCTTTAAAAATACCCCCGCGGAACATATTTGGGAGAATTTTTCTTAGGTGTTCCCAGGCTCCGCAATAGAGCAGATGGTCCTGCAGAGCCCTGGGATTTTGTGGCAACAGCAAGTTGAAACTGCTCAATGGGCTGGCAGAAATAAGCCATGAGACTGCCAGTGGAGTGCAGTGTGCTGTGAGTTCAGAGGTCCTGCCATCACCCAGTGGCGAGTCCAACAGCTGAAGTGATATAGAGGACAGAAGCATTGCATCTTGCTGTGAGAGGATATTTGAATTGATTTAGGTGTGTTCCCAGCAATTCAATCTTTAAAGAACACTCCAGAGAGAGAATGTAACAACCCCCAAATCTCAAACTAACCTGGATACAGGAGAGGAGTTTGTTGTTTATTGCAATTTTTTTTTTCTTGGAGGATGAAACAAAAATATTACTTGACTGTTTTCAATGTATGTAATTCCTGGTGCATTTTTTATTATACTTTGTTCTTCTGATTTGTTTGACTCTGTTTCGTGGTCTTTGGATTAATATTTGTCAAGCAGAATACATCTAGAAAGAACAGTTGTAACCAAATCTCTGATAAATGAAAATAATTTAGAGTGGAGCAAATCCCTAGGTTTTTGTCTATAGACAGAAACTGTTCCTCTCCTTTAATCTTGTGATAAGGTAATCTACTCTTAAATGGGAAGCTTAATACCCTAAAAGAAGGTGTCTCACTGTTTCCTTCTCATATTGACTTGAATGAATTATTATGAATTTATGTTCGATTCTTTTCTATTTGACTCTTATATGTAAGATTTTTGGTTTGAATCTGCTTTCATTGCTTATAATAACATGTCAGAGTGCAACTGGCTCTCCACTTAACTTTAATACCAGAAATAATGATCAGCTTAAGTCAGACATAAATTCTGCAGAGTCTAATTTCTCATTTGATTTTAGTGTTCCTTTTTAACTCAATGCAGGCCTGTCCATAACCACTAATTTCAGTTTTCTAATGGTATAAAAACTTTGGAGTCAAAGATCTCCTTTAACTCATCTCAATATGTAGCATAGCATATTTTGTTGTATCTTTGAGCTCACAGGAGAAATGAAGAATTTATGAATTATGGGCTCAATTCCTTGCGTTGGCTTCTGAGAGAAAAATTACATTTCGCTGTGGTCAATTTGCAGGGTAAATATATAAGTAGCTTGTTGATGCCAAGGGTTTCGAGCTATTTTGACAACAAAAGAAATTAAAGATGTCAGGAGGAAGGCATAGTGGGCTTCACTGGGCACCAGATACCCTTCTGCTGACTTCTATAGTTTTTGTTGCAATTTCTGCTTGCAGTTGGTAAGGTGAGGGGTGATTTATGGTGGATTTTACTTGAGGAGCAAGTGGAAGGTAGCAGTAGTAATCAGAACGGGTTGAATAGAGAACATTTCCATGTTTACAGCTCCTTGTGCAGCGTTCCTATGTGGCTGTGCAGGTGCTCATAAGACCGGGAGGCTTCAATATTCCTTCCTACATGTCTACGGTGAGGAAACCACAGAAAGATGCTGAAAGCTGCTGCTGTTCCATGCGGACATGGGGACAGCTGAGGAGGCTCCAAGCACATTTGTGTCCATTACTGGCCTCTGCTGATCTGGTTTAGATGCTACTTTTGGTGTCCCTTCCTGCATTGACTAGCTTCTATTACCCATGCTATTAATAGGATGTGACCCTCTATTTGTAAACTTAAATAATCTTTAAAAAGAAGGGTGCATCTAGGGGGGCATAAAATATTTTGGAGTTGTTAACCTCTCTGGCATTTTTGTTTCTCATTGTCCTCTTCTTACATTGCTGCATATTCTTTAAAGCATCTTTCTGCTTTTTGATGCAGAAATAAGCGAAACAGACAAGAAGGGGATGAAAAATGTTACGATCTAATGCAAAATAGTTGAGGGCTTTTAAAAAAATCTGGAAAATTTTGAAAGGAACTTAATGTTTAAGTCATTTCCCATGGGTAGCGTTTTCCGCTTGGCAAGGAGCATGAAAAATAAATGTAATTTGTAGAATTAGACGGGCAGTATAGGATAAGACACTGTACTTCAGGGCTGTTTATTCTTGTGTCTCTGTGGTTGGTATCATTTGGAGTTTAAGGGGTTAAAATTGTAGTTATATAACCAGCTATCTTATAACAGCTTAGCATGTGAACAACAGGAGCCAAAAATATGGATGATTGATTTAGTACCTTATTACATTACATTTGTTACAACTGTCCGAAAAAATAAACTCCATGCTGGCAAGAGGTGCCAGATTGACAGCTCTGGAATCTTATTTATCTATCAAAAGAGAATGTTTCTGACAGCAGGAGTTTGAAATCTCTCTTACTTCCACAAAACTCAGCCTAGCAGGACTCAGTGCAGAATATAAGAATGCAATTTTGTCCTCAAACCATTTAAACCTTGTTTCTCTGCAGAGGTTGGAAAGTATTTGCACTACATAGGGAAGGCACAGCTGCATGAAAGGTGCTGAAGCTGTGTGATAGAAGAGCACTGGATTATTACTGTGCGTGTGATTGCTGACTGTGGAGCAGAGTAAGGGACGTTCCAGAGCTGCACCTGCATCCCAGCCCATGGTGCCATCCCCAGTCCGTACAGAGAGTGGATTGTTCACTTGCAAAGGGATTTGCCATGCAATACCTTCAGGCTTTGGGGAGGGTGAGGGAGAGCAGTAGGGGAACAATAAAGGTGAGGGTTCTGCTATTATTTTCCTGTGTATGTTGATGCTCTCGTGCTCTTAGTAGTGTAGAGAAGAGGGCAAAATCCTTCTGTGTGTAGCTCACTGCAACCAAGCTGGCTTTGCCTTGATCTTAAGAATAAGCATTTGTGTTCTTATGCATAAGACAGTGTATGTAATCCCTTTCTTAAGCTTGTCTATTTCTAATGTCATAGTTTCTTCAATGGCAGAAAAATGTTACAGTTTTGACCTAGAATCTTTGGCTTGTTTTTATGTCTTGTAACCGTTTACATCAGGACTACTTTTTCAGCTCGGACTCTTCTCATTCAGTCTTGTGCACACCTTTTTCATGGTACTTGCATCCTCAACAACACAACAGTGTGGTACACTGTAAATATGAATTGCAGCAGTCCAGTCTTCAATGTATGTGGCTCCTGATTGATCAGCATTCTTGTAGAATGAAAATTGTTTCTAAAAAGTGCTGAGAGTTTGTCTTGGCTTGAGACATCTGTGGAGCACCCAGGAGTTGTGCTTTGAGTAGTCTGTGCCTCTGCTTAGCCTGCCTGCTGTACTTTTGGAGTTGACTACTGGCTTTGAGTTTTGTATCCCATCCAAGCAGAATAATGCAGAAAAGTGAAGGAAGGAAATAACATTTCCATCAATGATTTTATCTGAGCAGCTAAAGTTTGAAAAAAGTTCAAAGAAGAGTCTTTAAGATTAAATTTTCAAACGTGAATGACTGAGATGTGCAGATAACGTGGACTTCAGATAAAGCTCAGATGGACTGAAATGTATTTAGTTCTGTGGTAGTACTAGAGGAAATTGATGGAAAATATTTAGATTAAATAAGGATTAGATAAAACTGCAAAATAATGTATGAATCATAAATTGGCAGAATGGAATAGATGACTGCTGCTGATAAGTTATTATTTATTGGATCTACATATCAAAAATGTGTAGAGAGTTTTCTAAAATTTAATTTTGCTTTTTTTCCAACAGGATTTTAAGTGACTGCTCATTTCTACTGGAATAGAGTCTTATCAAGTATATCCCAGAATCCTTGACATTTCAACCTGAGCTTTACTAGCACTGCAATAGTGCCTGTCATAAAAACTTAGTTGTCTGTAATAAAAATTTAGTGTTCGAGGTACTGGAGAATAACCAGCAGATTTAAATCAGAAATTTGTTTTGTAATCTGGCTCCAATCAAGAAAAAATAATCCTTTTGTTTTGTTTTGTTTTTTAAATGCTGGCTTTTCCATAAAGACCGTCTGTCTCTCCCAGAGCTATAGCAACTTCAAAGGGTTTGTCATCATTAGCAAAGCTTGGATAGAAACAGCCAACAGGATGTGGAATGTTTGTACAGCCTCTCTAATTCCACAAGGGACTAAACACATTTGCTGTTTTATATTGAAATACAAGAGATGATGATATAAGATGAAAAGAAAGGATAACACAAAATCTATTCTTCACGTTTTGCACTGAATATGTCAAAGCATTGCTAGTCATAATTGAATGTAAGTGCAAGAGTGAATACAAGATTATTGGTTAAATTCAAAGTTGAATGGAAGCCAATTAGACTGAGCTTTTTTCAACTTTTATTTGTAGTTTTTTAGCATTCTTTGCATTAAACTGCAGCAGGCTGTATTGTCATAATGTAATACAGAAATTGTTAAAGATGAGTATTTCTTGTAATATAGTAGAATCATATACACATAAATTTCAGGTTGAAATTGCTTTTGTTCAGTGTCTTCCTGAGGAAGAATTTTTGAACAATTCTAGGAACAAAATAACAGGGAAAAATGACTGTTGAGACTTTAATTGCTTGGTGGTAAGAGTGTCTGTGAGGAGAAAAGTAAATTTGTTCAGAGAAAATTCCCTTGTTGAGAAGTAGCAATCTGAAGAGGCTCAATGAATAGTTCTTTCATCATATTCCACTGTTTATTTGGGACAATTATCCCTCAGTGTTAAAATGGTGCAATTCTCAGTACAGCACTAGCTTTTGTATTTTCGCTTTGCTATATATAAGCATAATGGCAATGGACAATGCCTTCAACTACCACTGTAATCTTTAGAGTTATTTTGGAGTGGTACTTGTTTGCATGGTCACTTTTTTTACCTTTGTGCCAAGGGATTATCTGCTAGAGTGAGTCTATTTAAAGAGGAACTCACTGCTCCAGGTAAAGAGAAATAAAACTGTGGACATCTCTAGATACTCGATCTGTTAACATCTGAGAAAGCTGTTAGCCTGGAGAAGCCAGACTTTACTCTTTTGCTTGGAGGAGAAAATCCATCTCCACATGAACCTGGAACAGTAATAAACAAAATAGATTTCAGAAAATTCATTTTTCTCTCTCTCTGAAAGAGTGGAAGAAAATTTAGTTTGTATAGGATGAGGTCAAGAGTAAGATTGTACACTATGTGGAAAAAAAACCCCATTGTAACCTTAGAAGTTACTTAAATAGGTTTTTGAAAGGAGGAATACCACAAGAGTTTGTATATTTTTTTACTGTATTCTGCTAAATCTCATTATGTCTGGCTGATTTTCCAAATTTATGAAGATGGGGAAAAAAAGGAATCACTTTTTCAAATCGAAAAAAGGAAAGTGATTGCCTTTTTTAAACACCTTTTCTTCCAGGCATTTTCAAGGGGATGCCTTGACTGCAAAAAATCTGTTGTTTTACCAAGTGAATTGAGGGCTATTTACCAAGTTTGAGGGCTAAGTAATTTTGATTCAGGACAGTGTTTTAAGATATTGTTCAGCTATACTTTAATTTATTTTTTTTTTGGTGACTTCTCCCTAAATAATGATTTTGCTCCTTTTTGAGTATGTTCTAATTTTTTTGTGTATGTGAAATGAGAGATATCTGGTTCAATATATTAACTTTTTGGTTGGGATTGTCAGATGTAGTGCATCTGAGCTCTTTCCAGTCCATAAATACCCAGTGCAACATGTGAGTGAGGTAGGAAAGGGGTATTTCCTCTTTTTTACAGGTAAGGGAATGAGGCATAAAGAAATTGAGAACTCACTTTTAAAAAAACCTCCCAGTCTGACCATTCTCTGGCCTCTCTGGCAGTCACACTGCCAATTCAGAGACTTTCCCTGATGGGACTGAGGCGCCTTCTCTGTAGGTGGCTCCAGTGACCCAACAGGACCTGCTTGACTCCCTGCATACCCCACACACACACAGTCAGACCAGATTTCCCTATCCAATCCACCCCAGCTTTCCCAGAGCAAAGCCTTAGACAACTCTTTCCATAAAGCCATTTTTTCGTGGCACAGCCACACAGGAACAGCCTGAGCTGGTGCCTCCAAGGAGGACCAAAGAAAACTTATGTATTTTATACCCTCACGGTTTCTTTGTGCTCTTGCTCCTCTCTGTGACTGTTCACCTTGCTGGCATCACTGATCTTCATCTCCTTCATTTTCCAAAAGGTCAGCAGTTTCTGGCTCCTGCTGTGTCTCTCAGTGTCCATTCACCTGGCTGGCATCATGCATCTTCATTCCCTTTGTTATTCCAAAAGGTTGGCAGTTCATGGCCTCTTGTGCATTTCAATCTGAATCTCAACCTGCAGCGTGCCAGCCCAGCTACCTGCACCAGATGCGTCCTCAACATAGCTCCTCAAAGGGATCCCACTATCCGGGTCCCATCAATTTCACAGGGAGATAGGCACTTAAATATCCTTTTGAAAATGGTCATCTGGCTTACTGTGAGGTACTCACAAGAGATCTGTGGTAAACTATGATTTACAAACCTCAGTCTCCTAAATCTTGACGTATTCCCCTGATGACTGCCTTGCCTTTCTTCTAGGGACGTTTTAATGTTTTTTACTTTTGTCTCATCTTTCTTAGAGACAAAGACAAAAGAAAGGCTTTAGTGGTATCTCTAGCACAAGTAGCTGGGAGGTAGGAGGAGATATGGGGGAAGCAGGGAGAAAGAAATTCTTTCATATTGCCCTTTTAAGGTTATTTTAATTCTGATGCACTAATCAAACTGGTAGTCTTCTGCAGTAGTGTATACCTGAAAACTTCCGTCTGTGTCAGAGTTCATTTGGCTTAAGTGTCAGGGCAATGCTTTGCCAGTGGTTAGTATACTTAGTATTTCTGTGACCATGAAGCAACCTTCTATAAATATGTTACAGCAGTTGTACATGGCTGTCTGAAGAAGTCTGTCTATGAAGATTTATTTGCAAATGTCCTTTTACCCTTTTCTTAACAAGCAGCTTTCAAAGGCTGTTTATATTTTTGGCAGAGCTGTGAGCTTTCTCTTGGGGCTTCTCACATTTCAGAGAACAGGTGACTTGCATACTTTTTCTTTATAAATTATGAGTAAATTTCATTGTGAGTCCAATATAGAACAATCATAGTTGACCATGCTATTAAACATGCTTTGAATTTCTGGTTGTTGTTTATGAGTTTTTTTGTTTGGGTTGAGGGTTTGTGTTTTGGGTTTTTTTTGGTGGTTTTTTTGTTTGGTTGGTTGGGTTTTTGTTTGTTTTGTTTTGTTTTGTTGGTTGGGGTTTTTTTCTACTTGGAGACCTGAAGGGTAATTTTAGCATGTTCAAAATGGTGTTTTCAAACACAGCTTCTCTCTTCATGTCTTTTGTTGTACTTCACATGTATTCTCTGAAGGGGATAATTCTCCTTTTTTTTGCCTAAAATAATGTTCAGTAATTATTTCCAGTTCCTAAAGGAGAACACACAATGTTTGCTAACAAATGATATATGCAGGGACATACAAAACATCACAAAGCATCTTATCAGTCCAAGAAAATGAACTGCTGATTTCTCAACTGCTTAACTGCTGTAGAACTGTTGATTTTTTGGATAGTTTTTGGTTTGCATTAAGTTATTAATTATTTGGATAGAACTTTTGGGAAGCAATGTTTACAATCTGCATTGTTTTGTGGCTCAGTGATGGAAAGAATCTACCTTGTGGTGCCCAGGGCTTAATTCCCTGCTGGAATCATCTGCTTGACTTTGTTGAAATGGTGCCAGTGGATAATTTGGCCCCCTGGCATTCCAGGAAAAAGAAAAATGGCTGCTGAAACCTGCTGATATCATTGGACTTTAACCAAATATCTCCTAATGTGGGAGTGGTGAAAAATAGTATTTTTTAAAGGAGTGATGCATCTAACTCCAAGGTCAAACTGTGTCTTTTTATATTTGTGTACCAGTCAAAACTTATTTCATAGAAGGATTAAGGCACTGTGTCATTTCTATAACAGTAAGTATTAGAAATCAGAAAGCTGAAAAACACAATTAAATGGCAATAAAAGAACAGGTGGTAACACTAGGGCAGACATGAAAAAAAGCACTTTGTACAGTCACCTGAGAGTTCAGATGCTCGCTGCAGGCTCCTCCAGCTCCAGAGCTTTTGCACTTCTCTTTCACTGTCCAGACATATCTCTTTTTTCTTCCTTGCTCAGTCTCTGACCTCTCTCAAAAGTTATTGGCTCCTGTCCATATTGTGATTAACTGCATGACTTCTGATTGCACACAAGTCACATTCTACCCAGGAAATATGGCAATGTCTGTGGGGAAAATGGTATCTCTGAGCAGGGCATGTGTGTCCAGGAGAAAGGCCTCTACAGTCCGTTCTTTCCGGTTTTCGGGATCCTCAGTTCTGGCATGATGGGATTCTTCGTTTCCCTTACCCTTTACTGTGATAGTAGCAACAGAAACCAAAATAGGCAGGGACTAGTCCAGCAGGCCAGGCAGTTTTTTCTCTGGATGGCAGTGATCCCTCTCAGCAGATTCCTCTGCCTGAGAGGTTTCAGTCAGCTCTCAAGCCTGTTTTATAGCTCTTCTCCCTTTCTACAGTTTCAGAGGATAAGAGGCTGTGAGAACACAAACTGCATCTGAAAGTGTCAGAAGGGCACAGCGTGCTCAGGCTGTGTAACAGCACTTCGAAATTTCATATTAAAGCAGGAACACACATTGGTTCTGTGTATGCTAACTCTAACCACGGTATGGTTGTGAGAGATCAGTATCACAGACATCCCCAGACCATCAGTTCGTACAGAATTGCTTTTGTTTCTTTTTCAGACTTCCTTATAATGTGAAGATAACAGCTGATATCCTGCTATTTATACCATAGCTGAGATACCGGTGCCTAGTGGAAAACAATCAGCATGCTGACAGCACTTAGATTTTAAGATGACTGTAATGGAAGTTCCCAGTGTCTTCAGAAACTTGGAAGGGAAAACCCAGAATTATTTCTATGAAGAAAACCTTTCATTTGTAGACTATCAAAATGCTCAAAATAACATCAACATTTTCAGTATTCAAGTTTAGACTATGTATAGCAAAACTACTGTTAGTAATAGATAAAACGTCCCTAAGCAGTCACTGACAGTGTACATCGAAGAGTTTGGGCATTTAATAATTACATCTCTTGATAGCACACAAACACATATCATAGAAGGAAATGGTTCTCAAGGTCTTCATGCACAGAAGCATGAATAAGTTGTGTTTTTAAAAGTGAGTAAATAGTGTATGTCCTGAAAAGAAAAACTGTGGTGATGGTAAAAGTAATTTTCAAATATCTCTGAGCACAGTCTGCTCACAAATAAATAAATACATCAAACTAGTTAATAGGTGACAAATCCTGGTGCTAGAAGGCACATCCAGGTATCACCAAATTCTGCTTCAAACTTTGTTTTTACATGTGTGTTTTGGAGACTTGCTCATAAACAGCTGCATAAACAGGTTTAGAGCAAATCAGTAAGGCTAATGCTATGTTCTCTCCCCCCAGGCTCATATGTGCCTGGTTCCTTCTGTGCATTAAGCTTGGAATATGCTGTCCAAGCCCATGTGCAAATGCTTTGCCTTTGACTCACAGAGATTGAATCCAATACTTGATTGGTGAGCAAGAGCAAAATGTCTTTTCCTGACATCATAAGCAATTCTTGTGTTTCTTGCATCCATGTACAGTCAAAGAACAATGGGGTATCTCATATTATCTTGAACCTTTAGCATCTCATTTTTTATTCCTGCTGTTTGTCGCATATTTACCTATCTTTTAGGTCAGTCATTTAGACTGTCAGTTCCTTGAAGTGTGCACCACTATATTTTGTTGTATGTGTATATATTTTTCATTCAAAGGCACCTTGATCCAGCTGGATCCGTAGTCTAAGTAGCTATTATGCAAATTTTAGCCTTTAATATCATTGAATAATTGCTTTTCAGTAACATTGATTGGCAACAGTTATCTGTGGTATAGTAGGTTTGTATCCCATGAAAAGAATGAAAGTAATATTTGAGACAAATCTTTGAAAGCACCCTTTTGATTTCTGGAATATACACAAGCAGCAAATCCACCATATTGCTGAAATGCAGTGAAAGCCTTACACAGATTCTTTGAATAATTTGCAGTCCTTGCCCTGCTGTTTGCTTTGCCAGGGCACGCACTCTGAAGTGCTCCTAAATTTGTGTGATTAATATTGTACGCTTTATTTTCACCTGCAGTGTACTTTCAACTTAAATGGAAGTAAAATTTTGTTAACGTTTTGGCAGATTCCAAAATCTAGAGGAAGGATTTGAATGTAACTGGGGCTTAAATATCTCCTGATTTAGTCCATGCACATCAAATCCTATAAAAGTATGTTTTCCCTATGTACTTGCCTGGGTCATCTTGCCCTGGCCTGTGCTGAGCTCTGTTTCACTGCTGCATAGCTTTACAGCTCAATTTTTATTTCAAAGCTTATGTGCTATATGACTGAGCTGTTGAAAAGAACAGAAGTGCTCTGAAACTGTTCAGGAGGTGAGTCCAGACTGTGCCACTTTCTGGTGACGGCTTAATTCAGCACAGTGTTTAACACAGCCCCCAAGAGCTCCCCTGAGCCTCAAATCAGCATCAAACCGAAAAGCAGCATGGTCAGGGCAGCATACTATGTTTCCCACAGCTTCAGAACACTTATTTTCTTTTCAACTTTTCCTCCAAGCAATTGAGTCTCTAAATTGGCACCATGCTAGGTGACATGCTTAGGAGGGTACATCACTTATAGCATTAAATTACTGATTTCTCTTAAAAGATATACAAAATAAAAAGGGACTAGACACAAATACAAAATCTGTCGGATGTTAATGGAGCCAACAGATGAGAAATGTGGAAATAACTTCTTGTACAGTCATTATTAGTTTTGACTCTCACCACCATTCTTTGGAAGCAGTTAGAGCTTGTGGTTTCTTGAGAAGTTTTTTATATATGGGATAGAAATGGTCTGGTTGAAAGTCCTTTAGTGCATTGCCCCTGAACAGTGTAATGAGATTCAGTTTCAGCCTTTCAGCCCCTCTCATGGCTGTGGTTTATCATAGAGGTGTTAGTCCAGCAGCAGAGGGTGGACAAAATGTCTTCTGTCAGAATTGTTACATGCGGAGACTGTCCTAGTCCAGAGCCCATGGATTCAATTTGATTTTCATTATCCAGTAGTTTAGGATGTGATACTTTCTTATTCCACAGCATGAAACCCATATGTTTACCTCAAGGTCTCATTTCCCAGTTCTCTTTGCCCTTCTTGTCTTCCCATGGGAAATAAATGGAGGATTGGTTTCAGCTTCACTTCAGTTATAACAAGGATAATCTGGCACTGAAAGCTGAAATGAAGTCTTCTTCTATGAGAATCTTGCCGTTAAAATGTTGGAAGAGGAATTATAACCCACTGGAGATGGGTTAAATTTGCTTGAGATAGCATTCTTTGAAAAGCAAATTCATCTGAAAGACAGAGTACAAGAAAATTTTGTTTAAATAACTTAGAAAAAATGGTGACTTAGCAATGATTAAAAGAATGTTTCTGAAACAATTTTTTCCCCATGAATTTTAGTAGGCTTTGGAAAAGTACCCATATTGATCAGGGCCACAGAAATTCTTGCTTCTCCTACACATTTGTATCTTGTACATCTGAATCTTAACTCCTACAAAACCAGATCTAATATATATTTGTATGTGGTTGTTGTGTACTTCTGTATTATTTTTGTCATTTTGTTCATACTTGCTCGTATCTTAGTGAGAGTTAGACAGCTAGAGGCCTATCTGTTTAGCCTCCCGCTGTGTTCCTCTATTGTATGTATTCATTATTCAGTTCAGTAAAATCTTTCCCAGTTATATTTTTCTATTTACCAATGTGACTATTTCCACTAGTCACAACACTGTATGTACAACAGTTTTGGTTCATGTCCCTTGAGTTTAAGTATTGACGTAACATTCACAGGGTAGTAGCAAAATACAAGTAGCAGTTTCATGGGGAAGCTCCTCCAAAAGGACTAAAATAACTCCATCTTACCTTTTCAAGCTGAAAATCTATTACTTTTATGCTAATGTATGTGTATCTGAATTGTTACATTCAAACTAAACCTATCAAAATGAATAATCTAAATTATGTTTTAGTATCCTTTCCTTGATTTAATTGGTGGGGTTTTTTTTCAGTTTTGTTGTTCATGGTTTGGACAATCGGTTGTACAAAGGGTTTTGTAATAATATGGGTAGATAGGATTCTGCAACATTTTCCTAATATTCCTCTTTTTTAAAGTTACTTATTTGTGTGCTGCCACAGTAAAGGTACTCTACTTGTATTTTGAGATACAACAGAAGATGCTCTGCATGAGGACAGCTGCTTTTACTTTTGTGAACTCAATTGCAAGCATTTCACACTGTTTTTTCCTGCTGTGTCCATTGCTGGCAATGAATTCAGTGCTGAGATAATCCAACTTCAATTGCCAAAGCACTTAATTTTATCTTGTATCCTAATTTTAGTGTGTTTATTGCAGCCATGCCAAGAAATGGCAGCACTTGGGTTTGTCAAAATAATAAAAAGAGTCCATAAATATTTTTATTTGGCACATTGAAGTAGAACTTTAAAAGGGAAGTAGAATTGGCCTGAGCAGAAAAGATTCTTTATTCAAGTTATTTTTTTAATAATTCTGTGCAGATATATAGAAGTTGCTACTGTACATGGGACTGAAGTGTTGTTTGAATGGAAACAAATGTGTAGGAAAACAGAGTGCAAAGATCCTTTCATCCTCCGACACTTTGCAGCTCAGGGACTGTCAGAGCCAGAGTTGTTTTCTGGGTGTGTAGCACCTTTCAGAGGACTTTTTTTTCTTGTTCCCTGTTGGTCTTTTCAGTCCCTCTTTGAACCTATGAAATCCCAAAGCATCCACAACATTTCTAGGCCAAGAATTTCAACAGCTTGACTGCGCGTTGTATGAGGAAGCATTTTCTTTCAATCTTGCTGCTTGTTTCCTTTAAAAGGTCTTCATACTTGCGTTGGAAGATGCAGTTAAACTTCTAGCGCAGTTGTTTTAGCAAGGACAAGCTTCCCTCAGAACATTTCTTAAGCTGTACCTTGGATAACTGGGATGGGAAGAGAGACAAATACCTAATCCTTTATAAAGGAATGCAATATCTCTATGAATTAGGGTTTTATTAAGTAGAAGCAGAGAGAGGCTGTGTCACAGCTTTTAAGATGTCTAGAGACACAGATAATAACAGTGCAATGCAACTTCTGAAATCACACAATTGTCTAATCCCATCATTATGGTTATCGTTTTGGTTTTCTAAATACTGATGTCTTATTTGGCCATAAACTATCTTGCCAAAAGTTAACAGGCATTCTGTACTGCAGCAGAAAGTGAGCACCCAGCTCTAAGATGTCAGAGTAGCATCTGCAATAGTGGATCATCCTCTGTCTTGGGTATAAAGATAGGCTTTTTGACATCTGTAAGTTCCATTTCCATTCAGAAACAGAGTCCTGCGTTTGTAGGCCTCAAGCCATTGCTTTTTTAGGGTACCTCCAGCATAACTGAAGCAACACCTGTTTCCTGAAATAGATAAGAGGCACTCAGAGATAATACCCTTTTTCGAACAGAAGAAAATGCTGTTATTCTTTTCATAAGAAACTTGTTCTATGTGTAGCTCATCTCATCCACTGGTTTTATAGGAATATCTGATTTTTAAAAATACTTTTAAAATGTCCAGATATCTGGCCAGTTTCTGAGGTAATCTGATCATTAAACATGATATGCTTGGAGACCTTTTTTCTAAGTTCATAAGGACTTAGATTCCTAAATTACTTATGTGGCATAAATGATATAATCTTTACTTCAGCTATTGTAATTCAAAATCATATTTCAGTAGAAGTAAGAGAAACTGCTGTAGTTAACACTGTAAGATAGTTTTAGTTGTTTTACAGCTGTACTTGTTTGTTCCCATTTCAGTATGTACAGCTCTGAGTTTTGTTTCTGAAGAAATATAAATAGTTTTAAAAAATTCTTGCACACCCATACAAGTCCTAGCAGAAGCTGTGTATTTTTGACATATGAAGTTATGAGGTCAACATGGAACATATTGAGGACATTGTGTTCGAGTGGCCTTGCCTGAATATTAACTGTTGTATAAATATTTGGAAAATAGTGTTATACTAAGGAAGTTGCACATGTAGGAGTCACAAAATAAAGTTGTTTGCAATTATGTAGATAAATGGCTTCTCAATGAAGAATGCATCCAGCCTTAACTTGCTCATATACGCAAGGACACTCATGAAATAGAAAGGAGGAGGTACATTAAGTATTCACAAGGAAGGAATAATTAAGAAATTATTAAGTACGATGGTGTGTTATATAACAGGCCTAAATTTATTATATTTTTAATTTTGGTACCTTATTAAAATGTTGAATTATATCTTTCAGTTCGGTTTTAGCTGCAAGTGGATTGATTTGGCCTATCCTCTCCAAGAGGACAGAAACTAAGAAAGAGATTTCATGGCCTACTATGAAGTGCTTAGAAGGCACACAATTTTCCTAAGCATTACAAGCCAGAGAAGGACAGTGAAATTGAACCAAATGTTAAGAAAGGAGCTTTCGTCTTCTGCTCTAGTCAACTTCCTGCAGAAGCTGTCAAATGACAAAATGAGGGTTATACTGGATTAAAGAGCAGTTCCAAAAGGGAAGGCCGGAAGAAAGTGTAATGACAGACTTAAAGAAGGAATAGTATTTGGGCCTGTTACAATTAATAGCTAGAGTAGGGTAATCTAAAAGTTTTATTAATAAAAACATAGAGTTTTCTATAGATCTACCATTATTTTAGCAGTATCATTTTTAAATGGTACGGAAGTAGCAGAAGTTTGTTCTATGCTTCTGTGCCACTGCTGTACACAGATGCTTAAAGAGAAACTGCAAATACATTTCTGTTTCAGTCTGTCGTGAAAGGACAGTCCAGTTTCCTGGAAGCCAAGGTCTCAAAGTAAAGGAATTTGATTATTTATCTCCCAAAGGCTGACACTGTAGTTTTGAGGATTGGTGAAGAGCATGAATTTTCTAAGATTATAAAAAGCATCTCTGAGAGATTAGAGGAGGAATAACGTAACCAGCCCTGCAGCTACAGATCACAGCAATTTAAATTTGTAGAACAAGCACTTCTTCGTGCAAACACGCATACTTGAAGTAGAAATGAAAAGGTTAATGAAAAATTTAAGAGAAGGGAATAATTAGAAAATAATCTGAATTAATTCCTAGTACATATTTTTGTGAAGAGAACAGTCAGTTTCTAATAAATGCTAAACTAATGAGAGAGACACTATTTAACCGGATTTGATTTTTTAAAATTTTCTTTGTGTGTGGGTAGCAATTAGGTATTTGATCATGTCCTTGATCTTGGGCTGTCTAAAGCCATAAAAATTGAAAGATATTTTCCTCTGACAATTATACTGTGAGTGCTTTTCTTCTCTCCCTCCAAGGCATTTCAGCCTCGGTGGCTGGTCTTTCAAACTCAGTTTCTGTAATTTTTCAGAGTGTGCTGCTGAAAGAAAATGTCAACCACATTCTCTGTTGAGGTCCATGACTGTCATATAATATTAGTTTTTCAACAGTACATAAGGGCACTACAGTCGAATTTAAAAGATAATCATTTTGATATAACATCCTTCTGTCATAGCCAAGAAACCTTAAC
This sequence comes from Acanthiza pusilla, assembly GCA_036630365.1. Taxonomy (NCBI): domain Eukaryota; kingdom Metazoa; phylum Chordata; class Aves; order Passeriformes; family Acanthizidae; genus Acanthiza; species Acanthiza pusilla. Next base: position 16,478,095 of record JAXCHO010000073.1, read on the forward strand.
ATATAGAAGGTCTTTTCTCTTTCTGTGGGAAAAAGAAAGACTTGAGCTTTCTTGGGTGAACCACCACATTAATGCAGTATTGCCATGGGGCACAATATTGTCTTTTAAAAGCAAGTTTTGCTTTTTCTAGAATCATTTAAGTTGGAAAAGACCTTTGAGATAATTGAGTCTGATCAGACATCTAATACTGTGAAGTTCACCACTAAACTGTGTTCCTGAGTGCCACATTCTATTAGGTTTGCGTGACAAGGCTTTGGTAGCGGGGGCTACATGGGTGGTTTCCATGAGGATTTGCTAGAAGCTTCCCCATATCTGAGAGAACCATTTGTTATATTTTCTCTCCCCTGTCCAGCTCAGTAGGGAAATGATAGAGAAGCTTTGGTGAGCATGTGGCATCCGGACAAGGTTAACCTACCGTGTGCATCTACTTAATTTTGAAATTCACGTTTATAGTACATTCCATACCAGTTTTTAGAAAATATTTACAAAGTTAAGCTTCAAACTTCACTCAGCTATCTAAAAAGTTTCCTGTCAAGAATAATGACCAAGTTGCATTGGAATATTTAATTTAATTTAATTTCAATTTAGCTGCTTATGTGAAAAATTTTAAAAAACTTGTCTGTAGTTCAAAAGAGAATCTTAAAAATATTTTGAAACTTTGTGGGTTTTTAAAATCTTACTTTAATATTTTCCTGGATCAGAGAACAATTCTGTAGCCTGGTGGGGAAGTCACTGACTCCCATCTTTCAGTCACTGTATGTTAAAACCATTTTAACAAGCTCATTCTAGTGGTCTGTGCTGAAAAGAGTGCCTCCCTCACAATGTGCTGTGTGTAGTTCAGTGGTTATAGAACTCTTCTGTTAGTCTTGACAACCCAACATCAGGATTTCTCTGAACTAATGTTTCTTATATCCCCAAGTACTGCCCTAAGTTTTTTGGAGATATGTCTGAGCACCAGATACCAGGTATGGGCATTATTTCTGTTGGTCTATTTTGTAGTTATTGCCAGCTAAGCCTATGAAGCCATTACCAGAACATGGGAATGTCATGTTTCTGATAAAGTGAAAGAAATCCTTTATACTTCAGATATTTTTTTTTGCCTTTGTACCCAACTGAACTATTTAACAAATATTATTTGGATGTAGATTGTTCATTAAAGGAAATTGTGTGCCACAACTTTTCTAAAAAACAATTTCTTTCTAGCTGACACATGTTGAGTTCTCAGAAACTTAAATGCCCCAAATCATGAATAGGTCTTGAAAATTGTTTCTTTCATGCTTAGTATATCTTGGAATTCTTCACGGTGGTGGTATGTGTATTAACAGTTTTTTATCTGTGCAGAAATTTGACACACTACTTTGAGGTTAAATGCTTCAGCTCAACCCTTAGTTCATTCCTTGAATAAATAATGAATGAGAAGTTTCAGAAGGTTTTCTGAAGTTCTATTCACCAAATTTTTTTTTTTCCTTTTCAAAGATTCAGCGAGTTTCCAGAGAGGACTACAGGATGTAACACAGTGTTGGCTCTTCAGGGAAAATATTTCTCCAGTGAAACCTGTAACATACTGTTTCCCCTTTCAAATTCCCTAGTAAACATCTAATTGTACCTAAATCATTATTAACCTTTTCTGTGGAAGGCACTGTAAAGGCTCAGGCAATTTGTGGCATCCACTGAGCAGCTCTTCAGCCTATCAAAACTAGTTTTGGAGGATAGGTTACTTTGCCTGTGTAATACAACCCTCTACATGCTTGTGTATTCAATCAAATCAACATGAATCTTAGTTGTACAGAGATGTTTTTGATGGCAAGCATGTTAATTATCTATCATTTCACTGTCTTTGCTAGTAAGTCTTCTGGGTGTGGGATACATGCAATTCAGAGAGAATGAATTGGAGGTGCTTAAGCCCTGTGCTTTTTCTCATTTTCCTATGCATAGCACAAGTCTGCAATGTTACAGAATTATAGAATTAAATATACATAATTAAAGAATCATTTAGGTTAGAAACACCTCTAAGATCCTTGAGTTCATCTGTTAGCCCACCACTAAGCCATGTCCCTAAGTACCACATCTACTCGTCTTTTAAAATGCCTTCAGGGACAGGGACTCCATCACTTCCTTGGGCAGCCTGCTCCAATGCTTGGCAACACCTTCCGTGAAGAAAGTTTTCCTAATATCCAATCTAAACCTCCCCTGGTGCAACCTGAGGCCATTTCCTATTGTTCTATTGCTTGTTGGTTGGGAGGAGAGACTGACTCCCACCTTGCCTCCTTTCCGGAAGTTGTAGAGAGCAATCAGGTCCTCCTCAGCCTTCTTTTCTCCAGGCTAAACAGCCCCAGCTCTCTCGGCCATTCCTCATATGATTTGTGCTCTAGAGCCTTCTCCAGTGTAATTGCCCTTCTTTGGGGCGTACTCCAGTACCTCAAAGTCTTTCTTGTAGTGAGGGGTCCAAAACTGAACACAGGATTTGAGTTCAGTAGCGCTGAGTACAGGGGAATGATTACTGCCCTGGTCCTGCTGGCCACAGTATGTCTGATGAAAGCTGGGATGCCACTGGCTTCTTGGCCACCTGGGCACACCCCTGGCTCATGTTCAGCCAACTGTTGGCCAACAACCCCAGAACGAGAGAGAATCTATAAAGTCTTTTGAAAAACTGAAATTCATATTTATGGTAGAGTCTCATTTTTAATTTAAAACCAATTTCTAAACTTATAATGCTTGTTTGAGCGTTATATATGCTTACTAGGAGAAGGAAAAGGCAGTTTGCTCTTGTGAAGTCTTAGAAGAAAATATTAAAACTTACTTCGGTAGTGTTAAAAATTCTAAAACCACGACTAAGGACACAGAGAATGGTATTAGCTGTGCCATGTCATTGCTTAGGTGAGCTAAAATAAACTGTCATATTACGTGACCTCTAAGTGGTATTAGGAATTTTATTATCTTCTTGCTACCTGCTTGAGTTTTAGACCTTTATTAAAGATTGTTTACAGATGTTATTGAATACCACTGGGTTTATTTGTAAAGCACTGACAGGATAGCATTAATGTCCCTAAACATAAAAGAAAGGAATGAGATAAATTTTTAAATCACGATCTAAATGCAAGGGGAAGTAAGGCAAATATAAAACAAACTTGTACATTCTTCCTTGCCGAGAATCTTTCTATAAACCAACATGTTTGCCATTACTTTAACAGCTTCTATCAGAGCAAACTGGAAAGGAAAAACATTAAAAGAATAATTCAATGCACAAAATGCTTCTCAAGAGTCACATTAGAAACTGCCTCTGAATATGATGTTTGCTTTCATAATGTATTTAGTGCTTTGAGTTATGTTTAGGTTTTAAGGATGCTAAATGGGGATGGAACATTTTTGATCATGGGCATCATCACTCGGGATGAAACACTGTAGATATGACTTAGGTATAGTGGTGCAGCCAATGTTAGTGATTTCCTTGCACTTAAAGCTCCTTTGTCTCGATGGCTCCTTCTTTTCCTCCAATCTGCTGTTAATATGGATGGGGTAACCTCCCATGAGCTACTTCAGTCCCCTGAAACCTTTTTAATTATAGATTTTGATAAGTATGTGTAAATCAGAAATAGCCTTAGTAAGCAGGAAAGGTCAGAAGCACTGAAATCTGTTTCATCTTTTTAGTAATCATTGAAAATTCATGCACTTTGAAAGAATTACTTGTATTCATGGCCAGTGTGTAATTTGAGATCAGCAATCTATTTTGATCAGGCAAATTGAAATTAAGATGTATATGCTGGTTGCTATCTGTGTGTGGCCTGAAAGAATTTGAGATTACCCATTTGAGAATAGCTAGCATCAGGTTGGTCAGTTTGTACCACCATTCATTGGTAAATATTAGTAAATACTGATTTTGGAGCACATTTTTGATAGGGGAGCTGCGTTTGAAAGTTCTTTTCCATTTCAAAAAGATCCAGCTAAAAACTATATGGGATTAACAAATGGTCCATTTTTTGTTTCACCTCAAATAAATGACTGACTATAACTAGAGTGATAGAACAATAGTTTTTCTTAAATATGAATTCTCTTACAATTATTTTTAGCAACCAATTTCAGACTCTATCTAAATTGAAAAGTTTGCTGGTTTGGGCGGTTTTTGTTTTTGTTTTGGTTTTTTTTTTTTTTTTTTTTTGGTTGTTTTTTTTTTTTTTTTTTTTCCATAATAACTTCCTTGAAATTTAGTTTACTGCTAGGTCATTGACATCCTCCAAACCATGACAAATTAGGATATTTTTGTGTGACTTGGTGAAGACTCTTTTAGTCTGCCTGCTGCACAGCTGCTATGAAAATACTTGCTTAATCAAAAGATTTCTGTGCCCTTGGGTACAATATGTCATGAGTTGTGTTTCATTACTAATTCACACAGTTCCTGGTGCCGGAACATCTGCTCCATATTTGGAGAGGTGTAGAAAAATTCACTATCCAGTAATTGGATAATAAAGCTTCTGAGCTTGAGATAATTGCTTGTGCTAAACTCCAAATTTCTTTTGCTGCAGGCCAAATCCTCATTCAAATCCTTGACCCATCTTTCTGATGAATTAAATCACTTTAATTTTCACCAGTACTATATTGCATGTTAGTAACTCTTGCTTTTTTTTAATAATTTGATAATAGCTGATGATTCGTGTTACCCCTATTTGTTGCTCTTGTTTGCTATTAAAATGTAAATCTAGCTACACTTAGTTTTTTTACAAATAGTCAGTACTCATACACCCTCTCTGTGTGTAAAAGAGTTCTGTTCTTTCGCAATTTTTCCCCATGAATTTTAAACAGATAGAGGCCAATTCTCACAAATCGTACTTGTTGTTCATTAAAATTACAGTAAATTTTCAAGACAAAGAATATAAGATCAGCTTTTTTAATTTTCAAAAACATTTAGGAAATACTTTTGGAATAACAAATTATTTAGAATCAGTGATAACATTAGAATTAATTAATGGACTTCCTAGGTATTTTCAGGAATACTAAAAAGCCTTATTGTGACTGAAGAATATCATGATCCCCTGTAGAGCAAATTCAGTTCAACAGATTGATCTTGGAGGAGGATTTGTTAATTTTTCACTAAATGGTCTGTGCTGGCAATGAATATTGTAGTAATACAAAGTTTGCAGCATCAAAGTTTGTTTTAAATAGACTTCAGTGTCGTTTCCTGCAGGGCTTCTGAGAAGGCGCCTGAGAAAATTAGAAAGAGCAGACAAATCCTGTGGGGGAGAATAAATGTTCATTAGAAAAAAGTAGACTTGGTTAGGAAAGGACTCCTTGTTGTAGTGCACAGCAATATTGTAAAAATTACTTTGTTCACTGAAATATTGAATTGTTCTGAGCATTTTTGTCTCCATTTCTTCCTTGGGGTGTCTAACTGATGTTTCTGCTTTCATCAAGATTGTCCATCCTTATATACTGCGAGACTTTCTTTCGCCGATGGTAACTCGCTGACCGTCTCACTGATCTCCTTCCTTTGTCTTCCAAGGCTGATAATTATTTTGGTAACAGGTGCTAGCTCAATAATGTTTAGTCACTAAGGCTTTCTCCCTCATTGTTTTTCTTCCCTGGGGCCAACTGATCTAAAAAGTGTCTCTGTTCTCACCTGGGGTTTAAGGGTATGAGAATTCATTCAGATCACAGTTATAGCTTTCCTGCTATCTTCCTTGATTAAAAATATGATGAGCTCAAGTTTACAGAAGCAGTTGGCAAAATGGCTGGCAGTCTACTTTGAAGCTAGCTTGTTATCCCACTTGCAAGAGGCAGGCAGAAAAGTGGAGCGAGAGTTTTAATTACATGTACACTTCAGTATCATGTTCTAAATATTAGTAAGTGTCGTTGCTTACCATACTCTAAGGAACATGCTGCCAGTCTTGCTCTCTTCTGTCTTTTTCTCCCTCAGTAGGAGACTTTCAAACCAAGCCCAGGAGCTCTGGCTCATAGAGGATATCCCCAGTGGATGGTTATTACTGTCACAGCCCCTGGGGAACATAGCTATGGACTACGTGAGACTTTGCCTCAAGAAATTTATGCAAAAGTGATGAAGTTACCTTAGAGAAGCTCATTGTTAATTAAAATCTCAAAGGATAGGGAAAAGTTTAGGCTTCTCAAGATCTGCAGTGTCACTTCTTCAGTAAACCAAATTGGTCGTCCTTCAGACATCATTTGGGGTCACGTGTTCTGCTCAGCTAAACCTTGCAGAATCCCATGGCATGCAATATTGCTAATTTTGGTGCTAATTTTACTGCTTATATGTTACATTGATTTTAATAACTATGACCAAAATAAATGTGAATGCTCATTTGCTTCTAGGCTAATAGCCTTATATATCTGTCAATAAGGTATTTTTCATTGTTCCTATGAAGAATTTCTTTGAGCCTGTGATGCTGGTGGCCTTTTTGGTCTCAAGTTACTTAGCATTAGATATAGTTGATTCAAGTTTTTATCTTTTTAAAAATGTTAAGAATTATTTTGTCTGGTGTAATTTTCCATGGCATAAGCAAATTTACTGAGTACATGTCCTGTGGATCACAATGTAAAATTTGAAGTGACGGTTTGGCGCAGCTTCCCTTTCTAGAAGTATTTTGGCCTTCTCACTTCCATATCACGTCAATATCTGCTTTCTGGCACTGAATGTCTATGTGGGCAATTTGACCCTCTTTGATTAACTCTAATGATGAATTCTTGGTCTTTCAGTGATCTTTTTCTGATGTTCTATTCCTAGTACTGGTCAATATTAGTTTAGAATTAGGAACTCAGGTATAAAAAATTACAAAATTGGATTTTCCTCCATAAGTCAGGAAAAGATTTCTGATCGGGTGGTGGGGCTACAGGGGTGGCTTATCTTTTTTTTTTTTTTTTTGTTTCCATTTCAAAACATATAATTTTACGACTTCTTTTTTTTGAGTACTTCTGCATTCAAAGGGCATTCCTATATTATAATTTGCACTTATGTTCCCATGTCTGAGTTAATGAAAACCTCTTTAAAACAGCATTTCAAAACCAACTATTTGGAAACAACTCCTGCCGTTGCCCACTGTTTGTCAACATAGTGTAAATTTTGTTTCACGTTTCTTTAAATGTCTCCACTTTTTGGAACTGAGGCAGTGTTATAAATTAAAACAGTTGAGTATATACATGTGTGTATATATATATGTGTGTGTGTATATATATACACATATATATATATATATACATATAAAATGAAGAAAATATTAAAAGTTCATTTTGGATATTGTATATTGCATCAGAGAATTCTGATAAAAAATATTTGACATAAATTAGCTCTTTCAGGCCTTGAAGTTCTGACTGCCTCAATGGCCAGGGTAAGAAGGGATCTCATTGCACCTCAGCTGGGCTCAGGAAACTCCCCTAGGACCTTCTCGGCAGGAAGCTATTCCACAGGAATAAAAAGAACACAACTTGAAAGTAATGCAAAATCCTCCTTGTAAGATACATTTAAGGAGCAGTTTGTGGCTTACCAGATGAGTTGATTAAGTAACTTCCCATTTTAGGTATTAAAGCAGAGTTCAAGAAGTAATTTAAAAGTTGAGCATAATAGGGTGACAAAGGTGCATATTTCTAGTTTAAAGCAGTGGATGAAGGAAAAAAACATCTCTTGATAGTGTGGAACAGGTATTTTTCCTTCAGCATTAACTAGGAAATGATAATATATAAAGAGCCATAGATGTAAAAAAAAAACCATAAAAAAGAAAAAGAAGTTATCATTTAATCTGATAGCAGAAAGGGATGGAAAAAAAAGGTAGAATATGTGTCTCTAATGATCAGAAACCAGACTCAGGTCTGGACTTTATAATTTTAAGAGGTGAGAGCAAGGCTGCTGGAGGAAACATTGATGCACTAATCAAGACTAGGACTGACTATATAATTTCTTAAGCAAATGGTTTAGTTGTCAAAAGATATTATTTCAGGTTCACTAAGGATATTTATGAATTTGCATAGAATTTACCCTATGACTCTGCCTGAACTGTTCTGTCTTGTGATTTTAAATAGGTCTATTGAACCATAAGGGAAAATATATAATCAGGAAAGCAAAGCTTTCCCCCATCCTCTACATGTAGTTACTTGAATGGAAGAAAAAAACCCCCAAAGCTGGAATGTTTTGATTTTGAATTGGATGAGGTATTTAAGATAACCTGAAACTATTTTATATGAACATGTGATTTCATCCAAAAACATTGCCTACTGTACGCTGACTTAAAGCAAGGGTTTTTTCTCCCAGTTTTTCAGTTCAGTTAACAGTGATAGATAGGGGACTTTTAAGAGCAGATTTTTGCTATAAGACTGAAAAGTATGTCTTACAGAGAAAATACTTAATATTTAAAATATTTGATATTCCTTGTTTGGGACAATTGTGACAGACATTAATTCTCAAGCTGGTGTCTAGTTTTGAGTCCTAAATTAGAAAAGTAATCCCAACATTGGTCAGAAACTCATGAGAGCAAAAAGGTTATTCCCATCTCTCTGAAAATATGTTTATTACCTTCCCAGATCTGGACCTTAAATTCCTATTTTTCCCTGGAACAATGCTGGAATGCATTTGAGTTGGATGTATGCCATGTCCTAGTGAAGCAGTGCTTGTGTTTGGTTTGTGTGTAAAAACATACATATGCTTTTTCTTCTGTCTACCACATAATGAGGATATTACATTGTAAGTCTTTTATAATGAGTCTTCAAGTACTGGTTTTCATGCTAACAAATAGTTACTAAGTTGAAACAGGATCCAAAGTAAATTAAAACAGTAAATTTAACTTCTCTTTGTGGTCTCAAGCATAAATTTCAGATGTGTTATTAAAAATTAACATTATTAATGATGGTTATAAAATAATTCGTAAGGATAGTTAATAATTAATAATAAAAATTATATTATTATTTAAGACTATTAAAAATTAAGATCCAAGAGTCGAAAAACATATTATTGGGTATCAGCAAAACTGCACAAGCTCATGAATTGGTTATCTCCACCTAACTCCAGAGTCTGCTCAGGCTTTTGCTGCACAGAACTTTGTCTTTCAGGAGAAGTTTTATGTCATGTGCAGAGTTGGGTATAGGCAGACAAGTCAGATTTTGAATGGTCCAAACAGTTTTCAACTGAATTCTAATCAGGAAAATGCTTATTTTGCTCAGTCTTTAGGCTGAACTTGACTGGCATTAGAAAGAAGGAAAACAAATCCTCTTAGCTTCTATATAGACACAGAAGGAGCTTTATGTGTGAAAATGACTGACCAGGATGCAAGCATTAGAGTGTAGACTTAATTGATATCTGCATTATTTTCATATATTGGAAAATGTATATATTAATTCCATTTTACATATTGGATATACTAAGACATGCTCACATAAATGAGCATATGAATTCATATTCACATGCATATAGGAGTGTATATATTTCACAGGGCTGAATTCTAGGGCCAGTTCTGTTGAATACATTTATCAACAATCTGGATGATGGAGTCGAAAGCACCATTAGCAGTTTGTTGATGACACCAGATCGTGAGGTTCTATTTGCTCTCTTGAGGTACAAAATGCCTTGCAGAGGAATAAAGTTAGATTGGCACGCTGGACAATGATGAATAGGATGAAATTTATTATGTCCAAGTGCTGGATTCCATACCTGGGACAGAGTTCCACGGGCCATGAATATAAACTGGGAGATGGGTGGCTGGAGAACAGCCCTTCAGAAAAGGGGCTCTGGTCAGCAGTGAGCGCTCTCAGCCCAGTGGGCAAACCCCGTCCTGGGGTGCATCAGACACTGCATTAGCAGCCAGACAGGGGTGAGCATCCCACTGCAGTGTTGGTGTGGCCTCACTGCAGACACTGAGTGCAGTTCTGGGCCCCACAATTAAATAAGAATGTAAAGGTCCTTGAATGCATCTAGAGGAAGACAGCAAATCTGGTGAAAGGCCTGGAGGGGATGTCCCATGAGGAGCAGCTGAGGACATTGGGATTGTCTTGTTTGGAGAGTCAGGGGCTGAGGCATGACCTCATGGGTCTCTACAGAACCCTGTGGAGGGGGAGGTCCTGATTCCTCCTCCTTGGGATCCAGTGAGAGGACACATGGGAATGGTACAAAGCTGTGCTAGGGGAGGTTCAGAATGGACACAAGGAAGGATTCCTTTTCTAACAGAGTGGTTAAACAGTGGAGTAGTCTTTCTAGAGAGGTGGTCAATGCCCCAAGCCTGCCCAGTCCTGTCCTATTTATGCTTGTTTTCATGCCTATTAATTTATTTCTATATTTTAAAATGAAATAGTAAGTCCAGAAGCACAGTGTTCCACAGCAGATATCTCTACAAATTAGACCTTCAGGATTGAAATGAATGGTTGTAAGGATTTTAGTTTCTTGTCTGAGCGATGTGTTGGATGTCAAGTTGTAAGTCACTTTATTGAGTTTCCTAGCAGATAAATAAATCAGAAAGGTTTTTATAGCATTTGCAATGATTGAACTTGAGTGGCTTTCAGCAGAAGAAAATAGCAAGCAGATTGTAGAAGTATTAGGAGAACCTGAAATATTTTGATTGGACTGTTTGTAATATAGTACTGTTGGGATCTCAATAATCTACAGTGCAGAAAACATGTTGGATTTACTTTGGATTTAGTTGGATCAACTTTGGATGTAGTTGGATCAGAGACAAGCAACTAAATAAATGTTTTCTCAGTATACAAACTTTAACCATTCTATGTATATTGTGAAATTACACAAACCCCCATTTGTTTCACTGTGAATTTTATATGGCTATATAAAAGAATGCATATAATATAATGAGAATATGTTCCTCCAAGTCTAGAGCCCTGAGGAAGATGACTGCTCTGAAATACTCTGCTTGATGATGGAATTCAAAGCTTCTTGTGATCCTGACAATCCATTGGTTTGTTTTATAAAACACTTGAAGGTTCGTATATTTGGAAAGATGAATCATGCCAGCAGTGCGAATAAATAAATTTTCATTTTGTCAGCTCTTTGGAAATATGGTTGCTATAGTGCATTGATTTTATTTCAGTACTTCTGGAGTATTGAATATAACATCTTTGGAAGCATAATCTATGTATTGCTTTTGCACTACAGTTTGTGCCATCTTCATCATGCAATTTACCAGTGACTTGATTGGAAAATGATTCAAAGTTGAGTCACAGACATGCACAAACGTAATTACTTGAAATTCTCTTTCCAAACAAATTTTTGTTAATCATTCTATTTAAAAAGGATTTGGAATAAAAGTTCCTGTTGTCCTTCTCTCCTAAGCTAGGAGCCAATGAAAAATACTGACAAAACTGTAGGCAAGTTAGTTTTCAAAGAATCTGATACAAATCCTCTGAGCCACTTAAAAATCAGTAGCTTGTTTTGTTGCAACATGAGAAAAAGCTACCGAAAATAAATGTGTGTGATTCTTTCATGGTTCCGCATCAAGGAAGGATAAAATGTGATGTACAATGGCTTTCTGTTTTTCTTCTGTCATTCCATAGATCACACTTCCAATCAAGGCAAAACAGCTTTCAGTTAAAGCTGAAAGTTAAGAAATTGAGAGCAACCTGCCTTATATCTTTTGATAAAGGGAGAGGAGGTGGTCTCTCATTCTTCTAGCAGTAACCTGAATTTATTCCTCTCTTTCCTTTGCTCTTAGTACCAGTGTCGAGTATGAAATGTTACATTCCAGGTCAAATAAGTAATCTGATGTGAAACACTTTTTCTTGCCAACATGAAAGTTGGAAGGACTTTTGTTTTAGATTGATGTGAACTGAAGCTTCCATATTTTTGTCAAAAAACTTAAAAAGTCACATGTATTCTGGTCAAATATTTATACACCAGCAAACACAAATTAAGGGTGGGTTCTTTCTTATTTAGATAAATTCTTGGACTAAGGTAGTGTTATCATATATTGTTGGAAAAATATATAGCAGTATGCTAGATTCTAAATGATCAGTACTTCCTCTCTTGTTCTGCTATTTTCTCCTTTCAAGAGCACCATATCCATTTGGAGGGTTATTGAATGAGTCTTCTCCCTCGTCCTTCACTTTTTGCTTTTCTTTTCTCTTATTACTGCTGTGCTTGACTTCCTCCTTTTGTTATGCCACAGATTTCTGTCATAAGATAGAAAAGAAAACCAAAAAGTCTTTGGTTGGAGAAATCACTCTAGGCTATCCAGCCATGACATTTTTTGGTCTGTGTTCAGATGCATTGGTGTAAAATTATAATTAATGTTTCTGAAATGTTTGTTCCAAATAGGTTCTTCCAAATAAAAGGGATACACTGAATCATAATTTTTTGTTGTTCCACTTCCCCTCCCCCCCTTCCTGAAACAAAGACTTATTTGTTTCTAGACTAGAAATACTGATGTGTTCTAGATAACTTTTCTGTGCAGGAACTTCTGAAGATACTCTGTAAAATTTCTGCTAATGCATCACTTATTACTTCTTGGGCAAGAACAGGAGGAAGTTGACATTGCTGGAAACCTTGTGAGCTTCTAAGTCCATTTGCCAGAGGTACTCTTTTATTTTCAGTGTAATAAAGGCTAGCTGAACAGTAATTGTGATTAAAAATCTAAAAGAATTTTTTTTAAAAAATCACCACGGTGGTTATAATAAAACTAATTATGATAACCTAAATGCAGGTTAATGAATTTGAAAGACACAAGTCGATGTGAGTCTGTGTCTTTCCCTGACACCATTGTCAGTGATCAACTGATACATTTTAAACAGAATATAAATTCGAAGTACAGTGAAGAGGTAGAAATACAAAGTTCAGCTTGTCATCTAAATGCGCTTTTGAGAAATAGTTCTTTATGTTCTAATGTTTTATTTATAATCAGAATCAGTGTCTTTGTTGACAAGGTACCTTCTAACAGCTAAAAAAAAATTTTAAAAATGGAGAAAAAAGGCAGCAGTTAAGACTGGTGTATTCCATACAAGCTAAGAGTTTCTTGCAGTGGGATCTCTAATACCAGGCTTCATTATCACTGCTTGATCATACAGTGCTTGTTTTAGTCTGCCAGATGCTCTGGCAATGTTCATGTCAGGATGAATGACTGAATATTAAAAGCATTTTCTTCTCTCATCTCTGAGACACAAACTGTTTTAAGCTATTGTTTCTTTTTTTAGTAAGAGAGATACCCTGTGTATACATGAAGTACATATCTATATTTAATGTGTGTATGTCTACATACTTAATTATGTATACATACAAAAAAGAGCCATACCTTATTTAAAAGAGCTAAGAAAGTCTTACCAAGTTTTTATGTGTTTTTACAAATAGAAACCAATGCAATTAATTTACTGTTCTTCTAATGTTTTTATCTTATCGAGTTTAAGATAGTTTTTTATCTCTTTTCTGCAGACTGGCAAAAAAACTGGTTTTAAAAAGCAGTGCTCCTTTCCTGAATGCCTATTTTTTAATACCAATTAGTCAAGTGAATGTTGTTGTCAAAAAATATTTGAATTTTTTTCCAGTGAAACTGAGGAAAGAGGCAAAAAAAATTTACAATCTCCATATATGAATTGGAGCTGATCTCTTTACCTGCATGCCAACTAGAGGTTCTGATCTCTTCTTTGTCCTCTTGAAAATCAAAGACCATTTATTTGCCTCAAAGTTAAAAAAAATTGACCTCATAAGACTAACTGCTTTTCCTGTAGGACTTGATCTGTGGGCCATCGCTGATCCACAGGAAAACAATGACAAAACTGTCCTCAGGCCACTGAAGACAGAGTAGATCTCCCTCTGGCCTAGTGAAGTCTGAATTTTACAAGAGAACTGATGGCAGAAAGAGGGTAAATCCAATCCAAAATGTTTCAAACATTAAATAATGGACTTGTATCGCAGATGATTTCCCTTTTCTGACTGTCCTTTTTCTTTCTTGTTTGTCTATCTTCTGAGATCATCATTCCATAATGATTCAGTACACAAGGAAATGCCAAAGCTTGATCATAACTTTTCTTGATTTCTTGCTTTCTGGATGTCTGAGAAGTGTAACTGATACTTGTGAAAAGAAGTGTGGAAAAATTTCTTTCATCCCTTAGATTTTCTTTTCCTACACTGGGGGAGGATATCTGGGAATTTTTTTGTGTGTGGGACTGTCTCTTCTCTTCTTGCTCCTTTGGCACTGGAGAAGTAGCCAGCTGCTTTTAGCTACTTAGTGTTGGACCATGTGCTAACTGCAGTTTTGGATGGGGAGACTCTTCCTGCACAGACAGATTAACTTGTGCACTTGGATTTGTTCCTCAACTTCTCTCCTCAACCCAGGGACCTGGTGGAGAAATTATGTCCCTCTGCCAATTTTCTCCCATTTTTGGAGCTCCGTTCAAAGCCTTGTTCAGTTGGCTGTTTAATAACCTGCTATGTCAGAACCGAAAATGAACAGACAGGTGGCATTTCCTGGAGGATATCAGCAGGAATCTTGTGTAGGAAGTAGATAACTCTTCTTTCCTTTGACCAGTAGCCAGGGAAAACACTGCTCTCACAGGTGTGGAACAGGTATTTGTCTAAACTCTGTCTTAACACCAGGTTAAGGGTTGGACTCAATGTTTTAGAGGTCTTTTCTAACATAAACAATTCTATGATTCTATGATTATTAACATTGTGTTAGCACATGGAATAGAGAGAAATGGATGTAGATGGCAACCTGTGGTTTAGTGTATACGGCACTGCCAAGTAGTGTGGATGGCAAAAGAAGGGTGAGCTGGACGGGATGAAATTCTGTCAGACAGATTCCATTTCAGTCACTGATGAAGCTGTGCTTACCTGTGTGCAAGTTGAACGAATCACATGAAGATCTGACACATGGTGACACACAAGCTTAATGTACTCATGAATTGGTAGAATGAAGACAATCTGTATGGAGCATAATAATGTTTACTCTTTCCCCTGAAGCTTTGTCTTACTTTCCATGTTTCCTATCTCCCTATGCACCTGCCTGATTTAAAGAAAATACTTCTAGTTTTTTTTGGAACTACTGCATTAAAGACTTCTTGTCCTAGCTTGTGTTGATTGACAAATTCAGTGTGTATGTAAAACACCTTCTACTGTGAAGGTGTTTTACTGATGACATCTTTGAAGAAATTTGGGCTTTCAAGTTGAAGAACATTTCCACTATCTGGTGTCACTAGACCGTATGACAATAAGACAAAAATGAGGATTTGAAAAGTAACTGCAATGCCTGCATATTTCTTTTCTTTTTCCTTGTAATATTGTTTCATCCATTTCTTCACAAACTTTAACCATTATAAAGTAACTGTCTTTTCTAAATCTTTTTCCCACTATGGTGTTCTGTCTTGTTGGATGTTTTTTGCTTACGTGAGCTTGTTTTATAAGCATGGATAGACAAAACGGTATCTATCATAAATTATAGCACTTACCAGTGAGAATAAATCAAAACCTCAAAAATATTCAGTGTGCTCCTGGGAACAATTAGGATCTGATTCACTGTTGAAACCTGTGGAAAACAAAGTATCATGACTGCACTGGTGACTAAATCTTTTTTAATATGAGTTTGAAAGAGAAATATCCTATTTAACATTTCTGTGCCTTTTTACCTTTTATAAAGGGACAAATACTTTCCTTTTAAAAAGAAACAGAAACAAAAACCCAAACTCTGACTCATTGGAGTGAGATGTCATATGTTAAAACCCAAGTTACTCATCTATTGACTACCTTGTTTGTATTGTGTCCAGGGAACTAATTTTTAACTTGCTGTCTTCCCTCCTGTGCTTTGCTGTTACTCCCATTTGGACTAGAAAGTCTTATAGTCTTAAAGTCTTAATATGTTTTCTAACCCCTCAAGACAAAAGGTCACATCTGGGCTGATAGTTATCCATCTAACTTTCTTGGGATCAGTGAAATGTAAACAGTTTGCAATTATGCGGGATTTGGTGTGAAGGATATGAGACACGCAGTACCGAGGTTGTAAAACGAAACACCCTAAGGACTAAGATATGACTCAGCGAAAAGGCTTGGACTCTACTGGAATGATATTGGGATTCTTGCTCTAAAAGGGATGTGCTTAAGTATGGTCCTGAATAAGAAACCTCTTATCAAATTGTGACCTTTGTATTTTTTTCTTCATTAGACCTGAGGAATACACTAGTAACTGCCATTTAGAATGGTGCATATGCATGTTCTTAGTGCTGGAGCAGGCCTTCTCTGGAAAAAAATGAAATGAGCTAGAATATAGTGATATGCCACTGACATATTAAAAAAACGATAAAAAACGGAGTAGGAAATAGACATGGTTTTTCTTCACACTATTCATTAGCATTCATATTGATGCTTTGGGATCCTTATTTTTGCCATTAGGTCTACCTCAGTCAGGGTTTGTACTGAATTATCCATAGATATTAATTTATTTCAGCTGTGTTTTTAATAAAGTTCTGTGATTTTTCTATAAAAGTCTAAAGTAAAAACTACACAACTATTCCAATCTTCAAAAATATTTATACTTTAGAACAATTACTATATTCTAGAAGTTTACTTTCACTTTGCTGATACTGATTCAGAGAAGCTTTCACAATTAGGAGTGTCAAAATGATTGTTGATGCCCAATTTAAACACAAAATGTCAGAAGAGTAGTTCTTTTTATAGGACTCCCAGTGTTTTCCTGGCTCGTATGGCTAAATTAATTTTAGATATTATCGTAACTACTATGTGTAAATCTATATATTTACTATAACCTTATGATGTACTGGTGGTGTGAATGTATGTGTGGTGTGAATGTCAATACTTTGTTTGAAGTCTACATGGTATGATGTATTTATCATACCATATTTGTGGTATGTGTGTGTGTTCTAACGTTTACACACATGTGCATATCCCATATTTTATGTACATGTTTAGTAATGAAAAACATGAAACTTTTTCCTGTAACATGACTATTGTGATTTTGTTTCCAGGTTTAAAAAAACCACCTATGTGCACTGGTTACTGTGACAACCTCTTAAAAATACCTATACAGTTTTAAAAGAGGACAAAGCAATCAACAGAAATTTATTAAAAAAAGTAGGATATGATTGAAATTTTAGCAAAAATGTCGTGCTTTAAATAAGGAATTGTTTGCATTATAATGACATGTCAAAATTATATGTATTTGACATGGAGGAAGCATGAGAGGCTGATAGGCATAACATGGAGTTTTGCTTGCAAGAAGTCAGGCAGGGTCAGGAGGAAAAAGGTCAGCAGATTATTTGGTAAAGATGAATGGGCATCACAGAAGCCCAGTACTGTGTGGTCTGGTGCAGTCTGTGGGAGAAGGGAGATGAAAAATACAACTGGTCCTGTCCCAAATATGTTCCTACTCTTTATTTGAGCTCAGTTTCCTGTCCAAATCTTGGAAAGGATAGACAATGACAATTTTCACATTTGTTTACTGACAAAAGAACCATGAAAAGTATCAAAGCATTTGGTCTGAAAGCCATGACTGACCCACGTTTAAGCAAAGGGCAGAGCTTTGCTCTGGAAGTCCATGTATTTTTGTGTTGAGTTGACCGTCGGACACCTCTGGAATGCTTTTCAGTACTGTTCAGCCATTGGAAATACTAAAGTTTTTCCAAAAGGTGTGAAGTAGTGGGTGGAGTTGAATGAATGACCTAAAAATTCAGGATAGATCACATAAAACTGATTTGCTGTTTGTCAAAATTGCTGTAATAGTGTGTAATAATGTGGTTACAGATCCTGGGAAAATAATTTCCTTTGTAGCTGGTGAGGTCACTGTTAGGCTTTCTTACAAGTTATATCTCATCTATAAACAAACATTAGGTGAAAATACAAAATATATTAGGTGAAAATACAAAATACATTAGGAAGACCTACAGGAGAAAGCACTGAACGCATATTTGAAGGTGCACTCACTGGAGCCCATTAGGAAGTGACAAAAAAAGAGTTCTCACAGGATGTCAAAATTGTAATTTCATCCATAGTGAGTAGAGATCCAAGCAGCCGTGTTAATGTGTTGCAGAAGTCTTGGCTGTAGCTTTAGCTTGGTTTCTGAGGTGTGTAGAAGCATATCTTCCAATAGCAGCTGCACTAAAGGGCTGGGCTGCTGCTCATGGCTAGAGAATGACTTTTAAGATGAAGTGATTTCCTAGAAGAACAGGGTGTTTTGTTTTCCAAAATTATTTTCTAAAGTCATGTAACTCTTGATATGCAGGAGTAATACCTTTCCACCATATTTTAGAAATAACTTACTGTCTTTCTTGTAAGATTAAAAATACTTTCAATTAGATTATTTTCATTATAATCCACACGACATTAGTGATCTTTTCTTATCAAATTGCCACACAATTACTGTAACTGTACTGATTGGGAAGTGGAATACACACCATTTGCTTTTTAGGGTGTGTAACTGAAAAAAACCCCAATCTTTCAGCTGCCTGATAAAAGGGGGAAAGGAGTTGAGAGAGTGAACTAAATTTCTTATTTATTTTCAGAAAGAGTTTGAAAGATCCTAATTTCTCATCATGGAGTGCTAAAACTCTGCTGAATGTTTGATATTTCTTTAAGCTAGTGTGCTTTTTGGCTGCTTTAGGGAGAATATCACATTCCTTTTTTTTTTTTTTCTGAGCATCTTCAATTAAAAAGTGGTTTTACAATCTTACTAAATTAATGGCCCAGGTTTAGAAAATAAAGGGTAAATGTAGAAGGAAAATAGAACTAGAAGAAAACTACAGGTGAGAAATCCTTGAAAATTTCTTCTTTAGAGAAGGCTTTAGACATGACATGATTATCTGGCGAGGTTGGGATAGTTTATTTAGCTTTGAAATACTTCAGCTAATGATATACAAAACTTAAAGTAAGGCTTTCTTGTAATCATTTCAGCTTTAATATCTCAGAATTGCAAATTATTTTGCATGCAATTCTTTTGAGAAGAAAATTAATAATACAAATGCATTTCTGGTAAACAAGCCAGATCAAGAGTCAAAATCAACATAGCTAGCAGAATATTCCATGAGAAAAAAAAAGCTCACAGGGATATGGAAAATCTGAGGATTAGATTGTGTAAAAAAAAAAAGGTGCTTCAAGCCACTTAGTGACAGGGCCTAATGTTTCACTTGTGAATGCTGACAGCTTCAGAATTTATGGCAGTGTAGTATTACGATGGTCATGTTGACAATTGTATTATAAAGGCAAACCTAAGTATTTTCACTGGAATTATTGCAGTCTTTTTACTGTCATTTTGTGGTGGGTGAAAAATTGTATTTATTGTAACTAAAATGACGGATTTAATCATATACAAAAATTGATATTTAATGCATGCAGCAGTTTATGTCTTTCAAATGGTGGGAAATAATTTCCTTCCAAAATAGGGTTGATTTACTGTCTTCTATGAAATATTTTTAAAGATTATACTGATGTTGAAGCCTTGCACAACCTCAAATCATACAGTCAGTTTGAATAATGAAAGGCAAAGTCCCCTCGTGTGATCACAAAAGGAAATGCATGGTGTCATTCCTTAAAAAAAAAAAAAAGCTGATAATTTAAATCCTTAACAAGCCCATACTTAAAAATGAAGTAAAATATCTTTCACTTGGGAAAAGGGAGATATTTTTTTTTGTCAGGTGAACTGCATCTTAATGCAAAAGGAAAAATCATATGACATATTTTCTCAGAAGAACTTCACAAATTTGATAAATGTTTAATATTTCTGTTTAAACTGTCTGCTTTCTTTAAGGCCCCTGGTGTAATTTACTTGAGTTTTCTCTTTCATATTATACTAGACATATTTCCTTATCTCTTTTATTCTTACATTTTGTGTGGAGTAACAAAAAAAAAAATTGATGCTGTTGAAACAAGAAGACAATTTGTTTTGCTATTGTAAAGAATTAATTCATCTTCTCAAATGGACCATATAGTTTTTAAAATTTTCTGATGAAAATTTATTATAATTTAAGCATTAGCTAAGCTAAAATATTTCAGTTGAAGTGTTCCATGAACTTCTTTCTCTGTTCTGTTGTTCGCCACCTTCAATGAATGAGGAAGCAATGCAAAACAACCTATTAGGATGATATTATTTATAGCACAGTAATTGTGAATCTATGTATAAATGCTCTTTTGCAAATAATTGAGTCATCCTTACAGCTGCAAGTACAACTGTGCTAATAACCCACTCAAATCCAAGATAGTCTTTTTCAAAATTTAGCCCCCTCTTTTAAATAGTTTGTGCAAAGGCTGATAATTCAAACTGTAAAGGAGGCAGCTGACATTTATACACCAATAAACATTTTTAAAATAGTCACAGGTTAGAGACATAAATATCTTCATGTAGCACAAATGGCACTTGAAGATTTAATTGTACCCACAGTGGTAAAAATTAGAGATGGTTAAGTCTGACTTGTGCAAGGAACTACATGGAGCAATTTATAGTTGTATTTACTGTGCTTTTGATATACTTAGATGTTTTTGCCATGGTCCTTGCCTAAACTCACTGTCACTTACAGAAAGTTGGAATCCGCGTTCTAAAATGTCTAATGTTTCTTTAACAACTGCATGAACTCTAATAAATGGGCCATTATTCCTTTCAAAACTTTGATTTGGTATTTGTCCATATCTATCCTGGTCACCTGTGCATAAAGCACTAAAGAAGAAAAAAGTGAATCATAGTAAAATAAATTGTAATATTTACATTTTCGTAGTTATACAAGCTTGTT
Source organism: Acanthiza pusilla (assembly GCA_036630365.1). Taxonomy (NCBI): domain Eukaryota; kingdom Metazoa; phylum Chordata; class Aves; order Passeriformes; family Acanthizidae; genus Acanthiza; species Acanthiza pusilla. Next base: position 16,498,744 of record JAXCHO010000073.1, read on the forward strand.
TTGCATGGAATATTTTACATGCTTAATTGAAAGATGTAATAATATTACATTATTAGTGTTTTAATAATTTTTATCTGTATCATAATTTTTGATCATCAAGTCCTCCACACTATACCTGCTGGCCTAGACAGAGTAATTAATATACTAAATTCAATCTACCCAGTGAAACTATTTGTTAGTTGGTTTCTTGTTATTTGGTGTGACACACTGTTCTGGAATGGAGGCTCATGAGCTTACCTATCATTTCTTTAAGTAAGTAGGTTATTTTTTCATGGTAGAAATTGATAAATCTCAGCTTGCTTCCTGTGCTTAAGTCATAAATATTTGTTAAATACAGACATATACCACACACATAGACCTAATTTATTATAAAAACAAAACAGGGCTGCAGTGAGATAGAGATACTATTTGGGCTAGAAGTTACAAAGTTCCTATTGAAATGAAAAAATCAGAATGATCAGTAAATGCATGGAATAGTATTGTTTGCAAATGATAGCATCCATAGTGATTTAGCACAGCACAGTGTGAAAAATATTCAACTTATTACAAAGACATTGCACATCAAAAAAGGGATGCAGAAGACAGAGTCTAAATCTGGTGCCCTATAGGTCCTCAGGTCCAGGGCTTTTATTGTCTCCTGAAACATTGCAGTAATGATCCATCAAGTAGGATCAGAAGGAAGGGAGTTTGGAGAGATCTGAGATCGTAAACACTTTTGCAATAAATATCCTGGGACAAATTAAGAGTCCTGAAATACATTGCATCCTAGGCTTTCTAAATAAAGAAAACACTGGTGCATTTCAGGCACAAGTTAAATATTAAGTTTTGACATAAATTCATTAAAGATACACTGAAATTTTGTCCTTTTATACTCCTGTACATTGATTTGAGCCTAAATCGCCTCTCAAATACAGCTGCATAGTGAGAGCCTACGTTCTGTTTGGAAACCTCTTTTTTGCCCCTAAACATTCACTATACTTACTTGTTTGTTTACTATGTATACTTTGAGACTATTCAACTATATGGTTTCTGACTCTAAGGATTCTAAATCCTGACCTTTACTTCTGTCCCTACAAGTATTCCTTATTTTCTTTTATTTTACTATTTTAACCCTTTCATTTCCAGTTACAAATATTAATGTCCCTTCCTTCAGCTGCTGCATGTCTTCCTTTATTTTAATAATGAACCTGATTTCCTGATCTTATTCCTGCTCATGCTCTTCGTCTTCATTATGGAGGTTTTTTAACAATTAGATATGCTTATTGTGTATCTGTTCTTGTCTGTTATTTGCCTATTCATTTGCATAAGTTCTACTCACCTTGGATGCCTCTATCCATTTTAGACTTACATCTGCATCTAATTGCAAAAAGTGCTTCATCTTGAAGTGTAATCTCAGAGTTACAACATTTACTCCGATCCTCCTCCATCTTTTTCCTTAACACCATCTGGAGTTCTGAAATAAGATGACTACCAGGGAAATGTCTACATTTAGCAGACTATTGGAGATAGGCAGGCTTGCTTATAAGAAGTTTTTTTTTTTTTTTGAAGTAAGAGTTGAACATTCAAAGAGTTGTAATCCATCAAAATGAACATGTATCTCTGTTACTATGCTATGCAATCACAGTTAATTTGGTTCTTCACATTTCTGTGTTATCGTACTTCTCTCAATCCTTGTCTTGTTGATGCTTTTTTTCAAATTATAGCATATAATTTGTCTCTGTTCAGGACAGAGGCTGACTTTATTTACAGACTCACTCCCAAGAGACCCACAGCCTTGATTAAAGACATTGGATGGTACAACAATATAAATAGTAATTGCAGTTAAACTGAAGGTCCTGAAACAGCTTCTTAGAGGGAAGAATCTAGTCCATAGCCAAGTCTTTTGTACTTTTCCTTTCTGCCACATCACAGGTTCAGTCCTGCAAGGGTAGGAGCTTTTTGCAGCCTATTGAACTCTTGACTGCACCATGCAGAACTCTTCACTACAACAGAGGAGAGAGGAGCCTTGTTTTTATTTTTGTATTCAGATAAATTTGCAAGGTCTGAAAATCATATTCTAGTAGGCTTGTCTTGTTGAAATAGGAGTGATTTTTACATAGGCGGTGCTAGAATATTGGTAGCAGTGAAGCAGGAGGGAAGGAGAATAATGGTCACATTTAAAAAAAAATTAAAAATCAAAGGGAGTAATTTTAAGATGGTATCTTTGCAGAGAAAATTGCAGCATAGTGCAGAGTGATAGATTACAGTGCCTCTTGTTAATGCTTCAGTACTAAACCTCTGCGAATCATTTTGAATTTGAAATTAAGGTGAAAAGATAAAAATATGAAGATAATTTCATCAGATACCTGAAAGGTCATTTGTGATGTTCTAAGAAACCAGCAAATGCTTTTTCTGGTATCAGTGACAGCAAAAATACGTTTCTCTTTGAGGAGTTTGACAGATTTCATCACAAGAAGTGACGAGAGTTGAGCCAGAAAAGGGAGAGACATTCATTGTTATTTAAGCAATAATAGTGAAGGCAATGTAGTATAGCTAAAAGAAAGAAAGTATTTTAATTTACAATAAATTTGCAACACTGACTTCATGTCGTGTTTTTCTGAGCTTGGCAGAGAATATTAAACTTGTATTTGAAGGAAAAAATCCTCAATGTGGTTGTTTCTTAAATTTTCTTTGGGATAGAATAGTTTTAAAATCTAGTAATTTTGTTTTGACACAGTTGCAGGATTTTCATTTTGTCTAAATAGGATTTGCATAATCATAGCAAAGTAAAAGGAGAGGTAATGTAAAATTACACATTTTATAAATTAGCACATCTGGTGGAGGAGATAAAAATACAAGATGGCCTAATATTTCCATTAGTTTATCAAGTGCTAGAATGCTGCTAGTATTGTTGGCAAAATTCACAGTTTGTTTATTAATCAAGTCCTAAGAGTGCCTTTTCTCCAGAATACACACACTTTTCCATTTAAAATAAAAACATAAAAGTAATTTTTACATGTTGTGAACTCAAGTTCAGATTGAATCTGGCTGGAGGATGCAATGGGATGAATTAGATAGACTGCCATTAACCTTGTGGACCAGATGAGGTTATGAAACAGTACAGATGACCGCAGATAATATAATAGAAAAGACGTCTGATGTAATTTTATGTATTGTCATTGCTAGAACACGAGGTCACCTCCTCTGCCTTATCTCTCCTGCCTTAAGATAAAGAACATTTATTTCAGCTGTTTGCTAGGGGAAAAGAAGAATTTTCCTTACGCACTTTGGTTTTGGTTTTTTTTTTTTTTTTTTTGCATTTGGTTTGGGCCAAATGTTACTTGTGTTCTTGTATTATGTGCTATCTCATGTTTTCTGCCCTGTATATTGGGAACTTATCCCCCTGCAGTGATTAAAAGGAAAAGTCTTTCATGCTCTTACGCATGTAAATAAAGGTATCACTGGCAAAGCCTCTGTGTGCCATGTGGTTAGGTCATTACAAAGAGCCTTGCTTTGGTTTGTAAACAACATAGAATGTAATTTTTCATGAGTAACAGAAAAGCTCACATAAAAGTAACTGATCAGTTTAAATGGTTTTTGCTGTATGTGCAGTATAAGCGCTGCAGTGCAATTCATATGCTGGCGATGCCTCACTTTCACAGAATCAGAATCCTTAATGTTCAAAAAGACCTCTAAGGTCACTGAGTCCAATCACTAACCCAGCACTGCCCAGCCCGCCTAGTGGTGGACTGAACCATGTCCCTAAGTGCCACACGGTGTTTTTTGAACTTCCAGGCATGTTGACTCAACTGCTTCCCTGGGCAGCCTGTTCCAATGTTTGACAACCTGCTCAGTGAAGAAAATTTTCCTAATATCATAATCCAAACCTGGCACAACTCGAAGGCATTCCCTCTTGTCCTACTTCTTGTTTATTCAGGGAAGGGACTAAGCCCATCTTGCTGCTACACCCTCCTTTCAGGCGGTTGTACTGAGCAGTGATGTCTCCACTAAGACTCCTTTTCTCCAGGCTAGGCGTCCCTCAGCCACTACGTGTAAAACTTGTCCTCCACACCCTTCACTGGCTCCATTGCCCTTCTTTGGACACACTCCAGCACCTCAAAGTCTTTCTCATACTGAGGGCCCCAAAACTGAACAAAAATTTTCTCTCCTTTTGTGGTTACCACAGCACGTAGTTAAGATTTTGCCACAAAAGGTTTCAAGACTGCGAGTTTTTCTCAGTTCTCCTTCAAAATGCCAGTAGGTATAATCCTGAGAAACAGGCTTTGTCTTGTCTAAGGGTTTTTAGCTGTATCAGCAGTGCTCTTTAATATCTGAACTATTTTAACTATGATGTTAGTCAGCTCTGGCTCTCTATGCCAAGTGGAGTCTAAGTGAACATAGAAATCTTCCTTTTTCTAAGTAATAAAGCTCAAAATTATTAGTGAGAATCTATTCCTTATTTAATGTGACATCTAGCATATCTAGCAAAAACTTTTTTGAGAGATTTGAAACAAGTTTTCTTCTCTTTCTGTGCTATATCAGACAGCCTTTACTAAATAACATATTCACTAGAAAACGAGATGAAGCTTAAGACATAGAAGAAGGTGTCTAAAGGCTGTGTCTCACAGAAACTCTGCAAAAGTGATGTTTTAAGCATAGATAGACAGCATGGGGAGTAGTTCCTTTTTTGGGAAACTTAGAACATGACAAATTATAACCGCAGCTGGTGCAAGTGAAGCTGTTAAATTGATTTCCTTTAAAAAAATTATAAAAACAACCTTTTTTTTCCCCCATTTTAAACCTCAGTAAGTACTTGACTATTTCAGCAACTTAAAAGTATAAGTATTTAAATGACATAAGAGCCAGTGTAACTTAACTTTTAGACGCTTGATTTTTTTCATATTGAGCAACACTATTCTGGACAGTCCCTAAGGCAAGCAGAACCGTGAGAGACCTGGATGGAAAACACAAATTCTATTTCATAGAAAAAATCAGAATGTAAATGTTGAACTCCAAATTAGAATTTGGAGAGTCCAAAATACATTCCATAGAAAATTAATGAGTATTCCAACTCTGCTTTAGCCACAATGTTTCAGCTGGAGAAGAAGTTAACACAAATAACTTTGAAATTTTCTACCGTTTGATTCTACTCTGCATGTAGGTCAAAACCTTCCATCTTCATTTTCAGTGGCTGGTAGGATATGGGATGATTATTAAATATTTTCAATGATTTTCTTTTAGACGTGCTGAAGCTTTCAAATTAAGACATCTATATAAACCCATCTATGTACTGATCTGTTATAATATGTTGCTGGGTCCCTCTTTCTCTTTTTCTAAGATGGCATATTTATGTTCAGCTGCAATTTCTAGGTTTGCATTCATAATCTGAAAACTTTGAATTTAATCTGAGACCTTTTCTCCTCATTTTATGGGGGCTCTTGTTGGTATTTCATCTGGACTAAGTGCTGACCATGAGTGCAAGAAGACATATTTTTTACTGCTAGGGTGGATGTATCTGTGTGTTGTGATATTAAGCTCCAAAGTTCTTGCACATTTGTCAGTGTTCATGGCTCTGGGGAATAATAGATTATACTTATCCCATAAAACCAGGAATATGCTTTTCATTATTTTTGTCTTAGAAGTAGTATGATTTATAACACTCTTCCAGTTTGGGTGCTCTCCCCGTGAAATGCCATGGTTACCATATATTTAGAAACAGTTACTACAGTACTCTGGGTTAACATGGTATTTCCTGTAAAGAGTGCTCAAAAAGCTTCAGGATGGATATGAAAATTCTTGTGTTCACATATTTCCAACTGTTAGTGTTGTTTGTCACTGTATATACCAGGAACCAGTTGTAAAATCCCCAGGAGATCTGGATTTGTTAGTCTGGTTGTTTTATCAACTTGTTCCCTTGTAGGTGTCCACACTGGTATTAATATTCAGGATTTACTATCTATTTCTTCCATCATTTTATCAAACCGCCTGTCTAAAAGTTTTAATGTAAGTTTAGGGTAATGTCAAATTAAACATGCTATAGAAGTATGTGGTGTTTATGTTTCAGTATGTTATTGTTTATGTTTCAGTAAAATATTTGCACTCAAGAGAGTTTGAGATTTTTGTCAAATTCATATAGCTGCCCAATACCAAAATAACATTGCTTTTAACTTCCAGTTGGCATCCGTGGTCATGACAAAAACCAGTTAACAACTGACAGAATGGCATTAGAGATATTTTCCCTAATAGATAGAAATAAAAAGTGAATTGGCACCACACAGTCTTGTATATTTTGGTAAAAATACAGTGAGTCAACATAGTTGGACAGTTGCTTTGGGCCAGTTAGGTAGCTGATTTGCAGGGTAAAGAAAATGAAGGAAATCATAAAATAATCTTTCTGTTTAAGTCATTGGCAAAGTCTACATACATTTTGGACCTGAATACATTTTGGAAACCTCATATGTTTAGAAATATGTTTCTCTATAGAATGTTTTATTTTTTCTTTTATTTTTGTTGTTAAGAGAATCAGCATTAAGGGGAGTTAAGGTATGCTCTGTTCTTTCATGTGCACTAATGATTATTATGCAGGTGCCACAGTGGTTATCTGGTGGTTATCTTTTGTAACTGAGAGCCTGAACTTTAAGTTCTTCTAATGGGGTCTTCTAATACTTGAGCATGAAAGTCTTCTTTTTATGTTTTTTTTTTTTTTTTCTCTGTTTTTTTCCCTGTTAGTTTTCCCTTTTTGTATGCTCTGTAACTTTTAAAATTTTGAGGCATAAGAAAGTTTGTGTGGAACCATGGATAACAACTTTAGCATTCTGAACCACAGGTCCAATCAGAGCCCTAGGAATATATTTGTGAAATTTGCATAGTGGAAGAAAATTACATATTCACAGAGCAGTTACTGAAAAATATCCCAGAGTGATTGTGCAGATTCTTGCTCTTTGATTGGCTAATGATAGGTTTTAGGCAATCACAGTTAAGGGAATAGCACATTATGCAGTTATTTAAAAATTAACTTGTGCAAATCAGACATGTATAGTCAATCAGAATGCAAGGAAGTGGATACGGTTTGAGGAAAGAAATAGTCAAATTATTTCAGTAAACTAACAACCCTCGTGATTGGAAGTGATTGATGTGTCTTTTTGAAACTTAAAAAAAAAAATTATCTTCCAGGAGTGAGAGAACACCAAGAATATCAGTGTAAATGCAGGCCAAAATATGCATAAAAGCTATTGGGATTTAGTAAAAGCTATGCCATCCTTGCTGCTCCACGTACATGGCCACTTTAACAGAAGAAGAGGTTTTAGTTTTGCTGTTAACTTAGAGTCTAAGATGTAAACTGAAAGACCTGGAAACTGCATTTTGTGATGGGGTACTCTCACGGTGAAGAAACCATTTCTCTTTGTCTCTCTGTTTCTTTGCCCTTGAATTTATTTTTCCTGAAATCGTAACTGGGACAAAAAGTCCGAATAGCAACTTGAGCTGGGCAATGTACATATATTTTAAAGATTAATTTGATACTGCTACTTTTGTTCACTGGTCTTTTCTGTGTGGGTAAGATCAAAGAAATGATGTATCCTAACAGCTGCTTTACAATAGTTTCAAGTTGCCAAAAACTATGAGGACTTGATTCATTATCTAGTCTATTGCTAGAAAGCAACCTGTTTTTTTCAAGAGTCTTATAGATGAAAAAGTTTGACTAGCAAGTGTATTCCAAGAAATATATGGCAAATATGAATTCTGGGGGTTAATAACCACACAGGAATTGACTCAAAACTGGTTTTATTCATACTGTGTTTTTCATATGAAAAGTGATTTAAAATTGCAAAGAGATGTAATTTATTTCCTTTAAATCTTTGTTAGAGAACCAATGTTAATTTTTCGCCAGACCTTTCTCTCTCATTTTCGTATTAAAACTTCCTTAATTTTGATAAATACATACTGAATATAAAATGCTGACTGTTCAATGTGTACCAAAGCATTTATTTAATTCATCCCCTATGAGATTCATCTGGTAGAAAAACAGTTTTCCAGCTCTAACTGCTGGTAAATTATTTGCATTTTTAAAACAGGAGAGGCTTGCTTTTCAAGTCCCATCAACTTCCTATTTATTGCTGCTGGCTGTGAAGGGATATTTGCGTTACTTTGGACAAATAGGCTCAAAGGAATAGCACCTTTGCTGATTTAGTACTCTCTACCTATTTGAGTCAATTGAACATCTGGCCCTCTATGGCTTTCCATTTGATGATTTTGTTTAACTTTTTGTTTTTGAGATACAGCTCGTACCAGAAAACTCAGCCCATCTCTGAATATCTAAGCAATGGGTGAATAATGGACATCTGCTGATATGTAGACTAGAGACAGTGAATCTCACCATATAATCTCACAAAATAATGCTGTTATTAAATGCATTATTCTAAGCATGGTTTGCACTTTTTAAAATGTAGCTGCTGGACCTGATATCCTTTCAGAATTTTATATGGGACAAGACTTCTTCAATGGTTAGAATCCGGAAACCTGATTCCAATTTTAAATATAATGCTAAAGGAAACCTGTGTTACTCCTTAGTGATACAGAGAGTCTATGCACTAGCTATATAGCTGACATAAAAGTTCAAAGACCTAAAAAGTACATCTAAGCATGTGGTATCACCTTATGACAAGAATAATGGATTTTTCATATATGGATTTAAGTCAAGTAAGTTCTACATGTTTATACTAAAATAACGTTCATAGATGTGCAAACAAAAATTACACACAATGGCAAATTACCCATAAGCCATTATTTCACTATACTCCAAACGTCTTCCAAAAGATTGTGGTTTAACCCCAGGGGTTAAGCCTTGCTTGCTCACTCCTCTGCAGTAGGGTGGGGGAAAGAATCAGAAGAATATCAGTGAGAAAACTCATGGGTTGAGATAAAGACAGTTGAATAGGTAAAGCAAAAGCTGCACACATGAGCAAAGCAAAGCAAGGAATTCATTCACCCCTTCCCATGGGCAGGCTGATGTTCAGCCATCCCCAGGAGAGTAGGACTCCATCACATGTAATGGCTACTGGGAAGACAACAGCAATTACTCAATGTCCTTCCCTTCCTCCTTCTTCCCCAGCTTATATACACTGACCATGATGTCATATGGTATGGAATGTCCCTTGGGTCAGTTGAGGTCAGCTGTCCAGGCTGTGTCTCCTCCCAATTTCTTGTGCACACCCAGCCCCCTTGCTGGTGGGGTGGTCTGAGGAGCAGAAAACGCCTTGATGCTGTGCAAGCCCTGCTCAGCAGTAATGAATGTAATAAAAATCAAAAGTACTTTAGCTATTTTTTACTACTTTTTTGTTCTTGTCCTTTCTTTTTTTCTTACCCCCAGGGTCCTTATGGGTTCGTTCCCAAACAGCATAACAGTTGGAGTTTAGCGAAATATTCACAGAAGGATCTAAATCTTCCTACTGCAAAGAGCTGGGGGAAGTAGTTCAGCCACTAAGCACATGGAGCTTTAGGTTTGCAAGAATGAGTCTTTCTTGGAGTGTCACTGTGCTACTTTTGGGAAGCTGGCGGCCAAATGAATTAGCTACAGAAAGATTGCACAGAAAACTGTATGAATGAGTTTTTTGGGGTTTTTTTTAGGCTATTTTCACGACTGGGTTAAGAGAGAATTTGTAGATGGTTTTTTTTAAGTCCTAGTAGAAACTTCTCCTTATTTTTCTTTCAAGCCATGTTCTGATAGGTGGAATAGTCTTAGGACTCCCCACTCCTACTCATGTGTCCCATATTGTTGTTAATTACACTAAGGAAGAATAAGGTCTAAAACTTCCTTCATTTCCAAACTCAAAGTGCATCCAAATTAAGTCCAGTGCAGTGGCATGAATTCATGACAGAATTTGTATTTTTAAATATTCTTTATCTGCATTTTAGGTTGATGTTTTATTCACTTAAGACATTTGTGGTAAAATATGTTATATGTTTATATCCAACACAACAATAGCACGATTGACTTATTTTCTATATTCCCTTTGATGTCTTTATTATCAGATGTCTCCAGGGAATATGTGTTCTGTAGAAAGACTGTCCGTCACAAGGAGTTATGTAGAAAGTAACAGAAAGGGAACTGTTTTATTCTAGTACCAAGGAGATATGGTCACAAGTGACTTGGTTTGAAGGGCTTAAGTGACCAGTACAGCTTAGAGTAAATTGCTATTTTAACAGTGCAAATGTGCTGGAATCTGCTCCCTAGCACGTTCTGCTGCAGTGCAGCATAGTTCAACTTCCTTTGCAGTAAGCTCTGCCACTCACGCTCTGCTATGAAGACATTAAATAATGACTGAAACTTAATTACTATTTGACTGGCATTCAGTTTGGTGTGATTTATGGTGGAAGGTTTTCCTATTTGTAGTCCATCAGTTGTCATCAAAAAATATTCTTGCACTAATTGATATTTTGACCAATGTTTGGGTTAGTATTAATGCTGTTTATTGCCATAGTACTCCTGTGGGTCAGACTGGTAGTCCTCTTTTTCATCTTGGCTAGCAACTAGCTAATTCTGTGGCCCTTGTGTGCTGGAGAAACTCTTTCCTCTCTCTTTCTCAGTTTTGTCATACGTAACATGATTGACTAAAAGTGGAAAACTCAGGAATAACATCAAAACTTTTCAAGACGAGACCTATTGTAAAGACCCCTACAGAGAGACCAGTGCTAAATTAGAAAAATATCCATGCACTTCCCAGTTACTGCTCCTGCTCTTTCTGTAAATATTCATAGAACTGTGCTGAGGTGGTTTTGTGGTAAGACGGTGTGGCAGGTAAAGGCACAGGCCTGTTCTATAGACATGTGAAAGAAAAAACAGAAATAGAAATGGTGAATAGTGCCATGATTATTTGCACAGACAAATACAATTAGTATCAACAGAAAGTATTACATGAATAGCTGAGAGTCACAAACAGCAGGAGATAGGCACAGGAAGTGTCTAACCAAAGGAGCATTTTTGGTGTAATTTATAATAAGTTGGGAGGAAAATACAGACTATTCTTGTCAATATCAACATTGGTTCAGATCACATCATGTTGCAATACAATCAAAATATACGTACGTTTCAGGAGAAAAAATGAAAGTCTATTACTAGAGTAAAACTCATTATTAACAAGTTAAGACTTGTTAATAATACACCATCTGTATTGTATTCTTTTTCATAGTTATTCACACTTTGGTTTTAAGTAAACAAAGCCTTTATTTCAATAAGTAAAATCCTGTTATTCATAAAGGAAGTTCTCAAGCACTGCAGATATTGTTTAAGTTTTCAAAAAAGTTGTCACTGCATAGTTCAAGACAACATAAGATACTCAATATTTCTATGGAGTAAAAGTCAAAGACAAATTCTAATTCTATATATCAAGTTTTTCATCAACTATCAACAGTGAATACAAGGTTGTGGAAAAAACAACAAAAGAAATATGGATTTACCATCATTGTTCTAGCTAATTTCCTAAAGTAGTCATTAAAATCCAGTGTTGCATACTTATTGTCAAGATCTCCCCCTACTGTTTGTGATAGCTTTAGAAGAAAACCATCTATATTTTATAATTTAAAACTCCTTTATACATAAGTTTGCCTACAACAAAGGCAAGGAGTGCAGTTTTATTTAAATGTGCCATATTAGATGTCAATTGCAGATGATAATAAAGCTTGAGAAAAAAAATCCCACCGTTTACCACGTGGTTTCTCAATGCTAAATGTGCATTTTAATGTAAAAGGAAAGAGAAGAGAGCTCTCCTGTTCTTCAGTGACACCAGGGGCTCCAGTCCGATGCAGCCAAACACCTCGAACACAGCATGAAAAGCTTTGGATTAACTGCATTTAGATGCACTGGTTTGATGTAACAGCAGCTTGCTTGAATTAATGTCCTGTGACAAGCCCTCCCTTGCAAACCTTTAGAAGCAAACTGTTTCTTTGTCTACATTTTAAGCTTGGCTACAGCCTCTGGTAGATTCTGCATTGTTTCTCACATACTGTTTTTTGGACAAAGTCGAATCATCATCTATGAAGGACTAACTACCCAAAGGGTTTAAACCCAATTGCTAGTGGTTTATTCAGCTTTGACACTTCTCAGTGTGATCCTTACTGCTTTTTGTAAAACAAGCAGACAAGGGAAAGGCTCCAGAGACTTTCTTCTGTTCATTCTGTAATAGTTTTCTTGCCACGGGAGGCTTAAGAAGATTTGTACTGCCTGCTTTCTTTTCATTAGCAGTGAGTGCAATGCTGTTGGGTAAGTTAATGTGTGAGACTATGAGAGGAAAAAACGCAGGAATTTTAAAAAAAGGTGGTGTGTTTTTAATTAATACATTTTTAATGTCATTTTTTCTTGATTTCTTCTATATGGGGTGCAGAGAAAAATAAAGTAACATTGTGACAGTTGACATATTTTCAGTTGTTCTCAGCCAGACAGAGAATTAGAATCTAGCTGTTTCTTGAATGCAATACTATGCTTCACTGATTTTTGGCAGCAGCATGTTAAAATTCTTGTTATTAGACTGACAAAGAAACCTGATTGAATTTTCAACACAATCATACTTCCTGTCATGAAATGTAATAATATTTAATGATATCCTTGTATATCTGTATGCAACAAAATGCATCAATGTGGGAGTCTTACTTTGACCACTATATTGCACTAACCTTCTATACTTAAATTGTCATTAAATGATTTACTCTGTGCTTCATTGTGAATGTTCGCTTTAGAGAAAATTGAGCATGTTTGTTAAGAAAACCCCAACTTTAGCAAATGGATTTATATTTTCTTTAGTATACACTAGCTATTTGCATCAGATTAAATTTGACTCTCAACATTTTTATAATTTTTTTGTGTTGTGACAGTTAATGTGTAAATATTGTTATGGATACATAGAAAAGCGTTTTTAAAAAAAAATAAACTACACCCTCATTACTGTTATAACTTTTCAGAAAACTCTGGGCTCATAATATTTGCTATAAACACTGCAGAATAAATAATAGATATAAGTTAGCCTTAGAGATAGCCTTTCTGCAGTTTAAATTTGTATCTGGTGGATTGATGGGTAGTAATTCATGAAGGATGTATATGTTTGCATATATGAGGAATGAACATGGTGGTAAATGTTAACAGTCATGAAGTGATTACTGTATGATAGATCTCTGAACTTTCTAATCATTGCTGCTCATCATCAGCAAATGTAATCTACTTTAAATTTTTTGTTGTCTATTATGCATGTTTCTGGTCTTTTCCTTTGTCGTCAAACACAAACTTCTCTTCTGTGATATAAGGAATACAATAATGACTTAAGAGAAATACTGGTAACTCAGCTGAAACAGTTCTGTAGGAATTCTCTCTTTTTTTTTTTTTTTTTTCTTATTTTAGAGGGTAGGCACAACAACAATTCTCGTCCTGATAAACCAGTAATTCAAGATTTCTAAAACAATTCTTAGTGAAATGTACACAGATAGTGTGTACGTTTTTTAAATGCCAAGTGTTATTGGTTTTTTTTCCCGACAGTTACTAGTATACTCTTTGACATTCTGAAATATTCAAGCAGAGATAACTGTTGATAGATGTAACTCAGCACTATTTCATATTTATAGAATCACATTAGCTCCAGCCACACTTGTCAACAACTCTGCTCTTTTGATTCCCAAGAAGTGTAGCTTGAAGCATTATCAGTATGTGATATAATTATTCAAGAAAACATTTATACTGTGTTTTATTTTTGTTTGCATGCCCATTACTACATATTACCAGACGCAGTTGTTCAGCCCTCAGATAACTACAGTCACTGCTTGATGGTTTAATTGTGCTCTATTTCTGTGGTTTTTGTAAGACATAGACATGCTTCACTGGAGGCTAGCATAGATCATAGCCTAAAAATGGCCCTTACTCAATAGAAGTTGTATAGCTTTGTCCAGAAAGTATGTCTTTTCCCATAGTTGACCATGCTGGTGTTTTGGTTTTGTTGCCTACAATAGTTTAGTGTTTTCAAAAGGAGAGCTTCTTGCCAAATCTGAAAGTCTGGCTGGTGGTGGTACAAGGGGCAGTCCCAGTTGATCAAATTCTGCCCGATAGCTCCAAGGTCTTGTTCCCTGGCATAATAATCAGAATATGTCTGTATAGCATGTGTGAGCAAACATATGTACAAGCAACACATAAACACATTTAAAAAAGTTTAGTATGATTAGTCTGTTGCCCTCCTTATTAAACACATATTAGGGGTTTCACAGCCACTGACTTTCTTATTCCACTTCCTTGCCTTGCATGCAGAGATCTATCTTCATTAAAAGTTTTATCTCATGGTAAGCATGAGATAAGATTCTGGCATCACGGAAGTCAATATTGACATTTAACACTTGAATAGAGTCAATTTATCACAGTATTAGCTTTATACAATGCCCCACCTACAGTGAGGAAATCAGAGGAAGAAGGGAAAAATATCTACAATGTTCCAAGCTTAAAGCTTTGAAGTCATACCTGCAATACTGGGCAGTGACATAGGGGTGCTTATACTCAAAAGGTATTCTCCATAATTCTGATTCACTTCATCTTACTCTATATTTCAAATATTTTCAAAAGTATTTGTCTTAAAAAATGCAATGAGGTACCCCGAGTTTATTGATAAACTAATAAATATGATAGGTGTATTTTTGCTGCTGCAAGCAATTATGTGGGCCTTTCTTTTTTCCTTTTAAAGGTCCTTGCTGCATAAACTTTTTTTATAAGACATTTTACAGTTACAAAAAAAAAAAAAAATCTTTTGTGTGGACTTTCAGCAAAATATAACCTGTAATTGTTTTTTGTAGAGACTATTTAACTGTCTCCAAGGACTCTGATCAGCATTCTTCACTCAAAAACCCATTGAGTTCAGTAGGCATCTTCGTGATTAAAGGAACAAGTAAGGAATGTTGAATAGAGCTAGCTTATTCAAATGTAAGCAAATCTTTCAGGCTGTATTTTCATAGGGGAATTAACAACCTAGATATTACACACAGAAGAAGCTTAAGCTTTTATGTGGTATCTGAGTGCCAAAAAGATGGCATCTTCAATTTTAGAGCTATTTGTTATTTTGTCAGTGTGGTTCCAGGCTACATTGCACTGGATAAAACCTTTATTTTACATAACAAATAATGAAATATTGCTGCTTCACTATATTTCTTCACATGATTAAAAGAGATTAAATTTCCAAAACATCGCTTTACATTAATTTCTGATGCTACACATGCTATTGAATCCTACCCTTGATTTTTGAAATATGTGTATAGGATTATTCTTCTCCCTATAACACAGTCCTCAGTTGCATAATGAATGGTACCACACCTTTTAAGGAAAAAAAATCCAGAAATTGACAAGTAGCTTGGGAAAGGGTTCCTAATATTTAGCTCTTAATAATCATCTGCAACATGAACAGGCCAATGCTCAGATTTCAAGCCTGCTTTTATCAAGAATTCTCTACCCATGTGTTGGATAGTCTTCCAAGAGCTGCCTTTGACTTGCACAACTCAGTCAGGGAACAGTTTTGTAAGGAAGAGAAGATGATAAATTACTTTGTTAGTAAGGAGTCAATTTGGGTTGCTGAAACATAGGCAGGTAGGGTGCTGAAAATGAATGCTAGTTAAGAGTACAATATATTTCTATTGTTCAAAACCATTAAATTTCCCAGGTTAGGAAAACTTGAAACCCAGAATTTTAATGATTGTGGTATGATTCATTGCCTTTGGAGGTAATGGAAATACCAAAGATATGGAAGGAATTTGCTGTATAAAGAAAATTTCATTGAGGAATAAATTTTCCAGACCATGTGAGAGCGATTTGGTGGAAACCTCTATAATTAAAGGCATTACATCTGCGGTGCATTTGGAGTTGTACAGTATTGTATTGAAGAGAATAGAGCTCTTTAATATGTATTAGTCTACTTTGGGGCATTCTGCCCCTTTGTGATTAGAAGAGAATACTTCAAAAATTGAAATTACTCCAGCATATTATTGGGATGCTAACTTGACCTTTGAAAGTAAGAAAGTTCTTTATACAACTTCTTTTTATGTAATTTCACCTCTTCTCAATAATGGCATAATCAGCTCCTGATCCGCACTGAAATTTCTGTTTTGGAGCTTCTCCTGGCCTACTCTTAGCAGTAGTGTAAGATAGAGAATATTTATTGCTTTTATGAACAGGCCTCTGCTTTCCATAGAGAAGGTTTATTGCTTTTATGAACAAGCCTCTGCTTTCCAGGATTTATTTTTAACTCCAGCTGGAGACTACTCTTTCTGCATATATTCTGCTTATCTTTTTCTGTTTCTCTATCCTTATTTCTTGATACTTCCTCAAGCATTTATTCTCCAGCCAGTTGTTCCCATCTTCTTTTCATTCCTCTAGTGCTGCATATTAGTGCAGTTGCTGTTGCACGTTCTCCTCATGCCCTGCCATGCACTGTGGGTAGCATAAATAACTCAGAGACATAGTTTATAGGCTTAACATTTGCAATCAGGCTCTTCTCTTATTTACTTTACCACATGGCAGAAAAACAGTGCAAATACAAATGGGAATGCAAAGGAGTCATATGTGTTTCAAACAAAAGGGAATGCTAATCAGCGCAAAATCAAAGCTGAAATGTATCTCTCGTGAACCTGAGTACTTTACATGAGATGAAAATGCAACAGTTGTATGTGTGTGTGTGTGTATCATATAAAGAATATGTATGTCTCATAGGTTTTAAATACATACAATTGTTCTTTAAGAGTAACTGTTCTCAAATGAATAAAGTTCTGTAGAGAACTTCACTTTGTAGAAAACCATTACAGTTAGGTCTGACAGGTCTTGATAGTTGGTTTCATGGGACCCCTTGAGAACTTTAATTCAAAGCACTATTACGCTGAGCTGCATTAGAGCTCCAGCTGCACTCCCAGATCAACACACATCTCTCTCACAGGCTTACTTGAAACATTTTAGCAAGGTGTTTATCTGTGATAAGTCATTATTGCTTCTGATATGGGAGGTCCTTGGTGACCAGCCAGAGAATCTTTATCTCAGTCATTTATCCTATTCAAGTGTCTTTCACAATGGCTCTGTTGAATTCAGCAGATTTATATTGTTCCGGCTTGATAAGTAGTTCATTGATCAGTTTTCTTTCTATGAGGAGAGAATGCAGGAGAAAAGTATAATCTGTGCTACTTTTACTTGTGCTGACTGAGAGTAATGCAATATGATACACCCATTTTCTTGGAATTTCCATAAGCTAGACCTGAATTGGGTACATTTTATGGACCATTTGGCATGCTCTGTATATCTGTTCATACTAGAACTGGTATCCTTTTTATCAAAGTCCATCTTTTATGTCACTATATAGAGCTTTATTTTATGGTTTTTCCAAGGCAGAAAACTGGAATGGTATCCATTAACACAAAAGACACTTCATTGTCCCTGTCATTAGGCTGACTTGGTTCAGCACCTCTTGCATGATACAGCTGTATAAATCTTTAACCTCTATAGAAGTACCCTTTAAATCAATAACAATAATTGAAAAAAGGGATTAATGTGCTGGAATCACTTGAGAATGCTTCTGTCAATGGGGTTGGCAAGTGTCTATGAACAGTCAAGCAGTTAATAAACATCTGTGGAAATTCGTGTCTTTAATAAACATTTATCTGGTTTTAATAGTTTTTCTTCATTGACATTTCGACATATAAAAAATTAACTGTTTCACCTGTTTCATGAGGTAGCAAATTTTTTTTGTATTATATTATTGTGGGTTGACCTTTTAAAAGCTTGGTAACTCATCTGAAGAAGTCTATAAGGTGTGGGAGGTATAAAATTTACTAACATTCCTATGGCTCGACTCAGTTACTGCTGGGCTTTAGTAAATGGTGATGTGTATGTTCTTACTCAAATTTAGTGTCTTAAATGACATTCATAAATTTGGACAAGGATTTTTTTGTATCTGCCATATTAAGCACCTCTCTTCCCATACCACAAAATAGGTTTGCTGTAGTTAGATTTGGAATTTCGGGTCAGTGTCAAGGAACTGAATCCTCTTACAGATTTCTTCTTGGCTTTAAATGTGACCTGTGCTAGGAAAGAATTACTTGGTTTCTATCAATTTCACTGCCCAAGGTCCTTGGGGCTACAGAGGATAAGGCTGATAGATTGAAGGGAAGGCTGTTACCTTCTCACAGTTCTGAGACAGATAAAGTTCAAAAATATTTTGCAGCTGTAACAAAGGAGAATTTCTTTGCATGTTCTGAAATTTCTTCCAAGTATTATTTTGAAGTATAAATTAGTCTCCTGAAAACAATTATATGAGAGCTTTCTTGGCTGGCAGAAGAGAAGGATGACCTTTATATGTACATACATACAAGAACAAGTGGTAGGCTTGCTGGGAATGGGAATGAATGGCAGCTAGAGAATCTGGTCTGAAGAAAACTAAGACTGCAGCTAGCTTGCCATCAGGACAGGTTTCTGGCACTCTTATGACTCTTGAATAAGTCTAGTTTTATTTGCTGTTAGGTATACTAATTAGCATTCATTTTTAATTTAATCATGCCATTTTCTTCTTGATGTATCATAGACACTTTTACTACATAGATATCTTGTTATTATAGTCTCCTAGCAACAGAAACTTTTCTTAAGCTGACATTTACAATCTCAAGAGTTCTGTGTCCAAATTACTTTGAATAGCCTTAATTTTCCACAGAGTTTCTAAAATTTAATCAATCTCATCTTTTGTTAGTTTTATTTTCTAACAAAGGCATGTGATTAAGTTATTTCCTGAGCCTTGATTAGAGTATTATCCCAAATGTATTTCAGATCATGACACACACAAAAAAAAAATTCAACCCATTCTGCCTACATCTTGAATTGGATACATTACTAAGATATATTGTTTTTCAAGCATCCTCAGAATCTATGATCTTGAAGAGAACTTCAGTTATTCTTTTAACTCACACAGAGCCTTTGCAGTTACTGTTAATCAAAGCCGTTGATCATTGTTAACAAAATTTGTACCAGATGGTCTCACTGCCTGACATTTGTAACTGGCAATGGAAGGAAAATGGAAATATCTGTTTGCAAACTTCTGAATAATTTCTGTGGTCATAAGGGTGCTCTGTTACACATGTAAATAGAGACATTAAGGGGCAAAATTTTCGACCAGAAAAGAAAAGACACAAAGTACTTGTTTATGCAAACCCAAAGCATATCAGTGGAGAATGGTGACAGTTACAGATCCGTCACACACAGTGCATCAAGGGGTCCTCTGAATACTCTGCAGACATTGGCAGTTTTTATGCTCTATGAGTGGCTCCCACAAAGTTGCCTGATATGACAAACAGACCTGAAACTGTTGTCATCATCATTAATGTGTATGCAGCAAGTACACATACAGTATGTACAACAGGGTTGTCCTGCACCCTGAGGTCCTGGCTGTGTGTGCTGTGGTCATGTCCGAAACTGACTGTCATGCAGGATCAAGTTTACAGCCTCAGTTTTTCAAGGGTATCTGATTTTTGGATTCTCTAAACAAATGTGTATTTTCAAAATATTCTAGGATCAGCATTCTGGGGAGAGCTTGACTATAGGAAAGTTTAGATGCATGCTAATAACCCTTGGACAAGACATCCTCATAATGATCTCTGAGTTCAGCTCAATTTGTTGTGACCAATAAAGCCACTGAATGGCTGAACGTCTATGTTGTTTGCTTGTTTCTGTTTGGCCTCTAATGGTCGTTATGCGGTCGTAAACCTGCCATTATTTTTACCAGATTTCTATTGTGCTTGTCTCTGGAACTGCCTCTTTAATATCAAGGAATATGTACTTCCAAAGTGCCGATCCATTGGTTCCTATCTATCAATTTATACACATAGATAAACACATATATAAACAATTATTTAATGTAGTACTGCATAGGAAGGGGTTGTACTGCAAATACGTATGGAAATTTTCATACATTTTGATTACTGTGGTATAGACAGAAGTGAACCTTTTTCTCCCATCCCTGGTTAAATTACTGGCAGTAAATTATGTGCTTTCTTTGCATGGATTTGTACAAAGGTATATTCAGGAAAGTGGATGTAATGTATGAAGTAATATGACAGTATTAGGTTTTTCCTACCTGCTTGATCTCTGTTTTTTCCCTGTGTTTTAAGTCAAGTGCCATATGGTCTACTGCTTCTCTGGGATTCTGACACTACTTTTGGACTGCCTAGGCCTGGTTATAAACCATGCAGCTCAGTTTATTTTAAGACATACTACAATCACTATAACAGTCTGTTTCTTAGTTATATGCATTTAATAAATATAAATACCACCATTTCATATACGAAGATGCATTACGTTCTGTATGTAATAGGATTCTGGTAATACTCCGTGGCTCTGAAGTCAAAATGTTTTAAAGTAAGTTAGGAGCCCACTACCTGTGAATATATGAACTCGGGAAGGAGCTGGTTCTGGGAGACTTGACAATCCCTAGCTTGGGCAGGTTCCTCACAAGCCTTGCACGAGGCCACTATGGAAGCATGGAAAGAAATTAAGTAATTCTATAAGAAGCCATGTGGCTTTCCAACTAATGTTGTAGATTATTTTTAGGCTTGTTTTTGTGAAATAATTGCCTTTTAACAAATTACAATTTACTGATATTGAAAGATTTCTATTTTGACATCCCTTGACTTGGTCGCTCATTGTCTTTGTATGGGCTGGTATCTTCTACTGGTGTCTGTTGGGGATAGGTTTAGAATCACATGGGGATGAAACACATTTACTGATGTGTGGGAAAATCTGTGTAATGTGTGCTTAAGTCCTGCATTTTATTACCTTCTTGGAAGAAATGGAGTAGAAATGTGTTGTTGAAGACCTTATTCCTCCATGGGTAAGTGTAAGAAGGATCAGAAATGAGTGAAGTTCACCCTCGTGTAGACATCAAAAGCTCCAAGTTCTTGGCACATTCTTCTGTAGTTCCAAGATTCTGTGATGCTGAAAGAAGAAAGCCCTGTTTAATAAATGTGTTTAATAAGGAAATGGCTGCTACAGATTAAAGTAGATGAAATGTTACAGCAGATTGATCCATGAACCAACTCCCTGAGGCCTGCTCCTTACTCACAGCAGTACATTCCTCCTGATTTCCTGCAGCACTTCACCTCTTGGCAGCTGCTTTCTCTCTGACTAAATGATTACCTCACAGCCTTAGGTTCCAACCCCATACTTACGTAGGTCTTCCCAGGACAAACTGAAACCCTGATAACTGTTTCAAATGTGGACAGGAGACTTACAGTTCATACCTATAGTACTTAGGAGAGAACTCCATGCTTCTGAGGTCAAACTCCTTGCCTGTCCTCTCTGTGGTACCTTTATATTTTTATGCCTCATGACTATGATGGCAGTATCCTCAAGATATTCCCAGTTATCACCAGACCTCTACTTGACATTTGCCTCTTCAAAAAATCCTTGGCATAAGCAGGATGAACATATGCCAACACAAAACTTCCCTCCATAATTGTCCAGATGCTTCTAGCATTTAGAATTTTTTAAATCATCATCTCTGGGATTGATAGGTTTCTTTTTTTAATTACAGAGAATCCTGCAATACTAACCTTATAATTTTTCTTATGGAAAAATGATCTTTATAATACAAAGCTTTAAGGTCCATGCCTGTAGAAGTATGCAAAAAGACACCAGTGGTGCTTATATAAATTCAGGAAAAAATGGTAACCTAGGTATTAAGACTTATATTTAAATACGTATTGTTCTACTTTGCTGTAGAAAATAAATGAGATATTGGTTTCTGATCCAGATGAGTGTTTTCTTTTGTTCTTTCTTTCTGAAAGTATACTGTATATATTAGGAGTTGTCCTAAGACTAGGAATGCACAAAGGACTCTCACATTATCATCTGTGTAAGGAATAATAATGCAGTCCTTGCAATGATTAGTAATTAACTTGTTGAAAGATAACCTTTTTCATGGAAATGAACCACTGACAAATTTATCTGATAAAATCAACCCTCATTTCCTGAAATATGTGGTTATCTCTTTATGCCTGACTTCTGTTTTTGCCATGATACTTTATTTCCTTTTGAAGTCATATAAAAAAAAGAGAAAAAGCCCCCACCCTAATTTGTTTGACCTTTTTTTTTTTTTTAGAAGCCTAACTGTTTTTCTTATGAATACTGCTTTGAAATACATTTTTCTGTCTCTTTTTGAACCTGCATAATGATACTACAGGTTAGCAGGTTGGGTGTTGTTTCGGCCACAAGTATCTTTCTGTAGTTCAGTGCCAAGGAGAGCACTATGCTCTATGTACCTGACCTGTTATTTACTTGAGAAACTGGCTGTGAGATGGAGCCGGTAATCTGAGCTTGCCTTTAGAAATTGTGGGATTCTGTCAAATATCCATGATTAGCCACTGACTTTCTTTTTTAAGTACTTGCTCTAATTGCTGTTTACATTGATGTAAATTACAGATAACAATGAACTTTTAGATCATTATTTAATTATTGTTGATCTTTGCACTGATGATGGACCATGCAAAAAAGGGATTTAAGGCAGAGAAGTTTATTACTACCAATAATAGTTAGAATCATAATTTCATCTAATTTAAAACACACTTAATGGTTGCAAATGGCATTTGGGATGTTGCTTTTTATGTCAAAATTGGTTACAGATAACTAGTTTTGCTTGATGTGTTTAGTTTTAAGAACTCTGGCTTAAACTCATCCTCCTAGACATTGAATGATAGAGTTTTAAGAACTCTAGCTTCAAATTAGAAATCAGGACTCCTCCTCTTCCAGTACTTAAAAATTAAGGTTTGAATCCAACAAAGCATATGTGCAGCATCCTGCTCTTGGTCTTGTTAATCGCCATGAGATTCCCATGGGCCATTTCTCAAGCTTGTACAAGTCACTCTGGATGTCATTCCATCCTCCAGATGTCCCAACCACACCACTAAGCTTGGTTTCAGCTTGGGAAATTTGCTGAGGGTGTGCTTGATCCCTTTATCTATGTCATTAATGAAGATATTAAATAACACTGTTCCCAGGTAGGACCCCTGAGGGACACTGCTTGTTGCTGATGTCCATTGGGACTCTGCACTGTTGACCACTACCCTAAAGATGTGACTATGCAACCAACTCCTTGAATCCACCTCTCTCCAATTTACAGAGAAGGATATTGTGGGAGATGATGTCAAAGACTTTTACTTAAGCTATTAGAAGAATTTTACTTTGGCTGGTAGGACAGTTAATGAGTTCAGTAAGGCAGAATGTGATATTGGCTTACACTCCTCACAGTGCGCTTGAAAGGCATATTTTTATCCCTTAAGAAGTAAATTCCCACCCAAAGGCCTGAATGTGACACATTTTGATTTATCCAGGTGTGGCAGAGTCAGGGAGGTTGTAAAATCTCCCATGAAATAGACCTTCTTCATCATGGAATTGTTGACTGCATTCTGAAAGCTGTACAACTGTGCAAAGCAGTGATGTGTTTTGTTCATTGAGAGCATGACATTAGCAGATGTTGTTGATGGAAAATAGCATCTCAGTTATTCTCCTTTTCACAATTCTGTAATTGGTTATCAGCATGCCAAAATGTTGATAAGGCTGCCCTGAATATATAAAATGTGATTATCTTCTAAATAAAATATTTAAAAATTAAGAACCCCTTTATGTACTTGCAATGAGAACTTCAAGAACTGGAACAGCTGTGATTTTTTTCTTTCCTTTTTTTTGCTGTCAATGAATGATTCTTGTTTCACTTTTTGACTTGATCTGCTTATGTGACCTTTTATATTAAGATCATGCTTTTCAGCTTGTTGAGATTATCCTATTGCTCAATTCAAGGGGGAAAAAAACTTAAAAAGCTTAAAGCTATACCAAGAAATAGTAATAATTAAAGTTATGGAAGATTAGGAAAATCCTTCTAAGAAACAGTGAAATTTGTGTGGCTTTTTATTCCTTTTCCTTTAAAATCTGTAGTTTCTTGTCTTGACTAGAAGAGTGCTGCTCAAGCTTGTTGTAAAGAGAGCCATACTATCAAGTCTTGAGTTTCTCTGGAACGTGACATGAAGTGTGGACATTTCCTTGTATCTTTTTATAAAAGAATGTCGAATCAATCACTTTGTCACTTCCTCTACTATAAAAATATTCTTGTAATTCATAATGAAGGTCCTATTGGTAGATCTGTGGTAGTCCTGTGTTTGTACAGTTCTTGTATCTCTGAATTCTCCATATTTAAAAAAACTAAGTGTCATAAAACTGCTAGTCAAATGTATGAAACTATGAATATCTGTGAAGCAAAAAAAAATTTTAATTTAGAGGAGGTTTTGATTGAAAAAAATAAATTCTCAGAATTAAATTTCTTTACTACTTGTGGTAAAACAGGATTTTATTGGTGTCTTAACACTCGTAGTACTTACCTCTGTAGAAACATTCTTCATTTGAATATCAGAAAAAAGGCTATTTTATGTATCAGAACATTGTCTGTCTTTTCATAGAAGACAAATTCCTTGTGGTTCCATATACTTATTTCATATTTAAAATATGTGGTTATATATTTCTGTTGTTATTAACAGCAGATGTATACTTGGCCAATAAAATAAAATAAAAGCATTCAGTTTACTCCTGTGATAACACCAAAAACCTAAATAGCGTTTCAAATTTGAAGGCATATGATTTGCCCTGAATTTTGTATTCTGCTGATTAAGCAGCAGACCTACAATTATCTGACAGAGGCTGCCTTCTTGACATTTTCCAGCTTTTTTTTTTTTTATCCTCAAGTAGAGCTGTGTATTTTGCATAAGATGTAGATAATCATGTAAACTAGTTGCATCACTGGAGTATTTTTATTTCAAATTCAAATACATTGAGGGATGCATACATGATCTTAAAATAGATTTTGCAAATCTCATCCAAAGTTTATCTTCATCTGATTTAAATTGTTTTTGGATGTCTTTCCCTCATCTTCCCTACCAAGGCAAAATCTATTTAAATTTAAATATACAAAAATATGTGGGCCACTTTGAATACATCTGCAGAAATTCAGGTATTGACATAGTGTATGATAGTTAATCTCTACTTTCTTTCCTTCCCTTTAACATAAGTACTGCATCCTCACTCCCGTGTTATGTTCAGCATTTTGCAGAAATATTTGCATCAGCTCTCCTAGGGCATAGCAATGGGACTGTTCCAAACAGTTAATTATTTGTACAAGTGTTGAAAGGTTTGGTGCCCTTGTTGGTTAGAGTTTCTGGTACAGTTTTCTCTGAAAACACCAAGCATACTCTAAAATTACTCTTAGTCCTTTGCAAGGCTTACTGTTTACTGCTAGTGAATAAACCTTTTTCCTAAGATTCTGGTGCAGGATCTCTCCGTTTTCTTACAGGACCAAAATACAGATTTACTGTACTGTCAGGTACCATAAATGCTAGCTGTATATCATTCTCAATTCAGCTCAGGCCAAAGCAGTTCATGTATAATACAGTGCCATAGGTTGTGCATGCACAGAAATTGCACAGACAACTATTTGTCTCTCTTCTTCAGCTGTCAACCCAGATACATCATCATATATCATTATCACTTCGAGCAATGACATTGAAACATCAGCAGTAATACTGTGCACACGTAATATATGGTAGCTACCTCCCTGTGGAGAGTTTCAAAGGCATGGCTGCTTAATTTAAGGATTAAAACAAGTTAAATCTTTTTTACATCATGAAACAGCAAAGTTTGTGTTGGTGCTTAATATGCACTCTCCTTGTTGTGAGAATACAAAGGTATCCTCATAGTGCACTGAGAAGAAAAGGTATCCTTTGCCTGTAATATACTTTAGAAAAGGTTGTGCTAAATTAGCAACAGACGAAATATGTTCCCAGGGCATTTAGATTCTCAGATTATGACAATTTCATATCTCATAACCTATGGAAAAGAAAAAACATTTTCCAAATCGCACCCTTCTTAATTTTCTGAAAGAGTAGCAGACTTTGGTACTTTGCCAGATTTTGGAAGCTATTTGGATGCTCAAAGATCCTCCTTTGGGTTATGAAGGACACCCAGCTGCTTTGAAAGGTATAGAAGGAGTTGCCTTTCAGTTTATGCCAAACTTATCTCCTTTTGTTAATTACACAAAGCATTTATCTGTGTTTTGGAGCACCAATTAAAATGCATTTTTAAATTTTTTGCTTTTAATCTCCCCATATGAAACCATTGTGTGACCTGCTAATGTGTTTGAAAATCTGCTGCTTGTTACAGTTATTGGACTGTCAGGAAAATTGTATTCCATTTGCTGGAGATTCTTAAGTGTACTCCAGCACACTCCACTTTAATGTTCTCTGCACTTGAGCTCTTTGTCCGTATGGAGGTTTGAATGAATTTTATGATTTTTGAAATGATCAGTGCTCATTGTTGATACTACAGGAAAAAATATTTTGTAGAGCAGGTAAAGCTGTCACTAGAGTTATGAAGTGTTCAGTGGTTAATTGTTC
Organism: Acanthiza pusilla; assembly: GCA_036630365.1. NCBI lineage: Eukaryota > Metazoa > Chordata > Aves > Passeriformes > Acanthizidae > Acanthiza > Acanthiza pusilla. The sequence continues at coordinate 16,525,192 of JAXCHO010000073.1, forward strand.
CCAGTTACTACTAGGTGCAGAGACTTTTGGGATTTGGTTTGGAGATAATTTGGTCGCTTGTCCAACCAATACCCAAATTAGAGCATCAAACTGAGCAACAGTTGCAAAGAATTTGCAAGGGTAACTGTTTGTCCAACAGGCTACTGTAATAGTAATTTTAACAAAATTATGCGTAAAAATTTAATAATTAAAAACCTCATGTATGTTAATTGTAGCTCTTAAAATATTTATAAATAGCTGTAATCTAAATTTCCTTTTTTTCCATATATAAAATAAAATGGGTTTTAATCTGTCAATATTTTAGACACCAGAAGTTTTATAATTTCTAGTAAAAGATGTGCTTATTTTTCCACAATACCCTTTTTAATTCATATAAAGGATTCTAACAACTACAAGATGAGCTGAAGAAGATAGAATGAAAAGTGTACCTCACTGGAGTGAAAATGTAGTTCCTTAGGTCTTTTCTTTGTCTTTGTGTTTATTCAGTCAAAGAATAAAGATTAGTACCAGTAAATAAGCTTTGTAAGTGTAGTTGGAAGTAAAAGCATAAAGACGGTAAAGAAGAAATATTTGACTTTTAAGATACCATAGAAATTACATATATTTTATATGACTACATGTAAGTACAGTAACTCTAAGAATATAATTTACTAAAAATCCAATTTCTGAAGGATTTTGTCAAACCTTTAATTAACCCTCTGAAAACTCATAAGGATGAAACCTGCTATGATGGCAGATTTTCACAGCTACATTAAATAATAGAAAGTAATTGTCTAAGCTCAGAGAAAAAGAGTCAATTCTTTGAATTGTTCTTCCTAAAATTATATTTCTGATGTTCTAATCATCAGACTGACAAACTGATATAAAACCTGTTCTTCGTCTGTTCACATTCCTGGGGGAGAGTATGCCACATCTTTCCAAACAAAAGGGGAAAAAAACTTTATAGAGCTCATGGAAGTGAAAAGCACCAGGATATATCTTATGCATAATAAGCTGAACATTTAGATATTTCATTTGTTTTGACAATTGAAAATTCATGAAATTGCCTTAGAGACTGAGCAAAGCTTGAAAATTTAAGAGAAAAATGCTCTATTTGATGGAGACTTGAAACAGAATCACTAAAAATTAAGAGCAAAGAGATTGCTGAAGCAATTTTTAAAAGTGTTGAAGCAATTTTTAAAAGTAACATTTATTTATTAGATTCTCTTCCCATAAATCTATTTCAGATCCAAGGAAGGCGGGAGAGGAAATTTAATATAAGTCTTGAAAAAGGAAGCCAAACAGTTCCATCTTCTCATTGAAGCAATTTGAAATCCAAGCTCTGCAAAGACAGAGATCAGTTAGGATGGTTAATCAGGTGTCAACTCAAGCAGGCATTGGGAAGTAAAACTGAGATTAAATGTTTTAGTTGTTGATGTATTAGTCATAGCAGCCTACTTTGAAACTTATTTTGATGGCTTTACTTCTTTTGAATAAGTGCAGCAGAGTAAACTGGTAAATAGCAATCTAGTACAAAAAATATCCAGCTGATTTCAGAATGCTAAGTAGTGCTGCAAAGCAGCTGTAATGCAAGTAAATAAATCAAGAATAGGATGGGAAGATTTATATACTTTCCTATGAGTAATGCTTATGGGGTGTATACCTGACCTTAATGTTATTTTACCACAGCTTCCTTGTATTTCACTGAATCCTAGTGTTTAGAGATGGAAAGTGTACTCATTTTAAGCTGTGAGAGTTTCAGGACAGATGGATGAACAGAGATCATCACTGCCTTGCATTCTTTGAATACCATCTGGTTAGCAAATACTAGTAGGACAGAAGTAACATATGTTGTTTGGCTGGCCCTGTGTCTTGTCAGGCAACACAGTAGGCTGGCGTGGTCCAGGGATGTGTACATTCAGTGTTTCAGAAACAGTGAAGATCTTCACAGGTGTAAGGAATTCTCACTCAGAGTGGAGGCAGCTACAGGAATATATGGAAATCCCAGGCAGATGTTGGTCTTTGCAGCTCATATATATGGGGCATGCAGGGTATGGCTTTTGAATTCATGTTGCTAACACTGAGTGCATCCAGATTCTTGTTTCACTAACTGCAGGTCAATTATTTTGCTAGCCTGTATTTGAAAGTGGGAAGAAGACTTTGTCTGAATTGGTAGAAAAAAAAAACATGGATTAGACTGTGTAAGGAAAACTTCGTTCTAGTTTACTGCTGCTCTCCCTTACAAACTGGAGCTGAAAATAAAAACAAAGACATGTCCCTGTGGGAAACAGATAAAGTTGGAGCTCCTACTGCCTGATTCATTCCTCACTCTCTTAAACCATTTTCCAAGGATCAAATCAGCATAGACACGTTGCAGCCCAGCCCAGGACGGCTCTCTGCCCTTGCGTAATGGCACAAAGGGGACCGAAATTGCTAAATTCATGCCCAAAGGTGAGCAAGTCTTAGCAAGGGTCTACAACAAATATACACATTTTAAGAGTCTCACTAACCAGTGAGGGACTGACATCAACCTTTACTAGGCACATTGGATTACAAAGGAAAATGTGTGAGGTCAGCTCAAGCCAGCTATTTCATAAGAGTGAGATTTGATTAAGGCCAGGCTATGACCCAGCTAGATGGGACCAGAGATAGTCTGGACAGTTTTGCCATTAATTTAAGTGGGAGCACAGGCTTCTGCCAGCCTATAATCATTATCATTTATAGTTTGTGATTTCATTATTAAAGCAAGGTTTTTGCTGAAGATCAGAGGCAGAATTTTTATTGATTATTATAGAGCTAGTACTATATCTTGGCTTCTGGTATAACTATAAGCTTGTTTATTAGCTGTCAAGCAGCCGTGCACTCAAGTATATAAATAGCATTAGGGAAAAATACATTTAACTTTAAAAAATCTAAATTCGCTTCCTATGTAAAAATAAATTTGCTTTGAAAGTTGTTAGTATTCAGCAGATAAAGCTGTTTCATTTTTATCAGGCTTTCACTTTACTACTTTTTTAACAAGATAAAATATCCATTGAAAGTACAATCATAATGAAATGGCACAATATAAATAGATGACTTTCATCATAATGCACTGTTTTTAGAAATGTTCATGATTTAAACAATTATGTTTCTTGACTTCTTGCCAATTAAGTTTAGTCATCTAGGGGCTGTGAATTTTAATGAGAAAGCTGAATGGTCTTTTGCAGATAAAATCTGTTGGCAGGAGCACAATCAAACAAGGAAAGGTATAATCTTTTCTTTTCCCCTAATTTCTCTAACCATCATAAAAAAGATAAGAGAGAAGAATTAAGAGAGAAACAAACAACTGTGCAGAAAGTGCTTTATAGCTTTTATTTAGATTGAATGTATTTAAAAAATCTTTGCTTATTACCCCTTGAAATCAGCAGGATGGGTTTGAAAGTTGTAAGATATGTTAAACATACCCATGAGAAAATTAAAATGAGAAGCTAAACCTTAGCCAATAGCTGTTACACTGTGATTATTCAGACAGTTCTAATGAACATCTTCAGGAAAAAATTTGGATTCAGAATCATAAAGAAAAAAATAAATAGGAGTGGCATGAGATACTTCAGATGGTAAACTGTGGTGCATGCATCTAACTTTCAATGGACAAACCAGAATCCCCTGGGGATTAGAATTAGATTAGCTAAATGCCTAACAGCTGTCTCACAGGCATGAGACTAGATAAAGCAACCAAGCTGTAAATCTGTGCAAACTGCATGAAAGGCTACATAATGCAAATTGATTAGTTTAGGACTTGCATTAATGTGGTTGTGAATAAAAATAACCCACCAACAAATCCTCTCCTAATTTTAACAGCTACTGAAGAGAAAAACTTAACAGACGGATCATTATGAGGTATGAGTCTACAATGAATTTACATTGTGATCAAAGAAAAAACCGGAATTACTAATCCCCATGAAGAAAGAGTTCTAATCTCTATGCAGAAAGGCAAATATTTGAGGTTTTAACTTGGATTAATAGGTGCCTTTAATGGAATACCAATGCCCTTTGCATTTTTTGAAAATGAAAAATATGAACACCTACTGATTTGCATTCAAGGATGAAATATGAGATATGTCTCGATAGATAGATATACATTATTGAAATGTAACCTACAGTAAATATTAGTTAGTAACTGATTTGTTTTCTATAGTTTTATATAGCTATAGATTATAACATTTGAAAGTAAGAATGGTAGGAATATTGACTTAATTTCTTAAACCTAAAGAATCTGTCTCATAATATTTCTTGCCTACTCAAAATTGTACATTTTTTATTCAGTTGAATTTTACCACAGAAAAATAAATACCATTTAATGAGTGCTTTATTTGTAAGATATTTGTGAGCTGTAAAATTTTATGTCTTAAGTAGTCAAGAGATAATAACCATTAGATGATTAAAATACAGTAAGATCAGTGACCTATATTATTTCTTTGAATGCTCTCCCTTCATATCATCCTACTATTTATGGATGGACTGCTACGTTAATATTAATATCGATTTTTCTGTTCCATATACTGAAAGAAAGAGAAGTTTAATCAGATTATCAGACTCTTGGTTTCAGTGAAACTGCAGCCTTCTTGTATGAAGCACTGGGTTCTCAAAGGTTTGGGAGCCAAGTAGGATGCCTCCGTAATATTTTTGAATGCAAATAGACGAAAAGTTGTTCTACTTAGTTTTAGAGTCGGACAGAAGTCACGGAACCATAGTTTGCATAAAAGTAAAATCCAAGGTAATAAGTGAGATGTATTGAATGGGTGCTAGTGGCTTCTGGCTAGGCAGATGGAGCATATGCAGGATAAATTCATGATCTGGGTTTCTCTACAGTGTCCTCTCAGTGCCCACAGCCACAGAGCATGTAGTTACCTCTCTCTCCCACATGCACTGAGAATTCACCATCTGAGAGTTTCTCTGCCTCTGTCCTGGGAGACCTGGTACTATAATATGTTTTATGTCTTTTTAACACAGGGCACTATTGCAATAAAGCACCTGTAATTCCAATTCTAAAGCCAATCTGCTACGTATATGATACTTAAATGTTCATTTGACGCAAATCAGATTTCCCTCAGTGATAACTGCAACCGCTGGTCTACAGAGAGTGCTAGTCTCTCTGTTCCAGTGGGTACTTATTAATACATTATTTCAGCTGTTCCTGTGCGAAGAAAGAAGTACAAAATTGTATTTTAACTTTCAAAATTTCTTATAGTGCTTCTGTGATACCAGGAGAAGTTGGAAATTTTGGATTATAACTTATGAATGACAAAGTTGCATACTCAGTGGTCTTTATTGAGGATGACAGTTGACATGACTATACACCAAATCTTATTCTAACCTGTTGGTTTGATTATTTGTGTACTGTACTGCTGCTGAGGAACAAATTTAGTCTTCTGCTTCTTAGAGGAGTGCTTAAGCCATCAGGATGGTAGGTAACAAATTGGCATTTGAGTTCTTGTTTGCTGTATTTTGGGGAGTAACTAAAGCAATTCAAGAGTTCAGTGCAAATTAACGGAGATAGAGGTAAAATTGAATTTTGGCAAACGAAAACCAAACCAAAAGAAAAAAACCCGAAAAAAATTACCTTAAACCACAAAACCAAGCAAAGAGCCTCAAAGAAGAAAAGAACAAAATGATAGAAAATGTTTGAAAATGAAATAATATGTTTTGTTCTGAAGCATAGATTGTGCATTTATTACCTCAGCACATACAACAAATAATGTTAAAGGCCATAAAGCACTCTGTAGCCTTTTGCAATTTTGCATTACTCGACTCACTGATTTCCTGTAGCAGTGAATTACACAGGTAGATATATCTCACAGGCTATTCTTTCCGTGTCTTTCCTATGAACCAGTGACTTTTTTTCTGGTCACAGAAGCTCGCTGTATATCATCACTGCTTTTTTCCTGCTTAAGCCTTCTGATCAAGCTATAGGAAAGTAATAGAAAACTACAGGAAATGTAATCCCATTGCAGCTCTCCGTGTCCTGAGTCCATAAAGCATGAAGCATTCAGGCCATGTTACAAAGAAATTGCAAGTGGACTTACAGGAAGTTATTTCCTAAATACAAGGTCTCTTTACACCAGTCCTTCTTTCAAGGGCATGTTAATGGAGTCCCAGCAGCAGACTGAGATTTATGTGATGGGTGGTATCTCACCCCTAGCAAAGGAAACTAAGGAAAAAAGGAAAAGTCGAATGCTACCACCAAGTATTTCTCAAGTGAATGAATGTGTTTGTGTTCTTATTAGATTTCTTACTGTGCTGAAATTTAATGTGACTTGGTGTTGGGAAACCAATCAAGGTGGGAGGGCTAGAGCAAAATACAGACATGCATATTATCTGCTTTTTAAAGTTATTTGCTTAACCTGATACTATAGAAAAAGGCGTGTTTTAATGATGAGCATTGTACTGCAGTGAAAAAATGTGGTAAATGGCAAATGGTTGTCCTCAGCTGCAGGTAAGGGAAAACATCCACAAATAAGGAAAGTATGGTGTTTTTTACTGGAGGACATATGCTTGAAGCCATTGCTTCCTTTCTGCTGTTCCTTCCTTTTTATTCTTTGTACAGTCTGTGCCTATCTTATATTTTCTTGTTATTTCCAGAGCATGTGGGATATTTTACATACGTCATATACACATTTTTTGTTTTTTCTGTGCTGTCCTAAAACCAGTTTTAGCCAGGTGTCAAACTTTCATTCTTTCCATGATCCATACTTGACCATTTGTGATTTGTGGTCTGAGGGCTTCAATATCATCCTGTGCCTTTATTCTCTGAATTTCTGTGTTGTGCTTGCTGTCTCAGGAATGTTGTTACATTAACATCCTGTGCCTTCTCTGTGATATGCAGGAGAAGCACAACTGTGTCTCTCCAGTTAGTTTCTGGTATACTTTTTTTTATTCCCGGGGCTTGCAGAAGCTTTGACATGCTTGCTGTTCTAAGGAGAAGTGTAAAAACTTACACTCTTCACAAAGTTTCTGAGGACCTTCCCTTTTCTGTTTGATTGTTATCACTCAGCTAGTGACTTGGAGCTCTCTGTTAAAAACATTCTGAAAACTGACTTTGTGTGGGAAGGGATTATTCAGCTATTATATTGCTGCTCTTGCTGTGTGGCATTGGGTCTGCCATTGTGACAAGGTTTGGGAGATTGGTCCAACAAATGCCAGCTCTCATACCTGTCTCCTATCAGCAATATTCGAGCAATGACTTCAAATGCTGATGAGGTACTTGCTGGACATACACTGCTGAGCAGAAGCCCAGAAGGAGTCTTATTGAAAGAGCAAAATAAAAGGCCTTCCTGCTGGTTTCTTGACACATTCATTCTACACATATTAACATTATATTCTCTTCCCTCCCTTAGCAAATAGCTTATTTGTTTGAAACAATCCAAGTCACAACTGAGGTGACATTATTCTGCAAGGAATGCTGGAATGCTTGAATTTGTGATTCTTGAGATTTTGGACAGATTAGCTCTATTTGTATCTTGCTTTACTTGCCTGTATTTAGTTTATACTCTTCTATAGATATTTCATCGTGCCAATATGCCTTTGATTTTTTTACCAGAATTTTGCTTCATAGTAGCCAAAGAACAGACTATAAGATTAAAGGAATTTGTGTCCTCAAGCTTCTCATTTCCTTGTGCAAAAAGTCTAACTTCAACATTGAGGTTCTTTTGCAGGAGAGAGCTCCCTGGAGAGCCAACTTGATTGTGACAGGTCAGCATTACTTTTCATGACTTAATGACTTGACTTATATGGGAGTCTTACTATGAGTTTTAATGATGATCTGTTCCAGTCTTTTATGTTCAATCACAAAACAGTTTGGGTTAGATGGGATTGGTTGAAGTTCATGTAGTCCAACCTTCAGTAAGGAAGATCAAAATCTAGTAGCTCTGAGCTGAGGTTATCCTCAAGCAAAAAAATCGTTCCACAAAAGCAAACTAAACTAATTGTTTAAAATTGAGAATACATATGAGTGATTTACCCACTAGTGGCTCAACTCCTCTGTGGTTCCAAGCAGTCAGACATTCACGAAGTTGGCTTATTTCAGTCACTCTCTTTGCTAGGGATGCAACATTGTGTAGTGTGGAGAGAACAGTAAACACCATAAAATGGAAAGCAAAATGTAGCCATGCTGCAGTGAAGCTTGTAAATAAAAGTATTTCATAGTGAGCAAATTGCAGGTAAGTATAGCCAAAGCTAGCAGCTTTACTCTAAGCTGTGTTGTCTCCTGAATTGAACAAAGCCAAGAACATTCATGTAAATTAAATGCAGTATCTTGAATTAATACAGCTCTAAGAATGAAAGTGTCTTGAGCATTCTGGGATGGGCAGGAACAGAGCAAATCTGAGCCAAAAACGGAAAATAAGTCTCTCTCTTCACTAAAGAATTTATTTTATCAATTTGTAATAGACCTTTCTGAGATGCTAATCATACCCTGCTTAATATGACACTATGTAGAATTTTTTGTTGAAAATGCAAATGGTAAAATATAAGGTAGATTTCCCGAATTATGCGTTTTCTTCTTACAAAAGTCTAGCTTGACTAAACAGCTAAGTTTTTGGAGGGAATAGTTTGTTTTGAAACTAAAACATTGAAAAGTTTTATTTGGAACATGTAGATTTTGCGTGACATTGAATATAGTGATTAAAGATGCTGTCTATCTGTAGCTGATACTATTGAAAAGAAAAAAAAATCCCCATCTTAAAAAGGCTTTGAACACTCAGCCTGCAATGTGTGTGGCTGTCATTTTGTTTATTAAGCTATACAACTGAGAACATAAACAAGTGTGAAGATTTTTGAATGTTAATTTTGCCACTGGAGGGAGCCCATATTCCATAGATGCTATAGAAAAAAAAGAAAAGTTTATATTTTTAAAAGGAAAAAAAATGGTCCTTCTACAATATAATATATTTGTCCTGGTGTTGACTTTGCATGTATGCAGAATTTCTACTATACTTACTATACTGTTCATTTTTATTACTTCCACGTAATGTGGAAATTAAAATTTGAAAGTAAGAAAAGCAGTTGCCTGCTTTGAATGTAACTTTTTTTCCAATAAATAGATAGTTTGGAAGATAACTAATTTCTGCCTTCGTTTTAATACTGGAGTAAGTCAGTGCCCAGCTAGACAGCAAGATCAATGTAGCTCCAGAGCTGGCACTCTCCAACTTGTTTTTGAAGTCTTTGACTATCATTAAGTTTCATTTTTCAGAAAAGCAATTATCTTCTAATCTATGTGGACTTGCTAGTATGATTTTTATCTTTTGAGACCTCTGACTTTTTAAATATGATCTTGAGATAATCTGTTCTAAAGCATGGTTCAAATGTCTAGTAAAGTTACCAGTGTAATGCTGTTTGTCATCATCTTATAATAACCAGTCGACAGGCAAGAAGCTATTAAAGCTTTCCTCTCCCTTGAGGGTTATTTGATTTGTCATTCTCCATTTTTGCAGGCTGTGTACTCAAACCAATTTGTGATAACATGGCCAGAAAGCTAAATTCAGTAAAGGGTTCATGCTGACATTGTTATTCCACACAAGAGGCCCAGCAGGGAGAGATAGTGCTATAATTCAGATAACATGATGAAATGCGATCCTGTATTGCAAAGGCTTTGGTGGAAGAAGAAACATAAACATTTCTCTTTTTATATAAATTAGAAGAAGATGTGGGGTCATACTGAAGTTGCATGTCTATTTTTGTTTAACTTTTTTAAAGAAAATTCAGCTCAACTGAGGCTTAGGAAGATGGTTGAGTTACAAGACCGTCTCTCAACACATATTTTAAGAATTTAGATTTACTTTGTCAGGTATTTTTTATTTCAAATATTTGAAGTAGGTCAGAAGAAAAACATGCAATGAGCTATATTTATCACAGGAGATACTTTAAAAGTAAATTGAATAAGCCTGGAAGGGTTTTAAGTTTCCATAATTAATTTGATATTGATTTGTTGAATATTTTAAAGAATCATTTTTTGAGAATATGGGATAGGTCAGAATGTCCTTGCTTTTAGCAGTGAGATCATAAACACTAACAATAGTTCATAGTGGAAAATTTAATTTCCTACCTATTTTGCAACCTCTTAGTTGACAAATTTTGCATTTTCAATTAATTATGTAGCATTTCTCATCTTGATATTTGAAATGGAATACTCCGTCCCAGTTTGTTCTTATTTTTACATAAATACAATGTGGTCTTGATAGAATTAGGGTCTGTGGCTTTGCACGTGTGTGTGCCACACTGGTAACTGAATTTAGCTTGCATATTATACTTCTCTGAATGTGCTTCAAGAAAACCTGTATTTAAGTGAAAGAAAATGTAGCAAAGCAAATGCAATAAAATGAAGGTGTTGAAGTGTATCAAAGAGATTACAGAGGAATTATTATCTCGTCAAACTACATTGAATTGAGGTCACAGATATGTTTTAGATATTATCATTCTGTGCTGTCAAATTCGAGATTTATCTTGAAAAGTTTGTTCTGACAAGTCATAAGAAAATCATATCATTCATTCTTCATAGTTTGTTATGAAAAGCTTGCACTGAGATGAATACCTGCAAATTCTAATTAAGAAAAATGGCAAAATAGGAGATAAAGAAAAATAAACTGTATCTTAATTAAAAACAAATTACTAGTATATGTGTTGACATGGAGAGTTTCTAAATGAGTTTCACTGGTTTCAAGGTAAACAATGGCTTTAGACTGTTCCTTTTCTGTTTGCACAGTTTGAAGTTTTGCTGCTTAGAATGTGCTGTTAAACACAAAGGAATTCCATTTTCAAACAGCTTTCCGGCCTCTTCTTCCTATCAGGCATATTTATCCTCAGAAGAGCTCTTCAGTGAAATTTAAAGTGAAGTAAATGGAGTATTTGGCTTCTGTAGAGCTCTTTTGATGTGGGCATTTCAAGCAGTTCAACCAAAGAGGTTTTTTCTTTTTTTTCATTAGGACCAGGTAAAGAAACTGATTTGTAAAGCTGAAGAAAGCCCAAATCAAAAGTAGTATTTCCAGAATCCTGAGCTTGATTCATTAGCCTGCATATCTTGGTCACTATCTCTGCGTCCTCACATACTGTGGAAAATCGCAAGATAAAGTTGCTTAAGGCTGCTAGGTCTTTATATCTCTAAAACCTATTTTCTTTTATTTATCATATTAATCCTCTATTTCAGTAGTGCGTTTGGTCTTCTTTCCTGAGTGGATGTATAGAACATCAGTACTGGCAATGTTTTCTCTATTGTTTATATCCCTGCTACACAAGTATTTTATCATAACGTCAATTCCAAATTAAAAAAAGAGATGAGATATGAAAAAGCAGATGGTATACAAAGAATGGTAATTTTTCAGACAGGAGATACAGGAGAGGCCTCTGTGACCTTGACCCTAAATTAGATATTCCAGAAGATTTTCCTTAATGATCTAATGACCATTCTTTTTGCTCCAGAAATTTGATGTAAAACTTCTTTCTCTTTTTTCTAGAAAACTTCAGTGTAGAGCAAGAAAAAGAATTACCCATGCCAATTCAAAAGAAAGCTCACATCAAATCTCTATTTCTAATACATGCAGTGTTTAAAAAATTAAATCCTTGCTCAACTCCTCATGTGGTGACAAATTGAGCTTTCATCTTCTGAGCAGAAAGAGGAGAAAAGATGAAAGTAAAAAAACAAAACAGATTGAATTGAAGAAACTTTTCATTGCAGAGGAATAGGAAAGGGGATTACTGTAGGGACTATATATCCCAAATACCATGAAATCACAGTAAATACAGGTTAATTAGCTAAGTCACCTGAACAGAAATATTCTATCCAAGCTTATATCCTATCCCAAAAGAAATGAACTTTCATATTTGTCTTTAAGGTTGATGCATCCTTGAGAAATTCTGATCATATTGCAAAAGACCAAGAGCTTTTATCGGATTTTTATCTACCAGCTCTTAGTGCTTTCTTCTAGGCTCAGACATTTTTTGCTAGTCCCAAACATTATTTGAAGATAAAGGAAAGATACCCATTGTCTGTGCTCATGATAACTCTTCTGTTACATTTTTATTTCTGTTTGCAAGTATAGTTACAGCATTCAAAAAACCCAAATGCCAGACTTTTATAATTTAAAATATGAGATTTATAGTTTTTTGTGGCTCCAGTTGTTGTTTAATAGATTAGCTTTTAAAAAAAAGAATTACAAAGCCACCCAGTTTTTCTTATTAAAACTAAGAATTTATGTGTATATCATAACAATCCATTCATTTACACTTCAGCACTTCAGATTAAACAAGGTTGAGCTTGGCTGCATAAGACAAGAGGAAAGCATTTTCAAAATTCCCCCACTATTTTTGTTGAAGTGACTTTATGAACCCTATACACCTCCGAGGTCTAAGTGTCTTCATTGCCGAGGTATAAGATGTTTCTCTTTCTCAGCAGATGTGGTGCCCAACATGAGATAACAAGTGCACATGAAAGCTTTCAGTGCCTTCTGTATTGCAACACTTAGCATGCAGCATAAAATTCCCGTTTCAGCCCATTATGTTTCTGTGACCTTTTGTAAATGCTCAGATGAGCTAGTTACAGAAAAAGTATAAATTAATTATCTTAATTTAAACATAATATGTATTTATAAAAAAGTTGCTCAGGGCCTGTACTAAGGGTTGTGCTGTGGCAAGCAGGTCTCCAAGAGACGTTTGAAATAGAGGAGAATGGAGTGGCTTGTTTGGGATTACATCTAAATGGTTTGAGATTATTTAGAAGACTATCTGAGTTGCAGGAAATTTTATTGACATTAAAATGTAAAGATTCTTTGGTTTTGTTGCTGGCTATATCAGTGAATCATAAAAAGGCAGGTCATAACCTCTTTGTATCTGAGTTTTGTAAAATTGTTATAAATATCAGTCTTATTCACAGATTAAGCTAAATTAGTATTTGGAATTGTACGAAAGTGTTTTAACTGAACTGTTTCTAAAAATAGAAAACATTAAAATAAATTATGGGCAAATGTGGTTGTTTAAAATAGTACTGAGAATGTGTTGATATGTTTTTTAAATTTCGGCACAGGGGAAAAGTAAACAAATTAAGAGTTATGTACCAAAAAACCAAAATGGAAACACAAATTGTGCAGCCATCTGAAGGACATATTTTAATGACTATCACTGAACTATTTTAATAGATTTTGAATCCTTTAGAGAACCAACTGTTATTTAGAAGCTGGCCCTATTAAGTGACAAGAAATGACTTAGTCTTTGGTATCTAGATGATTAAAAAAAGCAAAGTCAATGTTGCTTAGAGGTTTAGAAAGCTTTATATAAGCTTTGTGGCAATGAAGTAAGTATTGCACAAAGGAAATTATTATGGTTTTCTATTTTAAAGAAAGAAAACAAATTAAAGTGTGAAATTAAGGTGTTAGATATCTAACTTCATGGAAATAAGCCTTCTTCAAAACAGCAATAAGATAATAGAAACTTTTAAGCACATGGGTCTTTTAAAGGACTGAGGTATAAATGACAGATATATGGCCTGCTTGTTAGCAGACTAACAGAGCCTTTCTCTTCTTTTACAAATTATCTGCTTATTCATTTCCTTGGCACTGCAATGCAGACACTTTTTAATAATAACTAAAAAAAATAAATCTGTCTCCTCATGTCTTCACAAAAAGCACTAAAGACCACTACAGAGATGCCAAACCAAAAAGTATTTTAGGTGTCACTGCCTCTCAGTGGCTGGGGCCACCATCTCATCCTTTCATCCACAGAGGGGAGTTTTGCATCTTGCTGTAATCTGTGCCCTTTACAGAAGTCATGCAGAAGGACAGAGGCAGAAGTCAATCCAGCCTTTTGCCCACAGACTCACTCAAAAGATAATTTTCCTCTCAATAGTACTTAGCTAGGTTTTTGGAATAATTAATTAGAGAGTAGAAATATGTTTTGTGGCTAGGAAATGTTGGTATTGCTAATTTTGAATGCATTATTTAATTATGTGGCTACCCTAAAGCATTTATCATATTATTCCAGGATAATAAGAATTTGGTTTTATGACTTTTTTAAGATGTCTACTTAGTTTGGAAACTTCATTTAGATTACAGCACTTGCTGATCTGGGTCCCACCAGAATGAGATCATTACACAGAATGTAGCTAACAGTATAAGAAACAATTTTTCTATGGACAGAAGTGGTTCAAGCATCCCTTTGCTTGTCTGCTTCAGTTAGCTATTGTGTACTAACATCAGATTTTGTGCAGTCCTGTGGTAAACTGGATCAGGGGACAGTTTTTGGTAGAAAATGAACAGATCTTTTGTAGTTTCAGGGTTTATAAATTTTCTGTTCCATCTGGGAAAGGGATGTGATGAATGTGAGCATCAGAGCAAGGGAGGCATTAGGGCTTAGTACTGAGAGAGGACAATAGGAAATGGGGATGTGAGATTGCCTTATTTTACAGAAATGCAGTTTGTTGTCGAATTAAAGTGACTGCTTTGCATAGAACTGGAGAAGAGAGGGTAAGTACAAAAAATTAAAGAAAGCACATGGAGTGTCTGTGAGGAAAAAGCTGTTAGCTTATGTTTGTTTGGTAGCTTTTTCCCCCCAGCAGTTATTTAAGAGAACTGAAGCAGGTAGTGGTAAAGTGGATTTACTTTCATTGGAAAAATGGTCCATTTATAGCAACATTGAAAGAAGCTTCACCAAAACTGAAACAATATAAAAATGCACACATTTGAGCTTTTTTCACTGTGAACAGTTCTACTGCCTTACTTTTAAGAATCATATGATTTATTCTGCTGGAAGCACCAATATAATTTTTCTGTAGTTTCTCTGTATTTTCAGGGTGTCCACATGATTAAATGTCAATGGCTTTCCTCAGAATACTTTCACAAAATTCCCCATTACTCCTTCAATCCTTTGCTATTAAAAGTACAAAGTAGAAAGCTGAAGTGTTTACAGCCAACAGTATAGTAACTATGAGGTCCTTTGGCACCCACAGTTGGCATGAGTTCATAATTCCTATGATCCTGTGTAGGGTGGTTTTGGTCCTGGGGTAGTTTAACCAACAATAACAGCAATAAGAAATCTTCAAGAAAAGACCTACTGTGTCATAGCCATGACTCTTGGCATGTCAGGAGAATACATTTGCTGATGAATTTGGTCTACTCAAGTAGCAGCACAATGAAGAAACATTACTAATGCGAGAAGTAGGAATGAAACCACAAAATATATCATTTTTTAAAACGCAAAAGAAATGTTGTCTGCATTAAGAATCATCAGAGGATTTAAAAGTAATTCAATATAATTTCCCACAGCCCAGTTCTTTTTGTTATGTCATTAAGCAGTAAATAATGGGATTTTTTGCAAGAAAGACATCTTATACTTTCAAATCAGTGACATAAATCTAACCATATGGATTAGGAAGTCATCCTTATCTACTTACAGTCTAATCTGCTGATGATACATAGTGTGCTCTGTTGTCATTTCTTTAATACGGTAGCAGATGAAGAACTCATCAGTCATTTACAGATTACCTTCAAAAAGGTTTACAGAATGCACTTTTAATGAGGCTAATTTTTAATTAAAAAATTGGGAACAATTTCCTGACATGGGTGATGAAACTCCAATGAAGAAAAAACACAAATGCAACAGTTGTAAGAAGGGTCTACTTGCTATCTATTATTCCTGTCTTACTCCTCATATCAAGCCCTTAGTCTTCACATATCAGAAAAAACCAGGTCTGGAATTTTTCCAGATCAATAAAAGCATGCACATCTGAATAATAAAGAATTATTTACAATTAATTAAAATACCAAATATACACAAATACTCAAATTAATATATTTGAAAAATATGGCTGCTTAAATGGCTTGTGAAAGTATGACTTCTTGGCAATAAATGCTGTTCATATTTTCTTAATTTTTGGTCTTGTACAATTTATTTTCAATTATTTTAAAGTGGTTAATGCATCACATGTTGCGTGATGTCCCTTGATGTTCCTGCCTCAAATTTTTTCACTGCCTTGTACAATTTAAACTTTTGAATCATTCCACTGCCATAGAGAGCTTTTTTAATGGGATGAATCAACAGCACAATATATTTGGGGGATTAACCCTTTATTATGGCTCTGAACGGTATGAAAACAGACTAGATAAAGGCTCTGAGGAGGAGGAGGAGATTGTGTTCCTTTCTGTAATTCTTTTCAGTCATCCTCTTGGTATGTAAAACATGTTGAAGTTGCCAAATCCTGTTTTACCTGATGATTTGCATGAAGATCATGATTAAAGACTGAGCATTGTCAAGGAATGGTTTATTAGGTGTTGTATTTTTTAGCACTTTGTGTGATTGTCATGAAGTTACTTACATAAAACAAAATTTGAAAAAATACATCTGTTTTTCTTAAATGAAGATGGAATTAAAAAAATTAAATCAGTGCTGAATTAGAGTGATGGCTACTGAAGTATTTTTCAACGTAGAAAATAAAATCTGAGATCGTTAACAATAACCGGTAAATCCTATAAAAGACTATATAGCATTAACTAATTTCTGTAATGGTGTTGTGACTAACTAGACAAGATTCTTGAGTATTATAAGAATAAAAAGCAGGCCCCTTCCCTTTCAATTTTGTACTGTTAATACATGCTTTTCATTGCAAAACAGCTATATTAACTGTGAAGGCAGCAGCAGCTGCAAAGGTAGCAGAGAGCATGCAATATAAACAGAAAGATAGCAATAAATGGATCCCTTGTGTTTTCTCATGAGTATACATTCTGTCACTTGGATTACTCTATGTTCAGTCAGTAATAATTTATGAAAATTAACTATTCTGTGTCAAAAGGACTGTATTCATTTAAGTGATAGGTCTTGGCAGGCAGCAAAATGTGGGTTTTTTGAAATTGTATCTGTGATGCATTTTTTTAATCAGCTAAGGAGCAAATTATCCCATCAGATGACTGTCTTGTTAGTGTCATTTTCATGAGCCAAATGAGAGTGTTTTGACGTGTTTTAAAACTGATATATTTGTATGTAAAAGGAAAGAAAGGGGAAAACGTCTTCCCGAAAGAATGAAAAGCTGGCACCCCAATTTTCAGAGTATATTAGCATATTGATGGCATATCTAAATGCAGTTGGGATTGATAGTATAAATGACTGCACAAAGGCTAATTA
Source organism: Acanthiza pusilla (assembly GCA_036630365.1). Taxonomy (NCBI): domain Eukaryota; kingdom Metazoa; phylum Chordata; class Aves; order Passeriformes; family Acanthizidae; genus Acanthiza; species Acanthiza pusilla. Next base: position 16,542,310 of record JAXCHO010000073.1, read on the forward strand.
GTTTTTACTTAAAGGGAGGCAAACAAAAGCTAAGGCTTTTTGACATTGCGAGATTAGTTTCTTGTGGTTTCGAATTCCCCTGGCGCAGAAGCTTGCTGAGAGAAACCAAGCAGACCAAGTATGGCGGAGAAGAAGGACAGTTTATTTACAGTAAAGGCTTTTTGTACTCTAACATACTCCAACAACTACTGGTCAGTGAAAAGTCCGCCTCCCAAGCCTATTGGCCACAGCCAAATGACACCCGGTGCCAAACACAGAGATTAGAAAAGTGAAAGAATGCAACTTATCTATGTTCTCCGTGAGAAAGAACAGAAGGATTCTAAACAGTGCAACCACAGATTCTGTCCTGTGTTGAAGAGTATGATGGTTGCCTTGTTATATGCAATATAGCATTGTTTATTATGTAATTGTATTTACTTTTCCCCAAGGAAATAAATAAACAAATAAATATAGTAGCTGATTAGAAACATCCAATCTACATCTCACTGAAGAATTCCCTCTTACGTTTTTTTGTGTTGCTTTGGAGAGAAGGAAAGCGGTTCATATATACTGAATCAACAAAACCTGCATCCTAGCCATATCACTTTAACTTCTCTCCTTTGTGCTTTTTCCATCCCCTGTTTGTTTACACTCATAAAAATAAGTAAGTGGTGACAGAATATAAAACTTTGCTAGGAGTTAGATTCACTCTTCACAATAAGCACATCTATGAATTGTTATATTAGCTATAATAGGTAGATATGGAACCTGTATGGTCTTCCTGGAAGCTACTTTCCAGTACATTACACTTGTGCTTTACTTTATGATTATTTAATGTGGAAAAAGTACCTCAGGAATTTAGGTAACCTCAGACAGTGTCAGAAGTCTGTTTTCCAGGCTGGCCTGCAGGACCGAGAGTTCAGATTTAGAATGGACATGGAGGTCATCTGCCTTAACCCCTTGTGTTGAGGCTGAAGGAAGTATGATGAGATAATTTGTTTCAGGAGATCACTACGCTGTTATTAAGTACATCTGGTAAGTAGATTCCAAAGTAGTACTTTGTCATATTTCAGTTTTTAATTGCCATAATCATTAGAAAGATATTTCTGGTATTGACCCTAGATCTTTTTTGCCACCCAAATTATGATTCTTGTTCTGCTTCTGTAGACTAACATGTGAAAATGGATCTGACATGAAGAAAGACCTGATGACATTTCTCTTAAGATTTTGTGATGAAGAAATAAATGTCCATATCTTTCCAAAATAATTTGAGTGTTTGCAAATTCTAAAAATCTTAATTTCTTGAACTTTTCCTAGAAGATATATTTTAGATCCCTTTTTTGAATAAAGAAGTCCATCAGTAACAAACAAAGTTGACAAATTTCATTCCAGTCATCATGAATTCCACGCCAATGAATAAATCGAAAAATGAGGTTTGCCTTTTCTGGAACAATGTTACATTACTGATTTACATTCATATACTGCTCACTGTGAAACTGGAGTAACTACTAATTTTTTGCCATTTGATGCTTGTGCATTTTTCTTCTCCACATTAACTTCTGTCCTCAGACACACTTTTGCTGAATGGTTTGTTGATTTCAGGGCATGTCTTCAGCTTGCCAAAATAATTTGGAATTTTGATCTTACTCTCCTGATAACTATTTTACAGGAGAAGTTGCAGTTTCTTTTGTTTTGGAGCTGCTGATGTTGTAGATGTATCTTTTCCCTTGTTCCCCTGGTGAAGTTTCCCAGTGGGATCTGCTTGAAGACACCTTTTGTAATAGCTTAAAATTGCTGCTGGTTGAGGATACTGAAGCCTCACTGCAGTTTCTGATCAAATGCCACAGTACTCATTGAGCTGTTAGCTCTTAGAGGCAGAGAAGCTTTTTATCCCAAACTAATGGTGATAAAAGTCAGTCAGTACCACTGTCTCTGCCTCCCTTGTACACGTACATACATAATCTTTAGCACATCTTGCTGATGCAGTTGTCAGGCATTCTGCTGTCAGGGCAGTGCTAAAAGGTATTTTCACTGAATTAACATCTCACAGATCAAAGCTTTAATATTAACAGAGATTCTTCATAATGGGATACAGACCCTTCATATTATTAGTAGGACATCTTGAGCTCCCTCAGGATTTGCCTTTGGGTTGTGCATCACATCTCACTTTCAGACAGAGATTTTTCTTTGGTCATCAGAGTGATGGCTAACATGCTCATGTCCTGCAATTTGCTTTTGGCATTGGTATTATAATTTATTGCAGAAGAACTCTTATGGATTCATTATAAACCCAGAGAACTAATTTTAAGAGCACTCTACATACAGCTTTTATTATTTTTGTTGTCTGAGGAAGGAGGAATGTAATTTAATTAACGCTTTAGGGAAAGTTGTTGACTTGAACCGTTATAGTAGTTTCATCACGCTGGCATCCAAAACCACTTACTAAGTTGTTTAAGTGTAACTAGTGTTCCTTTTCATGGCACAATAAAGGGACCAGATTGATAATACATAAAGTTGCAGGTACTGGGTGTCAAAAGGCAGAAAAATAATGCTGACGTATGCCACACTGCCTCAATTGGGAATTTTATTTAATTAAAGTTGTAGAAAGACAAGAAGTTTGAACACCATCTTAGAAAGCATGTCAGAAGGTTGTTGGTAATCATAGGTGAATAAGATTAAGATTTACTTACTTTATTGTCTGCAGGTTTCTTTGACCAGGGAAGTGCAATAAAAGATGTGTTCACTCAATATTGAAAGAAGTATATTTATTGGTTTTGGTTTGTTGTGTAATAAGTTCTTCAACTTTTACAATATTGAGGTATACACAATACATACAGGGCAAATATTAGATCTGTATTTTTTTGCTTGTTTTTCTTTTTCTTTGTTTCTCTTTTGGCCTGTAAATATATTTTCCCCAATATTTACCAGTTGAGGGAAAAGCTACACTGCTGTACTTTTTCATTGAAATTGTAGCAAAATGGTTTGAGCAACACTCTTGATCGCCTGCCAGCTGGAGGCAGGCAGCTGCCAGTTCCCCACCCCTCCAGCTGCCTCTAGAGCTGGGCTGGGTTTAACAGAGGTGTGGTACTACAGTTGAGAGAGGCAACTGATGGGGATGGCTTTGCAAATGCCTTCTGCGGTTTTGGAAAGCTGCACAAGAGCATTTCGTTCCAAGACTAGCTTTTGCACCTGGAAAAATTCTGACTAAAAGAGCATGTTCGGCCATTTCTTGTTCTATGTTATGTTTGTTTGTCATGGATCTCATTACAAAGCTGGGTGTGACATTCAGAATGTAGGAGGGAATGTAGTATTAATTAGCAGTAGGAATGGCTCTTCTGCAAACTAACTTGGGGCTTTCTAAATGAGCATTTCTTGTAAACAATCAAAAAAGGCAATCAGATCTCCAGTTGGAAGAATTGTTGGCCTGCTGTGGTTCTCTTTAGCAGAGAACACATATTTTGTTCTTGAGCACGTTTCTTTTTAATGATAAGTTCTATTAAAAGAAGTGTATGCTTGTGCCTTGATTGTGACTAGAAATGAGGAAATGAGGATCAGCAGAAATGTACTTGTGTGACAGTGGCTCAGAAAATCGGAAGGTGGAACAGAAGTGCTATTTAGATGTGACTTTGGTGGGGGTGTCTCTCACTTTGAAACTGGGGGTCTGCTGAGGTTTGCTAGATGTGTCAGTGAAAGTGTCTCATGACCAAGAAAGTCAAAGCTGGCGTGGATTTTCTTGTTTAAGTTTGGATAATATCATTTTTTTATGTGTGTGTAAGCTGTTCTTTGTAGTTTTATTATTGTTAAAATATCACTGTCCTTGAGATATATCTTTCTTCCTTCCCCTGCCTTTCTGGCTGTGATGCATCAGTTCCATTCTGTTCATGAGTTGCTATTGAATAGATCTGTCATGTGATTTTTCAAAATCTCCCTTTACTACCAGAAAGCTCATTGTCTGGAAAATTCCAGTCCACTGTGGCTACCTGTGCTTCCCCAGCATGCCTCTTCCTTCATCCCCATCTTCCATTCACAGTCAGTCATTTGCCTCATCTTTCCAACATTTCCTGATGCAAACATTAAATGTGGGAATAAACAAAGTAAGGAATGTAAAAACTCTAATTAGGAAATAAAAACTGGCAGTGGGACGTAAGTGAATAGACAGAGTTATTGCAGGGAACCTTGCCGCTCTGCTACTTAGCAGCCTTCACCCCAGTATCTTTTTAATATTTCTCTGCTGGTTCATTTGGAGAAATACTGCTGAGATCTGGGTAAGCAGAGGATAAAAAAACATCTGAGGTCAGAAATCACTGGCGTAAGAGGTTTGGAGCTAAGAAGGCAGCATCAAATGATGGAAATAATTGGGTAGTTTCTCTTTAGAAAATGAAGCCCTTATCTGTGCTTAAAATTTGCAAGAGCCCTCTGCCTGAAAATATTTGTCTGGCTGTCTAGAATTTGTAGTCTGTAGTTCATTAGCTATTGAGACTGAGATGAACACTGACATTTTAATGAAATGGCTTTTAAAGGTATATTTTATTTTAATGCATTTCCTAAGCATGAAACACCCTAATAAGTAAATATTATAGAAGATCAGTGTTCTGAATGTATTGTGCTAAATATTAAACCAAAATTCAATCTTCAAAGTTTGAAAAGGAAATATGTAAACCTCAATGTGACCTTAAATATGACACTGCCATCAGTGCCTTTATGATTAATTGCCAAAAGCAATAATCTGTCTCTGTAATCAGATATGGCCATAGTATCTGTGGATATACATTTCTGCTTATGCAGAGGGCTCCATTCAATTCATCAAAAAAGTGGATTTAAAAGCAAAATGTAATCTGTTAAGATGCAAGACCTGGCAAGTTTTGTGTTCCTTCAGTAGCATAAAATCAAGACTGCTTTAGTTGTGGATGGAATTAAACTTTTCCCTAGATGTCTGAGATATTACTTTTTCAAGAGGCACCAAAAGCTGGCAAGCAGATGAAAGTGGAAAATGTTTTTAAATGCTTTACTTTAAAGTACAAAGGGGTTGGGGGGGAGTGGGATGTGTGTGTGTTGATGTGTTAAATGGGTGCCTGCATATTGTTAACTACTGTAATTGGTGACTACTTGTCTCTGTGAGTTTCATGGATTTAGCCAGGTTTTTAAGCTTATGATTTAGTTGTGAAAGGGAAGAGTGGGCAACTGCAGAGGAAATTTCAGAGCTGTGTCTGGCCTCAATCTAGAGAGTAACCTGGGAGACATGGTTGAACCCAAGAATGTGTTTGTTTGTCAAAGGAAAAGGCCCAGATGGGTATCCTGTTAAATAAATAAACTCAGTCTTTGGGATGGTAAGGGCAGCAGATACGCTGTATAAAGATGGTTCTAACGGTGACAGTCAGGTGGGGCTGGTGAGATTGGAGGTTACCCTGACAGGTCTGCTGTGTGGGAACAAATGAACAAGAACAAGGGTCAGTTCAAAATCTGAAAGTATACATGGTTTTAATCATATGGTTCACATTCCATTGAATTGGGTAAAGAGACTAATTTTATCTTGATGTCCATGACTGAGACAAAGCCTTTGGATCAGCTTCCTTAAAATGCATGAGGTATCTGCTGCTCCAGATCCCTATTCTGCTTTTCTTTTAATTACTTTTTAAAAAGAAGTAGTAATTTTATTGCTGCTTTGATTTGCTACAGAAACCTAATATCAATTTGATATTGGAATGTTTTAAACAAGTTTATCTCAGATCACACAACACTTCAAAATTTGGATTTGTTTCTCTTGATTCCTTGTTGTACAGAAAAAATAAACAGAAATCTTTTAAAAACAGGAGTGCTCTCATGTTCAGACTAATACTTAATAACATTAATTAATTTATGAAGTACAGACTGGCAGGAATCCTTGTTTTCTTTTGGTTTTAACACTACTCGTGATGGAAAATAAAATAAGCAAACCTGTGTTGCTGTTGAGCATTTATAATGCTTCATTAAAGAAGTAGTTATCATTGTGTTTTGAAATGGCACCATGCTTATTTTAACAGTATTGATTAATTAGGTTTCTGTTTGATGATGCATATGTAAGGTGGAGGATATCTGGCTTTGTACAACACAGAGTACTTATTGCAGTGAGGCTGGTGTTGTGTAGCAAGTGTCTGCCTATGCATCTTGAAAATGTATTTAAATCCCTGTAAGTTCAGAGCCTCATAGAAAAAAAATGCAGACAGGAGAATGTTCGTGTTTTGGAAATGGGGAAATGAGTGAGGCTGGCTTTTTTAGAGGCAGGCATCATTATTTTAAAAAATATCACAACCAAAACCCAATGTGTTAGGGTAGGTGTCTGAAATTGCTTTCAAATTCGTGTAGCTAATTCTGTCTAATTCAAGAATAAATTACTTTACAATTTCTAACCAAATTTAGAAGGCTGGCTGAATCGGCTCTCATGAACTGAAAGGTGTGCCTACCTATTTTACGTATGTTGAAGCAATTTAGGATTTCATGGTGTGTGAAGGCATTTGTAGGACATTGCAGTTAAGGAGCCATGACATTCAAAAGCTATTTTGTGGTTGATATGTTTTAAATTGTCAGAACTTATTTTAGAACAGGGCTGTTGAAGGCTGTCTGAAGCTATCTGGGTACATTACTATTTTTTGCACTGACCCTAGTCCTTGTAGAAATAGACTTACCCACAAACAGTGGTAAGTCTTTATATTAAATGGCCTAGTCTATTTCTGTTGCCTTAATCTTGTCTTTATGAGTTTGTATAAATCTGCTTCTTTCATTGTTATGCATCACACAAAAGGTACTAAAAATATCTGTTTAATTTTATTAGTGCATACTGAAACAGCGATAAAAAGATGAAGTGTGTTTTGTTTTATGTAATTCCTGCTAGGCTAATATTACTCCTTTTTAATGTCATTTTATGTCAACACACCCAGCTAAAGCTGTAGGACCTTAAATACCACCCACACAAATAGTCTCTGATTCCTGCAAGGAGTCATTTTCCTTAAGTATCTATCCAACAGATGGATCACAATTTCCTTGTATGGCAGTAACAGTTAAAGTAGGATGGAGCCACAGGAACATTATATTACAACGTAGTTCCAATTCATTTTACTTGCTATCTTCTTGTAACTTACATAGCAGCTTGAAACACTGGTGATCTTCCCTTTTTAGTAGCCATAAAAATGTTCATACTGTGTTGTGTTTTCTTTTGTTTTAAACCTCTTGTCTGGCTTGGAAATTTCGTATGAAGGACGTTGGTTTGAACAGCCATTCTTAAGTTCAAATAAGAATGGGAAAGGGTCGTGTTGCTGGATTGAATCATTTTTTTGGCAGAGGGTTTGTGGAAAAACAGTCATGCAAGCTTAAAATTTAAATGCACACAAGATACTGTGATAATAGTGCATGGAAAAATGGAGAAGAGAGTTACTACTCTGTAACTTTGATAGGTGCATGCTTGAATAGATATTATGCCATTTGTATGGAGTTTTTGCAATAAAATTTTGTTGAATTTTTTTTCCTGTCAGAATACCATATATGCAGGCTGCCGGGACTAGCTGTGTTCATTTCTCTTTTTAGCTAGCAAAACTGCGAAGTCCTGAGGTTGATAATGGCTAGAATGATCTTAAATACTAGACTGTGAAATAGGTTTTTCATGGGAGATGGGAACAAAGCTGATCTGACAAGCATTGCATCATAAATGAAAAGGAAATCTTGCTTTCTAACCTGTCTCATGGCTCTGTAATTCCTCTGTTTTCTTGCAAAAAATAATTTACTGCTAATTTAACTCCAGTGATCTTGGCAAATTTTTTTTTTTTCCCTCCCTCAAATTCCTAACATTTTGATCATGATCACTGCTGCTGTTCATAGGTTGACAATGTATATTCCAGCAGCTGCTTTGGGTGTTTTAAATAAATTTCAGATTTAAAAACATGGAGGTAGGTAGCACATTTTAGTTAATAATACTCCACCATGTATTAACTCTGTACTGTTAAAACTGATTTTATAAGCATAAAATAGTCCACAGCCTGTCACTGTGGCTCTATAAGCTAACATTTATTATATACAGACTTTTAAAATAGACAGGGGTGAGATCCAGTTAGGTCCATTATTAATAATGTCCTCTGATGAAAATGAGAGGGGATCTGAACTCTTGATCCTTGATTATGTAAAGGAGGGCAGATGAAATACTAGAGCATGCTCACCTTAGGGGAAAGATACAAAAAGCAGGAATGAAGTCCTAAATGCTGAGTTTCACGGGATCAGTGCTGGGACATGGCCAGCTGGAGAAGCAAAAGAAAGAGGAGCAGAGAAGAAAACAACGCTATGGAATGCGGCCATGAGATAATAAGGAGGTGGGCAGAGATTTCAGTGGAGAATGACCAAATGATGGGTTAAATATTGTCCCCTGTGACTAAATGTTGATGGATATTATGGATTAATGGAGGATGGATAACTGGGGCATGCCAGGGGTGTGGAGTCCCTGTACATTAATGAGGGATAAAGTACTCTGCTCCACTGTCATCTGAGAGAGGGGGAGAACACTACAGAGAGGTTGTACTTCTATCATCTTAGTATGGCAAAGAAGACAAGGAGATCTATTTCTTGGGGTTTGGTTGTGGAGTTTTTTTTTAGTGATGGTTTTTTCTGTTTGTTTCCCCCTCCCTCCAAGTTCGTAAGTCTGTGAAAACACCTGAAGTTCAGTGTAATTATTCCCCATATGGCTGAAGTGAGCAGTATTAATTTCTTATAGAAACACAGGAATGACCCTAATAACTCTATTGCTTCACTCTCTTCATTTTCAGCAATGCTTGGGACAATATTTACACCCCATGTCTTTTGGAAATGTCTTTTCAATAGATTTTATCTTGAAACAAGTTTTCTGAAGGAACAAATGTAAAGCGAAACTACAGGATAAGGCAAATTCTTCTTTGGGAATATAATATCATCACTCAAAATTCCTTGTAGATTAGAGAACTAGGTTGAAAACCTCTTTGGTTTATAAATATCTTCGTATCATTGGCACTGAGACACCTTCTGTTCCTAGTGGCAAAACATAATCATCATGGTTTTTCTTTGCTCCTTGAAAATGTACTTGGGGTTGAGATCTGCTGTTCTGATGTTGGATGGCCACCAGTGATGTTTATAAATGGGCATTTTACATATTTTTGCCTATCACCATCTCGCTTTCTTTCATTATTGCCTCCTCAATTTCCCTTGGGGGATGTAGAAGAAGGCAGAAGTTAATCCAGCTGTACCTTCACAAATGTCTTTCTAGGAAATGTGATTGTTTTTCTGTTCTGTAATTTTATATGGACTTACTCTGCCATCTCCACAGCTCATGAAGTGGAACTATGCAGTGTCCCACCATAGCAGCCGTGCATAATGCATGATTTTGGCCTTAAAAAGTTCCCTCGCATTAGAAACAATGCACAATTACACACTGCTTCAAGTAGCATAACAGGGGAATGAGGGCAAAGAAAAGAATCTGTTTGGAATAACTTCGTTTCATAAAATATTTGTTTACAGTATGAATTTTAATAATTAATGTATGGATTAAAACATTTTGCTTATCTTCTTCTTCCAGCAGTAGGATCAGCACCTATAGCTACACAGAAGGAAGCCAGAAAAGCTTCCAGATGCAAAGCTGACAAATACAGTGCTTCAGCTGCAACCTCAGCATATGCTGCAAAACTCCATACATTACTGTACTAATGGGAATCTGTTCAGGTTTTTTTTTCTGGCCAGATCACCAGTGTGCTGCTTAAGCTATCTTTTTCTTCTGAATGTCATTTTTTCCTTTTGGTATTATAGAATGTGTATGCCAAAACCTTTATGTTGCTTTTAATACAATAGGCATTGTTCCTACTTCTCTTCCTGTTATAAAGCTTGTTTACCTTCAGGAGTCAGATAAGCTGTTTGTGAACGAAAATCTCCTTTCTCTGTGGTATATCCCTTAGTAGCTCTGTTGTCTATGTTGGTTTTGGAGTATATTCACTCTAAAACTGTGAGCTTTCAAATGTAGAGACTTGATAGGGCTGTGGTGCTTTTTTTATTATTTAAACAAATATAAGTAGAAGCTGCAGGGGGGACACTGTTTTCTGTTAAGCTCTAGGTTTTTAAAGCTTTGAAATGCATAACTTTTTTTTCTTCTTCTTTAAGGAGAGTAAAATAGGATAATACTCCTAGATTAACCTCTTTTATAGGTTATTTACAGGAGGAATAAAATCCAATGCCTAATAAAGCATTTGAAAAGCTCTTCTTGTGGATGAATCTTCTAAAATTTTAAATACACACAAAGGAGTAAGCAAATGCTTTGAAAGTATTGAATTTTAAAATTTATGTTCCTTTTTCCTTCGTTATTCACATTGATTTAAACATAAGATCATGGCAGACTTGCCATAAGTAGACTCCATCAATTTTGTTTATATGACTAAAGATTGAAGTGGCATGAAAACTGCTTAGAGAAGTGCAGAAGGCAGATAATTAGAATAATCTATTTCCCAAGAGAAAAACCTGAAAAATATTTGTGCTAAAATAGAAAGGTCTGAAGGTAATTGTAGCAATGGGGAGGAATATGGTTATTTCATAGGCACCTACTTCTAAGGGAAGTTTGGTTGAAAACTGAAAATATATTTAAAATTTATTAGTGCACAAAAAAAGAGTCCAAGCCCCCTCTTTCCGTAAATATTTAGATAAAAGAGAATTAACATGGAATAGACACATAGTAAAGCAGAGAATTTGCACAGTTTGACTTTCTGTGTTGTAACTGAACTGTGGTATTGGACTTATACCTGAAATTACTCAACTTCATTTTGAACATCCCAGACTTCAGTAGTAAAAGGGATTAATAAGGAGGAGAGAAATGAGACATTCAGAAACAGATGAGGGACTCATTACAAAGTATGGTTAACCCAGATAAATACAGATTTCGCAGAAATCTGATAAATTATTAAAGTAAAAATATGATAAATCCAAAAGCATATAAATAATTGAGACACAATCTATTTATACAGTCTGCGGTGAAAAGAAATTATTTCTACTTGTGAACAACAAGCATGTTTTTGAGAAACTAAATTTGAGTGAATAGTCATGTGTCATTATTTGGGTGGACTACTGATGTGTATGTAGGCTTGTAAGATCAAGCTATTAGTATTGTTATGCTAATTAAATAAAGACTCGTCGAATATACATGTAAGCACACCTGTAGCCTAGATAGGGCCTCTGATGTTCTGTGTGCCCCAGCCAGTAAAAATATATCTGAGTAAGATTTTCATTGTTTCCCTTGTTTTCTCCCCCAACTCAGAAGCCCCAAAATGGTACAGGGATTGAGAAAACTGCACTTGTAAGAAGCACCACTTAATGCCTGCCAAATTTCTGTTCTGTCCAGTAGCTTTGTGCTCTTTCTGAAGGCTTATATGTAAGTATTTTTTTTTAGCATGTATGGATGTTTTTATCTATTTTTATGGCTTAAGAGTTGAGAAAGAGAAGGGTGCCATGCCAACAACAGAGTATCACCTTTACCCAGAGGCATAACAGATTAAAACAAAATGTATTTCTTGCATCTGGGAGACCAGATCTTGCATTTAATTGCATAAAAATATGCCTGTGCACATGTGACCACTAACACAATGTACACATAACATATCTTAACAAAACTTTTTTGTGTACAGACAGTATAGATTCTGATAATGTATGCAAAAAATATTCTAGGCAACTGGCTTGCTATGATTCTGTTTAGTGTGTCTGAGGGATTATCTTCACTTTGGTAATGTTGTTTTCTCTTGAGGAATGCTTTTATAGCTTTCAAGCAGACAAACTGAAATGATAATGCTTATGTTTCAGCTGGGAAACTGCTTGCTGTCAGGCTCTGATGTGGCTTTTACTTATGCCATAATTACATGAATTCATGACAAGATTGTGAAATCAACAGAAGATTTTAAGCTTTTTAGTGTTTGAGGAAGAGAGATGTTTGGATATACCCAGAATGGGAAACATTCAGCTAGTTTTGTATTTAGACCATACTAAACCATGTTGAAATATGTCTGGGTGAAAAAACATGCATGCATTTTGCACCTTCCTAAAGTCAAATATGCTAAATTCTTGGTTTCAGTTTTGATCTCAGAAATAAAGCTTGGGTGTTATTTGTTTCCTTTAGTGTTTCAGGCTGGTGTGGTTATTGGTTTTTTTGAGAGTTTTATCATCATTTTGCACAGCGTCAAATGCATCATAAAGATGGCAGTGAAATGTATTTACCAGCTATGGTATGCTAGAGGAGGGGTTTTTTACCTTATTTCACTACATTATAATACATTAGATTTGAAAGACTTCTATAGGTTTATCGGTATACACTTTCTGGAAAGAAAAAAACTGTCAGCCTACTGAAGCTGAGCAATTTTCAGGTGAACAGATAAATCAGAGCATGTTTGTAGGGATAATTATTGGTTGCAGTTGCCACTTGTCCTCAGTAGAGATTTTAAGCACTGGAATAATTTTAAACACAGACTGATTAATCCCTGCCACACTGCTGTGAGGCAGATCAGAAATGCCATATTGTACAACCATTGTAGAGATTATGAACTGAGGTTCAGGTGTGCTAAGTGTGTACGTAAACCAGGATTATCACCCAGTATACCTGAATTCCAGTCAGTTGTGTGCTTGAACATTCATCTGAGCTGGAAGGATTAGCAAAGAGTTTGCATCTCAGAAAAGAGGAAAAGTTCTCCTTATTCTAAGAGAATTTCTCATTTTTCCTGTTCAGAATCTTGATATGATCAGGATGTTCTGTGGCTTGGGTCATTCACGTATCTTTCTCATGCATATATATGCATTAAAATGCAGTTAGTGATAGACATAAAATTGATGTGGCAGATGTAGTTTTGTCCATTTAGTTTTATAACAATGTGATCCCAGGAGCATGCAAATTTACATTTGCTTAATAAGGACTCTATCCATTAGGCAGTGGCATTTTGAGCTGAAAGAATAATTTTTTAAATAATAATAATAATAATAATAATAAAAAGAAGAATAAAATGGTAGTCCTAGTGTTAGATACACTGTATTTGGGGCTTTTATGTCTGAGTTCATGACACATCAGAACAATTATGCTTATTATCACCCATTACACAAGAAATGCTATCTTAGTGTAAAGAGTCTGACAGGCGCAGCTTAAATCTCTGAACACATTTATTTTTCATCACAGACAGCTAAATTCTATTTCAGCTAGAGACTTTTCCAGTCAAAGAAACCCAATACTGAGAAATTTCCCCAAGTTAGTCAAAGAATAAGTATGTAGCTGTAGTTTTATTTTTCAGATCAGCACATAAGTTCCATGAATAACCTTAGTGGATTAGAGATGATTATATGCTATGGGTAAATATTAACAAGTATAAAGGAAGAGCAGAAGATATATGATACCCTTTAAGACAAATTTTATTAAAATATCATCTCTTATTTAACAGTAAAAATATTAGTTAAAAATACATGTAGTTTAAACTTTTAGTTAAAACTTTTCAGAATTTGAACAGTTTTGTGCTTATTTCAGGTAATCTTTCAAAACAAAATTACAAAAAGCCTGCAACTTTTGTTGCAAAAATTGAATTTCTAAATGGAAGGTTTGGGATTCTTACCTCAATATCCTCATATAAAATATATTGAAATTAAGTTATCGAAGCCACTACCAATTTCTGCTATGGTTTTGAAAAAAAAAGAAATCCTCTTTCCACCGGGGAAAATGACATTGAATTAAATAAGCTATTGCAACTTGAAATAGAAGATTTTATGATATTATTTTTTCAATGTACTAAATGTAGTAGCAATGAATACCCCAAGAAGGTAGTGATCCTTAGTCCCGACTGGGATCTTGATCTTCATAATAGACGAAAAGGATTTGGCTTTCATAGTGATAAACTACTTTATTTTTCTCTGAAATTACCAACTGGGCTGGCATTTTTCATGATAAATTTTTGAGAAGTTATGGGGCCACTGATACAATATGTCTCCAAGGATGAATGCACCTAGGTGTATCACTGGTTTCACATGATCGCTCTCTTCGTTATGAAAAATTATAAGGAATATATCTTGGAATAAACAAAAACAGAATTTTTAACTGTAGAACCTCAAATTAATTCATACTTAATAGCTGCAAAATTTGTAGAACACAGTGCCTCAGACTGTGCAACTGTAACATAGGTTTTTTTACTCACTTTTCTGTTCATTGCTTTTAGTATATAGACGAAGTATATATTTTAACCTAATATTTTAATCAAAATATATAGTGTTCCTACCTACAGCATTTTTAGTCTAATAAAATTTGTAGCTATTCCTGACTTTCTTACATCTAATTGTAGTACTTTGAAGATATTTTAAGATTTCTACCTCTATAACAATCTATAGTCATACTGCTTCTCTTTTTTCAAATCATCAGCTTGGACTTGTTAAAGTGCAATAACCAGGAATTTTTACTCAGGGTATTTTGGTTTTTTGGGTTTTTTTTCAACTTATGAACAAATCTTCACCATTTTGTATGATAATACAGTAAAAAAAATAGTGTAATTATTTGTGACTGACATGAGAGGTCCGCAACTGCTTGGCAGTACAGTAAGAGTCTTTTGTGTGTGTGCAAGAATACATAAATACACATCCACAGATACCTATGTATAAATAATTCTGAACAGTGGTCAGGATATCACAGGAAATTGCATGGGTATTTAATAAAACTTACAATTGTTTGAGTATTAAAACACTTAAAGACATAAATCACTTAAACAGTGTCTAGTGTCCACAGCCTTATGAACACTTAGTTGTATCCCTCTGTTAAGCTTCCATGGGATACTTCATTTTAGATAGGGATCATAGCAATGCTAAGGAAAATGTGTGAGTGATAATCAGCACTGCTTCTTGGCTGGAAAAATAACCATATTACTCTCAGGTTTACATTGGAAAAGACACCTATTCCACCTTTACCCAAAGGTGAGGGTGAGAGCTGAAGGGAAAGAATTCATATTGGGTTTGGAAAGAACTTTGTTTTTTATGTAATACCTACTTAAATCAGTAATATTAAAGTCTTTATGTGAAGTACAAGCAACTGGTAAGCTTTGCCCTTAAGCAAGTTCACAGTTCTGTCAAGCCAGCTATTTCCCACTACTGTTAACAAATTTATTCAGTCAGGTTTTGTTTACTCTTTGCATATTAAATTTCAGATAGGGTCTCATTTCCATTGATTTTATGCATATACACACACACATAAAATATCTATGTTTGTTTAGGGACATATATTTATAAAAAATTATGGGCCACAAGATGTTATATGCTGCAGTATGTTAACTAAATGTAGTAATGTTTGCACTTTCCAAAATTGTTTTTAGAAAGAGATATGAGGATGCTGTGCTGAAAAGTGGAAACGTGATTTAATGCTTGTGTTATTAAGCTCATTTTTGCATGCTTTTTTTTTTTTTTGGTTCTTGTTACTCTGCAGCCCTCACTACATGTCCTGCATAATGGCAGGAGAGCCCAACCTCCCCTGGTTGGACTAAACTGGTTTTCATTTTGAGAGTTGTTCAAATCTTCATTTTGAAGATCTGTAATTTCCGTAGTAGTAAGCTCCATTTCATTGCAGTGGGAAGAGGACTGGGAGCCTTTGCTTTTCAGTCTAGAGAGTTTTTACATTGGGAATAAAAGGAATACGGGACCTCACCTGTAGCAATAGCTAGAGGGACACACACCGATTCCTAACGTATGTATTTTCCTGGAAAATCTTGATAGCACCCCAGTGAAAAAACCCCTCCCAATTCTGTGAAGAAAAACCCTCTTTACCGCAGTGTGCATAATAGATTTCTTAATGAAGTTGGAAGGGAGCTAGAGAAATTATATCTTGCCAATGTCCAGATTCCTTCTCTAATAAGAGACTTCAGCGTAAAATGTTACTTGGCTGTTTAATTTCCTTTGCATTCCTTAAAGGTCCAATCAGTTTTTTCCACACAAAGTATTTACTTTATAATGAAAAAGCAAGCAAAAAACCAATAAATAAGATTCTAGCTTTTTATTTGGGCAAGGAACAGGTTATTTTAAAATTATATTTATTTAAAGAATAGTTCATTTAAATGAGCTTATATATTTGGAAAGTGCTTTCTCTGTGATCAGTACTGCATTCAGTATTGCCTTCTGCAATTCATTCAAAATGGAATTGTTTAAAAGATTTCATTTTCTGTGCTCTTTGTTTCTTTATTTTTTTCTCCTGAATATTCTTTTCCAGAAAGACACAAAAGCTTTGCTTTGCGTATTTTTTTGCATTAACATAATGGCTGATCTGGACAAGTTTTCTGCACTATAAAGAAAAAAGAGCCTCAAACTCTGGTATTAATTTCACAAATATTAAATAGATATATAGATAAATATACCAGCTATTTGTGAATATTGATACTCTTGCTGTTCATTACTGTATCTTTTAAAATACGTTTGTAAAAAAACCACAAACCCTTCCCAATATTTCATGCCCATCTGACTTATTTTTTCTTTGAAATTATACAAACTTGTTTGTGTCACAATCAGGGTTAATCTAAGGGGACTTAACTTTGCTTTGTAATTATTTTATTTATCTGTAATACTGATTTATAGTTAGTTAAATGAAATTCTTCAGTTACTGAGGAGCTTTTATGCTAAAGATCTATTTGATGCAGATCCTCTAAAAGTAAATGTGGATATTTTTATCACTAGCTTAGAGGAAACACAGTTTCTTTGAAGCTTGAAAGCAGAAATCCCAGAATGGCAGAAATCCCAGAATGTCAGAAATGTCTTTAGAGGGGAGGAGGGGAGGAGAGGAAATACCTTCATGAAATCTGAAAAGCGCATTCCTGTTCTCTGATAGCAGATGCCATAGCACAGTGTTGGCCAGATTTTAGCTAAGCTGATAAGCACAGTGGAATGGGGAAAAAAATTTAGCTACTCAGGCAAGTTCTGACTATCAATGATTTAACCAGAACATTTATACAGAAAGTGTTTTACAGATGTGAGTGAAATTCAAGCAAAAACAGTGGATATTTTGGCTGAGTGATGTAATGTCAGATTAACACAGCTGACCTGAAAGTCATTTTAACATTGAATAACTAGTATTTTCTCCTCGGGCGGGCCAGACATTTAATCTGTGACAAGAACAGTATAGATTTTGGTTGAGAAAGTGATGACAGAACTGATTTCCAGCATTTTTCCAAGGAAATGTATTGAAAATAAATTTGACTTTTTTACTTGGTAAAAAAAAAAACAAAAAAAACATATATATATATATAAATATATAAATATATATATATATAAAAAAAGATAACATCAGTACATACGTACATGCTGTTAAAAGAGATTGCCTGCGCCTGGTGCATAACTAGTAATTGACTAATCAAAAAGAGTCTAAGCTTCCCGTTCAGTAAAGATTACCTGGATGATAATTATCTTTCATTCTTTTCTTGTTTTGAACAATTTAGTTTTAAATCCAAGAGAAAAAAAAAGGTACTGTTTCTTTTCCCTGTAAAATATCCAGCACTTCTTAATTTAGCTAGTTTATATCTGTATGTCATTAACAAGTCAGGATATAGGAGAGAGTAATTAGGAAAAAGAATTAGTACTTTAAAAGATAATGACTAAGCGAACACTTAGGTACTGTGAAGATCATATTTAGTGCAGAATACCTAACAAATTCCTAGTTTTATTTAAAACAGTTTTCTAATCCCCTGCTAGGCCAATTCCTACATAATATGGTAGAAGGACATGGGTTCTATTTTTGGGTCTGCAGTCATATTTTAAATGAATCATATTATTCCCCTGTCTCATTTTCCATATTTCTAAATAGGGATAATAAGATTAATCTGCCTTGGCAGTACATTAAAGGCAGTACAAAGCTCCTAATTATTAATTCTTATTAACACACACAAATGCACACCTAAACAATGGAGATCACACTCTGCTAGTGAACATGAAGAGTCTGGCCAAGTGTTCCAGAACGAAAATCTTAGCCTTTGAGGAAAAAAATTTAAAACCATGGATTTGCACATATTTGCGATATATTTGAGAGACAGTGAATAATTTATTTTGAGGTAGCATTGTTCTGATACACTGGGGAAACAGATCACAGTGAGGGTAGTGGCACTGTCATGAAAAGCCTTACTTTGCAAAGCTGACTTTTTAAGCAGCTGTGCTATAGGATGAGCCCAATGGGGAAGACCCAGAAGTGCTTCCAGCTCTTGGGTCCTGCTGTAGGCAGCAGCAGCTCTCTTCTGACCCCTCATTTACTAGAATGTGGACACAGATTAGAGTCCCCTCTATGTGTTCAATTCCCACGAGAAAGGAATCCAAGTACTTTACCCAAAGCAATGCTGAAGGTGCGGGCCCAATCTGAGCAGTCCATGAGCACAAGCAATTACACTTGCCAGCAGTTAACAGCCTAGAAAAGTGCCCCTTGGGTTGCAATAATTTCCCATGTTTATCTTAGTGATGAGTATAACAACTAACAGGGGCAGTGTAATGCTGTAGTATGATTATTTAAGCAGAATAAAGTTTTAGACTTATTTTGGGGTTTTTTAATTGTAAAGGCTTACAGAAGTGAGATAGAGGGATTACTTTGAATAGCATGTGTTTCTGTAGTGTTTTGTAACTCAACCATTTCTGTATTGTTCAAATACATGGGAACTGGGAAATGAAAAGGAGGAAAGCCATTAATCAGCTTGTTAATGTGTTTTCCTTATCAGGCTGAAAGAAGTGCTAAGAACAAGCAGGTAGCATACATTACGAAAAACAGATGGAGTGTCAGATATGGCTTTGTGAGCTGAATCTGTGCAGTGGGAGAGATTTAACATTACCCTTAATATAAAATTCCCAACTCTATAAATAACATGATAAGAAAATACTCTTGTGTGTATAAAGACCTAGTATACACTTCTGAATCTAATGCATGTTTCCCAGGCGACATTAGGCAGGTAACTCAAATCTCCTGTATCATCAGTGCATATATAGCTCTGCAGTAACCTATAATCTCACTTCTCAGCCAGTTCATTACCCATATAAAAAATACAGTATTCCATCATTCTTTGATGTGTCATGTCATCTGCCTCCAAACAGTTGCAACTTCTTGCTGTAAGCATCCAGGCAATTTTTGAAGCAGTCCTGAACGTTAGCACTGTGGCGTCTAGTATGAGAAACCCATTCTTTCTGTGTTTTAACCACTACCTAGTCTTGTGTGGTGTCTTTAAAAACTGCTGTAACAGAAATTATAATTATATTTGTAAACTTACCGTTTCATTGCAGTTCCTAACATGACCATTTTTAGGTCAATTTGATGTTAATAGCTACTTAATATTGTTTGATAGTTTTGGGAAATGATATTTCATTCTAGTTATCTTTAGTCTTAATTTGGAGTGCAGATAAATCTGAAGTTCAAGAAAGGCATTCTGTCCAAATATAATAACATAGCTGGGATTTGACTTTTATCATTGACTTTTCACTTAATGATTTGCACTGATTTTCAAAAAATGCCATTTGATAATGACTGGGATGTAATTCATACAGAACATCCTCAACTAAAATTGCACTTTTTTATGTCATGAATCATTAGTTATTTAAATAACCAATGCTTGCACAATAGAATGACAAGTTCACTCCAGGTTTGATGTACAGTTCTCTTGAGTCTATTTGCATAAGCTGATATTCAGTAAAAAGAAACAACAATCTTCCATAGGGGGCTGACAAGACTGATTACTGTAGCAACTTTAGGCCATGTAATGAGATACCTGTGCACCACCACAAATTGTTTTAGATCATAAAGAGGTGTTGTTTGCTTCATATGCATTTTGCAACCTACTGTTTGGAAAGAAGCCATCCGTGGATTTGGAGCTTTCTGTTGTGATACCACATGTAGACTCTTCTGGTTCACCACTGGAATATCATTATTGACTGTGCAAACTGATCTCCTTGGGCCAGAAAATTCATCTTTATACATCAATACTAGAGTTGATCTCTAGAGAAGGCCAGCTGTAATAACAAGTGAATTAAAACAAAGTGCATACTGACAATCTCAACATGCAAAGTGCAGAAATGGAGCCAGGGAATTTATTATAACAATATCTTGTTTTCTCTAGTTTATTTACGCTTTAGAAAGGATTAAGGATTGTCTTTACGGTTTCTGGTTTTTAGCCTGAGTGGTCATTGCGTAGAGATGCTTGTACAACTGACGTAGATGGACATAGTCCATGGATTGTGAGGCCATTGCAATTGATTATGACGAACCCATTAGGATGGGTCTTCCATAATATTCATCTAACATGTAGAATAGGTAGACTCTTGTATCTTGTTTACCTGAAAAACAGGTAAGTTAAAAGGACATTCTATTAAATAATTTTTAAAAAAAAAAGTTTAATAATGACTGCCCAAGTAAGATTCAGTTTGTTCACATGTAATAAATTAAAAGACAGCTGGCTTGAATAAATTTGATTCAGCACTTGAATTCCTAAGTGTTCATTAACTTGTTTCAAAGAAAATGTATACATGAACACACCAAAGGTCTGTGCAGAAAACCCAAGTCATTGTCGCTTTGCTGGAAATGGTAATTGTGTTAATAATTGCTTTGAACCTGCACAATCATTTTAACTCTGGTGCTGTGGAAAAATTTGTTAGTAACCGATATTGATGCGAAAAGAGATACTACGTATTTTTTACTGTCAGCTAACCTTGGGTGGTTTGTTACAAACAGCAAACAAGCTGATGATATGAAGTTCTTCACAAATGTGAGTGTCCTTGAGCCAAATATTTAAACTGTCCAAAGCATTAGATATACTTTAAGTACCCAACTATTCCATTAACGCTCTGAAGTGATATTTTCAAATTATTTGCAATCTGCAACTAATATCCAGGTGATTTCTTGTGAAGACTTGGTGAAATAATAGAACTGATTACTGAGTAGTATAATGGAAATCAGAATATGTAATTAATCTTATTCTTACCCTTACCTGTGCCCTATATCTACTAGGAACACTTGACACAGCTGCAAGGGAGAAAAAGGTTTAATGTACTTATTTCCTCTACCTTGACCCCTTGTATAGTTCAGAGTGTGCTCAGTATGCCTGAAACACTGTCTGGGTCTGGTTCCTTGCTGCTTGGCCCCTGACATGCAGAACAAATATGTGAGTGAGTCATCATCTGCTGGGTGCCATTGTGGGATGGTGGTGGGAGAAAGAGCTCTGCCAGTCTTTCGTGCCTGAGGAATTTTCTCTTTGCTGCTGCCAAAGCTATTGATGTTATGGTTGGTGCCTTCAGCTAGAGAAGAGTAACTGGAGGCGTGAGGGAAATCTCGGTCCCATGTCCAAGCAAACAATTAGTTATAATCTCCACTCTTGAGTCCAAGCCAGGAGAAGATGTGAAGACATGCAACAAGCGAGTCTCGGAGCTTATCCCGAGAAAGCACATGGCAGTAAGCTTCCAGCTCCCACTGATATTAACAGCTGAGCTATAAAAATGACTTTCAGTTTAAATCCAGGCTCCCCTATTGATTTCCAGCTTGATTTTTGCATGAATGTTCTATCTCTCTCTTATCAGCTTCATGCAGCTCTGGTTGGCTTGGCACTTTGTGATGTTCTTGACATTGTTCAGAGAGATGTTGAGTTAAAGCTGAACAGCTTCCTTGACCTGAAGTTTAAACAAGAATTTGACAGTCCTGGAATTTTATTTAAGACTCAGAAACATGTTTTTAAAAGTACATGAAAACTGTCTTTTATCCACCATTTCAGAGAAGCCCATTGCTAGCTGTAACTATTTAATTATTTGGGAGCTAATATAAAATGGTCAATATTTTCATAGACACTGTTCAACTTGAGAACAAAAATAATTTATAAAGGAGATTTTTATGCTAATAAAAATGCCTGTGGGATGCTTTCCTTCCCCCACCACCCCAGATTATTTTTGTTTCACAGAAATGCATGAGTTGATGTGGGTGGCTTTTACACATGATTAAATGAATAAATCTGTAGGTTTTACAGTCATTCTGTCTGGATTATCAAAATTCTAACAGGTTATATAGGGACTGGCAATAGTGGAGGATGTTACAGATAGCAGAGAATGATTGATAAACCTATTATTTTTAGTCCTAATTGAAGTGTTTTCCTCTGGGTCACTATAGAAATGTTGCAGTCGCCATTATTAGTTTGTATCCCCTTTTTGTTAAGGATTATTGCATGTTGGTGAAGTGACAGCTAAACCTGGCCATGAACTGAAAACTAAAAATAGGAAAATATATTGAGAAAAAGAATATATAAGCCTTTAAGACATTTGAAATGGCAACATAGGGGAGTTCTCTAAGCAATGGACTGAGGAAATGATTGCAAATTGGAAAGAACTGGATTGTGCTGTAATGTCTCGTTTCTCTGCAATCACTGTTCTTAGGTGGTATTTGAATGCTCTATAGACTCCTTTCTTACTCTTTGCTCCATGGTAACTTTTTCAGTTAGGAATTTGCTGTTAGGAGAATAAGAGCTTTGACTGATCTATTTTCAGGTCCTGTAAATTATTGCCTTGTGATCATGTTTCCTGCTGAAGAGGGCTGAGGACTTCCATATTCATGGTTGCAAGGTGTCAAATCAGACAAACGTGTGTATTCAGTTTCATGGATTTTAAACAGGGCTTTATGCATATGCAGAAACAAAAAGTTCTTGCAACCTTAATGGTGATTTTTTAAATTTTTAAAAAAATTTTTATTTCCCTTGTAATTTAAAAGTAGATTGCCAGGACGTTGAAAGAGGAAACAGGAATTACACACCTGAGTTAAATGTATGAAGAATCTTGCTTTGATGAGCAATTTGCTCTTAATTGACTTGCAAGGGAGCTTTTTGGGGGAGGGACTAAGGTGTGGGTAAAAGTAATATAAAGATTTCATAACTGTTTACAGCAATTTCACACCATGCTGTAATCAGATATGACAGACTCTGAGAAATCTGATGCCCTGTTACAATATTGCACAATTTACAAAAAAAATTATGAGATAGTTATGTGTAAATGAAGTGAATTTATCACACTAAGCAAGTGCAAACAATGTATTGTCTGTGAAAAACAGCATAACCATCAGGACATACAAAATACAAGTGGTAAGTATTGGAGTTTCTTTTTTTTTACTTGGATATAATTTTTGGTATTTGATATTATGACCATCACCATACACAGGTGTGTGTCCATGCCTACAAACCAGCAAATAGTTCATAATAAAATGTTGCATATTGTTTCTATGGTAGAAGCTGTTCACAGTTATGCTTTGGAGAATTTCGTTTGTATCTGTTTGCTGACTTTTAGATGGGCATCTTAAATAAAGTACATAATTAAGGTTAATTCAAATAACCTTATATAGGAATAGGTAGCAGGGAATTCTTAAGTAGCTTTTATGTCTTGTGAGAAAGAATCACATGGGTGCAGGTCTTGTGGCAATTACAGTCTCCAGAGTGTCTTTGCACAAATGAGCAAACTGAATTCTTAACCGGGTAGAGAGCACGCGCAGAAAGAGTCGCACTCAGATGATCCCGTTCATTGTATCCCTGTTGCTAAGCAGAGAGGCTTTTGTACCAGTTGGAACATTTTCAGGCTCTGTGGCTGCATTCCTAGATGAGTTGCAATAATTAAATGTGAAAGCAGTGATTGCCAGCATTGCTTGCCAATTCCAGTTTTATAATAAGGGGCAAAAACATCTGATCAGCCCCAGACAGAAACAGAAATTTGTTTGACCTGTAATTATGTGCCAAACCAATGGTGGCGTGAGTTTAAAGAAACAAAAACATAAACGTCCTCTGAAGGTAGGACTGTCTTATTGTTCTGAAACAAGATATTCTGTTTTGATAGGGAGTACTCTGGAGAAGGAAATTTCCTTTAAGTGGTTCTCTTTCTACTGGTAAGAGGTGGGTTGGATTTTTGTTTTGTTTTGTTTTTGTCTTTTTAAACCTATTTCAAGGCTCCTTTCGCTTCTCATTTTGCTAGGCGCTGAGTAAATTCTTTTAATGTAATAAATAAGTCTAGGTATTATCTGTAATCTGCAGATTTTCTAGTTCTGTTGTCTCATCAGCTTTTCCAGCAGCCTCTTATGGGGCTGAAAAATAAGAGAGACAGAACTGAACTTTTTGCTGTTTCTCAGTTGGCAGCTACAGAGACGGAGAAGTGGCAATTATAAACTTTTAGGATTTATGTGAGTGAAGTGGGCCTACAGAGTAATTTTCTGTCCTCTTGGATGGGCTCTGTGGAAATAACTCAGGGCTAATGGTGATTCTTCTTGTTAAATCCTGACGAAAGGTCTGATAATAAGATTGATACCACCCAGAGAATAAAATCAGGTCTGTTAAAAATGTGGAGAGTTGTTTGCTTTTTTTCTGTTGAAAGTTTGTCAAAAAAGACAAATATGGTTCTCCAACATAAAAAGATTACTAGGATAAAAAAGAGATAATTAACTGGATTTTTTTTTCTTACCGGGTTGTTACTAGAATTTTTATCTATTTATGTACTTTTAAGTTTTTGACATTTGACCGTTTCTACATAAATTTTGCAATCTTTTGGCCTGCATACTTTCGTTTCACAAGTACATGACTGAGAAAAGAAGTGAGACACCCTTCCTCCTTATTAACTCCTAACTCATAGTAAAGAGTAGATGTGATTTAAGTTTCTCCTGTCATGAAATAAGACTTGTCTTTCTGAAACTTGTGGCTTTGCAGAAATGGCTTTTCTTCCCACTGGAAAATAACTTTGCATTTAAAATTCCAGACACCTTTTTTGTGAATGTAGATACATTTTCTTCTCCTGTGGATAAGACAAAAAAAAAAAAAAAAAAAAATCAGTGTTCATGCCATAATTCAGTACTGGCACTGGAGGCTTGCCTTGAAATACTAAGAATTGTCAGTGTGAAAACCATTCTTTTCTCTATGCTTTCACGAGAGCCTTTATAAAAGTAATTTGTGAGGTTTCTAATATCAAATTTCCTTATACAGATCTTGTATTGTAAGCTTCAGGGCAAGTAGAAATTTGTGAAGTAAGTCTGCAGTTGTCCTTTTTGTTCTAATTTTAGCTTTACTATTTGTATAGCTAAAATCATAAGGCTCTGACAGTTTCACAGACTGAGTCAAGTAAAAGTTGAAGGACTTGCACTGCGCGTGGTAGTCAGGGAGAAGGCATCCAAACAATACATGGTAACTTTGATGAATAGTATAGGAAAAATTCCTATTTATTATTTGTTTGTGTGGTAGTAAAGAAAACTTCTATTCAAACCTACTATTTTGAATTTCCCAATAGCATTAAGTTATTTCCTCTTAATAGCTAGCTAATTTTTCACCCAATTGATTTTTGCTGAACCACTACCCTTCACTGGTAGCTGTCATTGCCACAAATTCTGCTTGTTTTAATTATGGCTTATATTAAGAATTACTTTTTTGTCTTAATTCAGGCTGTGAGTCACATTTTATCATGTAAACAAAACAATTAAAAATGCATAGTGAGGAATAGCTCTGAATAAGCCTCTATAAATGGCTTACATAAGACAGAATGGTATATAGTGCTGTCTCTAAATGTGTTGTCTCCCATCTTGCTGCTATTGAATTACCTCACTGTAGAGTAAATGTACAATGTGACATTAATTATTTATTTTTCTGGGTTTCTGGGCTAACATTTCACCATAAAATAACTCCCCTTTATTCTTGAATTTTTGCTGTTAAGTGAGCTGATGTGAAATCCCCTTAATGTTTCTGCTGCCTTATAATTATCTAACTACTAAACCAAACTTCATGAAAAAACAGAATAGTTTTACTGGGTGTCAAGGAATTTAAAATGATCAGTGCTCCCATGGAAGGTGGGAGGATATTTCTACAAACAGATCTAGAATATTCTGTGGTTGATGATTCCTGTGAAGGAGGATGCTTGATCATTCTTCCACTGAACCTATTCCAAAACTTTTGCTATTCACAGTTACTATTTTGAGTAAAATATCACTACTTTTTATGGAAAAAATTTTCAGGTAGTGCACTCCAGTGTGAGAAGATGGACCATGCTCTCCTTTTGTTGAGCTTCCTGCCTTGTTATTTTCAAAGCTGAATTAGTAAATCAACAGCTGTCTGCCCAAGCAGGAAGGAGCTGCATCTCAGCTCTGATTACTTAAGCAGGACACCTTTTAGCTGCATTTTAGTCCTGGCTGTTTGACTTTGCAGCGCAAACACACGTACAAGTGTGCATACTCGGGTGTGTGAGAGGCTCTTTCCCTCGAGTTCAGCAGGGCATTGGGTGTCCCTCGGAAAGCTGCACCTCCCGTGGCCCTTTGCTCTCATGGCTCCACTGCAGGAGCTGAAAACAGTGAGGAAAAGAAGTGATTGGGGAGTGCAGGAGTTGGTGCTGATCCCTGGGTGGGAGCAAGGGCCGTGTCAGGGAAATCCTCAGGATGCCCACTCAGTCCTGCTGCTCTGGGAGTGATCGAAGGTTAAGCTGCACACGCACCACACGTGGGTCAGTGTTGGCACAAGAGAGTTACTGCTGGGCAAGGCAGGAACACCATTTTGCAATAGCTTCTCTATGGAGGCAGGGCCTGCTACTGCCTCAACAAGCACTGCAGTGCAAACAATCTGAGATATTGAATCTGAGATATTTCATAACTTTAGTAGGTGGGGGGCTTTTGAAACTCACCTTGGGAAAAAAATATTTGTGAAGAGTTGCTTCATAAATACATTCATGATGAATATTCATCTGCTGTACAGCGGAGTTTCTGACTGGAATTTGACTTGTATGCATGTACTAGGACAAATTTTCTACCACAGGCAATTACAATAATTTAAAGCAAGACATGATGAGAATAAAGAGTAGAACGAGCAGTTGTAGTTGCCTTAATGATTCAGTTTTTTCTAAAAATGGTTCATTCAATTTCCCAGAATATCTGCCCTATTCAGTTTTAATCCATTAAACGTATTCATTTTTAAGGATAACTCAGGTTGGAAAGGACCTCAAGAGGTGTCTAGTCCAACCTCTGTCCGAAAGCAGAGAGGTTGAAAAGGCAGAAAGCTGTGAGATCTAACTGGATTGCTCAGTGCTTTTAGACCTTGAAAGTCTCCAAGGATGAACACAACACATATTTACTACGAATATTTGTTTTCCTTAACTAAGGAAAACATTTAATCTTATGTTGAAACTGAATGAGACACTGAGGTTATCGCAAGATGAATCTGAATCAGTTTTCAGGAGCAGAGTAGTAACTCCCGGCATGTGGTTTCATCCTGGTTTAAGTGGGAGGCAGACTAAGTCTCAGCAGAGAGGGGAGTGTTCCCTTGCTAATGCAGGCAAAAGTGTGATTTGTGGGCACCTGTCATCAAAAAGTAACTCATGTTGACAGTAGTCTATTTTGTTATGATCTTGTATTTTTGTCTCGGCTCTCACTGGAATCTCTCTCTTACTGTTAGTAGGAAGTAAGTATGTTGAAACATACAGCAAGTGTTCATCTCAGTACAAATCTAAGTGAATTTGGATACTTTCAGCACTTCCATAAAGTGAGATAGTGAAAATAAAGGATTTCTGGGTAAAAAACCTCAAAATTTCTATTGAAGTTTCCTTTTATGTTGCCACAGCTTTGACTGATCTGTCTCAGCATAGTGAAGATAAAAGTTTACTGGGGATAGATAACTACTTAGGCCAGAATTATGCCAAAGCTTTGCAGGAAATAGATTTGATTAGATTAGGCTTCAGGTCCTTTTTCCATCCCAGCTGTGCTTTCAGAGAAGTAATTATTCTGTTCAGCTATGACATGAGTCAGCAAAGTGAAAAGGCAGATTTTTCTGCCTTTAGGAAAACTGTGGCAGAATGTTTGTGTTAACTCACATTTTTCTTGCTTAATATTAACAGAACTTTAATCACCTTCCTCAAAGTCATGCCCTATGGTGTGATTCCAGTCCTACAAGTGGCTGTTCTGATCATCTGGCATTACAAACACAGCATAGTCACAGGGCGAAACCTACAATTGTGGGAAATGCACTTACTCCTCCTCTGTTTCCACTCCTACATAGGCATATTCTTCCCTAATTTACTTAAATGTCAGGGGAAGGTCTGATCTGTGACATCCAAGGGGACAGTTTTGAGTCTCACAGGAGTTAGAAATGTAGGAAGAAAACTTGGTTATAGGCAAATGAATTATTATTCCATTTCACTTTTGAATTATGGAGCAAGAAATCTAAATTTGAATGTGTTATCCTGCATGCATAATTTTTGTTGACTCAACCAAACTTATGTATTGTCTACAGAAAATTGGAACTTATGCCTCCTGGGCAATTAGCAAGATGTAATGCCACCTTTTACTGCACATACATTTTTGATCTTGGCTAATTCACATTCTTCTTAAAGTTCCAGTCTTTCACACCGTTGTTGCTCACTAGTTAATGCTGACTTCTGGTTTTAGTCTTCCATCCATATTTCAGCCACACATGTTAAAAAAGAGCAAACTTTATTAGGTCTAGTAGAATACACATAGATGTGACATGAACTTAAATTGACCACAGGCGAAAACCTCCTTGTGGGTAGATACTAATTTTTTACTCATTACTTTTAAAGAATTGAAATGTGAGTAATACTAAATAAAACATTAAAATATTATCTACAATTACTTTTATCTCAAGGCTGTATGATATTACTTATGTTATTTTGTCCTTGGGTATTTGCAGCTGCATTTGTCTTAGTGTTATGAAAATGAGCATATAATACTAAGGGCATAAGTGACTTTTTTAAAGAGCTTACCTGCTGTATTATCAGGCAAGAGGATAAGAATGTGAGGTCTCTGCATTGATTCAACAAACTGTCTCTCTGTCAGGATAGCATGTGAGGTACAAAGCAAACAGGGTCTGCTGTATTTTCTCAAAAGTGACTAAACTTCTACTGGTAATCATTGCAATTCCTGAAAGTTATGAGTTTTATTATGAAAGTATTGTTTATACTGTGTTTTAGTTCAATTTAGAGAATCATAAAATCACACAATATCCTAAGTTGGAAGGGACCTACAAGGATCATCAGAATCCAGCTCCTGGCCCTGCATAGGACATTAACAAGAATCCCACCATGTATCTGAGAGCTTTGTCCAAATGCTTCTTGAACTCAGTCAGGCTCAGTGCTGTGACCACTTCCCTGGCGGGCCTGTTCAGTGCCCAACCACCCTCTGGGTGAAGAACCTTTTCCTAATATCCAACCTAAACCTCTCCTGAAACAACATCATGACATTCCCTGAGGCCCTGTCACTGACCACCAGACAGGAGAGCTCTGTACCTGCCCCTCTGCTTCTACTCATGAGAATGTTGTAGACAGCTATCAGGTCCCCCCCTCAGTCTCCTCCAGGCTGAACAAGGCAAGTGACCTTATCCAGTAATCGTACGGCTTCCCCTCCAGACCCTTCACCATCTTCACAGCCCTCCTATTGAATGCTCTCTAATAGCCTTATATCTTTCTTTTATTGTGGCTCCCAAAACTGCACTCAGGACTTGAGGCGAGACCACACCAGTGCACAGAAGAATGGGACAGTCACTTCCTTCGATTTGGCTAAGAGAGTGGTCTGGAGAGAGAGAGTGATTCCAGCCTAACTAATCACCATAAGCTTCACTAATTCAAAGCTAACTGCATTTTGCCTTCATTGTTTGATGAGGTATGGGGTGTAACTACCAAAGGAATAAATACTGAAAAATATGATGTGTATTTCCATATGAATAGCTTTCCTGAGGTATGACTGTAATTCCTTGTGTTCTTTATTTGTCTGTACTGCATAGGGAGTCTATTATGTTTGCTGAGTCAGGCCAGACAGGATATATAAACAGTACTTCGTCTCTGCCAACTACATTGGGAGCTTCGAGTGCTTTGCATTATTTATTTGAAAGTGTCTGTTGCTTAAACATTGTCTTTGACGGCATGATTTTAAAGTGATGGGAAGTCTACAAGTTTGGGTCCATTTAGTGAAAAGTGAAAGCTCCTTCCCATAAATTTTGAGCTGCAACAATAGGAAACAGTGTCAGAAATGGTACTGAATCAAGTTCTGTATGAAAGTGGTAATTGAATCTTCTAAACAAATGGTTGCATGGCTGTCTGTGCTTCCACTTTCATTTCTCACCACTGTCGTTTATATAGTGAGCATCTAATATGTTTATGCCATCCTTGGTTGTTTAGGCAATATAAAGGACTCATAAGAAAAGGACTGACATCTAATCTTTGTAAATTAAAACACATGATTCTCTATTCTGAAGAAAATAGCCTTGAATGTGTAACATAGATTATTCCATGTGTAATTTAATGAGAGGCTCCAGAAGACCAGTTGAGACCCAGATTTCAAAAGTCTTGCAGATCCTATAAGTTTGTTTTTGTGGGATTTATACTTGTATTAGATTTCTTAAGGAGTCCTGCCAGAATGCCAAGAACTGTAAAAAGACAAAAAGTCTTCAGCCAGTTCCTCTCTGTATTTTTCACTGTGTTCTTGTAGAAAGGGGAATGTCTGGTGGTGGTTCCTGATTCTGCATATGAATTCTTCATTAGATGGATAATAGTTGAGAAAACCACTACACTAGAGTAGGGAATGTTAAATACTTCCATGGAAGCTTCCCTAAAATTTCTATGGTCTCTTTTTTACTGAAATTTCATGGCTGTTGATACTTTTTACAAGGATAAAGTGTAAGTACATTTTCTTAACAATAAGTAAAATCTTTTACAATGCCCCTAGTGTTTCACTGAGGCCATTTCAGGGGAAAGGTCATGATCCTTAGTTATACAAGGTATGGACTTCAGAACCGGCAAGAAAAACTCATTGTTTCCTCAGAAGAATTTCTTAGTATTAGTTTGAATCAGTAAAACAGATAATGAAAGGCTTATAAATTTAATTTAAAAGAATTGTGTTTAAAAATGCTTGGAAAACCTTTCTCGTTGTGTCATGAATGTTTTTTAAGTTGAGTGTAGTAATTTATTTTGATGTTTTTAAAGCTATCTTCAGTGTTCATGAAAAAAAAAATTGGGGTTTTAGGGATTTTTTTTTCGTTTCTGTCATTTAGAAGTCATACTGTATGGAAAATAAACTCTTAATCCTAGCAAACCAGATAGATCATTATGCTATAGAAATACAATGAATACTTCCAAAGCAGAATATAAGAAAAGGACAAGCCTTTCAAACTGTACAAGTCTTTATCTTTCTATTTTTTTTTATGTGAGTTTATGGCGTAAGTATGGTTCCTCATAAAATACAGCAGAATACGTCTTTATTGATAATATTTAACACATGTACAAGATAAAGCGAGCAATTTCAGAGTACTCCTACATTACTTAATTAAATTGCTTTTTGGTGAAAAAATACAGTAAAATGCAATTTCTAGCAATGCCAAAGTGATCACAGATGCGGAGGTAAAGGGGAAGGTGTAGCAGAAAATAATGGTGTGGTAAATTAGGAGTAAATAACTTCTGAGTGTGGTATTGTTGAAATTCTTGGGCTAAATACTGTCCAAATAGGACAGTAGGAAAAAATAGGAGCAGTAAAGCTTGAGAATGGATGAAAGCATGATTAAAATTTTATGTAGTGTTTTCTATTTAAGTTTGCCCATTTCTTTTAAGTCTTGTTATGTCATCCAAAGAAATCCTTATTACAAGATTTAGACTGGAAAACTTCAGTGTTATGAGAGTGCTGACCTTAGATTACTGGCTGTGTTTCCTGGAGTATCCAATCTAAATATTATCCAATGATTATGCTAGCTGTATCTCAAATATTATTTTATCTGGAACTTGAAAATAGGATAATGAAGTTACTTTGTCCCAAATCCTTGATTTAGAATAATTCAAGTCCACTAAGCTTTCATGACTTTCAAAACCAATTTTTATATTGCAACTATAATGTGGTTACAAAATGAAGGTGTCATTGGTCTAAGTCACTGTTGGAAGTGGAGAGTTTAGTCTGGTTACATTTTGAGATATGTCTATTCACTTTCACATTAACAACTTTTTTGTTTGGTTTCTTATCTCCAGTATATATGGATATGGTATGTAACAGTATTTGAAAATATGTATCACTTACTGCAGAGATTAAAGACTTCACACTGATTCAATATGAAGAACACATAGAATTTAGAATCTTCCCTGGGGTCCTGTCCTATTCCCATTTAGATTGACAGATACTTTCCTGTTTTTCTCTGTTAAAATAGGCTCAGGGTCACAATAAAAAATTGGGAGTACTAAAGGATTTTTTTCTTCTCTTTAAAATTACTTCCACAGCACCTTAAAGTGTCCTTGATGTTTAAGTGTTTCTTCTGTGCAGATGAGAATTGCTGCTCCTAATAGCTGATAGTTTGATAAAGAAGAGCAAGTTACCATTCAGTTTTAACACACCAAATACAGGCAGACTTCTGTTTCTATTTTTAACATTAAGAAATACTCCATAGATATCCAAAGACAGGTGACAAGGTAAGGAATGAGAAGGAATTAAATAGAAATAAAAATATAAACAACACCTGGAATCTAATATCATGGTCCCAGATGTCACACACTGGTGACTATTTTATGGCCTAAATAAGAAAATTATTTTTTCTCCTACGTGGGTCATAAGGTGAGTAATATATGTAAGACTTTTTATTTCATCTGTTTGTTGAATTCTTTGTTTTTACCTCATGTTTTGAGGAAAACATGTTTTGAGTATCCTGTGGAAATACTGTCTCCAGTTGCCATTAGAGAAAAGCAAATTTAAAACTCTGCATTCCTAAGATTAACCTAAATGAAGCTCAGACCAGGTGGTTGTCAAATTAGTTGATTCATACAAAAATTTCCTCATACAAACCAAATTATCAGACCTGAAAATAATGAGTAGTAGCAAGATTTAAATGTCCTTTGGTCTTTTGTGAAGATGTAGATTAGAAAAAAAATGTTTTACCTATTGAAAGTCATCTTGTACCTGGCATTCTCAGTGCTGCTCTCTGGAAGTAACCATTCTCTATGAAGTAGCTCACTGTACACCTGAAAATGAGATTGGGCTTGTGTGGAGAGGGTGGGGGGTACAGCAGTTGCTTTTGTGAGAAGCTGCTAGAAGCTTACCCTGTGGTCAGTAGATTCAATTCCCCCTGAGGGAAAACTGGTCAGGAGCAACAGTAACCAAAGAGACCAGTGAAATATGTGAAAGAAACAAGTCTGCAGACATTAAGGTCAGGGCAAAAGAAAGGGGAGGAGATGCTCCCAGGCACTGGAACAGAGACTCACCTACACATTGTGGTGAAGAGTGTGAGGAGTCCTCCCCCCGAGGAGGAAGCAGTGGCAGAGAAAATCTGTGCTGAAGTGACCACAGCTCCCATTCCCTCTCTCCCTGTGCCACTGTGGGTGGAGGAGGTAGAGAAAGTTTGGGGTAGAGTTAAGCCAGAGAAGATGTTTTATGATTGGGTTTTATTTCTTATTATCCTATTCTGGTTTGCATGGTATTAAATGAAACTAATTTCCCTGACTCCAGCCTGTTTTGCCCATGAGGGTATCTGGTGAATGAGCTCTCCGTGTCCTTACCTTGACCCACAAGCTTTTCACTGTATTTTCTCTCCCTGTCCAGCTGAGGAAGGGAGTGATAGAGCGGGCTTGGTGGCATCTGGTATCCTGCCACAGGGCGTAAGTCAAGTCCTTCTGATCGTGCCTTTAATCATTGTAGGGTTTTCTGCACTCATCAAAGTTGGAGGTAAAGTAAAAGCACAACATCCCCAGCATTTTTATCCCTAACATACAGTTTAGGGAAGAGCAACAGGGGACAGAAGGAGAAGTTAGGTGGGACAAGATATAAATTATGTTTATAAGTGTGAAGAAATTGTAGAAAATCCTGTATCTCTTCCCTACTGAGAAAAGAAAGTGATGGTGCTGCAAGTCCCTTCATTGCAAGTTTTTTTATGTGGCATGGCATGTCTAGTTCACTTCATTTTAAATTTATCAAAGGGATGAAGTTACAACTGGTAGGGAAGACTTTCCTCAGGGCTTGATAAATCCACCCTCAAGCTAATTCTTGCAGCTTGGTGGAAAGCATATTGCCATTCCTGAGAATTTCAGACTCACTTACAGGCTCTTGTGGGTTTGTCAGTCCACAGCATTCTGCCTCTTGGGAAACAGTGGACCCAGTTAATGTGTCTTGTATTTGTCAGCTGAGCAGTCTTCATTTTTCACACTAATCAAGTTTTGTGGGTCAAAAAACCAGATACTTAGAATTAAGCAAAGCAGAAGTTTGCAGCCTTGATTGCCAAATTTGGGGAAATCTGTAATACGAAGAAGTAAAATAATCAGTGTAGCCTTAACATTTTTCCTGAGGTGAAATAGTTTCCTTTGTGTAGCTTAGGATTGTTGAGGCAAATCTTGGCCTTAGACCCAGGGGACCGTTCCTGCTGGCAGACACCCCTTTTGGGATGCTAGACCTGAAACCACTTGCGCAAGGGAGGTACTCACCTTGTCACAGGCTGCTCTGAGCAGCAGGCATAGGAAGCATTTTCTCTAAGTTTACAGGGGAAGAGAGTTCCCCTGCCTCCACCTTTTGGCACTTCTAACCTGTCTTGTGTTGCTTATCAGAGGATGCACAACCTTTCCCTTTCGCTGACTTCTCTCAGATTATTGCTGTGCCTTGTTTAGTCCATTTCTCTGGCTTCAGTGGCTTCCCTCGTCTCAGCTTTTCAAGACTGCTATCAGTCTTCTAAAATCAATAAGAGGATCAATTGTACAACTGTTCTCTTAATTTTACAGTCTGTACCACATCCATAGCTTTCCATAGAAATCGTGCAGGGTATGAATAATCCAGGCATCAAACTTGTCATTAACTGTACATTTAAAGTACATAACATTTGTTATTTTCATACTTGTATACGGTTATATGAAACACTGATTTTTCTAATGTAAGGGCCCAGTTTCTGATGCCATTACTTGCCTTGCCTTGTGCCTCTTAATGGTGAGAGCTAACACAGTATGTCTGTCCAGAGTTCTGAGTAACATGCCAGAACTTAGTTATTTAAAAAAATAGTCTATATATATGTGAGAAAATCATCGACTTTCAGTTTTCATAAGTGATAATATCTAATGAAAACTCCTCATGAATGCCTGGAGTGCAGCAGTTTCAAGTACAGCTCAGGGAGTCAGGGCAGCAACTCACCTGGTGTCTGAGGATCAAAATACCTAAATTAATCTTCTTCTTTAAGCTGACCCTTTCACACAGAGAGATTCCTTTAGCAGTTAATTGATGTTATGCATTTTCTCTCTGTTCATATTTGAAATACATTCGGTAGTTGAGGATAGATTGTGACCCATATGTGCTTTGTTTTTCCATTTCATAGAGGTGTATTAAATCCATTCCTGATGTTCTTGAAGCATTGAGGTATTTTGCTGGTTTGGGCCTGTTGCTAAATGCCAGGCAGCTTAGAAAGGCAGAAATTAACGAAAGAGTGTGTCCACATGCTGGAGAAAATAATACATGCTAATGCATCAAATGAAATTGTGGGTCATAACCTGCGTGCATTTGAGGGTAATCACTCTTTTTTCTTTTTTTTTTTTTTTTTTTAAGAAATGCAAAACTCTGTTAAAAGTTCTGCTTGTTGGAGATTCAAAAGTAATAGTACATGGAATGTAATTTACATTTTACAGTTGCTCTTAGAGTTAATTTTGCAAATATAACTGAATAAACAAAAGTTAATTTGGAAAAAAAAAAGACAAATTAGACTATTTTCTGATAATGAATGTCAGCAAAGCATAGCGTGATTCCTTGTGATAGGGATAAATATATTTGCACTAATGTGCTTAAAAGGCAACTATTAGTTTTTAATGAATGTAAGAGATTTACTTTTTTAGCAGAGCTACTAAAATAATAATCATACATAAAGGAGTACTTCACACAAGCTCAGGAAATTATATTCAGAGATTTAGCTAGGGAATTTGGTTCTGGTTTGAAAGATAACGTTCATTTCTACATACAAAAAATTGTTTAGTTCATTAGCATACTTTTATTCTGCAGACACTGAAAAGCTTTAATGCCCCCCAAATTACTTAGATGTAACTTAGTTTTATGAGTTATCAAGCACTAAAGATATAAATAGCATTATTATTTTCTGGTAGCTGTTGCAGCACTGTTCCAGAACACCACTATTGCACAATAGGAGGCATTTTAAACAGTGGTTTGTTCCTCACATTAGTGTACCAGAGAAGCTTGATTCTGAGATAATATACTGGCTGAAAGCAGACGAATTGTTTTAAGGCATCTGGTGAAGTGCAGACTCTCACATTAAAACATTAAAATGTGTCTAATGGGCAGACAGTATGTGTTTTGAAATGAGACTTTTGTTTCATAATCTAGTGCAGCAGCAGTAGAAGATTAGTGACATCATTTTATCGACTAAGAAAAGTGGTCAGACCAAAATGTTCTACCTTCATGTTGGATACAACTTTCACTTGCTCACATCTATGAATAGATGGGTATGTGTATGTATAGAAGATATAGTGCCACTGGTGGTGGAAAACAGTGGAGTTGAAGTTATGAAAAACTGGTTGAGGAAGGAGACATTTGGGCTGTTTCCTGTAGGAACTCAGCTGGGCGTCACCAACAGGTATCAACAGTAGCAGTCAATATGGCTCCACAGGCACAGGCATTACACTTTGGGAATTTCTCATAATTGAAATCAGTCTCTCTCTGTTCTCCAAAACAACTAGTGACAAGCTGTATAGGCTATAGCATAGTATCAGACAGCAGGGATCAATTTCAGTGCATCATATTCAGCATGGATTATTATTGTTGCCAGAAAGAACGCTTTTTTCTCTGCAACTCATTGTTCTCTTTTCTGTGATGACCAGTGGCAGGAACCCAAAGGAATGGCCTTCAGTTCCATCAGGGAGGTTTAGGTTGGATATTAGGAAAAGATTCTTCAGCCAGAGGGTGGTTAGGCACTGGAACAGGCTCCCCAGGTCACAACACCAGCCTGACAGAGTTCAAGAAGCATGTGCAGAGCCAGGATCTGGATTTCAGTGATCCTTATGGGTCACTTCCAACTCAGAATATTCTGTGAAATTCATAAACTTGACTGAATTAGGCACTATGAAATCCACTGGTAACTTTGGTTTAACTCTGCTTGTCTGTTACTTGAAATTTTATATTAATCATGGTAAGTGTATCAGAGAAAAAAGTAGAAACTAGGGAAACAGTGTTAAAAATAATTGCCATGCTCTGGAAAGTTGATTTAAGGGAACTCAGTGAGAACTTTATAATTGAGAAATTTATGGTAAAAGTGATATTTTTTGTATTTACTTAATATGATAGAAAAACCAAAATCAACCTGGTACTACTAGCAAAATATGCTCTAAAGAGCTGCTAGATGTTAATACCCAAACTGTACTAAGTGATAATACTCTTATGCCAGACTGATAAGCACCTGTACAAAAGATATAGATTGCCAGCTAAATTAGTCTGGTAATCCTGATAAGTCCATAGTGAGGTCTGTAACATCTGCTAGGGGCAAAAATGTATTATGTGAGACTTGCCTACCATCTATATTTTCAGTCTATGCATGTCAATCAAATTATTTCGGGAATGGCTTTAGCTTCTGAGATAGAGAAAATGGCCTTGAAAAATTCCTTCAAATCCATGTCCTTATATCTAACTTTTGGCAGGGTAAAAGATGATTCTTCCTAGGTTGTGGCTTTGAAGCTGACTGGGGCTTTCACAGTGGACCTAGATTGGAAGTGAAATTAAAAAAGTATTTGATCTAATCCTTCTTTTTCTTATTTTTATTTCTACTCTTCCCCTCTAAAGAAACAGAACATTTGAAAGTAATGGTGGTTGTATATAAGCAACTACAGAGGAGTTGTCAAAAATGACTGTGTCTTGCAGTGCAGCAGCCACTTTGGATTATATTCTTTAATCATTATCATGTGGCTAAAATGCATTCCTAAGGCTGCTCCAAAATGGTTTGCATAGTCTGGCTCAGTGATGTCACACAGGAATACAAAGGTGATTTTTAAACTCAAGATGGGTTACAAATGGGTTATACTTACACACAAACTGTATTTGTATTGAATTCTTGCATGGCTGTATGAGTGGAAATAAGAGCATTACATATAAAGCTAATGAACTCTCAGTGTGGGGTCAGGTGGGCAGAACACAAGTGATTATATGCTTACATGAGAAATTCCAGCACAGGGAAAAAATATTTATTTTGGTGGACACATATTTTATCCTTAGTACCTTGTTCTTTTTGAAGAACATACATTAAATCTTACTTAAGTATGTATGAGGTGGCTGATTTGTATGAGGCATCAAATGAATCTCTCAGAGACCTGACTGTTGATACGGTACGGCAACCAAGAGCTTGGCAACTCTTTACATAAAACTTCTTTGCAATCAATACTGTATTAATCATTTAGTTTCTGCTAATTTAAAATAGATATTCTTTCAGGGACTGTATCCAGCACAGTGAAATGTGATGTAGCATCAGCATTATTGTTGAATTGGGAATGGGAAGTAAAACCAGGAAATTTTAATTTGGCCTCCTAGAACAAGTGTGGCATTTGTCTCCCTGAGTATAATTTATGCATGGTAAACTGAACATTTTTTGTGAGACACTTTCCCTGGAAGATACCTTTCCTCTGACAGAAATTAAAGGCCAGAAAAAAAGAGATCATTCCAGTAGCAGCACATGACCGCTGTAGTCCTGACTGAATCCTGCCAAATAAGTTGTGACAGGAAGCAACATAATAGACAGAGGCTGTTTCAATTTGTTTGTACAGTATTTCACTTGCTTTTCCCAGTCATTTGGTTTGTGAAGGTTTGGGGGTTTTGGTTTTCTTCACATGAGCACAAAACAAAATTCACATAAATGAAATAGGTGGAAGAAACAGTGGTGAGTCTGAAAGGGGGGGAAATGAAAGAGAGTGCGCTTTTCCAGTATGATTCATGTTAACAGAGCATAATTTGGGAACTGAAGTCCATTGCTTTGCAATGTATTGTAAGTGAAATTATTTTATCATAGAAATGGAGGACAGCCTCTTGGATGACAAATGTTTTCTTGTGTGTGACCTTCTCCCACATCCTTTTCTTCAAAGTTTAAAAGGCAAGAAGCTGTCAGCAGAGGTAGTAATTATTATAAATCTGGTCCCTGGAGGCTCGCTCATCTGTGCTTGTATTTAATAAATTGTCTTTTCTGCCTTTTCCAAAACAATATTTGAAAGTCTTTTGGGCTTGCTTTTTTTTCTTCTTCCTTTTTTTTCCCCCTCTCTCTATGTCTCATCTTATTGCAAGGCACATCTGTGGACTAGTCTCTTGGCTTCCTATGTTCTGCACAGAACAGAGCAGAAGTCTGTGATGGATGTTAATCCCTCTCTCTGGTCACGACTAAACAGAAATGCCATGTAATTGTTGATTTCACTGTTTGCTTTCAAGTCCTCTATGTTTGGATCCAGATATCACAGCTTATAACCATAAACTTTTCTGTATCTTTTGACCAAGTGGCTTGCTGGTACTAACAACAATTTTTGAAGCTCCTCAATACATGTACTACTTTAACAGTCTCCAGTTAATAAAATTTGTGGTTTTAGAGAATGAGGATAAATGCCATCTATGTGAGCCTTCCTGAGTACTTTGAAAAATTGCTTCTGGGAACTTTCTCATTATAGATTATATTCCATTCTCTGTATTTTGTTATATACCTTAAATTATTTTTGTATACTGTGCTCTTGGAGAGCACTGGTGAAGTAAAGCCAGAGATCATAATGGCATGGCTTCAGCCTTGGAAGTTTCAAAGGGCAGCAAGCCCAATGTTTCTCTGTTCACTCTTTGAGAACACTATAAAAATGTGTACTAAACTGATGCTGTTTGGAGAATTTATAGATCCAGTCACAGAGAAGGTGAATAATCACCATATGTGGCTCCCCTCTTGACAGAGGATGGCAAAAATGTTTGTCCATAAAGATAGCTAGAGGGGGTAGACCAAAAAAAAAAAAATCCACTAGCAGTTAGGTTCATCTGTGCATTCAAGCAAGCTTAAATGAAGGGCTTGTTTGTGTAAGTTTGGCTTGAGGATGATTTTCATGCATTGGTTCAATATTAACAGGAGAGATGATGATTTGTAAGGAAATTTAGGCGTCTGTATTTCAGAACCACACCCAATCTGTTTATTCTTTCTTTGACACAGGAGAGGGAACAAAATCAATATGAATGCTTCAAAGAATGATTCATCATATGATCTGCTGTAGGCTGATCCCAGTTTGAGAGCCTGCTGTGTCTGTTGTCAATTAGGGGAAGCCAAGAGGGCTAGCTCAGATGCAGTCGGTGTGAACACCTAAGGCTGGACATTGGCAACCCAATGCACTCTCTGGATTTCATGAACCTGTTGGTATAACCTTTCCCGTGTTCCTATATTCTAGAAGTGTTCCAGGCCAATGAGGTTACTGCATTGCTTTGAAAGAAAGCTGCATGAGCTCTCAACTACTGTGTCTATCCATTTTATGGATTATTGTTTTACAGGTAGCATTGTGTAACAAAATAAATATTACTTATGAGGTGTTTGTTCCAAGTCTGG
Organism: Acanthiza pusilla; assembly: GCA_036630365.1. NCBI lineage: Eukaryota > Metazoa > Chordata > Aves > Passeriformes > Acanthizidae > Acanthiza > Acanthiza pusilla. Next base: position 16,582,800 of record JAXCHO010000073.1, read on the forward strand.
CAACTTCCCCCCCCCCCCCCCCCCCCCCCCGGAGGATTTCCTCTTAGCTCAAAAGAGTTTTTCAGAAGCTTGTTTTTTAAATCCTCATGGGAGCTGATGTAGTCTCTGCATCAGCCCATCAGGACTGTGATGGTGGGTTGTAGTACCTGATGTGAGATGATCCAACAAAGGCAGCAGATGTTCTTTGCAGGATTTTGTTTCTGATCCAGACTGACAAAGACTATTTTGCTGAAGTTGTTTAAACCACAAATACACACAGAGGGTCTGGTCATGACTGAGAATCTGTAACTCGGTGCCAATGACTAGTTCCCAAACGTATTAGTTATTCAACAGAACTGTGTTACTTAGACATGACAGGCCATTTTGGGTGTGCCATCAGCTCCCTCTCTGTACAGAGTACATGTAAGGACCAAGGTCAACTTTGCCAAAGAAGTTTATGGTTATTTCAATGGAGCTTATCTAGGTGCAAAGAATGTGGCTGAGCTGATAGAAGCCACCTGGTCATTTCTGCGGGCTGTTGACAAAAAATTAAGTGGTCAAGTTCTTGACGAAAGTGGGAGCTGGAGACTTTTATGTCTTCATATGCACATACACTTAAAATTATATACCCTTGCTTATTTTTGGAAGTACTTTTAGGCAGACATTTGCCCAAAAGCAAGCTGGTGGTGTATTTGCAGCATATTCTGATAGCAAACTGTGAAATTAATCTGTCCTTTTCAACTAATATCTATTGTATATCTTCTGTAAGAGGAACTAACTCAAACAGACAAACAAAAAGCATAATCCAGGATTTAATATGATTTATAAGCACAGAACTTTTAAAAAATAAAGGGCATGTTTATTTTTATTTATTTATTTGAACTTGTTTTGCATGACTTTTGGGTGTTAATGCCGTGAAAACTGAAGACTTTTCCTTTAAATTGCTTGAAACCTGTGGAAGTGGGGATTTTCTTTTAAATTATCAAGCACTTAACGAAATAACACAAATCCCCAAAGCATATAGAATACTTGAATGTCAATATTTGCAATGAGATCTGTTTATTAGACATACTGATATGTTTGCTCATCTGTATGCTCCGCTTCTTAGGAAGCCTCCAAAACTGTCTGGCATATACTTTAACCACTGGAAATGAGCTAGAATGCAAAACGGTGCAAAACGTGCCCTTTTTGGCCAAACCCATCTCCTTTCTTGGACATATTTCTGCCAGAGCAGATGTGGCATGCAGCTGAACTCTATTTACTTCACAGAAACATCCAACTGAAAAACATATCCACACTGTGAATGCAGTAAGCTTTATTTCTGTTGCTCAGCTGAGATCCACCCTACCAGTGAATCTGATTGGGGCATTTGCCAGGGTATTGGTAGGGGAGATTTGTTATCTTTAGAAAAATGGATAAATATTAGCAGGATGCTATTACTTGCAACAATGCAGTTTAAACGCAGACCTTGATAAGGGGTGGAACTGAAAAAGATTTTTCATGGTGGTGTTTCAGTAGGCTCACTGGATGTTTACAGAAGAGTTGGCCGTGGATACTGCATGCTGGAAACAGTGCTTTGCCTAGTGCTAACATCAAGTGAGATTTTTCTTTTTTCTTTTTTTTTTTTGTTTAACTGATCTGGTTTCCTAAATTTTAGGAATTAGAAATGATGTGAAAACCATGTGCCTTTTTTGGATGTATATGTTTTTTTATTAGATGGCAAAATTCTATGCAATACTTGCTTGCAATCCTCCCTCCCTCTAATTAGAATTGGACTTTCACGTGTTTCAAGAGCTTCATTCAAGTGCAAGTGGAAGGGAGTCTTGGCTTGACTGGCTGTAAAATGCTTTCACATCTATAGATGTGTTCTGTGAAGTAAATATGAAAGAGAAAAAATATACTTTTATAGTGTCTGAAAATGCAGTTAACACTGCCATAGGTGTAAGAGAGAGAAGGGAGTAGGATTGAGGGGGGAAGATTGAGAAGAAGAGAGAGAAATCAGGAGATGAGTGAAGAAAAGAGCTCCTGAAAATAATTTCAAATTCCCTACAAAATAAACAAAACAAAAAACCCCACAAGAACAAAATATATACTGAATGAGTCAAATTGTGTAATAAATGAGTCATAATATAGAAATAAAAAACTTCCATATGCAGATAGCAGGGAACATAACCATATTTTTGCTGTAAAAATTTTAAGTAAGGTATTACTTCTATGTTCCAGGGTGTGGACTAAAGTACTATGTCCAGAGGAAAGAAAAAATTTGTATAAGGATGTATAAGGATCCCTATCTTATAATTGCTCTAAAACAAAATATTTATGCTCTCAGAAACATGTTAATTTACTTTTTCTTTAAAAACTGTGTAAGAATATGGTCTAACATAGTCAAGGGTTTATGGGAAATAAATAGAATGCATTATATTGAAAAAGGATTCCTGAGGAAGATCAATAAATGCTATATGCAGCAGAATGAAGTTATCAAAATGTAAATATTTTAAACAAAACAGAATTTAACAATTTCCAAGATAAGCTATTCCCTCAAAGCACACTGAAGACATTTTCTAGTTTACATAATGTAATTAAATTCAAGCCTGAAGAATTCAAATTCCTCCCAAAGACATTATTGGCAAAGTGATTTAATGTAGTGATAAGGATGAAAATGTAACATGTTTGAAGGCCACAGGAGTTTTATAAAATTACATTTGAAAGCTGACAACAATTGTTTATAAGCCTTTTTTTTTAAACTGCTCAATAGTGTCATAGTGAACAGACCTTTTCCTTTATTAGCAGTACAACCCTGTTCCTGACACAATTTGGGTCAAGTTCACCCCAATGTAACTTTGACAGTCTTACAAAATCTTTACCCGGAGAAGAGGACCCATTTTTGTCTTGTGAACACAGTTTATGGAAAATGTGAGTCACTGTTTTTGGATTAATAATAAACCATTTTGTGTATATTCTTTCAGCATTAATAGCGAATAGTACAGGTTTTATATACACTTTCTCACAGTTGTTTTTCTTTCCTAAGATGGGGGATGTTGTGAGCTGAATGCTGCCTTAGAGCCAAGAACTCCAGGGATTCTGCCTTTTTTCTGTCACTAACTAATCTCTTTTATTATATTTTAAACCCACATTTCATCAGCAAAACAGGGATATACTATTTCATATCTTATAAAATCAGCTAGTGGAAACTGCAACAGCTCTTGCAAAAACATTAATATCATATCATAAGTGCTAATGTCCTTTGATCCTTTTTTATTATGAGTGCTTCAAGTCTGGTAAATTAGGACTTCATCAGTCAGGTTACAGGAAGATTAATTCTGTGAAGCATGTCTTGGCACTGGTGGGGGGAACATCTCAAAAGGTGGCAATATTTTGCTGTTGATGAGTGAGGATGATTTACCTTGCTGAGTTGAAAGGGTTTTTAGCTAGGATTAAAAAGGGAGAGCTCCTTGTACAGTGATGCTTTCCACTGGAGAAGCTTTACAGTCAAACTGTCCCTCTTTAAAGGATTTATTGTTCTATAAAAATGTCGTGGTGTGACCCCAGAATGACAGTGAAACGCTATTTATAGTATTTAGCCAGTCATCAGAAATGACTAATTATCCCTCTCTTGGAATGTACAGGCTCTGATGACTCATGTAATATGCTCTTATTATCTCATAATTTGGCTTTTCTGATGCATTCCAAAATATGTACATATGTATAGTAGTAGTAATTAACATCTGCCTTTCTTAAAGTTCCATAAATTACATACTTCGCAATTTTTAGGTAAAGACTATTGCAACTCCTGTGATGTCCCTCTTCCAAGTAATAGGTGTTGTTCAGTCAGTCATTCTTGCGCTTGTCATTTTAGAAAATCTCCTGGCAGGCTTGAATACCCGTTAGTCAAGGAAGGAAGATCAAAGGCTAATCCATTGTAGCTTCTCAGATCTGACCTTCCCTTAAAAAATATTCAATGAAAAGTTTAAAATTACTCTTTACAAAAGGGCAAGAGACTGTAGCAAAAAATTTATGAAATATGTTGTATGAGCAACAGCAGGACCAAACCACCAGTTCATCTGTTTCTGAACTGGAAAATCAGATCAAGTAGTCACATAGTATGTAAAGAAAAATCTGTTTCTTTGAGATTTGACTGTTTGCTAGGTATTATTTTGTAACTTTCATCTAAAGAAAGTACTTATGATAAAATAAGTACCTTGAAGCCTCCAAACTGTGCTTTTCTGTGATTATTGTTACTTCAAACTTATCTGAATCTCTAATTTTCTGGATTTTATGTTAAAAATTATCTAACTCCAATGAAAAGTCAATAATTATTTTTTTAAAGTATCAATATATTTTGACTCCCTTTACTGAGGCAGATATGAATAACTCCTACTCCCATTTTATTGCTTATAATAAAAAAATTCAATTAGCAGGAACCTATCCATCACTTTTGTGATTTATTTTCTCAGTTAAGAATTGTATTTTAATAGTGAGCTTGCATTTTGATCCCTGGGGAAAAAAACCAAACTAAACAAACAGTAACCTAACAAATAGGTTACGTGGACATTGGAGACAGTTTTAATTGTCTTGATTCAGACCAAGGTACTTTCCTTTGGTCTTCCCTATCCTTGGTGACACATTGATATAAGAGACCTAACCTGAAGACGGTCTTTTATTGTTTGTTCTGGTGGAGTCTTAATTTAATCTTCCCACCTCTCAGGTGGTTCCAGTGGACTTTTACCCAGGGGAAGACCATCTCAAAGGACCCTGACTAAACCCACTTTCATTCTTACCCTATGCATTGTTTGAGATATTCAAAGAAAATGGGCTCCTAACCTGACCAGAACAGCTATGAGGTGCAGGAGGCGGAGGAACGACACATTTTATGCAGAGCAGCAATTAGCATGAACCCACTGTGACTTCACTAAGAGTAGTTCCTAGCACTTCTCATACTGTAATGAGCTAAAACGTTGAGCATTATAATTTAACTTCTTCTTTTTAATCAAATATCTCTGGCATACTGAATAGGAAGTAAAAAGTAACACAATAGAGTGCAAATTTTATCACTCCTAATTCTACCCTTTGATTGGCTTCACATCCAATGATGAAAAAAAAATATCACCTTGTTGAGCAGGAATGGGAAAGAAAAAAAGAAAAAACTGGAATCCTAATGTGGCTTTTGACCTGTGCAGCAAGTTAATTATACACTCGAGAAAGCATCTAGCATTGTCATGTTACACTGCATGCATTTGTGTGTGCACAAGGCTGAATATAAATATGTGTGTATATTAGCATGCATATATGCTTTATGCAACATTGCACTACTCATGCTCAGTACTTCCTGAATTTGTTCTTAAAGTCATTGGTTTTAAAGGATGTAAATGAAGATGAAGCATGGCCCAGTGGATTTTAATGTATAGACAGTTGCTCTTGGTAAAAATAATTACTTAACTAAATGCTCTGGTGGACAGTGATTAAGGAAGGAAGTGATAGATAAGTAATAAAAAGTGTATCAGTACAAAAAGTATCAGCAACTTAGAGAACATGATAAAATATCTTTAATGGGATAAAATAGGCACTGCAGACTTTTGCATTAAATGGTTTAACTGAGGCCTTCTGTTTCTTACAGTATTTTCCATGAAAACATTTCTGTCAGTGATGCAGTTTTCTATTGCACAAAAGTACACTGCCAAATCAATGTAACCCACAGATAAAGCAGAAGTCACTTTTGCATTGCAGTCAACTCGGTCTGAGCGGTCAGAACAAAAATGTTCATGAAATGACAATCACTTTCTTATATACAGAGAAAACAGAGGATCTGCAGAAGAGGTGAGCGTAGCAGTCCAGTATCCCATCCTGCATCTTCTGCTCTTCTGCCTCAAACCCTTCCTCAGGGCTGGGCAGAGATACAGACCCCTACAGCCAGCTCTTCCTCCATGAGCACTTCCAGGCTACTATGGTATTGGCACAACATGGTCCTCTTGTACAACATATATGTCTCATGTCTACAGCCTGGAGAGATACGGCTGCAGATTTCAAACCTAGCTGAAATTCTTCCAGTTGTAGTGCTTTATAGGAATATGAAGTGAAGCTATGAGATACATCTTCATCTGTTGTGTGCTGTTCATCTGCATAGTGCAGAGACGAAAAAATTCTTTGACGACTTTGACCAGTATTTTCTGTCTCCATATACATATTTAGGCACCTAGAATAACTAGGCTTATTATAACTGTTACTGAGAAGCAAACTAAAAATCCAGTCACTGAATTATCTAAAAATAGGCACATCATTCTATTTAGGCTGTTACATTTAAAAATTATTAATTTTCTAAGTCTATTGGCACAAATAAATTGTGACATATTTGTATTGAGATAAACTCTGAAAAGTGCATGTCAAAGAGGGTACATGGCTTTGGGATACAGTCTTTTTGTTTGGCTGCGGGAAGCAGAATTACTTATAGCTTGCTATTATGGCAGGGTGTTTTCAAATCTCATAATTTAATTCAGAGGTATGGCAGATCAAAAGGAATCTGTACAGAAAAGAGATGTAACAAGAAAGGAACAGATACAGACAGGAGTTTTTTGCTGTACATGACATTCTAAATTAGAATGGCAGAAATCTCTGTCAATAAGATCAAAAGGCGGGAACAGAGATGAAAACACTCTTTTTACTGTTAATTATTATAAACCAGGTAGGACTGTATTTGAACACTATTGACAGAATGTTAAGAAGCTGTTACACCCTCCCGATCCCCCGGGAGAAGAGTATTGGAGCATTTAAAATTTGAAGAAATAGTTTCTGGATGATTTTAACATTCTTTTTCTGTTCACTATTAACACTAAGTGGCTATATCACCTAGCAGCAACTTTGTGACAAGCTCCCTTTTTTTTTTCTTAAAGGTAAGCATGAGTAGCTTAAGTTAATACACAGGGATTTTAGCAGATCATTGTTATTGTAGGATACCAGTTTGGTCATTCAAGAGTGGTACCTTTTTCTATGCCTGACATTTTTGAGACAGACATTTTTGATCTTTGAATTTTTTTCACAGAGCGAAATATTGAGGCACTCTGGGGTCACTTAAGAGTCCAGGAAATTTCCCTATGCACTGAGGAAGCTAATTTATAGTTAATTCCTTAGGAGATTATTCAATTCGTCTTGAATAAATTACATGCTTTTTTCACTTGCAGGTGCTTTTCATGTTCTGTTCTAAACTGCTGCTTAGTGCTGCTGAGCACATTTGGTAGTTGCTGTGATGATCCCAGATGGAGCTGAATTTCAATGGGTATGAGTGATCTGCAGGGGTCCCAGATAGTTTAAGGGGTTTAGAAGCCTTGGCTGGGATTCAGCTCGCAGAGTATGAATGTGTGTGTCTGTGTGTGTGTGTGTAGGTATCTAGGAGTGAGCTAGGTGTCAAAGCACCCCTTTTGACTGGTGACATTCCAGTCAATAGAGTTAATGGAGCTTGGAGAGCTGCTTGGCCCCCCAAAGCTGTTGTCTGTTTCCAGATGTAATAAGTAACTCTTCTGACTTCGACTACATCCATTTGATCTGCTTTGTCTGTGGTGGGAAACATCCAGATAGCAGGTAGGCACCCAAATAGACACATAAAAACTGAAGTGTCAGCCTCTGAGTCAAATCCCACCTACAGAGAGGTATTGCTGATATTTTCACTTCATGACAATTTGTTTCTTGCACTCTGCTGTGAAACTTGTAAGTGTGGAATTGCAAAATGCTTATACCTGGACAGGCCTATCAAATTCAATGTTGGTGTGAATAAATCCAATACAGAATTTTCAAAATAATCTCATTAGAAGTTGAGCACTGTGCTGTAAGTTGTATCCTTTTATACCCTCAAATTAGTGTCTTGTCTGCTACCATTGTGTCTTCTTCCCTTTTTGCATGGCACTTTCTGAGAGATTGCAGCTTACTCACCTATAACTTGCATTTCCTTTGATAGTTTTAGCCAAAACAACTTTTCCTTGAATATGAAAGTGGAATTCATACACAGGGATTGTGTTTTCCATGAGATTAGTTTAATTGTTTTTATAGCCGTTGGAGATGAAGCTTCTCCGCTCAGATCATGATTTATCGTGGGATGAGTTGCCTCAGGAGGCATCTGTAGCACTGGCTACTTTAGTTGAGGTGCTGTCTTTCAGAGTAGTTAAAGCAGGACATTCCTTAAACTCCTGCCTGTCCTTAGTTGCAAATGTGGTGCTGGCACCTTGCAATTGCTTTGGGGGCTGCTGCCAAGTGTCTTAGCTCCCCAAAGCAGGAGAGAAGTTGTAATGTTGTGCAGCTGGCAGTGTCTGTGTCCCTTCCTGGCTGCCGGTCTACGCTCCAGCCTTGTTCCCACTGATCCATCCAGTACAGAAAGCAAACTTCTTTGCACCCACTCGCAGTGGGACTGCATGTGCTGGCATTTTCCTCTTGCAGCTATGTGCTTAAACCACAGCTCAGTGCCTTCATAATCACTCGGAAACATAAAATCATACTGCCTTGCTACTTTTTCTTTTTCTTCTTTGAACAGCTCTATATAGTATCAAAAAATGAAGGAAATTTTTTTCCATGCTTGTATCATGAAATATTTCCATTTAGGTACATAGCGGTATGTATGGAAAAGGATTTTTCTTTTTTTTATCCTGTATGAGCAAATAGAATACATATAAAATCATTTACATTTTTTGTGTTTCAAGATATTTTATTTCTTAGAGGAAAATTTGAAGCAGAAATGTTTGGGAAGAAAAGGACTAGAAAGACTTTTAAGGAAAATTGATGCTGCCTTAGATAACTAGAGGTCACTAGATGACTAAAAAAGTAATTTTCTGTTCAGAAAATGGCAAACTCTACCTAACAGTCTTTACTGGTTCAGCCGTGAAATTAGGAGAGCAACTAGAAATTAAAACACAACTTGGAACAAAATTATAAAAGAGGAATAAAATACTAATCAATATAAGTTAGAAGTAAGAAGTATGGAAAATTTATAGGGAAAGCCAGAAACAGGAAATGAAAAATTTGTGGTTGGCAAGGCAAAGGACAATAAAAAGATTTTAGTGTATTAATAGCAAAAGTCCTAATCATATAAGCCACTAGATGGAGATAGTAAGATTGTTACGAGTGATTTGAAAGCACCATAAGTGGTAAAAAATATTTTTATTCTTTATTTTGAAAAATGCTTGATGCAGTCTCCATGTTATGAGTGTGCTAAGGCACTTTCCAAAAGGTCTAGAGGAAAGAAAGGAAGATGTAAAACAGCAGCTTCTTGGACTAAGGACTATTTAAAATCAATAGTCCTGGACAACTTTCACACATAAATGATCTGTTGAGGAAATCCCTGGTTCATTGATGCACCTCATTGAAGGAAAGAAAACCACCCAACAACTCAAAACCAAATAAGCAACAAAAAGAACCCCAACAACCCACCACCCCCTGCCCCCAAGGAAAACCCAAACAAAATCCAAAGAATTATTCCCACCTTAAAACATAGCTGATACTTGTGCAATAATTGCTTTGTTATCATTAAAAAAAAAATTAAATAGTGTCTAATTACTAATGCAATAAATTGTTATTTTAGTTTAATCATAGTTAAAGCAGTATAAGTAGATCATTTTACTATATACTACCTAGTTTTTTTACTTGAGACTTATAATTTTGTTGATAAAAGTGATTAGAGAAATAACAGAAGTGCATAGTTTTGGCCAATTGATGGTGCAATTAGAAATGCAAAATGCACCCTTTCATAAATAAACAGATGCATCCTGTAAATCAGAGTGCAAAAATAAAAAAAAATCCTGAGTGTGAAAACTGTACAAAATTTCTTAGTACAACTTCTGGATTTATAAATTTAAATTTTTTAAATGTGAGAATACAATGTCTTGATTTGGTGATGAGTCTACAAGGTATGTTGCAAAATGTTAGAGAGTGTGGGAAAGATGGACAGAAAAAGTGAAACACTGACTAATGTTTCACCTCACAAGAGGTAGTGATGAATTGTCTGCTTGTGATATGCTCAAAACCCACACATTAGGTAAATTGTACTGAACCAGTACAGAAATAAAAGGGAAAGAGTGAGAAAGGAAGGATTATGCACGTTGGACATTTTGTTGTCATCAGTCCCAGTTTTCATTTCTGACTGAAAAAAAATTACATTTTGTGTGCAGGTGTGTTTGAAAATATATTTGACACACATTCAGACAAGATTCTCAGTCTTGTTGTTTGCTTTTAAGATCATACTTCTATTTGAAATTTCAAAGAAGCTTCTGCACCAGTTGTGCAATCATTCATATTTATTAATTTAAATCTTGTCCCACACTTAGGAGCAAAAGATGACAGGATTGGCTATTTAAGGAGCAAAAGATGACAGGATTGGCCATTTAGTAAAATTAGCGGGAATAATGCCTAAAATGTGGGTTTGGTTTTATGTTGGCTGCATTCCGTTTGTTTGTTTAATAACTATCCACATCAATGGGAAGGAAATTCAGAAAAATATGGCCTTTCAATTGCCACATGTCATCTGTGTTCAAACTACAAAGTACCAGAAGTACTAGCTTTAAGCTTAGAAAAATGCATATTGTTCTATTTCTATTTCTTAAGCTGTGTATATAGAAAATCCCAGTTGCTTTAAAAGAGAAGCTCTGTAACTACTGTTACTGAACTGATAAAGTCTGCTTGGCAAGGATTTGTAAAGGCTCTCAGAATCAAAAGTGAGTCTGTTTACCTCTTGAAAACACTTTTATAGGAGGTTCTGGTTAGCCATTTCCAATAGAAAATGGAGCAGTTGATCAGATAGCAGCTAAACTAATGAAAAGCATCATGGAAGTGACAGGAAGATTAATTAAGTTCCTCCAGTTGTATTCACGTGTGGTGGTACAGAGTTCCTTCGGGTACTGCTGCAGTTAAATGGTATTCATGGTGACAAATATTGCACATTTCCAGAAGTGACACTTCTGAGTCAAGGGTAAAAAACACATTTGGTAGTTTTAGCCTGTGAAGAATGTTCAAAACCAAAGATGAGCCTCTGTGGTTGTTTAAAATATACAAATGTAACTCGCTCCTTCCCGTCTGATCCTTTAGTGTAACCTCAGGAAATTAGTAATGAATCACAAAATCTGCATTATTGTGTAGTATGTCTTAAACTACTCCAGATGGCTTTAAAATAAAAACAAACCCAACTTCTAGCTGATATACTTAGTATATTTGATTTGAGGCACAAAAATATGTGTGCTTGGAAACATTTTCAATTACTTTTGGAGGCTTACAAAACTGTGGCTTGTTTGCATTCTTTCTTTCTGCACTGTGGTCACTAATAGGAATGAAATAACTTCAGCACATAAATTTACAAATTATGTGGAAATTCTAGTTCTACTTTACTTGCAATAATCTTTTAGTTTTGGGATGCATTTGATGAATTAGTAGGCCAAATGTGATTTGGGTTGTTTCTCCCATTTTCTTTTTAGAAATGAATGTTTCCGGAATACATTTTCATTCTTAGTTGCTGTCTCTGTACAGTAGACAAAATTTATTTTAGGAAAATCTGGAGACCTCTGAGATGTATGAGATCTTTTAGCCTACTACACATGATGCATAGACTTAAAATGTGCCACTAGTGTATTTGTTGACTATTATTACACTTTTGCCAGCAAAGAGTTCCTTGATGTGCTCCTGCTTTTGCAAGAGATGATTTGTGGTCAGCCTTACTAACTGATATTCATCAAAGCCAATTGGTAAGAGTTTGGGTATAAATTTAATATTAGTTGCCTCCTGGGAGAGTTCAAGACTGGAAGAAAGTTTTCCAGGAATCTTAGGGAATTAACTGGGTGCATTAATATTAAATATTAATTGGTCTCTGAAACAGACATGCCTGTGAGTGGCTTTAATACTTACTAGGAAGGCATTGTGTAAATCAGTGGATAGATAAAAATCAGTAGAAAGCACAGGACAGAGGAGCTAGTTCATGAAGTGGCCCTCTGGCTGTAGACCAAGTCAGGCATGGGGAATAACCTGTATCTTTCCCAGGTCTGGAGAAATGTAGCTATGTGCTGTATTTCTGGGCCATGTGTGCTATCTGCTTTTTGTTTATTCCAAGGAGGTGATGTCTTCTGGGTTGTTCTGCATTTTGAAAATCTGCCCTTGGTGGCAAAGCCTTGGTGGCAAAGGGCGGAAGAACTCAAGGTGGAGATGCTAGTATGAAAAAAAGAGATAGGTTGTTGGAAAAGAGGATTTCAGGGAGTAGAAGTTGCTTCTATTATTAGAAATAAGGGTGAGGGGTAGCTGGTTTAGGAGAAGGTAATTTTTTTCTTGTTATGTTTGTGCTATTGCTGAATCACAACAGTTTGGGGGTTTTGTTTTTATAAGTGAACCATGCATGAAAATATGATAATTTTGCAGTTGACCTGCATCTGTAGCAAAGTTAAATGCTGGTTAGCCTGTGCCGGCTTGTTGATGATTGGGAGTTTGCACCATGGGCTGACATCATGGACTAATTTGCTCATTCATCCTGCATGATCCTGCATGCCCAGGCTGGGTCTACTCAAATCTCCAGGCACACATAAGTGTTTGCTGCTCCTGACTATGCTTCTCTACAGCTGTTTTCAGCTGAATTGTCAATTCTTGCATTAAAACACCTGCCATTTGGGATTGCAATTACTAAACTAAACCTTGCTTTCTCTGACAGTGACAATATCCCACTCAGGGAATAAAATTTATTTTTTTGTTCCTTGCTTGAAACCATATTTCTTTTTGCAGCTTGTTAATCTTGTACTTGTGTAAACGAAAGCAGAGTTTGTCATGGAGTATGTGAATTTGGACTGTGAAAGCTTTCCAGTGATTTTCCCTCCTACCTTGCATTTCTGTAGTTGAAATGAAAAGAAATTAAAGCTCTTGTTTTAGTTTCTTTGGTTGCTTTAATTGTATACTTACTCTCAGAACATAAATAAGATGCAATAAGGCGGGAGGTGGTCCTACTTGTTTTACATCCTACAGGGCAAAACAAAATTGGAGGTAACATTCAGAACTGAGTAGTGGAGAATATGTCAGTCTCTGTGGCACTTTGGTGATTACATTTTCTGAGGATCTGACCTGCCATCAGACAGTACTGAATTGGTGCAGGTGTCGTCACACAACAGCCGTTTCAAGAAGGGCTGTCTGAAGGCAGCATGGTCCTTCCCTGACCACTACATCCACACAGACATGAGCCTTCTGTAGCCAGGCTCTCAGGTGACCAGCTGATGGCATGAATCATCAGGCATATTGGCTTGGTGGAATGTCAAGACCAGAGTTTGCCCATATCTTGCAGGGTTTGGCTCCTGGCAGGATAACCCCAAGCCTTTTTTTTTCTGTGATAAGGTAAACGCAGCTTAACAGGCAAATGCTGTGCCCGGGTGCAGACTGTCTTTAAAGGATGTCACACAGTGCCTCTGCAAAAGCACTTCAGAGCTGGAAAAGGAGCTGAAGGATTTCACAGAGAATTGATTCTCTGAGCTTTTACCCTCAGTGAAGGGAGAGGAGGGAATGCTTGTGCTGCAGTAGGCTACTAATAGTAGCTTATACCTACTGCCCAGAGAACATTAGAGTGGTTCAGCTGAGATATTTTAAACCAGTCTTTGAGGATGGTATTTTCCCCTATAGCGAGGTGTCCTTCCCTGTATCGTAGAAGTGAAGGAGCATTGTAATGATGAAATAAAGGGAAAGAACGTGCTGTGAATACTCTGTTACTTGCTGTCTGCACCATGTAGTTGAAACATAGGCCATGATTTCTAGACAGCTTCTTTTCTCTTATTTTCCCCAGGGGTTTTTAGACAGCATTTCTTCACTGTGATTTCAGATTTGCTCAACTTACATTGTTGTTGGTCAGTTTAAACCACACAAGAATTCTTGATCTTCCTCCCTTGTGCACTGTAGCCTCAAAGCATGCTCCTGCACTGTGTGCTTTTTAGTTGTGAGGCAAAGCTTAGTTTGGAGTTTATGTGTACGATGTATCTCTCATTTCACAGCTTGCCTCTTCCTAGGGGCAGTTGAAATAAGAAAGGGCACTGAGAAAGGCTAGGTATCAGACATGAATAGCTGTGGGACTGCCAGTGAGGGGCAGGACTGAAATTCATGCCCCAGTTCCCTGGCAGTGTTTAATCTCAGTAACATTCGTACAGGTAGCATGAAACCTCGTGAGAGCAATGCTGCAGAGGACTCATGCTGAGAGATGCATAGTGGCACTGTACACCAGGGCTCTTACCTCTGCTGCTGCAGCTGGAGTATTCCTTGGCTGCTGTGCTGTAGCAATAATTTTGCCCAAAGTGATTGGACCTCATGAAATAGTACTTATTGTGTGGTGGTTTTACAAAGAAGTGGAGCTTTAAATGAATTATACCTGTCATCCTCTTTCCTGTAGAATGAAAGCATTCATCCCATTAGATCCTATTATAATGAAATAAACTCTTCAGCATACTGTCCATTATTTTTTACCTTTATTTATTATAAGTATATTATCACTGATACATGCCAGACTGACAACAGGAAACCAATGTCCTCTATTGATTCAGAGAAGAGACATATGTGCATAAATGCAGACCACATTGTCTTCACCACACGGCCGCACCGGTGAGTGTCGGATCCATCCCAAGGCACTACACATACGTGGTCGAGAGTATTTCGGTGTTTCTTTAGCCTTTCTTCCTCTGAAGCTGCTACTACTTTGTATAGCAGCAAGGACTGTGTGGGGACCTATTTACAACAAACTTAGGACCCCCCATTTGCCACAGAACAATAAAATACCCAGCAGCTGCTAATGACTTGTCAACCTGGGCCAGAAAACAACTAGATACCTGGTGGGTGAAAGGTTGCAAACTCCATTACAGATCGTCATTGTTGTATATCTCCTGTCCTCAAGGTTTGTTATTCAGGCGAAAAAACTGTAGTTTAAAAAATAATTTCAGCTGTATTGAAATTGAGCTACCTATTTGTCAGTTGCTTTTTAAAAATAGAAAAAGACTTGGCTTTTTCCAATATTTGGATTGAAATAATTTATTGAAGTGGAACTATTGATTAAAAAAAAGAAGTCTTAGGGGTACAGGATCTTGCAAAGTGCCAGGCATCTTTATCTTCTGTTGAAGTTGGGGTATTGAAGCACTCAAACCTTCTCCTGGAGCCTGCCCTTCAAAGAAAAATACGCTAACAATATACGCTTTGTCTTTCCCATCTATTATGTAATTGAGCACGTTATGTCACTAAACGCGTTTACTGCCAAGAAAAAAAAAAAAGCCCGTACAATTTTAGAAGGGCTTATTTTTTTTGTCCAAACCAGAGTTAGGTTAACCAGGATATAAGAGCATGTCGTTGCGAGCCCGTTAAAGAAAAGATCTGTTTGTAGTACTCTTAGTCCTGATGTCACAGGCACAGCAAGGACATCAGAAGGAGGAGTCAGATTACAGTAAGAATGGGCAGTGCAGCATGCAGCCGGAGTAAACGCTAAATCAGACAGGGATTGTATCAGGGATAAGACTGCCTGCAAAGCGCTCATCCTGAGGAGGCACACTGCTCTCTCACGCTTCTCGTGCTGGGAAATTTCCACATAATGTAGAATGAAAAAGCTCTGTTTTACATGTCAGCCCTGTGCAGGAGCTAATGCTGAACACACAGCGGTGGGATCCTGACTGCATGATTAATGAGAAACATAATGTATTTTGGTAAGTGTTAACCGTGATGTAATTCTGCTTCTGCTCACATTATCAATAGGAGTGATTATTACAGATTTCAGATTCAAGAATGTTTCGTGCTGGCACGCACCTAAAACTGACAACTGGGGAATCCTGCCGGCTGTGCAGTTTGAAAGGATTCCATTGTCTGGGAAATTTTCTGTTTGAGTGGGCTACTGCGTAGTTCTAGCGGTTTGAAAAACAAGCTAGATAAGATGAACTCGTGCTAGGTTTGTTTTAAATGAACTTGTGTTTCATCTGCCGAGAGGGAATGAGAAATGCTTGTGAGGCATGGGAAGTTTTAGACGAACTTAATGTAATGGACGAGCTGCTACTGCACTGTCAGTGCTGGGGAGGCACAGTGAACCTCAGTATTTCATTCAGCTTTTAGTTTGAAGAATTCAAAGGTACAAAGGCAAAACAACGTTTTATTTGCGGTGCTGCGATCGCCGAGTACTCTGCATTGTGCAGATCACCGGTGTGGGGCTGGCTCCTAGCATACCACAAAATGCATATTATTTTAAGCCTTTAGGGGTCTTGGAGCTGTTAAATATTTGTGCAGAGTTTAGTTTTGTTGCTCGATGGAAATCGTCCTCAGGCTTACAGCTGAGCTGGCTGTGTACCCTAAAAACATGCTGGAGTGTATAGCTATGTCTAAGCAATGTAGCGCTGCAGTACTGGGCTGGGATGTACGATTGCAATATAATGCTGTGAGTTAGTGCTGTTAAAGAGCAAAGAAAAATAAAATAGAGAATCCAGTGGTGTGATGGAAAAATGCTATTCCTGACTGCTTGAAATCTCTTCTAGTCTCACTGTTAATTTATAGCTGCATAATACTTAGAATGAATACAGAGCTGAGAGTTGGATTTCTGGGACATTCAGCAGCTTTCTCAGTTTCATTAAATATTGAATCAGGAGTTCACTTCAAGCTTAAAGAGAATAACTTTTGTAATATTCTCAATCCTGTCAAAAAAGTACTGTGCCTTGTGCAATGCTAAGCATTATTTTCTTATTTTCATAAAATTGTGTGTGTATGTGTGTGTGATTTGTCTTAAACAGTGAAATACATCAATTATGAAAGCAGATAGATTTTTATGTAAACTGTCCTAGCAGAAAAAAAAATATACCAATTGGTTGAGTTGTCAGAACTGTTCAGTGTCTTTTTCAAAGATAAATTTTCAATGTTTTAGCTTTACTACATTTTCAAAAGACTGAGGAAGAATAGGCAAGCATAATGGTTTTAGGTTTGAGTAATTTGGATTAAGTCTCTTCACTACAAAAAGGTCAGTTAGGTTAATTTGCTATTCATTTCTTTCAGGTACTTTTCTAGCTTTTACTGCATTGCAAGCACAAGATGAGTTGTTCTGGGTTTTTTAACTACCAGTTTTCTTGAGTAGGATTAGAAGTTGCAGTTTCCTGAAGTTATAGAGTTAGGGTATTAGGTATATGTTAGCTGCACGGTATTTAATTTTATCATTTTTTTCCTATCTATAATTTTCAGAAACATAAAATCGTGATCAAACTTTTTTTGGTGTTACTTTGGAAAAATAAAAATCGCTGTATCACATGTTTATTTGTTTTCTGGTGCAACACAAGTTTTTGAATGGAACAAACTATTGTGCTTTCTCTCTGCTTTGTAGGAAATTTCACTTCTGAGAGCAGAGCTGAAAGTTTCTGCCAGGCAGATTCTCTATCTGCTGTGTTCTGAAGTTTCCTCCAATATTAAGTTTTAAATGAATGTTCTTCCTGTCTTTTGCATAAGAAAGCATGAGCTGAGGGATACCGTTTACCTGTGGTTATTCTGGGTATTTTCTTGCTCTGTTTGTGAGAAGCCAGAACATCTGTAATCTCACCTGTCCCTATTACTGCACAAAGCAGTATTGCACAGAGCTGGATGAAAGCTTGACTGCGTACATTGCGCACCTACTTTGATTTCAAATTGCTACAGCCATCACATAGACGATATTGGAATTTTATTTTTTCTAAGGAAAAAAAAGATATTTTCTTTTAAATATTAGCAAAGAATTCTGTAGTGTGTTTTTTGGGGGTTTTTGTTTGTTTGTTTTTGCTTTTTTTTTCGCTTTGTCCATGCAACTACTGGGCTACATAAGTACAGAAAGGGAAGGCAAAGAAAGCATTTCTGTATGTTTGTATGTATCTTGTTTGCTTTTCTGGGCCTTGTCTAATTGCTGCTGATGTAAGGTGGCATAGTGAGAATGCATGTGTGCAGCATTAAGGTTGAAATAAATATTGAAAATAATTACCTAACCCTCTGACAATATTATTATTATAGAGCAAGTGTTAATGGATTAAGTGAGTTTTTTAACTATCAGAGAAAGAAGTTGCTAAATTCAGGAATTTGTCATCATGTTTGTCTCTCTCTTTAAAGCTGTAGCCTCCAAGAAGATATTCTACCTTTATCTTACATCATACTATGTATATTGTATTATTTGAGCTGAGCCTTCAAATAATTAAACTCATTGTAACCCTTTTAAATTCATGCACCTTTCTTTTACATTGCAACCGAATTTTGATGTAGTTGTTTAAGAACTGCTAATTTTCACTCACCGTGCTGTGCTTTTGAGTTTGTTGTTTGGTCACCGTGGATACATTTGTTACTTATCGTATTGATTTTGCATTCATCATTTCAAGTTGAATAGGAATATGGAATTGTAATAATAATAGTAATAAAAATCCTACAAAATGATGTAGTATGTTTATAGAGTAAGCCGAAAGCCAATGAAAATAATAAATTTCTGTTAAGTGCTATCATACGGAGACGTTTTGCACTTTAAGAACATACATATAGTGCTCAGAGCAACTTTTGCCTGTATTTATTGCCAAGTTAATAATTGAGCATAAAAGTCAGCTGTGGCCGTTCTCAGCAGTTCCGAGAGGAGGAATGGTGGGTGGCCGTCGGTGCCACAGCGCTGATGTTGCACGCCAATGAGGGGGACCGTCCCCTAGTCCTGCACAGTGTGAGGGCTCTGCTGTGGCTCGTGGTCAGAGCTGGACACTGCCCCTCTGCCTTCCGCGGCCCCACTGGCCACCATTGCCTTGGCTCGGCCACCTCGCCATGACTGCTCCTTGCCGGCCTGATGGCACAGGCGGCCACGGGAGCTGGCTTGTCCTGGGGCACAGTGGCCCTGTGGCCGCCCCACGGGCTGGTGGCCACTCTGCTGGGGCTGATGGAAAGTGCTCTGGGCGAGGGGAAGGGGCAGAGCTGCTGGTGCGTGTCCTGCCCCACGCCACGGCCATCGAGCCGGGGGAAATGCCGCAGTGATATTGCGGTTCTGGGACAGTGAGCACGGGTCCTGAGGGCTCGGGAAACATGGTTGGAACTCAAAGCAAAGCGAATCCTCTACCCCCAGCACCAAGAAAAACCACTGCCCCCATACTTTGCCCTTACTGAAGACTTTAAAATTAAAATTTTCAAAGAAAAGGGAGAGGAAAAAAGGAAAACATGGTACCGTTTTTTTCTCTTTTTTTTTCCCCTTCCCTCCTGCCTCCTCTGACCTATAACTGTTTTAAGTAACTTCTGTTCTCAATATTTCACATTATGAAATTAATATACTGGGATGGAAATTAATATACTATGGGATAAAATACAGCATTAAGGGAAAAAAACAAATAATTTTTGTCTGAAAATGCCATAACATTTCTGCTTGTATGGTGGCTGTTTTAATTTTCAGTGGGTTTTTTTCAGTCAATGTTGTAGAATGTAGTAGTTCATTTCCATACATACTACTATTCTGATTATCACTTTTCATTTCTGGAACACTTTCTTGAAAAGATTCATGCTGGATGAGTCATGGAAAAAAAGAGTACCCACCCCCCCCCACCCCAAATCTCATCACCTCTTTAAAGAAAACACACATTGTACTAGCCAACTGACCAACTGCTGAAATAGGCGTTTTTCTTTGTTTCAATGAAAATATTTGGTTGTTACTGGTTTGTTTTTAGGAGGTTATATTTCCTTCTAGGTTAGACATTGTGGAGGCCTTCAGTACAAATTCTGTTTTCATTTAAGTCAGGATGAATCGGTGTTAATAAGGCTGTGCTTTTAAAATGTTTTGAGAAGCACAGATACTGGATTACTAACTGTGTTTTATCGCCAGCCATCTGCAATAAGAAAGTGTAGTTAATATATGATGGATGCTGTGTGTGACAGAAGAATTCAGCTGAGCAAGCCAATGTATAGGATCTTGAAAACTGCAGGAGCCTGATGTTTATATTTGGAACATTACAGCCTCCTGGGCAGTGCAGTTCATATCTTGAAGTACTGAATAATCATTAATGCATGTATACATAATAACAATAAAAAAAATCCTGTTTGAACTTACAGAAACTGCTCTGTGCTAGATTGCACCCTTTTAGTTTCTGTTACAGAAACTGTTCATTTAAACAGCCTCTAAGTATATCCAGTATGTTGCCATAAATAAAAGATCCTTTTGCCATTTCACAGACAAAGAAAAAAAGTCATTCCAAGTGTTACTTTTCTTGTGGGTGACAGAATTGCTCCAAACCCAAAATTGGAATCAGTAGTTTCCTGCTTCATTAGAGAAGATTAGATCAGTTGCTTCAGCTGAAGGTCCTTTAACAAAGTGTGTGTGCGTTCACATGCTCACGTGAGTGTGTGTCTGTGCATATTTTAACAGGGATGATTGTAGAATTTAATCCTCCATGCCTTCCTAAAAAATGTCTTTCTTCTGTTAAGAAATTAAATTTAAGAAGGAACCAGATTTTTAAAATTTTCATTTGTTATCATACTTCTATTTTGTCTATTTTCATTTTTTTCCTAAAAGGCAAGTCATATAAATTTTTGCAAAATATACTTGAATGAGAGCCTTTGACTGAATTATATCAGAGTCATATAGATTATACCTCTCTGTGCCTGTGTGCAAATATCCTTCCATGTTATTTTGATTTTGTTTCATAAGCTAGTGCAATTCTAGAAATTCTTGCAATTACAAAAATGTTAATCGGGTTACAGGAATCCTTTTAAAGATTTTGCCTCTCATTGCACTAAAGAAGATGGTGGTATTTGAAAAAGGAGAAATATATTTGGACTGGGAAAAGGAAATATTTCAATTTGCTGTTAGATCATGAAAAGTTCTTGAAATACAATAGAGGTCATAAGGGCTTCAGTTTTTAAAAAGCAGATATTACATGTAATATACTGCAAAGATTAGTTTTGCAGCTGAAATTGCATAGATGATTGGTAACATTCAGAGAAAATGCAGCAAAAGAGAGAAATACCAAAGCTTGAAGTGTCCAAGATTGCACTTGAATTAAATTGCTGGGGATGAAAGTGGGAAGAAGCTTTGCTCTATTGTAGGACTAAGTCATTATATGGCAAAGCCACATTCTGTAGGTCAGCCTGTATGCTCAGTTATTTTAGCAACACTCTTTTGAGAAATCTACTTGGGTGAAAAATCTAATACACAAAGCTGCATTACTGGCATGCTCATATACTTAAACCTCCTTGCTCATTTTGTTGACCACTTCCTTCAGCTCATCAGTGTCATGCTCACAAACGTGTTCCTCTTAGAATTTCTTTTTTTCTATGTACATATGCACCACAAAGAGTTACTGCAATCTTAAGCATGGTATGACTGCTTAAAGTAGTTGGCAAGGGTCTGGATCAAGTGTAAAATATGAAAATGTGACTGTAATTTCAAACTGGAATTGTAAGGGAGGCTCTTATGAAAGTTCAATAACTATACACCCTTGCCTCTTGTTTCCATCTATGATAATACAATTCTATCTCTTTTGATGCCTAAAATTATATCCTTTTAAAATTTCTTTAGGTTTGAAAAAATGATAAGGCATCTTGAGTCTTTATCTGGTGTTTGAACAAAAGCGCTTTTTCTCCCTCTGCATTCTTTTTCTCCTTTTTTCCTTATTTCCATCAACCCCAACCCCACCCCACTATTTCTGATTTAGCAAAGGTTACATCTATTTTAAAAAGGTGGGGTTAGATCAATCTATTTCTTTTTTTAATACCTCTGCTAGCTGGCTGAACCAGTTGTTTTGAAATCATGAGAAATTCTTTCATCACTATGGGATAAGGTCCTGGCTTTTTTACCTAGCCAACTAATTTACTCTGTTTTGTAGTCCCTGTGGGTTTCAGAACTTAAAACCATAATGTACCACTTGCTTTTCAAGTAAAGCTTGAAAAGCTCCTGGGGTTTGATAATGTATAGTATCTTCATCTCTGAAGCAGTTATAGGAGATACAGAAATGAGATTGACCGTGAGTGTCTGCTAAGTTTGGGTATGGCTGTTTGAAATTTTAGCATTATGCTTAGGGTCTCAGAGGGCTTTGGCTCATACTGATAATTTTTATACTGTGTCTTGTTTATGTGTTCTGTTTATTACAATGCAAACCAGCAGTCTCTTCCCAATTCTCTCCATCAGAAAACAAGTTAGAACCCAAACACCCCCTCTGAATATTAAAACTGCTTTCTTGAGAACAAAGGAAAAAAAGCTAGGCTTAATTTTCTCTTTGAGTATTACTTCATAGTGGTTCTCTTATTTATTTACTTTTATGCTGTAATTGAAAAAGCAGATGGACAATTCATTCAAATGAAAGCCATGAAATTTTCCTCAGCTTCTTTTGTTCTTGTTGACCTTGTTTACTCAGTTTGTTTACTATGGAGTGTAGTAAGTTATGGAGATAGAGGGAGATAATGGCTGTGTTTTCCAATATCGTTACCTATCATTGTGCTAGGGATCAATACTGAATGAAAAAGAAAAAAACAAAACAAAAACCCAAGTCAAAAAACACAGAACCATGACAAGATCTGAAATTGTGAATGCAAAAGGAAGGAGCAGGTGGAGAGGAAGCCAGTCTTGGCATTGCAAGGAATATCAGTGCTCTTTTTGTTAAGCCAAGTCATTTTTCAGTAGTGACCTGAGGGTCTGCTGTCTCTATAGTGCAATGTTTAGCAAATTAGGTTTTGCTTGCTGGTATTTACCTGTGATAGCAAATCCACTCACCTCCTGTCAAAACCAGCAATGTAACAGGTGCATTCAGTTTGCCAGATATGTGACTATTATGTAGCAAGCACACTGTTCCTCTGTTTTTCTGTTGTTACTGGTAAGTTGTGCTGCTGTTAGCAGCAAATTTTTCAACAGTGGTAGTTGCATGGCTTGTCTGCTTTTAGGTAGCATAGAAAAAAGTAATGACTTTGCAGACATACGTAAAACTATGCATAATCTTGTATTTAACTTTGCAACTCCTGTGTTTGTAAAGTACAAATTCTAACAAGCCAAACAGGCCATAAAAAGCTGTGTATGCATATGTAATGATATATTTAAATCCTTTTGCTTTTTGTCCCCTTCTGACTGAGGGCATGGCAGCCACATGAATATGGGTACTGTAAAGCCACTGAACTGTATTATTTCTAGTATCCTTACATGATTTTAACACTCAAGACATGATGTAATCATTTACAAACATTTGTCTCGCCAACACTGACCACAGTCTGTCTGCCTTGTAAAACTGGTTGTTTAGACCTCCTTTCCACATACAGTGTTAGGGCAGTTACAACAGACTCCTAATAACACATTTAGATTCTTAGGCTTAAATCTTAGTAGCCCTGAGTACTTGGAAATTGCGTTGGTCTGCATGGTATGATTTTTCTCTACCCATTCTTTCTTTATTAAGGAAGGTTCTGAAATAATAACACTTTTTCTTTTCAATTGGATTGAGGTAATATTTTCCATTACATTTATATATTCCTAATGGTTTTCCCTTTTTTTCTTTCTTTTTTTTTCTCCCAATCATTTGCAGTATTTTGGTAGAACATGAAAGATATATTCTTACATAGGTATAGCTGATTGGGTATGCTAATTAGCAGCCCATCCATATTAACATTTAGCTCTACACACTCTAACAAAGCATTCAATAGGTTACCTGCATGAAAACATGCAGGTTTTCAAGACTGAAAGAATCAGTGGCCTTAAAGAGGGACATTACAACATACATGCCCACAAAAATATTCTCCTTCGCATGAATGAACTTACCGAATGTAATAAACACGGAAAGGCTGAATACACATTTAAAAAAATCAAAGCAACACTGGAAATCTCTCTAGCAATGTAGATACAATCAAAATGTGATCGTGGAAAAACTTAGAGTGTGTGAAATGTATGTAAACTCTGCTGGCAGAAAAAGGCAGGCAGGCAGCAGGTAAAGTGGGGTGGACTGCTAGTGCTGCAGCAAAATGGTACTGGCAGCACCACCCTTCACAAGCACTCCAAGATGAACAAACAAAACTGCTCTGTTTTGCCATAGTGACTAGCTTGAAGCAGAATTGTCAGCACATGCTATCATCAGCACACAGGGAATAAAATTTATTTAAATAGTCTGAAATTAACATTGTGAAGGCCGTGGATGTTGGTGCTATATGTCATTGTGGGCACCCAGAAAACTCTACAGATTTTAGGAAGAAAATGCAGATGTGTAGAACATTAATCTATTTTTACTTCTTATTATCCCTTGCCCTGTTTTTGGGGGTTTTTTTAAAGTTAAATATGTATAAAAAATTCAAAGTAGTGGTGAAAAAAACCCCAAAACTGTCTCAAGTAGGCAGTCCTTGATGGTACTTAGCATTGAAAAATCATTAACAATTAATACTCCTAAAATATCTCTCAGTTTATTCTAACAATATTTATGAGACTTGTATAAGCTTTTTGTGCATTTATAGTGGGAAGGTTTCTTCATGGGAACATTTACAAAGATAAAAATTGCACAATACTTTATTGTAATTTATTATCGGATGTTGTTTTTTTTTAATGTTAAAAGCTGTGCTAGCACATTTTCAGCAATACAAAACTCACTTTAGATTCATCTGAAAACAGAAATATTGCTATCTGACCTCAGTATATAGTCAAATGTATTATGAATATTTTATATCAAATATCTGTTTGAGAGACTCCAGCTGAGCTAATATCTTCCAAATCACAAAGATAAGAAGAAATAACAGTAATTATAAATTCTTAGCCCCTTCTAGATGCTCACAGCAATAGATGGCTAGTGCTGTCAGAGAATGTTTACTATGATAAACAAGTTAATCTTTTAAGAAATCTTTGCGAGGTACCTCTGATAGGCAGGTTTCCAGTTTTGTAAGTTTTTTTATCTATGTAGTCAGGTTCTGTTCTAGTAAATAATGTAGGGAGCTGATTTTGGTAGTAAATTAGTTGAGATAATATTGATGGTTTATCCGAGAGAAGCTGAGTAGCTTTTGAAATCTGTTGATTTAATATATGTATGTATGGCAACTGCTAGCAGGTATCAGAAAAAGCTCTTGCAAGTTCAAGAATCTTTCAGAAAAAAATCAGCTTTCCTCACTGATACTGTTTTTACTGAGTCAGATCTGTTCATAGTGAAGGAGGAGGTTTCAGAAAGTAATTATTATTTGTAATGAACTGTAGAAAGTATTGGACTGTGCTAACAGATTTGCTTGAACTCAATTTCATTTACTGGACCTAACATGCTGAGAAACTTCCATGGCCCCCAGAAAAGTTAGTCTCAGCTGTGCTAGAAATAATAAACTAGACCTATTCTAATTAAACATAACTGCCAAACAATTTCTAAGTTGTGTTTGATGTCTCCAATAATTCCAAATGTGAATTAAATGCTCTTTAAAGTCCTGAAACTGATCATTAGCAATGTAGTCGAACTGTAGTGCCCCAGTTGGGCAGCAGGTCTGGGGTGGAGGCAGCATGATCCAGTGATGGTGAAGGATTTAGACATTTGGATTGCAGATCCTCTTTAAATTGTTGTTCTCTGTACCTTTGCCAGAAGGGGCAAAGAATGTGATGAAAATATGAGCCTGGGTGGTTGCATAATTTGAATTGCATTGGCCATTGCCACTTAAGGGAAGATGCATCTGCAGGAGGGAACGTGGTGCTGCAGATCTCGCCACGCTGGAGGAGCCCTGCACACCTGTGGGGCAAGACTCCATCAGTTCCCTTGTCCACCTGAGCTTTGATGGTTTCCATAAAAAGGGTCAGGAGTCAACAGGCAATGAAAGTTACCCTCATTCTTTTTTTCAGGAAGCATTTTAAAACCACCAACCTCTTTTCTATAAACTAGCATGCAGGTTTCTGCTGCAAACAAGTATAGTCATTATTGTTCTTATTAATTTCCATTACCAAGTCATCTATGCCAATAAGGATAATAAGACATTCTTTAGTCAACTGGACTATTTAGTTCTGTGCGCTCCTAAGCCCATGGTAATTCCCTTTTAGGTTTACATCTGCAAGGAATTAATCTGTGTTTTTAGGATGGTGGCTTGCAAGCTTTCCTGGTTATGTACAAGTTATATAGAGTATCTCTTAATTCGCACTAGTCCTATTTAAGTTTTATTTAGTTTCCTGGGGACAACCGCTCCCATGCCTTGTTGAACTGGGATCTTTTTTGCCTCATTAAGGCACATTATTGCCAATATCATTACAAAGATTAAGAGAATTCAATGAATAGTTTAGTGGTTTATGGTGATTTTCCTTCAGTTAACAGACTGCACCTATTAAGGAGAAGAGCAGCAATAAGAAAAATCTGGGGTTTCTTCTCTTCCCCACCTCCTTCACCCCCACCTCCACCCCCTCACTAGCAGAGGAGGCTTAACATTTTTCTTAGAGCATCATCTCATATAGCTCTGTTGAAGTTTATGGCCACAAATCATATCAAGCTATCATTTCTGTGGGTTTGTAGCTCAGCCAGAAAAAGCTACATGTGGGAGAAGTTCATTTCTAGTCTGCAAGATTTTAACATTTGCAGTTGTGTGTCTGAAGCTACTGAATGGATGTGTATTAAAATTGAATATGGGTAATAGTTCCTAGTGACAAGGAAACTGTAATTTGTAATTAGAATGTTGGTTTGACTTTTGAATGTGTCATTTTGGAAAGGCCAAATAACATTATACTACTATAATATATAGCAAATTTGAAATTTATGGTGAACTTTAGGGGGAAAGAGATAAAATCTTGTACTAAATCATGTCCAATAAGAGGCCATTGCCTATGTTGTTAGAGCAAGAGCACAGACTTAAGAAAATATTCTCAGAAATAGACTTCCATGAAAAAGAAAAATTAAAGGGTTTTTAGTCCTCTTGGGTGTGTATGTGCACTTACTGCTTTACATGAGTTTCTTCAGTGTGTGATAGCTCTAAGAGCTAGCTCATGTCACCTTTTCCTAGCTTTCAATGAACAGAAAGAATCCTGAAATCATGTCAGGTGCAAACCTAACACAAGGGGCATTCTAGTTGTATTCTTTTGGCCTTTTTTTTTCAATTGGTCTGAAACCAACTTGCTTACATCTGCAGATGAAGTTATAGGGAAACACTGAAAGGTCTTATTAATGCAAGAAATGGATATTTGGTGGGAACCAAATTCTCAGCAAGTGGCCTATTCACTTTAAGCTATCAGGCACTGAATTACACTGACTTTCTTCAGTCTTTTTTTGCTGTTCTTGGATTTCCACCAGTCTTGGAAGTCTGAGTTTACCAATTTAGTAGCATGACCAGGCCTGGTCTTGACAATGCTCTACAAAAATGCGTTGAACTGTGCCCAGTGGGGCAACCTAAAGGTGAACTCTGCTTTGTTTTATATTATGTCCCTGCTGCAATGTTCTTCTACATGCAACTTTAGGAATTTCATGAGAGTTCTGTTGATAGGGTTGATGCTTGACCTTGGACACAGAGATTTATTTTACTTTTGTGACTTTTGGAACTGTAAATACTCATGTAGCTGAACACCTGGGTCATTTGATGCTTTCTGTGAACTTAAATAGTCAGTTAAGTGGGAAATAAAATGTTAATTTTTTTGCCATGTAGTAGCAACAGAGTCTACATAGCAACATGAAACAGCTGTCTGTGCTCTAGGTCTTGTCAACGTATTTTAAGTATAATTTAGCTGTCTGAAGAGTGTAATAAAGAAATCCTATCACTCCCCATTTAAATTTTATCTATATTTAGACAAGATTACTGCATATACTGCCCAAGTCCAAGTGAAACAGAATAGCCAGAAATACAGGTTTGGGGAGTCTTTTCTTAGATGATAAATCAAATCTTTCTGAAATGCAGGAACAAAGGCAACAGATTTGTGAAGCTACAGATACCCTATGTTCAACTTGGAGGAAGGGAAGCTGTGAGGTCCCAGCCTAATGCGGACATGTAGACAAAAGAACTGTGCCAGCATCAGCAGTTTGAGGCTGAAGAAGCTTGTGCAGATCTTGAATTTTGTCATGGTTTGGCCCACATTGCTGAAATTTTCTCAGCGTTTCAGGTTAACACACCCAAAACATTTTGCTGTGAATCAGGTGATTTATGCTTAGTTGCAACTCCAGATCTGTAAAATTGGCTTGAGCTTAAGCTCTGGAATGCAACCCTTATACAGGCAAGCTGTGTTTGGTTTCAGGTTTCTTAGAGGCTTGCATGGAAAATTGCCTCATTACTTGAATTGATACCTCTAATTAAGCAGATTCAGTGTGCTGCAATAATTGTCCTTTAGTATTACAGCTCAAACTTGTACCCAGTGTAACTCTCCTTAAGCCACTGGAATAATTTAGAGACATAGGTCTCTTCTCAACACACTATCTTGTTTTAGTAAGATTATGGGAGTTTTTTAATGCCATTTCTAGATACAAGAAGTATGTTCTTGTTACCGGAATCATCCTGGTTTTTTTTTAATGATGTCAGAAAGAAGAGATGGATGTCTTCTTGCATCTTTGGCAATGTGCTTAGAATATCTTCATTTTCATCTGATGTTTATAGTTTCATCATACGTTTCTCTTCTTACAGGGTGTATCTTGGTATTTTGTGGGTTTGTTTTGTTTTTAAAGAAAACAGTGCCAAATTCTGGATTATAGAAGCAAATTCTCTTGTATATAGTGATGTGGGTTGAGTATTTGGGGTTTTGATTCATCCTTCAAATTCAGCACCCTTGGTAAATTTTTAATTCTTTTCTGGTAGAGTAGCAGATCTCTGTTTAAAACTCATTGTTATGGAACATTTTGAATGTTTAGTCAGATGGAATCACACAAGTAAGAGATGGACCCAACTGCTGCATCCCTGAATTAAAAAATAATTAACTTTTCTGATGTTTCTCTAATGTGATGGATTGGAATAGTTAAATATGTGCAAAAATATTTGTTGGATTGAGGTTTGTCTGTGGCTTAGCAAATCCTTGCATTTCTATAGCAATCTAACAATTGGTTGGCTATCTTCACTGGTTTAATATAATTTCATTCTTGGAAATGTATTATAAGATTACCTCTTATGGAAAGCAAAGATGATTACAGCATGTGAGGCTCCCTTCACTCCTTAGCAGTGGAGTGGGAGGATGGGAGGAGGGATCTAGCTTGTCAACACATGGTTCTGTTAAAGGCTCTTTGCTCTTGCATCGTCCTCCTCGCTTCTCAGGTTTTGTAAGGTTCTTCTGATCAGATTAATATACGAAATTCATTATAACTCAAAGGTTTTCATTTTTGTAGAGGAGGGTGACTTTCTCATCTCAAGTAATAAAAGCATATTGAGAAATTACCTGAAGCACTTGACACAAAATTCAATTAGATTAAAGTCTGTTGACTAAATTGAGGTATTACTTTTCTATTTTAATGTCAAAAAAGTAATAAAAATATTAGGAATGTGTACAATGATGTGATGCAAAAAAGTTGAATTTGATTAGGTCTTCACTCCAAATAGTCAAAGTGAAGCAGTGCATGACTTAACATGGATCAGAGCAAATATATATGTATATAACATACTCAATAACATCTGGAATTATAATAGACAGAGTTAAAATTGTGAAGCTGCATGATCCTGATCCTTCTAATCTACATGGATTATCAGAAAAGTGTGCACTGGAATTTTTCTCCTCTTGGTACTGTATTCTACTTTATCATAGTTACAAGACTCGGTAGAAATGGCTTTCAAAAACCACATTTCCTTTAGTATCTCTCAAATAACTGTGTAATGCAAGAGAATCAAAGTTATTTCTTTCATTTTATTTTGCCTTTCCAGCAGAGAGAGCCTTAAAAATAAAATAAAACATGTCAACTGAGACTTTCTTTTCCTGTGGAGTAAGTTGTAGTGTCTTATGCCCAAGGCTTGATTTTTTCAAACACCTTTGGACGGAGGTAGATGAGAAATAGTCTTTGACTAGAACAAACTGAAATGTTTGAAGTAGGTTGTTTTTATACTAGACCCGTTTCAATATATATTTAGAGCTAGTTCAAGAATTGCAGAATTACAGACACTTACTAACTATGAGGGCAAAATCAGTGACTATCTAATTTGAGTTTATGATACACATAAAGTGAAATTTTAATAGCTATATAGGGCTAGAAGTAAATATTTTAAGTAGTGAGATCTGTTCTTGCTCATACAAAGTTATTTAAATGTTTTATAACACTTTCCTGTGTTTGGTTCCTGGAACCAGGGCTATAAAATTTTAAGATGCCTTGATGGAGGACCAGAACATAGCCAGGCTGACTGAAGAATGGTTCAGGAAAGGTACTATTACTTGAGAGTTAATCATATTTCTTTTTCTTTTAAGCAAGGGTTTCAGGCTGTTCCTGACCTATGCAAATAGGTAAAAATGCAGATGAATAGTATTTGTCCCTTTGACCATGCCTTGGTGTCCCTAGCCAGCAGTGAAATCTGCACATTGGTATGCAGACTGCTCCTTGCCACCTTTCATACCCCTGCAGGGGCTGGTTTTCCTTGTGGAGTTTTTGTTTGGTAGGTTTGTTGTTTTGTTTTTTCTTTTAGAATTTTGCGCATATCAAATGGTAACCAAGATACACAGGATACTGGCCTGAGCCTTCTGTTTGCAGCTACAAGCTGTGTGGTCGACTTAGGAAACCTTATAGCAAAATGTGTGTCAGAACTTATAAAAATATCTTTGCTCTTTTCGTGAGGAAAAAGCTCTGAATAGAGTGAATAATAACATGGGGACTTATCATGGAATAATTTGATGAAAAATGATAGTAAAACACACTTAAGGAACACCAGGATAGGATAAGGAAAAACTGAAAAATCATAACTTATACAGCTTAAAGAAATATGAACATATTATTGAGTTAGGTTTGCTTTTTTTTGCCCAATAGTTAATGCTGCTTTACAGAAAATTCTTATGTGTACTTGTGCAAATGTGACTGGATTGTAATCAATAGAATTATCCACCAACAAGCACAATTTATATTAGCCAGGGGCAGGGATTCCCATTCATTAAATCTGTGGAGGACAAGCCTTTATCTATTTCCGTAGATGCAGCCTGGAGCATCCAACATGTCATGGATTAAATAAATTGGGCTTGACATGCCTGTGTTTCTGGAAAATAGGACAAAAATTTCTTTTGTCCTTTGTGTCTTGTCTGCAAAAGCAGTAGTGCTTTCCCCCCACCTATAGAGAATGACAGGAGATTATTTTACTTGCTTGAAAAACTTTTTTAAAATTATAGGTATATTTTATGTAGAGATTTGAAAAACAAACCTGGCAGCATTTTCACAAGTGGCAAGAGAAGGACAGTCAACCTAATAACTGCCACATATTCCAGCTCTCAGAGCATTTGCCTAAATTTGCTCCATCAGGTGTAAGCTTGCCAAAATGGAAGTTTTCATAGTCCTTTTTTATAAATAGCCATTTTGTTAGAACTTCTCCACTGTAAAAGAATGTATTCACTTCCACAGAAAAACATTAGCCCTGAGGTCAAGGGATTTTTGTGGACTGCTGGAAACCCAAGCTAAATTCCTCCATGAAGTGAATACGCATTTACACAAATCTAAACTGCTCCAAAATGGTATCATTGTGCAAGTCTCCCCAGTTAGTCAACAGCCCAACTACTGGAACATTCCCCTGAGGCACTGGGGACTTACAGAGCAGGCTTCAATATGATTTGATTAAAATACAGACCTTGATTTCTTTCAATTTTTGAAACTTTTAAAATAATTTTTTGCAACATTATGTGTGGAAGTGTAGCTTCCATGTAAATCTGAAGAGAAGATAAATTCTGACAGATCTTTGCAACCCAGAAAAAGTTAAATTTTTACAGTTTTCTCTCCTTGTCCACAAGCAATCGCATCTTGAAGCAAAGCATCAGCCAAATTAACACAGAAGAATAGATTAATTATCCGTAACTTTGTAATTGCAGCGGCATGTGCAAACCCACAGCCTGATTCAAGGATTATCAAAACATAGTTTCAAACTGGTCCTTTATGACAGAGAACAAAAAGGTTTATAAAAGTGAATTCAATGTAGTCTGTTTTGTCATGTTTTCTCTGCTGCAGAAGGGTCATGGCTGGGATCTGTTATGATGACAATGACGGTACCCTGCCTGGGCAGTGGAGTCAGTCCTTTGGAATTTGTATTTTATGCTTGGTTTTTTCCCCTTTTTTCTTTTTTTTTCTTTTTTTTTTCTTTTTTTTTCTTTTTTCATTTTTTATGCTTGAAATATTAATCAAATACCTTTTTTTATGAAGTCTCACAAAGAACCAGATATTGATGGGTCTGAACTCTGATGCTTGAGTCTGCCACCACAGACCCCAAGAGGAGCTTATTGTGCCATAGAACATTTGCAGGACCACTTTTCATTGGCATCTGTAACAGTTTTCCCTGCTCTGATTTGTAGGGAGTTCCATTCAACTCTGCAGCTTTAGTGTATCTGGGGCAATGCTGTTACAGAACACTTTATTTAAGACATTAATGTGACCTTTGTCATGGAGAGAAAAAACAATGTTTACTTCACTAGTACTGATGACACATTCTGATATACCTTTACCTGTTATATTGCACCACGGTGCGGTTTTATTTTGCTTACACTTCTTGAATATAGAGACTTTGTGGTGTGTGGAATACCTAATTTTTTTCATTGTAGTTGTGCATATGAAAGCACTATCCCACAGTTTTTTGATGGAAACAAAAACATTTATTTTGTGATATATTGTGAATTAACACCTAGAAACTGTGTTCCAGCATATCATATGACACATGTTTATCTCTCTTTAAAAAGGGGGGAAAAAAAAGGTAAATTCATTTGATTGCACAAGAGCAGCATGTGATTGCACTAAATAATGTTTGGCAAAGATGTATTTTGTGGATACAACAGAGTTACACAATTATTACTATTTAAGTATGCTATAACATGTCCTATTTAAACTTTATTAAAACTAAATCTGTGACAGGATATATAATTTCCAGAAGACAACAGTTTAATTTATTCTGGCCAAGATTCAAATTTCTCCCATTGATTTCCAACATCCTATTCTTTTATTTCCATTCTTGTTTTGGTTGCTGCCTCCTTACTTCCCCTTCTTTCCCCTCCACTTTTCCCTCTCCCAAATTCAATGTGAATTCCTTGCCCTTAGCATTGTCTTCAGAGTTTTGTGCTCTGTCAGCACCAGCTCTCTTTTCATGGTTGCCTTACTGAGCTCAAAGCTCTGTCCTGCAGTCCAGAGCTGCTGATCACTTGCATCCCTAGTTTTTTCAGACAGATGAAGAATGGCCGATGGGCTGATCAATACAGCAAAAAGGTTCTAAGCAAATCAATGACGCTCTGCAAATTCCTGGTGAATTCTTCATCTTTTCATGCTGGAAGGCTGCTATGTTGTTATGGGTCATGCTTTTGTCTTGGGTGTGCTCAGCTCACCATATTGCAGTTGCTGTAATTAACCTGAAATTTTCGGCAGTGGGGCAAGAAAGCAACATCTGATTGCCAGCTCCATTAAGATGTAAGCTGATCTCTGTTGCTTAACGCTGAGGGGAGTGACTCTAATCTAATCTTCAAGTACTCGGGCACTTAGCAGAAGATAGGGAGATTTTTCTCTCCCCAGTGCAGCTGGCATTCTTTTTTCTTTTTTTAAATTGCCTGCTGATGAAAATCCAGAGTATAGTCATTGCTGACAGAGTGCATGCGTGATTTGAGATGGCATAAAATTCTGTTCTAGTAAGGTTCCAACTTAACAGTTAACTAAATATTTTATCCTTCTCTTCCCCTGTCTCTGTGGGGACAGCAGACTGCCAAGCACTGTCTATTTTTTCTTTGCTTCTCAATACAAAGCATGGGTTGCCTGCTAGGATAACTTCAGTTTTGCATCAACTTCTTTTTCCAGAAACTCTCAGTCAGAGAGCCTCAGGCTCTTGCTTTTTGCACAAACAGCTGTATCTCCTGAGGACTGAACTTATTTCGTTTCATTAAAGTATAGTATAAGTTTTATGAAAAGTAATGGGTTGGGGTTTAGAGACAATTGGGCCACATGATCTAATATGGTTTTTTTTCTGGTTTTACATTCTGAGATAGAAAGATATTTGTGTTTTCTGTTTTGGTTTAATTTTCTTTAAGAACTTCAGATATTTCATTCAGAGTGGGAGTTAAGGTAATTCATTGTTGGGAAAAGTTCCTGAGCCAAATAACTTAAAGTGTTTTTAATTTAGGAATACCTACATACAAGGAAAAATGATAATATGAACTATAATTTATCTTAACAAGTGTCTTTCAAGCCACCATGAACTGAAAAGTTCTTTATGTCCAGGAGCCTGTCCTGTAAAATGCACTTCTATCTACTGTGGCAGTGCTCACTATCCATTAGTAAATGCTGTGCTTTTGTTTCATTCTTCTTTTTCCACTTATTCTTTTGCCTACCTATGAAAGATCATAAACCTAATAGTTTTAAACAAATATGTGTTGGGGGTTTTTTTGTGAATCAAAAATTTTGTGACTGTGATAGTTTCTGATATATTGTGGAAACACATCGTTATGCATGGGACAGAAAAATGAAAAATGTGGTTTTATTTCAACAAGTACGCACTTTTGTCACTTACATGCAGGCAGGTGTGTGTATGCAACTCTGAGTTAGTTCAGGAGGGAATCATGGTCCAGGCTATGCAACACTGGCGTAGGTTGATGGAAGTATTTTCATTCCACTGTTGTGTGCTACATGTGAGACCAACAGCCAAGTGCAGCTGCAAAACCGTAGATTTTCCGTCACTTTTTTCTCAATGTACCTCTCTCCTTCCTTCCCTTCCATTCTCTCTGTGGAGCTAACCTTGACTTTGCTCTTTTGGCTTGGATTCTGCCATCCTTCTCCTGACTCCATCACTTTCTGAAGTCAATCTACCTGTTACTCAGTAAAACAACAGAGGTTTGACAGCTAGCAGAAGAGTGAAGTGACACCCTGGAAACATGCAATAACTTGGCATTAAGTTCCACTTACTTTGCACTATGCAGTTACAAATGTGTAAAAACACTTTCCAGTGAATTATTAATCCTAAATAGAATTATCAGTGCTAAATAGAAGATGCATTGCTACACAGAACTATCTTTGTAGAGTTTACTAGTGGAGCATATCCATTTCATGATATTAGTTACATATTTGTCTCACTCATATGCTTGTTTCATTTAAAGCAAAGACATCAGAAGTTAATCATTATTTCTTTCCCAAGCATGCTTTTGAAAAATGTCACTTTTAAAACTGATAATATATTCATCATAAAAATGAAAAATTCTTTGAAAATCTCTTTGCAATACAGTGTTCTTCTGATTAAAAACCCTTGGAAATTTGTGCTCATTATACCATAAACATGACCTTTATAAAAACATCAGAAAAATCCAACTCCAGAATATGCCAGGTCAAAGACTTTTTTAAATGTCAAAAAGTGTAAAGCTTTAAAATTAATGTGATTTTTATAATACTTGGCTGATGCTTGTATTTTTGCTTAGCTTATTTATTTATGGTGGAGTTTTTTTGTGTCTTTGTGGTTAGGATTTACTGGGAGACTGTGACCTCAGGGGAGCACACCTTGGGATTCATCTTAATGCCCTTCTGCAGCATCTTCCTTGTTGTTCAATGCTTAGATCCAGTTTGTAACTACACTTTTGATGGATCTGATCTGATAAGATCTAGTATCTCTCCAGTAGAGGCTACAAGCCACATATTGACCCACTGGTTAGGAGACATCCATAATGTGTCAGTAAATAATGGTACAGTCAGTTTAATATTGTCAGAAAATATGTTTATAGGCTGAAAGGTGTAGAGAAACAGTGCATGTGCAGTTTTGGGGAAATGTACATTTGTAACAGTGTGTCCTTCCTCTAACTTCATCGGATTGTAGCGCTCCCCTGAAAACACCCATGCTTCCCGCACACCTTAGCCTGAGTCTGAATGCAAACCTTTCTGCTTCAGACTGGAAATAATGCTGGGGTAGATGCTTTCTGTGGGAATAACTAGCCAAGATGAAGATTTTATCTCATGAGAAGAAAAGGCAAAGCTGTTTTATATACAGAATAACAGAATGTGTCAGGTTAGAAGGGACCTCAGTAGGGCATCTGGTCCAATCTCCCTGTTCAAGCAGGGTCCTCCTAGAGCACATGGCACAGGATTGCATCCAGATGGTTCTTCAGTATTTCCAGTGAGGGATACTCCACAACCACTCTGAAAACCTGTTCCAGTGCTCGGTTGCCGACGCAGTAAAGAAGTTCTTCCTCATGTTCACGTGGAACTTCCTCTGCATCACTTTCTGCCCGTTACCTCTGGTCCTATTGCTTGGCACCGCTGAGCAAAAAACCCAGCTTCATCCTCTTGACACCCTCCCTTCCAACACATATTTACATTGATGAGGTCTCTTCTCAGCCTTCTCTTCTTTTCTGGCCTGGAATTACTGCATAGTTGTAGGAATGTCTCTACATTTCTGGTTCACTCTGTGCAAGGCAGGCTTTTCACTTACTTGGATTCACTTTCTTACCAAAGGAAGTAGAAAGTAGTATAAAACATGAGCAGTATGGGAAGTAACTGTAAAATAGAGCTGAGGATACAAAGTTTGCCAAAAGAAAATAGAATCATTAGTGCAGATGTGGACTCATTGGTGAACTCGTCTTCCCTCTGGCATTTATGGCAGTGAAGGAAGAACAGGTTTTGACATTGTCTGTGAGATCATTCAAGTCTAAGTGAAAGCACATTCAGTTTGCTCTTAGTCTACAAACAGGAAAGGATATTGCAGTGCTCAGAGCACTCAGTTTGGGGAGCTACAGCTCAGGTCC
This sequence comes from Acanthiza pusilla, assembly GCA_036630365.1. NCBI lineage: Eukaryota > Metazoa > Chordata > Aves > Passeriformes > Acanthizidae > Acanthiza > Acanthiza pusilla. The sequence goes on from JAXCHO010000073.1 coordinate 16,619,488, forward strand.
TTGGTCTGCAACAGATTCCTGTGTGAGCTTTAAGAAGACTTTTGCTGTCTATCCTAGGTTCCTAGCTGAAAAATTGTGATAATTTCTTGCCAAGTAGAAGTGTCCAGAGAATTAATGCTGGAATTGCATGGAGAAAAAAGTAAGGCTGCTGGGTATTTAATATTTTATTTGTTTTGTGAGGCAAATAGAAATTAAAAGCTCCTCCATTCTCAAAAGGGAGGAGAGCTGAGGTTCATGGGCATTCTAGATTGTCTTCTCTGAAACCATGACTTCCAGTCTTGAGCTTTCTAATTCTCTGGTAGTTGGCGTGGTTGGTATTTGGTATGGGCAGCTGGTAATAAGAATGATGACCAAACTGGACAATTTCTACTTGCTTCATTACACTATAAACAGCCAGAACTTTACAGAAAGTGGAACATTCATTTTGGATCATTTAATTTTCAGTGATCCAACAGTTTCCAACAGGGAAAAAGAAAAAAAAAGTTGTCTGACCAACTGCAATAAATGCCCAAAGGATTCTGAAGAGCTCAATTAGGTAGGTCATGTTGCTAAAATAAAAAGCTTAGTCGCTGCCCTTCTGCAATTTAAAATTCATATAAGATGTGGCCCATAGTGAGTTAGACAAATTCCTTGCTTGATAGTGTTAAGTACGGAAGTTCAGATCATGGCTTTTCAGTAGCTGTTATATTAAAAAAAAAACAAACCCAAAAAATAAAACACGCCAATATATTATTCGGTAGAGTGTTTCTTGTGATCCATAGTATATTCTAGATTTGGGCCAACAGAGGTGATACTTTGTGGGGTTAATGGGGCTGTGACATTAATTAGCCTTGTGACCTGAGGTCGGTGAGATCTGCACAATGCTGGGCACTTCCATCCCATTCAGTCAGACTGCACTTCATTGTAAGGTAATGCAGATGAATGATGGTAAAGGAACAGGAGAGAAGAAGGCAGCAAAATGGAAGCAGAAACCTGAGCTTTTTTAGCAAAGTAAAGCAAGTAATGACAGGAGATAGTGGATATCAGAGTACTCATGCAAATTTGTCTCTGTTTTCCCAGTCCAGTATCATAATAGTAGTTTTGCAGATGTTTCTACATAATGAAAAGAGAAATTTACTCCTCTGTACACCTAGAGGAGTACATTTTTCAATCAAAACTATTGGGATATATGTTCTTACCTGTTTCAAAATGTTAGTATGTCTGAAAGAAAAGACTTTAAAAAACACTATAAGATGCATAGCTGCAGGCTTCTAAAGCTAATAATAATAATAAAAAGAATTCTTCCTCTAAACAAGCTCACTTTGCAGGAACCAGAGAATAAATATTTTCTCTAGAAAAAATAATACTTTGAATAGCAGCAAATGACCAGGGTTGATTCAAACTTTCCAGGTGAATAGTGTGTGTGCTGAAAAATGCTGTCTATAAATAAACAGTGGGTACTGATTGGTGCCAATCTGGAAGAAGAAAAAGGAAGGGAAGAAATACTTTTGTAAGTAGTCATTTTGAATTGTTTAGATCTGGATGCTTGAAATTTGCCAATATTTAAACAATAAAAGTGGTTAAGTATCTAAGTAGGAACTATAGGTTGCCATTTTGGGTGAAAGACAATTTCAGCTGACACAAGGGGGTTCCCTGCCCCCCAGTTGTCTTTATTTTTTGGTTTGGCCAGTGAGCTGAAAAATCAATTACTCACAGATCTCCACAGCTGAGACAGTGTTGCATTCATCCTCCTCAAAGTGGCTAGCCACTGTTAGCATTGCTAACAGGAAAACCTGTGAAAGGAAAGCTTTTATGGCCACACAGTGTGCTTGATCCTCAAGCTGTCTCAGGAGAATCAGCAGGATCAAGGCTGGTGTGGTTGGAATCCCATTTTGAATGCTCTTCCTTTCTAGTGGGCTTCAAATATTTAATACAGTTGGGTTTTTTTCATTCTTTTCTGGACCTAAGAGTGATTATATGTAAGAGTGATTATATGTAAAAATATTGTGTTTAAATGTGGACATTGTATTCTTAAATTTTTTGAGATTATTAAGTAATGAAAGCACTCTCCAAAAAGAGTCTGTGAGCAATACAAAAATCAAAAGCATTTTAAGATTCTCATTTCCCTTCCAAAAGAAATAATTTTTAAAAAATAAACAAACCACTCAAAACAATAAAAAACCCTTTCAAGAAACTGAGTTCTGACACTATAAACTGTCAGGAAGATTTTCTGAGCAATAAATTCTCCAGAGGAACCATGTCATTTGTTTACACCTATCCTTTCAGTTCATACGTAATAATATATAACCTATTAAAATTAAATATTCAAAATCAAAAGTTTATCTGTTTATGCACATAAAAGATACAGGTTGCATTTTTGCTAATTTTGTGTGTGCTAAGTTCATATTTTACTCACTTTAGTACAATAATGACAAATAAGTAGTTTAGCGATTAAGTGAGGCTCGTTTTTCCATGCCAGGTTCGGTCACTGGTACTACTTATTATGGAACTGAATTTACCTTTAAAGGGACAATTCAGCAGTTTTGAGAAAAGTATCTGTTGTAAAAACGAAGACTACCTTTAAAGGGACAATTCAGCAGTTTTGAGAAAAGTATCTGTTGTAAAAACGAAGACTACCATACTGTGATAAAAGAGAATACCCTACTGGCTATGGGCTATGACAAATTACATTAAGCTAATTCCTAAAAGCCACATCTACAATTCATGTCATATTTTCTCTGTTATATCCCAAGAAACCTTTTTTTTTGTTTTGGATGTCTTAAAATTTCCTATTTTATCAGATTTCCTGAAAATGTAAATGTGATATCTGATACTTTAGATGATGAAAGAGTGTTATTCACCATAGATAGCCTGCTATTCTTTAATGTTTGTGTCTTTATTGTCTTTTTGAAGAAATCCCTCCAAATATACTTTTTCTTTGGCCCACTGGCAAACTCAATTCATAACTAAAATTCTAGCTGATATTGAGTTATCCAAATGTAACCTTCTTAACATTTATAAGCTAGACCATGAGCTCCCCACATATCCTTTCCCTTTTATACTTTAAAATAGCCTGAGTCAGTGTTCTTGAAAATTTTGTAGGAAAAATTCCTGTTTTGTCTCAGGCTCTCTAGAATATGTTGTAATGCTTATTGCATGTGAACTGTTAGATATTAGGAGCCTATATAAACAATATTAATGAAAACTTTTGAAGTTACCTTTTAAAGCTACCTAGAAGTCAGCTCTTCAGTTGGAAATGTGTGGTACTTTCCCATATTCTTGAAAGGTTCTCTGAGCTTTTGCCAAGGAGGAAAGTATGCATTTTTTTGACCTTAAATAAGTTATCATAGAAATATTAGGAGAGGTGTGAGATGGAGTATAAAACATCCATATCTTGGAGAAACCACATTACGGTCCTGAAAACCAACTCAGAGTCCAGGAAGGAAGGGGAATGGTACATTAGTTTATGTCTTTGCTGTATTCAAAATGGCTGTGCACATGGCTAGAAGGAAAAAATTGCAAAGTAATGAAGGAATGAAAATGGAATTCTGCAGAGATTTTCCTTTTCACTCAGTGTTTATGGTGGTAATAGTTAGTGATGGAAGAACTGCAAAAGATTTAGATTAATGGGGTATTAGTTTAGAGATTCTGCCCAGTTTACATACCTCTAAGTTTCAAATGCATTGCAAGAAATTATCTGCATTTTTGTGTCTGCAAAATCTGAGCTGGATTCTTCCTTAGGAGAGACTATTTGATAATACATCTTGTGATTCTTTTTCTGGAAACTAAATCTGCAGTTAAGTTTAAAGGATTAGGAGTGAGGGTGTGCATGAGGAAAGACTATGCAGAGAAAGATGTAACATGTCTTTCTCTATAGCCAAGTCACAACATACAGCAATAGGTGGTTGCCAAATTATTGAGCTGTTTGTTGGGGAACCTGAAGGATGGGGATATTTACCTCCTTGAGAAACATTAAGGAAACTTGCTATTTATTATCCTGTGTGTAAAAACCACCCTGCTCTGTAATGTCTGTTTACTCTAGGGCTATTTTCTTTGTTTTCCTTTGTGCATATTCAGTCTTTGGAATTCCCTTAATCCAGATTTTAGGGTCAGTACTTACAGTTGTTTACACTCTTTAACTAACACTGATCCAAGGAAAAATTCAGGTGACCTGGGCACAAAAATTTGCATGAGAAGCTTTCTTTTCAGTAAGTGCTATTTCATTGAAAGCAAAATTTCCCCCAGAAGGTGTTAACTTTTTTAAAAGAACTGTCACAAAAAAAAAATTGTTAGGATATGATTAAAACTTTAGCAGTTTTAAATACATGTGGTTTCATTTTTTTAGAATGATTCTCATTTTAAAATCTATTTTCAGTGCCATAGTGAAACATGGTCTCTAAAGATAAAATGGGGTGGAGGAGAAGTGGAGGAAAGGATTGACACCAGTATTTGTTCCCATTCATACTCAAAACAAATGAGTATGTATGTTCATATCATATTCCTTTGGTTCAGATAAGAAAGTTCTTGTGGTGATGAAGTTCATATCACCAGTTGTTTCAGGAGAACCCACTCGGCTGGGCTGTGCCACCAAGAACATGACCCTCATGTTGCACACACGGCTCTGCAGGACCTAGGCTGGCTGTGCCCAGAGCATGGTGCTGTATTGCAGCCCACATTACCCAGTGCTAGGGCAAAATATTTAGTCCCAAGTGGAGACACAGAACTGTATCCCTGTGCAAAAATGCACTGCTTGACTGACGCTGGGGTAGTTCTCAAAAACAGTCTCTGTGTAATGTAGGAAGGGGCAAAGGTTTGCGGCAAGCTTTTCTCCAAACTTGTATGCTCACACTTAATTTGGGTGTATTGGCAGTGCCTCTGTCCAAGCAATTATCTTGCCTGTGATTTAAATTGTTTGAAAATTGAAGAAAGTAATGATTACTTCAAACTTGGTAAAAATGCTAACATCACTAACTTGTAAGGCAAGACTGGAATTAGAAAATACATTATTATTATGCCATTTTAAGTGGTTGTAGAATGCTACTCATAAAAACAAGGTTATCTATGTGAACTTCAGGTAGTAATAATAGTAGTAGTAGCAATAATAGTAATAATAGTAATAGTAATAATAGTAATAATAGTAATAATAATAATAATAATAATAATAATAATAATAATAATACACAGCATCCAGCACAGGTTGTGGACAAAATCTATCAGCGTTGTGGGATTTTATCCTAATTTTATTGGTCAGTGTTGTCCAAACCTTGCTGGTAGAAAGTGTGTAAAAAAGCTGTCATTGAACCGTCACCTTTGCTGTACGTTGATCAGCAGTGCTGCATCTGTACAGGGAAAGCTGTGGAGGTCTTTGTGGAGAAGCTTATCCTGCAGAACACCAAAACTGTCATAAGCAATCTTTGTGGCTCTTCACTGTGATCCAGCATTCAGTAACACTTGGAATTTATCTGTGCGTGCTCTTCAAGAACTCTTCCCAGTTGGCTGCTGCCCCTCTCCACCCCTCTGCTAATGGATTAGGTGTAAAACAATGGCATTCTCAAAGGTTGTCCAAGCTAAGCTAAGTCACAAAAATGGTTACCATTGCTTCAGTTTTTCTGTTGCAGATTCTAGACTACAACTCTGTGCATGTTAAATGGAAAAGGAAGCTAATTTTTGCAGCCATAAACATTACAGAATTTTTTTAAGCAAAGGCTCAAATTTCATGATGCCTTTCACATGCTCCATCATTTAGGGACATGTCTGACAGTATTGAAAAAAGAGATAGCAGCTGTGCTCCTGAACATACTAATTTTCTGTGCCACTGTAGCCAGGACTGTGGTAGATTTTAAACTCTGTTCCAGAGGCTCTGAGTCCCAGCCAAGGTCCTGCAGAGCTGGCTGGATTTTTCCATTTAAAGCTTGTTCTCGTCCCCAGATAGCTTTGCATTGCACTGGCTGGCAGCAGCAGGTGCGTGAGTGCCGAGTCATGCCACAGGGAAGGATCACAGAATAGAAATATTTCATCCTTCGTGGTGTGGTATCCTGGATGAGTATGGGATACCAATGCTGTTGCTCTAGGGAATCCAAACCTGGGAAGCTCTTATTCACAGCACTGAGATAATACACCCCATGAGCTGTGTCCCCAAGCACAGGTGACATTTCTCACTGCAGTTTACATTTGCATTTATGAGTTACAGATTGTTTAATCAGCCTCAAATTCTTTGCTATTGCCAGGCAAATGCTCACCTTGAAATTTCTGTGTGATTATGTACGATCTCAGGTGCAAACTGTTTAGGGTTTTTTTATAGTAGGATGGACTTCTTCCTTTCATGATCTGTAAAAGTTACACATAAGTAAAGATAAGTATTTCCAGCATGTAAAAAAGTACCTTTATGGGTCTTTCCTATTCAAAGAAGTGAGACTGGCATGTTCAGCGCTACCTTATCATCATTCTGACCTATCAAATTTATTTTTACAATGTTTTTGTAATAATGTCATGGGAATGCAGCAATTGACAAAACAATAGTAATAAAATGTTTGATAATTATATGCTGGTGAGCTATGGAAAGCAGAGCTGCTTGCCCTCTGCTTTTCTGTTCCCTGTATCCCCAGCTGCTGCATTCAAAGACTGATTTCTTATACACTTACATTGAGGTAGAATGGAGAAATTACTCCAAAAATGGCAGCTATTCTAGAGAAAAAAACTATCACAAGACTGCAGTGACCCCTAATCCAATACCTTTTATTTACTAGTGATTCCTAGTGAAACACTTCACAGAAGAGTTGAAAGTTGGCAAAAAATAGAGTCTTTCAAAATTTGGATCCAGCTGGTTTTATACCTAGAAGAACAACTTTGTATTATCTCTACAACTGATTAATTAAGTCCTGTGTTGTTAGCCCTCAATTAGATGTATAACATGACATACCTTGTTAGCAAATTTGCTAGCCAGATATGGAGAGATTCCATATATCATTCTGACTACTTTATGTTTGGGCTCTTAAAGGATGTATGCAGCTTGTCCAATGAAATGTCTGTGTGTATGAGAGGAAAAAAAGAAACAGATTTCAGATCTCTCCCTCTGTTGATCTGTCTGCCTGTGTCTCTGTTCAGTGAGTAGGGTAAAACTTCCCTTACTTTTTTTTTTTCCAAGGTTTCTTGGACTCTTCCCAGCAGGTTTTTACAGTCTGTTGCCTGCCTCTCAGATTAGAAGAACACTGGCATATTTTAACAGTTTCCTAGGATCGAAATAGTCTTTAATTAACAGGGAATTGATGTTTTGGAGTGCAACCAAAATATAGGAGACATTGAAAGCAGAGAATGAACTTGGATCCTTCCAGCTTGTAGCTGGCTGTGGCCAGGGGCAAACAAATAAGCAAAAGAGGGTCCAGTGGAAACAGGTAGCGCCTTATTGGTATGCGAGGGGATTTCTTCATTTGCATTACATTCCCACAGAGCTGGTGGTTAGCTGGGAGGAGCTTTCTGCTGCACAGAGTCTGAATCAGCTCCACCCCTTGCAAAGAACAGAAAGTGTTCATCGATACCTTCCCATAAACAGAATTTCAGTGGCTCCTGAAACTGTTGTTTTTAGATTTGTATTGATCAACTGTTGAGGCGGCAAGGTATGTTGTCTTTGTGAGGTTTAGGTTGAAACTGAAGCTGTTGGCTTCATGACTGATCATTTAATTAAAAAATCAGAAGTCTGAAAACGACATGACTTTTACTGAGCCGAACAGCAAGTTGTTCTTTTTCTTTTTGAGTAATCTGCCTTTGTAGGGTTGAGCAACAGGGTTGGGATGAAGTCTCCTGAAATTATAGGAGAATGAGACTAGCTGAAGCTCTTAAGGGAAGTCAGACAAGTGCTGAACTATTGTTCCAGATTATCCATGGAAATAAATGGTTTATGAGCTAATTCTAATTGTGATAGACTGAAACCTGAAGCAGTTCCTGGCAAAGAATTATAACCAACTCAGTCACTGAGTCAGCTCAGCTCTTTTTTGGTAATGCAGTAATTTTTGGACAAGTAAAAATGCATTTGTTTGATCCAATATTGTCTTTTGATTGTTGTGTTTTTGGTTTTTGGTTTTTTTTTTTTTTTGTGAGTGTGTGTGTGTGCTGGCTGATTTCCCCCCTTCGAATCCCAGCCCTTGCTGATTGCCTTCTGTCTCTTTGCACATGCAGGTGGTACATGCCAGAGCCCTGCTCTTCCAGCCCTAGTGCGTCCTCCCGCGCCACCCTTGCAGCCATCGCTGGATATTAAGCCGTTCCTCCCGTTTCCTCTGGACACTGCCGCCGCAGTGAATCTCTTCCCCAACTTCAATGCAGTAAGTATGCTCCGAGCAGTCACGGGCCACTGAGCCGAGCCGCGGCTTCCACGGAAGGCTCAAGAGGGCACGAAGCAGAATTTTATGTACTCCATTAAACCTGGAATAGCCTCGCCCTTACTGAGGGCCAAATAGCTCTTTCAGACATACTGATAGGTCGTAAATTAAGGCCTACCTGAGTGTTAGTCAGGAGAAATGTAGAAGGAAAAAATTATATGATCCCAAGTGACATGCAATAAAGTTTCAGGCCGTATTCAATCCCAGGGCTTGTGAATTTCCCACAGTAATTTAGGTCGTGCAGAGCTTCACTAACTTAAAGCTCGGTGCAACTCTCAGAAAGGGAAGGTTTCAGAGGAATGGGATTCTGCATCCCATCTCCAACACGCTTCCTGAGAAATACTAAAAATTTACAGGGCCTACAGAAGAAAGCTCTGTAGGGGAAAATAAGGTAAGAATGAGAACAGTGTTAGCTGGTGTATGAGCTATTCAATGGCAAACAATCCAGGGTGTTTTTTTCAGGTTAAGATGTGTTATTTCTCATGTCTAAGGTTTGAACTAGGATAGATTTCTCCTTTTTTGTTTTACTTAGTCATGCTATGTATGATTATAGAAATCCTATTCCTCCTTTAGTATTTTAATTATTTTACTGACATATGTCATCAATGTTCCAATTTTCCTGTTTCAGACTGAGACAATTAATGTTTTAAAAGAAGAAAACAGTCTAGGTTGGTTTTATGGTAATTTTGACTTTATAGAATTATGCCCCTTTTCAGTTACTCTGGGAAGTTCTTTTCCTTATTTACATATATTAGATACACAAAAAGCCCTTAAGAACATGTGTGCTTACCTACCTTGAGAGGCACCAAGGGGGTGGAATTTTCCATTCTAAACTAATTCTAATTGGCATGCAGAAATCTTCATTAAAATAATTAAGAGTAGTAAAAGAACATGTGCATTCTAGAAACAATTTCTAGCAATCAATAGCAAATTTCTGTAATTAAATGTTTATTTTTTACCCTTCATAGATGTTCATTTTGCTTTAAAGTAATTAAAATAAACTAATTGTCAAAACTATTTATACAGTCTTAAATACAAGATATTCACAGCATTAATGGATAAACTACTGGCTGCAAGTCTTGAAAATGCAGAAAAAATATCTCGAAGAACTACTATTACAGATAAATTTTTTAAGTTTTAAAAAGTGTGTTAGGATGCAGCAAGGTTTCAAAAAGTGCTGAGTTTAACCAAGTTACTGATAACTCATAATGAATGGATGCAACTTTAGGCTTGGTTATTGTGCTTTAGATTTGGAGTTTTTTAACCAGCTGTTCCTTGTGATCACTGTTTGTAGTTAATACAATAGGCAAGCTGAATTCTTAAAATATACCTATTAGGATTTCTTATATTTTTTCTCAGGATTTTCCATAGTTCAGAGTCTTCACATTGTTTTGCTAATTGTTTAATTATATAACTGAAATGGAGTTTTAATGATGAATGTTAATAATCGTTAATCCTGTGTTATTCCATACATTTCCAATTTCTTTCTACTTACACAGACTGCTTTGGTACTATAATTATTTTGGGTGAGAGGTGGAGCAGTCATGCTTGTATTAATTTGGAAGTAAGAAAGTAAAAATAGACTCGTACCAAAAACATGTTTTTCCTGAATATCATCTTCATAGCATATAATTTGGTAAGAGCACTGGTAAAGTGAGCCTAGTTTTCAGGAGTGAGACTTGAAGCCCTTTTTAACAGCACTCTGAAGGCTGTTCCCATGCAAAATACTGCTTTCTGTGATGTGTGGCCATCTGCCAAGTCCACCTTTGGCAGATATGTCAGTCCTGAGTGTGACGATGCTGTCATCAGAGCTGCTTTCACCTGCCTTGCTGCTCATAGTCTTTGCCTTGTGAAGTGACCTTTGCCTTCTCATCATGTGTGCTGACATGCAGCCTCATCCTCCGTGTTCCCATTTTCTTTGTGAACAGTACATTATTGAACGCTGCTATATTTAGCTCATATGCCAGGGATGGTTAACAGCAACCTCCAAATGTATAGACTAGCTGAGTGGTTTTGCATAGTTCCAGAAATTCTTTCCAAGCTGACAAAACTTTCGGGGACACATCAGCTGCTGAGTATTATCAGCCCAAGAAGAAGGTAACCCACACATCATGTTAGACTTTAAACAGAGCTTCTGACAGGGGCTTCAGTGTGTGAATGTGAGACAGAAAACAAGTGTTTAATCAAAAAATTATCTTTGTAAATATGCCTCTTCATGAATGATTGCAGCCATTGATGATGCTTCATCTTCATAGACTTCACTGACAAACCTACACAGTGTCAGAGGAAAATCATTTATGCTCTGTGGCTAAACCCAGGTCAAGAAGGTGGTCCATAAAATAACACCTGAACTGGATATTCTCTCTCGTGTTGTCAATAAATTAACATTTCCTTTGTTTGAGACATCAGGGTCATAGATTGTGTCATAGGAAATGGATTTCTGAAGACCTCTTGAGCCTCATGCATTTCCACAGGCACAAATGAGTTTGGCAGCATGTCTGGACTACTTCCCAAAAGTCTAGAGAGAAGTCCAGAGTTTTGGCCATTTATTGGCCGCTTTTCAACAGCCTTCACTTGAGAACAGCATAACCAAGGCAAAACTTGAATAAAAGTTCAGACTCTGGTTATGGCAGTCCTAATCAACATGAGAGTTTGGTTGTGATAGACATAGGCATCTGAACTAATCAGCCTAAGTTTCTTCACAAAATATAATGGGAAAAACCAGCAATTTCTCCAATTTTTGCATGGCTAAAAATGCACAAAGGTCGCTTGCAATGCAAGCTAAATGTCTACTTTGGCATGAAGTGAAGTGAACCCTGAAAGTTCTCATTCATCTATTCTGACTATAATGAGGGACTGGCTCAGCTGCATCTACATTTAGATGAATCCCACATTATGGGACAGGTCATAAGCTATTCACAGCTCATATATTAAATTCCACTCAGAAATCAGATGACAGAAATGCTGACATTGTATTGTATATTTACAGAGGAATGCTCCCATTTATTAGGCAGTTATGCTTCTAATTTTATCAAAAGACAGTCTTCAGGGAATTTGAGGATTCAGATGAACTGGATAGAAATATTAGGAGTAAAATCCTAGTAAGGTGTATTTTATAACATTTTTCACTCTATTTCAGTTTATTACAAACATAAGATTACTTTATTTTTCACTGATGGTTTTGCTCTAAAACTGACTCAGTTTTTGCTGACTGCCTCTGGAGAAAATATTCAGCACTGATTTCCACAAAGGCAAAAGCTTTCATTGAAGCAGAGACTATAAGAGATGACATGAGGTATGCAAAACTTTATCAGTAATATCCCCAGACACAAAGCAGAGGGAAAAGTAAAAAGTGAGTAACCTGAGAAAAGTTAGGAAGATAATGTTTGAACCTTTGAACCATTTAGTTTCAGGAGGAACATTTTCTATTTATACAAGAAAGCTTAAAGCAAACATAGCAATTAACAATCTGGTTAGCTGAACATTTGTAGGTGCTATGCTTTTAATTGTGAAGCAAATGGGTACCCTCAAGTCACATGTAAAAAGAAATTGTAACAACACAGCTGTTTAAACTGAAAACAGCACACTGGAACAGACCCTGAAGAATCACAGGTTCGCTGCAAGTTTATCTGATTTAAAAAGATGAATCAACTGGATGGGATTTAAATGGCTAAATTTTATTGAATGAGAGAAATTATGACCATAAATAATGCTTATGTAGCTTTTTAAAATATGATTTGAAAATTTTCAGAAGAATACAAAAATAATTAAATTGTTCTGAAAAATATTTGAGATCATTTAGCAAGCATTTGTTATGGTTCTGTGTTTTCATCTGCAGAGGGAGAAGCTGTAAGTGTGTGTATTTCTAAAAATTAGTTCTTAGAGATGCAAAGCTTTAGCAGTTATATTAAACGTGCTTGTCTTTGCATGTGAATGTGCACATGTGGTGTTTCTGTTCGTGAGCCAATGGTTTGTTGCAAAGAAATGTCACAAAACACCAAAGTCTAAAAGTTAATTAACTTGCAGGAAAATACTGATATGAGTCTCTGGTCTAAGAGGAAATGCTTGGTTTTGCAAGACATCAGCATCAGCCCTAATCTGATGGACCCTCTGACAGAAAAAAATCTCATGCTGACCTTTTTGGTAGTTTCCAAAGCACAGATGCATCAGAAACTAGGTTTTGCTTATATCTGAAGCGCTCAGAATTAGATTCTTCAGCCTCCCGAGCAGGAAACAGAATTTAGTTTAGAAATTCAGGTAATTTGCCATTACAGGGTGGAAAATTGGACAGTTCAGTGCACTTCTTGATTGTTTATTCTTTGACGGATAAGCTGATCATTTTCCTGAAAAAAAATTTTAAAATATTTTATCACACTTTGTAGTATGACAACAATCTGTAATGGAAGAGATACACAGTGTAGAAAATCTGAATTAACGCTTGAAAGAGGAAAGAACAATGGTGCTTGAAAAGCTCCATCCATAACTCCAAATGAAAGCTTTGCTGCTAGTGGAAAGTTTCTTTAACAGGCATCCTTTGGAAAGAAACACCACTACGGTTTTGACTAGAAATGTACGACTTGGAAGAGCAGTGGCAATGTCAGAATTGTACAAAACATGGATGGAAAAGGAACTGTTACTCTACAGACATGTTTCTCACGATCCATCTGTAATAACTCTTGCTCAGTTCCCTGATTTTCCTGTTTGCTTGTTCTCTGCCAATAGGCCCAGGTGCATTATTAAGAGCTTCCTATTTTACCTTCCCCTGCTTAAGGTTTGCCATATGGGAAAGGAGGAAGAAGAGGAGTTAACAGTGTCCATTGCCAGTTTGGACCTCCTGGGCGGGCTTAGGTTAGAGTGCCAATGTGGTGCTCCTTGCTTCCTGAAAATCACCTTGTGCAACATCCTAGCAGCTTCCAGGGTAGCATAAAGGCTGCACTCTCTAGTTATAGGGGTGAAGCTTGTGTTTTTAGGTGTAGTCTTCTCCTATTGTGGCCAGGCAGCTGATAGAAATGGGCAGTGTAGAAAACCTGCTTGCTGAGAAGTATTTCTGGGAAGGGTTATGCCAGGAAATGTGGAGAAAAGCTGTCAGAAGAGATTTAAAAAATCTTTTCCTTAGGCTCTTGTCCTGGATAGTTATTTTATCTAGAAGAGAGATATGTGCTGAAGAAATGATGTGCCAATTTTCTGGATGTTACGAATAAGAACTAGTGTTTTGATAGTGAAAAGTGGAGGAGGACTCTGAAATACATGTTAGTTTTTTTAAACATTATCAGCCCAAAATTTACAAAATAAAGTCAATTCTTTTGTGTGCCACTACATAATGATTTTGTTTTATGCTTTATGACTTAATTGAGCAGAGTAGCATAACAAGACTATTTCCTCATCATATAAAATCCTTTTAAGTTCAGTAGTGATGACATGCTGTCAGAATGCTTTGTTTCCAGAAGAGGATCATCAGGCAAAACCACAATGGCCTAAGTCTGATGTGAATCAAAATGGAATACTGCTTATGTAGAAGAACCTGGCACTAAAAATATAGTTTGTGCTGATTTTTAATGTTATTTCTGTGAGAAGGTTCTTTATCAGGTGGACAACTGTAGTGCACCTTATTTTTCATTTGTCAGAGGGGATTATTGCTTCTGGGGTTAATCTTTGAGTAACTGCTCATTTACAGGTATCTAGAAACTGAGTGTTTGACTTGTTCATTTCCTTACATAGCACTGCAATTGAGCTGTAAAATAGCTATACTCTTCTTTACAGTCTATATTTCTATTGCTGTTTCGCTGAATGTTATTGAAAATAGGGAGCTATACAAAAATAATGGCTGGGTTCAGGAATTCTATATTATAATAACATTTTCGTCACTGGCCAGAATGTTTAATTAAGTCTGGAGGAGAAGTAGAGGAATTAGGGAATGAGTAAACCCAAGAAAATGCTGGCAATTCAGATGTTTTTATTTGGTGCTTGCAAAAGAAGAATGAATCAACATCAGTATGAAATATTCAGTTATTTGAATTGGCCAGATTTATTTCCCGTATACTTAAATCCTTAATCTACACCCTGAGTTCTCTTTGAAATACCAGTAAAACACTGATTTTCTGATGCAGAGGAAAGATTTACAGCTCAGGAGACATCATGAAATTAAGCTTTTTATATTTTTTCAAGTTTTGATTCAGATTAGGCTGGATCCAGATCTTTAGGGATACTCTGCCTATTCTTATGTATGGTCTATGCTCTATGTCATGGACAGGGAGCAGAATTTTTATTCTGACTTGGTATGAATGAGTGTTCCTGCAAAGTGGTCACCTGTGACTGCATGGATGTTATTTCTGCTTGCACTACTGCAGAAGGCTGTGAAGTAGATTCTCTGATCACTAGGACCTGTCTCCTGTCTCCAAAGTCACTGCTATTATATTCTTTGGACTTAATGAATTGTTAAGGAGCATCTAACCTTAATCTGTTTGCAGCCTTCTCTAAATTTTTTTTGCCTCTGCTTGCAACTTATAGTTGGACCTTCTGCAAGTTTAACCCCAGAAAACTGCAAAGTTTTTCTTATCTTTCTCTTGTAATTATCGTATGTATCCTGGTCTGTTTTTGGACTTGCTTTCATTGGACCCATGTGAACCTTGTGAAGTCCAAAGCCAGGAGAAAGTCCCTGCACCTGGGTCAGAGCACTCCCTGGTATCAGTACAGGCTGGGGGTTTCAAGGATTGAGAGCAGCCCAGTGGAGAAAGATTTGGGGTACTGGCACACGAAAAATTGATCATGACCTGGCAATGTGCACTTGCAGCCCAGAAAACCAATTGTAGCTGGGGCTGCAGCAAAAGCAGTGTGGCCATTAGGTCAAGGGAGGTAATTCTTCCCCTCTATTCTACTCTCATACGACCCCAGCTGGAGTACAGCATCCAGTTCTAGGGTCCCCAATGAAAGGAAGGGACATGTTAAAGCAGGTTATGAGGAGGATCAGGAAAATTATTAGGGCAGTGGAACACCTCTCCTCTGAGGAAAGATTTGAGAGTTGGGGCTGTTTGGCCTAGAGAAGAAGAGGCTCTGGGGTGACCTTATTGTGGCCCAGCAGTACTTAAAGGCATTTAAAAGAAGGATGGGGAGAGTTTTTACTGGGATCTGTAGTGATAGAACAAGGGGAAATGTTTTTGAAAAGAAAGAGGGTAGCTTTAGATTGGAAGAAATTGTTTACTATCAGAGTGGTGACACAATGGAACAAGTTGTCCAGAGAATTTCATAGAATCGTATGATCACAGAATTATTTGAGTTGGAAGGAGACCTTGAAGATCATCTAGTTCTAACCTCCCTGCTGCAGGAAGGGATACCTTCAACTAGACCAGGTTGCTCAGAGTCTCATCCAACTTGGCTTGAACATCTTCAACTGGACAACCTCAGCTCCAGTACGTCACCACCCTCACAGTAAAGAATTTTTATCCTAATATCAAGTCTAAACCTACTCTTTCATTTTGAACCCATTCCTCTTTGTCCTGTCACTGTATGTTCTTGTAAATAGCTTGGTCTTCCCTTCAAGTACTGGAAGGCCACAATTAGGTCACCCTGAACCCTTCTCTTTTCTGGGTTGAATAATCCTGATTCTCTCAGACTTTCCTTGTAGGAGAGGCACTCCATGCCTCTGATCAACATAGCATCTCTCCTCTGGACTCACTTCAAGAGGTCAACATTCTTCCTGTGCTGGGGACCCCAGAGCTGGATGCAGTGCTCCAGGTGGGAGGAGAGCTCTCACCATAGGGGAGCAGAGGGACAGAATCCCCTCCCTTGCCCTGCTGGCCGTGCTGCTTGGGATGCAGCCCAGGATAGGATTGGCTTTCTGGGCCTTGAGCACACATTGCTGGACCATGTCCAGCTTCTTGTCAACCATCATCTGCAAGTCCTTTTCAACAGGACTGCTTTGGATCTGTTCATCCCCAGCCTGTGCTGACATCAGGGGTTGCCCTGACCCAGGTGCAGCACCTTGCTCTCAGTCCTGTTTGACTGCGTGAGATTCGCATAGGCCCACTTCTCCAGCCTGTCTAGGTCCCTCTGGATGGCATCCTGTCCTTCAGGTGTGTCAACGGTACCACTTAGCTTGGTGTCATCTGCCAGCTTGTTGAGGGTGCACTCAGTCCCTCTGTCTATATCATTAATGAAGATCTTCAAGATATTAAGTTTTATTATATTAAGATATTATTAAAGATATTAGATTGTGGATGCCCCAGCATAGAAAATGTTCAAGATCAGGTTGACTAGGACTTTTAACAACCTGATCTGGTGAAGGATGTCCTTGCCAAGGGCAGGACATTGGGCCTGATGATCTTTACAGGTTCCTATCAATCCATTCTCTGATTTCCCACAACTTATTTGAACAGTTTTAGAATTATGTTCCAATTAGAGAATTAGCATTCTCCTGTGCTTATGATGAGCAACTGTCACCCCCCACCACATAGAATACAGTAGCCTTGAGACCTTCAAGAAGTTTGTTGAGTACAAATTGGTAGATACCATAAAAATATCAATTAAAAAGTTTTATTTTTATTTAAGTTAAATTTGTATCAAGGGTGCTCTGACCTTCTATGATTGCTTTCTGAAGAAATTCAGGTTTCTAGGGTGTGTATTCTCCTGGGAAGCAAATCTTAAGGTTATCTTAAGATAGCCTATGTTTGTGTCATTTCACCTTGCTGAGCAATATAGTACCTATCCTTGAATTCATCTCTGTAACTGTAATATGGATGCAAATAAAATACCTGCTTCTTGGTTGCTATCCAGTCTCTGGTTAATCTGTTTTGATTTATCTGGAGGACTTATTTTGTGTAAGTATGTGTGAAATAGCATCACCTGTGTCTGGCTTTCTCCAGCTACCATCTCTCTCAGTGTTCAGTTCCATGGCCTCATTCAAGGTCCTTATAGATACCTCGATGCTGGTGGTCATTTGGTCACCTGCAGATTGTATTGACTCTGTGGGTGCAGGTACGGTGTTGCTCTTCATGGAAGCTGAGCTTATAGCCCATGCACTTTCATCATCTGTTCGACAGCTCACAGTTTTTTGGGGATTTTTCAGGCAGTGTATCACTCTCCAGTCACTCAGCACCTTGTCTCTGAGGAAGAGATATTTGTGCTGCTCCATCTTGCCATGTGAGAAGGGGTGAGCTTCTAACTATTCTCCACCAATTCTTATGTCCATAATTAAATAGGTCTGAGGTAGAAACACCCTCTTGTACAAGTTCATGACTCTGCTATTATATAAATGGCCACACAGTAGGCCATGGAGTGTAAACTTGAAGACATTTTCATAAGCAGTGTTGCAGGCTGGAAGTGATCTCTGGGAAAAGAACTACACATACCTAAAAATGACATACAAAAAGCTTTGTTTATAGTGTATTTTTCAGATTTACCTAAGTGGTTTCTTCTTGTTCCTAAAGCAATCAATAGGATCTAAATACCTCTCATGCTTGTTTGTTTAACTGGTGATTAGTAATAGCGAAAGAACAGACTTTCTGAGTCATCTTGTCCTGCCTTACATATTTGCTGGAGGGCACTGCACTGTGAGCCAACTGCTGTTGGGAACTCATAGTACCCAAGGCAAAGGCAATAGCACAGCCTTTTATGGGGACTGAGGGTCCCTCAGGCTTTTGGTTTGAATGCAAAGCATTCTCATAAGGGAAATTAAATGAAGTACTCTTCAGATTTGTCAAGTCTTGATGAGTGAAATTACTTAAAACTAAATTTTATAAAGCGTTTTGTAAAACGTTTTAAATAATGTTTTAATCAGCTGATGTTTACACCCTTTGTCTTAATAGCACTCAGATGAAAAAGATCAATGATTATTTTATTCTGCAAAGACTATAAAAATTTAATGGTTCGCATAATAAGTATAACTCATAAAATCTACAGTTTAAATATGGATGGTTATTAACCTGTTTTTAAAAAGCTGCAATTAAAGTGAAAAGGAATTACTTAAAGCAGTGATTTTACTCCTGTAGTCTGAGGATGAAAAAGGGGATAAAATTCTAAACTCACTATTATTTCTGTTGATGAGACAGATACTTCGAAGGATATAAAGTAAGGCATGATTTTTTTTCTACAGTTGTGTTGCTAACATAGATGAATAACTATTTATGGATTTTTTTAGATTTTTTTTTTTTTTTTTTTTACAACCTGCAATTTGTTCTTAGGAATTTCAAAGATATCTTGAAAAAAGCACAAGTTTACATGACAGGTAATTTCACACAGAATAAATACATTCCTAAGCACGGTAACTTCATTAATTGTTTATTCATAGCATGTGGTAACGGTGTTTCTGCTATTCAAGAATGTGTCTTAAAAGACATGCACAGTTTTATCCTTTATGATAATGAAAAGATTTGGGGCTCTTTTCTACTCTTTTTACTCACAATAGTTTGGGCTGGTAAATGGCACATGCTGAAGAATTCATTTTTCTGGAGTCTTTACATGTTGCACTCTCCCATGAAATATTTCTCTAATGTCCACATCCTCTCTAATTTATTTTATCCTAATATTTTTTGATGAGGGAAGAAAATCCCCAAGGGTCCTATGTTGGACTTGTGCAGTAAAGCTGGATACAGAATTCCAGATTCTCATGCAATTACTGTTTTTTCTGGCATCTTTCCTTTTGGCTCTACTGAATGCTTAAAGTAATCCTATGTAAATATTCATATAGATTAAATTAGTAATCAAAATAATTCATTAAGGAATAGTACAAAACATCATATCTCCCAGGAAAGCAGTGTTTCTCTTTTAAATGCATAGGTTTATATAAAATAGATGACTATCAAATTCTTACTATTTCAGAGAATACAAATCACGGTTTTCCTATCAAACATTATATTTTGTCCAGAATTCAATGTTCTGTGATTTCACAAGTAAAAAGTTTTAGATGACACATTACATTTGCACATTTTTAATAAGAAAGTATTAAAAAAATCTAAATAAATTGTGTAGCTTCCTTACACAATGAAAGCAACCATGTTTAGAACTAAATGTAAAAGCTGTGTTAATGACTCACAACAGAAGGCTAAATAGTCTAAAAGTGAATGAAAATGGCAGAAAAAATAATAATTTTATAAAGGAAAGAGACATTCTTAATTACAGTTAAAGGTGGTGTAAAGCCTGCTGCAAAGGTTCCCGGCAGAAGTTTCTTTCAGTAATTTGCTACTGTGAAACCGCCAGGGTATCTGAATGTCAGAGAGAGCAATTCCAGTGAATGGAGGCCATGGAAACAATTCCTAAGTTGAACATTATCGGCCTGTGAAAGGAATACTTAGAGAAAATTTTAGAGGAGTATTATTTATTTACTTCTGGGACATTTGTCGAGAAAATAAAAGTGTAAATCTGTAGCCTTTGCTTCTTTATTCCTGTACAGTTTTCATTAAAGTTATCTGTAGTCCACTATGCCCATGTTTTGTTAAAAATTAAAATGCCAGGACCAAACCAAGCCTTATCTGTGCCTGCTCTGAGAAGTTACAGAAGACCAGAAGAGCCAGGAACACAAGTAGCAACAGTTGCCAGACTGTGCCTTCAGTGAATTTTAGGAAGTTCTTGAGCCAAATGTGTTGTCTTGGAATTGTGGTAGCCCCCCATGAGGTAACATACTTAACTGGATGGAATCAGCAGGAGAGTTTGTTTATTTTAACTACTAATGTGGTAATTTGAGTTTTCTCATTCCCTTCCCCAGATAGTGCCTAATATATCCAAGCAGAGAGAGACATAGCAAAATTTCCTTGGGTAATCTAAGTAGTAGGAGGAGATGAGAACATATGAACTTTAGCTTGCTATAAACAGAAGTCTAAGTACTATTTTTAAGGTGCTATGCTCGTGGGAGCAGGAAGTGGATGAAGAAAGGTACATCACCTTACTCATATTTTGTGTTTGTAATGGACTGATTTGCTAATGGATCTAACCCATTACATTATTGGTGTTGGTAGGACTCAGATGACCAAGATAAATCACAGGGATGATGCCTGAGTTAATTATAGCAGTGCCCTCCCAAATGGCACTATCAGCTCTGGGAAGCAGCAAAAGCTATTGTTGGCGTTAGGAAGTAACATGAGAGAGTGGTGTCTGGGAGAGGAGAGGCAGTAAGGAGACTGCCATTTCCAAAGGATTGGAAAATACTGGCTCTATCGTGTTTGGCAAGGAAGAGAGGCGCAAAGAAGAGCAGAAGGTTTTCAAGAAAAGAGAAATATCTCAGAACAGGTATTTGAAAGATGCATTTGCTTAGCACATATGGACCCATAAAAGTGATGGTGGAAACATTACAAAGCAAGTTGGTTTCCACTTAAAGAATCCTTCTGTCTTTGTTCCTGGCGGGAACAAATCCTTTCTTTTTACTTACAAGCTTTTCCTAGGAATTTAATATCTCCTGAAACTTTTTGAAGGAAGTTTTTTATCTCTATATCTCTATTTCTGTTTTTAGGGAAGCTATTTGAAACCTAATTATGTATTTCTCTTAAATTTGAAAGAAAAGAGAGAAATTACCTTGGTTCTTACTGAAAATACGTTTCAAAGTGAGCTATAAACAAGCACATAATTTAAGAGTCTGTGCTTCTGAAATCAGAGAAAATCTCTCTTTAAGAACAAACCCTAAGATACTCTAAAATGTTAGAGCTGCACAGCTGTTCATCCTCTGTTCTTCAGTAAGGATTTCCTGGTAAAGGGGGATTTTTCATAAATTTCCATGCATAGCGAGGACAGCGTATATTTTGGGTCTAATGTGCCATCCTTTTCCATTAAGCAAAACAATAAATAAAGGTAAAGTCTACTTCAGCAAGTACTGTGTATTCAAGTCTTCTATTTAGTGTCAAAAAACAATATCTGCTATTCTCTTCAAACAGGCTGATTTTCAAGAATCTGAAGAAATATCTGTTTCAGATTACACAGAATTGCACAAAAACTATGAATTGCAAGACTAGTTTGTGTTTTCTTTTATTTGGTAGGACCCCAACATTCCCCATTCAGTTGGTTGGGAAAAGTTTTATTTCATTTAGAATTATCTCCTTTAGCTGTTCACAAACCACTGCTACTTTTTTTTAAAAGACCTTCAAATTTATTTTTTTAGAAACTTCTGTGATATGACACATAAATTGATGCTGACCCTGAGGGTAAAGGGTTCTCTCTGTGAGATGCTAAATTTAGAGTCACTCAAACAGCTCAGGTGAAAGTACAAAAAACAAAAATTCTGTGGCTCATGGCATTTGCATTATAACAAGAAAAGAATTAACTTTGAATATCAACAATTAAGGAATAATGAACTTAGGTAAAATTAAAACTTTCTTATCCTCTAGGTCAATGAGAAAAAGGCAGAACATAACCAGCTCAGACTTCAAAAATAGTAGTGCTTATTTTATACATTTTATACATGCAATGCATAAAATGTGTTAGGATTCTCATCCTTACTTATTTGATGATTTGATTAATATCTCTACTTTTACTAGTTTGACTCCCAATAAAACACTGTAAAATTTTATCTATGCTTCTTAAAACAACATTTCTGCAGACCAAAACACACCAGGAGAAAGATTGTGAAGAACAGCTTCGAGTTCAGTAGTCAAATGCCTGAAACATTTGTTAAACTTTTCAGTAAGACACAAGATTAATCAGTAAAGCAAAAAGCCACTTAATACTTTAGCCTGTAACTTTTTTTAAATAAGAGGAAAATTTATAATCATCTGTTTTGGTCTTTAGCTATCATTAACAACATTTAAGTCTTCAACCTATGCAAGGTTTTAAGATGATTACATAATCCGCAGATTTTTTAGGCGGCTACAGCTGGTGATAAAGCATGCATTATTCCAGGCTTCCAAGCTATGCTAAGGACTATGCTATTGTCTTGCTAGGCTTTTGTCTTGTATAAAAATAGTATAAAAAAATCATCGGTTTCGGTTAGTTGTTCCTGGTCATTCAAAACATAGAATGAGAGAGAAACAAGTATTAGACAAAGTTTAGTTGAAGAAGAACAGTCTAGTTGACGGGATTGGCAATTTCATTGGATAAAAGTTTCCCATCTTACAGATAGCACTAGTCAGGTGGTTTTTGAGCTTGAAGATGTTCTCTGTGGTAACAGGAGCTTGTGGGGACTCATTGTGAGCTTGGGAATTAATTTGAATGTTGTTTGTAGCTCCAGCTCTAGATGATAAGATATCTATGCATTGTTTCTTTTCTTCTCCTCATGTTTTCTGAGCCTGAAGTAGCCTCTTTGATGTATTTCCTCCTCAAGCCAACAATACTGAAGCATGGAGAACAAAAGAAAATCTGTTCAAGTTAGTCTAATGAGTTTCAACCTGAAGGTTCTAGTTGACACTATAGTCTTTTAAAACACATCCTAAGGCTTTGTTTTATTTCATCTCATTTATCAGTCATTAATTTTGCATGAAAGATGTCAACTCTGAGTAACTTTAATTTGGCTTTACCATGCATCCTTTTTCTTACAATGTAATTACTACCAGTCCATCTTTCACAGATTACTAAGAAGGTCTGTGGCTATTGGTCATTTGTTTAATTTTCAGTTGATTTCCTCATCTGGAGCAAGTCCAGCAAGTGCCTGCACTACTTGGTGTGAACAACCTAAGCAGGCTGGCAGAGATCAGTAACTTCAGCAAAATGCTTCTTGACTAGTTCTGCGGATTGTTCATCCCCATTAGCTAATGACAATTCCTAAGGCCTGGTTAAGCTTTTTCTTACTTCAGGAAAGTAATTTCTCCCTTTTAGTGCTCTGATTTACTTCCCATTTCTCTAACAGGGAGTGATAGTGCATTCATGCCCTTAAGGCTTTGCTTTCGTGCTCTGGTTGTA
The DNA here is from genome assembly GCA_036630365.1 of Acanthiza pusilla. Lineage (NCBI taxonomy): Eukaryota > Metazoa > Chordata > Aves > Passeriformes > Acanthizidae > Acanthiza > Acanthiza pusilla. Next base: position 16,642,650 of record JAXCHO010000073.1, read on the forward strand.
TTTTGAAAACAAGGCAAATATTCACAGAAGGCTTGGAAAACAAAATGTGTTTGAAGAGTCTGACAAGTGATAAAGGTTTACAGATATCTGCCATATAAAAGTTTTTATGCTTCTATCCTATGTGGATATGAGTTACTGCTTGCTTACTTTTTCCACCTAAATGCTACAAAATGTTTATCAGTATTGGGTAATCAGTGTTTGACAGTGCTTGATACCATCATTTAATTTTTGTTTTCATGTGAACATCTATCACAGCTATGCTTATGGCAAAATTAATGCCTTAATGCCTAAAGGCATTTCTTTCATTGCTCTATCCAGATTAAAGAAAAAAATAAAATTAGAGGTAAATCCTATTTTTGTTGTTTAATCTGTACTTACACGGCTTCATAGATCCATATTTAGATAAACACATGAAAATAATGTATAAAAGTAAGCATTTTTAGGTTTTTAAGAAGTTTGCGTGGAATTTGTTTACTGAAGAAATCTACAGGTCTTTCTAGTGATTCCTTCCCTACACTCCTTCCCTATACTTTTTGTCTCTATTACAGTGTTTTTCCTGGAAGTACATGGCTCTAACTACTGAGATTTTCTTAAATTAGTTTTCATATCTCACTTCTATTGCAATCACTTTCTGCTGGCTTCTTCTTATACAAATGGTTAAATGAACTATTTTGAATATACTCAGATTTGGCCTTCTAATCAATATTAAGGAATTGAGTTAAAGAAGCAAATTAGTATATTTGATCTATGAAGACAAATGTCTTAATCCAATTATCTATTAGACCTCAAATGCATATTCATGTAATGATTTAAAAAAGAAGGTGGTAGACCTCAATAAACTTAATGGTAGAAAGAATAAACAATTAGACTGCTATAGGCTTGCCTGGCATTTACATGGAAAAAAACCCAGAGACATACTTTTGGTTCAGAGTGAGAAAATAATTTTGAAAAAAAGTACCAATATTTTCTTTACTTTCAGCTAGAAATTTACTGTTATTAAATAAAATTATTTGCCAAATTATAATGTCATTTAAAAGATCAGTGCTGCAAATTAGGATGTGTAACTATTTGAGTAAGTTTTGAGATATTTAGCTTGAGACCATTCCAGTATAAAGACAAAAAAGAAGTCTGGTTTGGTTCTTTCATCACTACGTGCTTGACAGTTCAAGCACATCAAAGTATGCTTCTAAACCGCTATCATAGGAGGATATAAACAAATCATTCTATGACCTTTCAGAAATTTAAGTTAGAGTGAATGAGGCGTATCTGAATAAATTGATGTCTAAAAGCAAAGTGTCCAATCTGAGTCAACCATTCAGCTCTTTCCAGAGTAACGCAGAAAGATGGGCAGCCACAGAAACCAACTTATCCCATTTGAGATGCTTACCTGGGATGGCATTAATCATTTGTAGGAGACCTTACACCCAATAAATTCTACACCAACTGTGCTGTCATTGAGTGCTATACTTGAAGTAGCCAGCTGATATGAGAAATTCTGGTTTTAACTTAGGAAACATCTTTTTCACAGTAAGTGTAGTCAAGCACCATACTGATTGATTTTCCTCGGTGGACTCTCCATCCCAGCAGACACTCAAAACTTCACTGGCCAAAACCCTGTGTGAGGACCTGGAAACGGCTGCTGTCTAGCACAGCTTTGTGAACAAGGGAGGTGGAACAGATAACGTCCAGAAACGTTTTCTCAAACTAAACCATCTTGCAAATTCTAAAGGCCTTACAGCAAAGCAGAGACTAAGACTATTGTGTTCAGAGGAGATAAGAAACCATGAAAGGGAGGTGATGAAGAAACAAAGTCAGAAGGATTTTGTCCAGCCTGAAATGCTGCTGAGTACTGTGGCTCAAGCAATGCAGTGTTGATAGGCAGAATAATATATTGTATTAGAACAACAAGCTTCAAGTGCCCTCTCTCCTTTTCCTCTCCTTCCCCTCACCCCTCACCTGCTTTCTCCCCCCTGCCTTCCACCCCCTTCAACCTTCAGCTCTTGCTGGAATACAGGAATCAAACAAAAAGTGTGAAGGATGGGTTTAGGATTAAAGAAGGTTTGTGAAAAATACATCGTGATGTTCTAAAATAGATCTTTGTTTAAGATATGCTTTTCCTAATTTGATGATCATTGCATTAATGTTATTATAATTCAGAAAGCTAAAATACGATTTCCAGTGCTTGTAGTCTTGGTTCATCTCTGGCTAAAAGAATACATTCTTTTGTAGGAAGGTGGAGAGTAGGAGTAAAGCAAGTTATCAAATGATTGGGTTGAACTATGACAGACTCTACTGCCTCCTGTCCAAAGTAAAGTTATGAATTTTAGGACTGAGATTTAGAAACACTGACTAGATTCTGTCCAAATGTGGATGTATGAGTGGCTTAATTTAAAACCTGTTGGTGTCTCTGTATGGTGATAGAACAGGAGAAGCAATAAGGTAGGGATAAAAATTTGTAGTTTGTCTTAAGCTGTGACATCATTCCCTGCTGGATATTTACAAATTGTTTTTTCATCAAGGAAAGACTTCTTAGTAATTGAAGTTACATTTCAGCATTAAATTAAGGAATAGTTATTTCCAAGCGTTTGGTGCCTTGAAAGCAAAAGAAATTAATGCTGCCTATGTACAGTATTTCAACCTCCACACAGTTGCTTGAGCAGAATGTATGCTGGTTGAATGCTTCAATTAGACAGTGAAATGTTCAGTTTGGAAAATTCACTCTGTGAGGGAGAAGCTCACAAACAGACCTCAGAGTTTGGTCTGCATTCTGCATGCCAAAACATCTGATGCAAAATGATGTCTTCTTTTGGCATTGTGTGAAATTAAATTCCTTTGATTAACTTATTTTCCTGCAGTTTAATAACATTACTATTAAAATTTTGGAGGTTTGTCTTGTATGTATAGGTATGGGTGTGCATTGCTGTTACTTTCCTCCAGTGGTAGAACCGAGATGTGTTGTCCTAACCACTGAGAGAGATTCCCTTCTGACACAGCTGCTAGTCAATCTAAATGGCTGCTATGTGTGGAACATGCCAACCCTATCAGTCCTCTTAGTACCCTGCACTGGGCTGTTTAAAGGCTAATGCACATGGGTAGGGAGTAGAGGCCACTGCAGTGGGCAATGGTAATACCATCCTCTTTTAGATATCTGTACACATAGAAAATTTAAATTTATTGCAGTGTGAGTTTGGCATGGCCTTATAAATTCAAACAATAAACAGTGTTCTGTCTTTCTGTAGATTTGCAGTCAAGAAATTTACTCTTCTTTTTATTCCTAAATACAATGGCAGATATAGCCAAGGACTCCAGAACAATCCATTCTTGTAATATATTGTTCTACAAAGAGATGGGGATAAATCCCTCCATGCTCATCTGCAAAACTTGTTGCTAGTTGTTCTAGTTTCTGAACATCTCAGTCTTCAATGATTTTATACTTCAGCACCCTGTGTACCTCATTTCTACATTGATGGCTTAATTGAGGTGGAAAGACACTGGCATTTACTTCATGTCCTACAGGAGATAAGTGTTTGAGGAAGAGATTGACCTGAATTCCTCTGGAGTGTGTGCTATCTGCTTACTGCAGGCAGATTTCTGCAGTGGGATGAGGTAGCTGCCATTTCCTTTCAAACACAAGACTATATACGAAGTGGACATCTCAAAATGGGTCATTGTCAGTCTCTCAAATATAGCACCCCTTATTTTAAGCTGATTTAAATCAATTATCTCCACTGCTCAGAGATACCAAATATTCTTACATAGTCTGGAAATGACTTAAAGGTTTAGATACACAAACTATATCCTGGTAATTTTTAAATAGTAGTGTTGGCTGTAACTAATTAGATTCTGTTTGATGTATTTTTAGTTTTAAAAGGTTAGCAGAGTCTGTTAACAAGCAGTATATTTTTGAGTACTTGTGGGCAGAGGACAAATGAGGGTATGATATCATATTTAACTGTACAGATTAGTTTTACTATGCAGTGGTTAAAATGTTACGGTTTTGTGCATGTGTCCACTATAACTTCTCAGTATTGCTGCAGCCTCAAATAAAAGTCATACATCTTTTCTGGAACAAGGATTCATCAAATGTTGTTAATTGCTATGCCAAGTAGAGACATTTAAATGAAAACAATCAAATAGCTAATCAATCAATTTTTCTCTGAATAAATAGTGAATTGACAGCAAATAAATTCTGTAGGAACTAGTTCACATTTCCTAGTCCAGAATATTACTGGAGTTTACGTTTAGGGTGTCTTAAGTTAGCCACATTCTAGTTGGGTCCCAAATTAAATTATTTTGATAGAGCACATTACAAGAAAATTCTTTCATTGAGAAAGAATTAGTATAAAAATTATTATATAGGCATTTTAAGTGTATCATTCTGAAGTGGGACTTTCAGCAAACTGAATTTTGCATTTGAGCTACCATTATGCATTTGATTTAGTGTGCTAGTCCTCGGAGAAGGTATCACATCATCTGCTTTGTTACATGAAAGGGCTGAATAAATCTACTGTTCTTAGAGAAAATGGGTTGGAAAATAACCCTATCAGACCAAAAAGCTTTGATGGCATCTTTTTCTTAACTCAAATATATTGTCCAAGAATTCATATGGAATGAATTCTGATCTAATATTAGTGTAGCTTGATTTATTTTATATCCATTTTACTTTTCTATTTAAAAAGTCTCTTAACTTGGTCTGTAATGAAATAAATCCAGACGTTGCTGGATGACAGAACAGCATGTGAATTATGTAATCACTGAGGTTTCCCCCCTCCCCCTAATCAGGTCACCTAAGTGAGAAAGGATGGAGTAATGTATGTCTCTTAAATTTTTCATTAGGAGTAAACTAGACAAGGTGATTGTGATAAAAGCCTGTTTGGAAAAGGAGAGCATTGCAAGAACTATAGAGAACAGCAGACAGAAGAATGAAGAACAGGCAGTTCTGACCCTAAGGCAATTTCTCCTCTTCCTCCAAGAACATTAAAATAAAATCTTAAGTGTATTCTGTCAACCTGTGCATTTGTTACTGTGCATAAAAAGTACTGTACCTCTGAGCTATTGGTTTCCTTTTTTTTTTTGTGGTAGTTCAGAAGCTCTAGTATTATGCCTTCCTGCTTCTGAATCTCACAGCAGAATGCCCATTTTCCCTCTTACTGACCTCATTAATATGTCATCATATGGCACCATTCAGTTCCTTATCTTCAAGGTCTTCCTGCAGACTCCTCTTCATCAATGTCAGTGATGTGGCAGGGCCACTGTACTACTCTCTATGTAATGAAAACTCTATGTCTAGTAGGAACAAGTTCGGAATGTGTAAAGCCCCCTGAATTCTGGCTGGTTTTGGTATCATTGTTAACAAAAGGGAGCAAGAGAGACAAACTAGATTTTTGAATTATTGCAGGTGGTGAGTCAGAAGGTATAGAGAGAATTCCACATTTCTCAAAATGGAATTGTGTATCACATATCCAGGGATCACTTCAGTCATATTTTTACTGTAAATCTAAGGGCTAAAGTGCTACCTGCTGCTGAAGAATAGATAGCCTTTCTTCAATTTTTATAGGAAAGATTCGTCTCCCACAGTAGGAAAACTGGACTTCTGTCATTCAGCAGTGTAAACACTGGATGGCAAAAAAGAGCAACTGTCAGCAGAAAATGTGACTAAAATGGACTTAAGCACAACATACATATGTTGGTGCCACTTCTTTCCAAGTAACCCTTCAGTGATATAGTAGCATTGGAAAATTCTTTGATCTGTTGTCACTTAAACATGGTTCTGAGCTTTTCCCAGTATATGAGCAATGCTCAAGAAAAAGAAAGAGTAGGTAGACAAAAAGGCACGACCAGGAATCAATCACGGATGCTTAGGAACAGGAAGTTTTATGTAAGACTGTGGACAAGCAATATTATATGAATATTATATTTAAGATTACATGCTTGGTATTATTCTGGCTGCTCAATAATGAAATCAAATGGGGCTTCAAGGGAGGAATAGGTATTGAAGAAAACAATGAAGGATATATTCTTTATCTCTAGAAAGTATATTGAGGGCCCTTACAGAAAAAATTATGAGCTCGTCACCAGAAAATACTGATGTTCCTGTTGCCATCTCAGTTAACAAGCTTGTGTTGTTGCAGGTCAGAGTCTAAGAGCAAAAAAAGTATTTAGGACATTAAAAAATCCTGCCTAGAGAGAAAAAGTGAAGGAGCAGAGAACAAATACTTTGACACATTGTTGGGGAACGTTAAGAGGAAAGTTGTACAAGAAAAACTTTCCTTTCCTGGCTCAGTGATCTGGCTTCATCTGTGAGAGAGCTAATTTTCTTCCTAATAGTACAGTGCTCTATTTTGAATTTGAAATGAGAAAAATGTTGATAACACACTCATGTTTTAGTTGTTGCAGAGCAGTGCTGACACTAAGGGTTTTTTTCAGTTTTTCGCACTGTTGTGTCAACATGTATGCTGGGGATGCATGGGAAGTTAGTAGGGAGTCCAGCTGGGACAGCTGACCCAGCTGGCCAGAAGGATATTCCATACTTTTTGGCATCATGCTGAACAACAAAACTGGGAGGAGTTGTTGGGGCATGGCAGCTCACTGCCTGGGGATGGGATGGGCATCGGTCACTGGGTGGTGAGAATTGTGCATCATTCATTCTGTGTATTCTTTAACCTTTATTGCTATTTTGCCTTCCTTCTCGGTCTTATTAAACTGTACTTATCTCAGCCCCTGTGTTTTATCTTCTTATTGATTCTTTCCCCCGTCTCACTGGGGGAAAGTGAGCAATTGGCTGTGTGGTGTTTAGCTGCCTGCCGGGTAATACCACAGCACTTGGGGTCAGAGGTTGCTTCCAAACAGGGCACTGAACTCTCTAAGAAGCACCAGGATAAACATAAAAGTCAAATCTGCCTACCCTGGGTAGGCTGAATCTTTCTCTTTGCTTGTGTGAGCCTTTTGGCAGAAGATGTCCCTTTGCCGGTGAGCAACTGTTTGAGGCCTCTCCAGCGTCAGTCATAGGCACCTGAAAGGACTTTCCCAAGCTGGTCACCACCTGCAGGTGTAGTGTAACAGCAATGGCAGCACTGAGGGTCAGTTTGTCTATTTGAGAGAAGTGAAAACCAAGGTGCTTATCACCTCGAAGTTGCATTTGTAAGATTCTAACTACTGACTACAAGGAACATATACTGTGGAATTAACTTTTTAGACTGTTTTTCAAAGAGCCAAACTTAGAGAAGATGCATAGCATAGCAGCTTCCCAGGTTCATGAAAACTGAGGCAGAGCTCAGTACACGAATAGCAGTAGGTGCATAAGCAGTAGGTCTGAGATGAAACCTCTTTTATATCCTGAGGAATTTTATCCTTTACAGGACTTTTTTGGGCTTGTTGACCATGAGGAGTTCTTTCACCCATTCGTTCCAGTGCTTAGCTTCCACAACCTTGAGCTACTGTCCTAACATAATAAAATTGCTTAATTTAGCAGATTCATTATTGAATTATGAAATCAGAATTTTGTCACTCCTGCAATTGCATCTATGTTTTTGTACCGTGATACAATGAACTTTTTTCATTTATTTTGACAAATGCAGATTAGCTGTAAAACATCGGTCCACCATCGTATATAATGGAAATTAATAATGCCTTACTTAATTACTTAAGATTATTAAGTTTAAAAATTAGATGTTTATAACAACATTTGTCAGACTGTGAAACCTTTGGAAGTTCACTGCTCTGATTTTTTCACATTGGTTAAAACAGTGTGGGAACAGTGTGGCAACAAGCACATAAGGTAGGAATGATGAAGACTCTTTTTAGCTTATCAGCTAGCTAAAAATGTGCTTTTCACACTGAACATATTGCAGAATGAGTACCACTTTGTCCAGCTCTTGGAAGAGTTCTCTGTGAGACAGTATTCAGATAAAGCACCAAAGGATAGGATGTTATATTGCTGAGCATCAAGTATGGACTTTAGACCTTAAGTCTTCAAAGCATTTAAACGTGAATTTGCACATCAAAGGTATACACAATGACCTGCTACCCAGCAACTTCTGGTGAATTAGCACATTTCATTATAGATGACTAAAAGACAGAACTCCACTGTCAGAACACTCAGTCCAGCTCTCTTGCTAACATAATATTCACTATTAAAAGCGAATAACTAAAGAGATTGAACCATATTAATTTTTCATTACAAAAATATTTGTCTTTGACATGGTGTTTGAAGATACTTTTACATGATGTTTCCATTTGCTTTGATTTTAGGTCAATAAATAGTCTCCTAGAAAAGAGCTTAATTTCCTTTCTATAAAGTTCAGAACAAAAGCATATTATTCAATATGTTAATAAATTCCTAAACAAAGAGGTTACAGTGGGGAAGCCTGCCAAAACCTTCAGTATAGAAGCACCACTAGACCCTGCAATAACATGCCTAATGCACTAGCAGAGAGAGCACCAGAGAAAAGCTTTAAAATGTGTGGTGGTGGGTTGTTTCATGGTTTTGGCTTTTCTTAATCTGAACATGCTTTGTAATCAAAAGCATTAAAATAATTTTTTTAATGGCATGGATTTGAGTAGACATTATATGTCATATTTTTAGTTATATTGCAAATGTGCTAGCCTGTATAATGAAAATATTGGACACCTACTTTATCATTTACTGCAATGCAGTCAGATCCATCCTGACAGGATTTATCTATTATCTCATTCAATTCCCTCAGAAAAAATGAAATTACGTATTTCTCTTTGTGCTCTTGAAGCAGCAAATTCACTAGGCCTGTTGTATTTTTCAATACTGGGTTTATAGACTTTTCCTTCTTTTCTCTGCAAGCTTATCAACATTTGTGAATCAGTATTTTATTCTAACAAACTTCTCTTGCCCTTCTACCTAAAATTCTACAGTCCAGACAGGCAATTCTGAATTTTGGGGGGTCGTACTGCAGTGACAAAAGGACAAGATAATATACACAAGAAAGAGCATACTAGAATGTTTAGGGTTTATTCCTATAGCACTGGAATGGAATTCTTACCAGTGTACGACATATTTTTTATAGCTGTATAATTATTGTTCTCAAGGATTCAGTTTTTTTCTCCCATGTGATAAATAGCACTAAGTCTTTGTGAATTAATTAAATTCTTATCTGATAATTACCTACAGTGTGGTCAAAATAGCTGTTCATATAAGTTCTGAAGTTAGGATTTTTTTATCATTGCCCTCTTACTGACTAAGCTATAATAAACTGCAAGTATCCTAAACATTGCTTTACAATGTCAATTTGAAGGCAGTAAATTGTGGTTGGTGTGAATTGTCATGTTGGTATTATAAACTTAAAATTCATTATGATTGACTTAGGGAATAAGTATGAAACTTAAGGAATGCCATTATTACGTAATGAATCTCACTTATATAAATACCAGTAATATTATTATTGCCATTTTTGGTAGTAATATAGCTTGTTGTAGTTATATACCATTTTTGGTCAGGGTCTGGGAAGATTAAAATCAGCCTAATTCAATGATGTTTACTTGGAATAATACTGTTACCAGGGATTTGAAGGATTAACTCTAAGCTGGATTTTTGTAAGTATAAATTCAGAATGATTAACGTGTTTGTTTTCTTGCTGTAAGTAAACCTAAATATCTTGATATTCCTTTAAAGCCACTAGCTACTACTGCCTTTAGTGTGGGGAATACTTTTCAGATGCAACAGTCACCATAAAGATCTTGATTTTGATTCCACCATCGACTTCGGTGTCTGCTTGTTCCTAGAGGCATTTTTCAGGCAGGGGAATGAGTGTTTCTAGGGGTGCGGGTGATTTTCTCTTAGTATGTTTTGAGGTTTTTTTAATTTGTTTTGTTTAAAGAAAGAGGAGACATATAATAACCTCTGGAGCTCTGGTGTTCACTGTAAGATTTATTTTCTACTATTGCTTTCTTGTATGTGAAATGATGATGCATAGATTCATATGCAAGAAGATAAGGAGGATTTCAAAAAGAACCCTAAAGAATTATGCAGGGGTTTTTGTGTCATAAAGTCAAAAATATGAGGGAGATACAATAAGATTGTGGTAAAAGTTTTATGGGAATACTTTTAACACTAATGCAAGTACTGAATGCATAAAATCAATAATCAAGCTGGGAGCAGCAAATGTGCTAGTTATCTACAAAGACAACACATAGTGTTCATTTTTCTTAGTAGCTAATTTAACAACCAAGCTTTTATTGCTGCTTCTGCTCAGTCCTTTCATTATTAGCTGAAGTTGAGATTTCTCACAAAAGTTCATCCTTGGCAGTAATAATTTGCTGCAATATAAAATAAATGACTTAACATAAAAGATTTTACTGATTGCAGTGCCAGTTGGCACTTTCTCGTTCTCTGTTGAAATGAGCACAACACATTGTCTATTACAGCTGCACGGCTACCCTGTGACCACTCTGTGTTGCAAGTTTTAACATTATTGCTTCTGTATGTATTTTTCTCCCATAAATTATTCTGTGCAGAAGAATGTTAATTAGTAACTGATAGATATAAAAATTGCCAGGGACAGCCCATTAATTCCATTTACCTTAATGGCACTTAGATCATAGCTTGCAGTACAGCTGTATTCAGACTGGATTATAAATGTAATTTTTTGCATCATTAACTACCCTGATTAATCTTAGACAGCAAAAGCATAATTATAGAAACACAGGACTTGCAATGTGCCAATTTAAAGTTGTAGCTTTGCTCTTTTATATTTACATCATTGTAAACAGCATAGGTTTTGAAAATTTAGACTGAAACTGTTTTTCTCTGTTTCTTAATTAACTTGTGCCTTGTACTAGTCATTTCTCATTTCTAGTTTTACTTGGGGGTTCTTAGGTTTTTTGATTTGGTTTTTTGGGGTTTTTTTTTGTGGTTTGTTGGGTTTTTTTTAAAGTGCCTCTTGTAACATGTTTTGCTTTTGACTGGTGCAATTACTGGATATTTGCATAGTAATTGACCACCATTAGCGAAGTGTTCATTCTGATCAAAGACTATTAAGGAAAGCACATGTATTTTCTGTCTGATTTCTGTGAAGGCCAGAAGATGTCATTGTGATTTTCACATTGGAGTCATCGGGCCAAGCAAGAGTACAAATTCAGATACTAGTCTCAGACAGATGCAGATTTGATGAGTTGCTGGTTTTGCAGAGAACAGCCAGGAAATGGCATCTTTTACTTGAGTTCAGGTTTAATGTTAACAGCTGGGAAATCTGGCCAGCCTGGTATCATAAAAGCTTTTGCCACGTGGGGGTTTTCGACTTGTTTATCTTTGGATTTGATCTACAAAAGGTGATGTAACCTTGTGTTGACTGTGTGCCTTTGGTGTAGTATTGTCTTATCGATATAAAACTGATGTGACAAATCTCCACCCTGGTAAGTGCAGAATGCTACTCAAAGTGTTAAATTTCCAGTTGCAGTTAATAATGAGAAAGGCAAGAAGTGACAGAGGGAAAGAGAGAATTTGCACTGGTAATGCCATTTCAGTAATCATAAATCTGAAAGGAAAACTAAGAGCAGTTCCTTGAATGATGATGGTTCAGAAAAGCCATTTGTAAACATGATGATTCTCAAGAACAGACTGGATTTTTCAGGATCAGATGGCCCTGCTGCATGCTGCAAATGTGCTGTGTGTCTCCTCCTGTGGAGTGTGAACTGAAGATTTTGTGAAGGGGGAAAGAAGAAAAAAACCTTTCCAATCATTAAATCAAGTGGGTGATTACATTCATGCCTTTTAAAATAGCATGGATTTCTTGTGTGTGGAAGGAGAAACAGACACAAGTCCACTTCAGGATAACAACCAACACTTGGTTTTAATTCTGTATTTGAGTCTCCTGCTTTCCTCTTTTTTTCAAGCCATTGTAGAGGCAATCTGCTACGCAAATGACAAGGAGATAACAATAAGCAGAGTTTTCTCAGTAGTGCCCGAAAAGGCAGCAACACATTTTAAGCAGACAGAAGAAAAGAAGAAGAGTTAGAGCACTGTAGTTTACAGCTGCTCCTGAAGTATTTTTTTAGTTATCCTATCCCATAGCAGAACTGTTTGTGCCTGCAGCTGTCCATGAGAGGTAAAAGTTAGACTGTCTTTTGAAGCAAGAACCAAAAGACACAAGAAGTGTGGTGAGGGTTGACCAAGAATGCTGCTCGGAGCTAGCAAGGAGTTGGTGGAAGAGGGGATGCGTTCAACTCTGCATTGAGACACAGACCTCCACGGTGACCTTGAACCATTACTTACACTCAGTTCCTATCTGTAAGATGAGGATAATATTTCCTGGCCTCTAAAGTGTGACACAATGATCCTGATCATTAATGATTAATCCTGGCCCATGTATGTGTGCAGTGTATGTTAAGGCCCAAACCTAAATGTCAAAGCTGAGATCCAAGGTCAAATCTTGGTTTGAACTTCTTCCATCAGAGTGTCAAGATAAGCAGGAATAAGTCATGGGGGACAGGGTTCATCTCTAATATTACATGAGTATAATGACCTTTACAGTAGCAGGAGAAATTATGTTTTCATTGGTGTTGTTTTTATAATCACAGATAATTAATTGAGTAGAAAATAGCACCAGATATAGGGGTGAGAAGCCTGATGACATCTAAGAAGACAGGAGCAAACCCTGTGGGGTTTGCACTGCACTTTTTATGTCATCTTCATTATTTCAGAGTTCTTTCATTAGTTGCTGCCATCTTATCAAGTCACTCATTCTGTGTTTTAGATATGTCCAGGACAGAGCTTTTATGATAAAAGTGGAGACAATGCACCCTTATGATATCCATGGCCTTAAATGGTGTATAAAAAGTGAAACCTTCAAAATAACCAGAGCTGGGGGCTTGTGCATCATCCTGTCTTTTCTGAAAAGATATGCTAGCAGTGCAGATGTCTTTAAGTAGGCAATGGCAGGCAACAGTTACACCGTTCACAGGCAATAAAACTGTCTGTCTTCTTATCATAGGTACTTGTGTGAGGTACTCTAGACACGGATGATTTTGAATCAATTATGCCTGGGCTGTCTAGTGCAAAGTCACAAGGCCATGCATAAGAACAAGTGGATTTGCAAAAAGTTCTAGTACAGTTCAGTTTTCCTGTGTTAATTACCTGTCAGTAAATGGTTTTTGTAACGTGAAATACTCAGATGAGACTTCCTATTGTGTTTAAGTTCATAATATACACAAAATCCTCTTCAGCCTCACTAGTTCTAAAGCCTCAATGGCACCCTAGTTTCACTTAACCTGAAGCAATGCTGTCCTGCTGGCAGGGGTCAGCTGAGGAGAGGGAAAATCTGTCAGGGCTGCTTTCCTGCAGCAGCTCAGTGTCTAGCTGCTTCATCCATTCATGTTTGCCTAAATTCTGGTTCTCATCTGCATTGTGTTGGTTAATCTGGGATTCCAGCCGGGAGGGACACAGAGCATCCCTTCTTACTCACTGGGCTGTAGCCCACAGTCCTCACCTGGTCAGTGAACCTCTGACCACCTTGTGTGTGTCAGGATCTGTGTCTCACCAAGGTAGTGAGAGATGATTTGGGCATCCAGTTGGAGTTTGCTTGACTTAAAATCATAAAGAGATCAAAATCAACATGAAGCAACTTTAAACAATTAGCGAATTCCAGAAAATGCATGAACTAGTCCAAGCTGATATACTCTGCCATGACAGTAAAGTGAGTGTGTTCCATCTTGTGATATTGTCCTTTCACAAAAGCAAAAGTTGTACCAGAAACCAAAGGCTCTTATTACTTTTGGTCTTTGTAGATATATTAATATTTATTTATGGAAGTAGACTCTTGTTAGGAGGGGAGATTGCCACTTTAAGCCTGTTTTAAGGTATCTTTGACCTGTAGACAGGTATTTCTGTATGCACATGTGTAAAACCAGGTTTCTTTCCTTCCTTTGTTTCATTTATTTCTGTTTTGATCAAAAAACTCAGAAGTCAGGGTCAGACTGGTACTTCCCTGGCAAAACCTTTTTCTAAATTTTAATTTTGATGTATCACACAGACAAAACTTCAAAGATGAAGTTGCATGGAAAAGTACGCTGTTAACATTTCATCTTTTTCCAAATGATATAAAAACATGCTGAGAAATATTTAATGCAGCACATTTCAGAGATGGGTAGGAAGGGATTAAAGCACTTCAAGTAGTGAATGAGGCATAACTATATTCTCCACAGCTGTTCAGTGCACTCAGGACTGCACTAATGGTTTAGTCACTAAGACTGACAGGAGAGTTGGAATGAACCTCAGTGGTAATCTATAGAGAATTACTGGAAAAGTACAGTCACAATGTGGGTACCCAGTGAAGGCTTAAGTGTATACTTTTCATCAAAACGAATATAATCCTGTTTTTTTACCATGAAGAAAATGAGACATTTCAACTGGAAATTGAAATGTTGGTTAGTAATGTAATAATCTCCATTTTTTCTAAAATTTTTCTTTTCTGTCTTTTCCTGCTTTCTGCTTCCTAGAGAGTCTGAAGAAGAAATAAGGTTGATATTAATTTTTCAGTTAGAAATACTTTATTAAAATGCAAATCACTTTTAACCCCCTATTTCCCTTATCTTCTTGAGATCTTGGTCAGCTTAATACCAAATTCTAGTGCTGTTTATGCATACATAGCTATTAAGAACAGCAAGGTTTATTTTCATTATTATGTAAGCTCTTAAACTATATCAAGAAATTACAACAAATTTTTTCCATTTTCTGATTTCATATTCCTCTCTCAGAGGAAGTGAGTATCCTGAACACACACTCTTATCCTGGTTTAAAAAATCAGGCAGGTTTTAGAGCCAATCATGTTATGGAGGGACTAAGCAGGTTAACAACTTTTCCTATGGTACATAATCCATGAGCTGAGCAAAGTTGAAGTATTATTTGAATACAAGGATAAATAATGCTTTTAAGTGATCTGTATGAGAGCTATGAATATAGCCATGCACATAATTTAGCCTCATACTTAACCATTACCTATTATAAGGGGTGAATTTAGCTCCACATGCGAACTATAGCCCTTCAGTTCCCTATGTGAACAGTGTGAGGAGCATTATTTTTCTGTATTGAGTGCTGGTGGTGCAATTAATTTAAATAAAATTGTCTTGAATCTCAGGATGTGAGGCGCAATGATGACAGCTGGTCGCATGGTTTTATACCAGTAAATATCTCTGATTTCTCCTGATGTGAAGTGCTTGTACCAGGATTTGAAGAAAGACCTTTATTAAAAGCCAAGGGAAAGATGCAATAGTTTTCTAATTGCTCTGTTGTAAGGGTTGGTCAGAAGAGTGGCTAAACAAGCAGAGCAGCTTTGTAAAATGTTTCACCTGAAATATCGAAGTGTTTGTCACAGAAATAATTACAAAATGAGATTCTGGAAAATATCTTTCTCTACAACATTCAACAGCTATATTTTAGCCTTTGCTTCCTGAAAATATTTGCTCACTCAAATATTACCTACCAGAACCTGGAATAAAATTATTCTGTTCCCATAACAATTTTTCCCCCATAACCTTCGTGATGGGATGTATGGATTAAATTATGTATTGGCCCTTTTAGTTTGTTCTTTACTGATTCTACAAGTATGGCTTAAGAATTGTAACTTCTCCCAGTGTTAAATCTTAACACACTAAGACAGATTTTGAAATGTGTTGAAATTCTATAAAAGTATAGATTTGATAGAATATTTTAATAATGTCTGAAGCATCCCATGATCTTTTTAAGCTAAGAATATGTATATCTTTAAACATTCCAGTTACACTCTACACCTTAGTTCTTAATGATTTTTTTGGAGTCACCAAAATAAAAATGGCAAATAAGAAAGATTGTTTAAATAAGCTAAAGAAGCATAGCAGCGTGAACTGGAGCTTTGCATTGCAGAATTATTTTCTCAGTCCTTAAACACACACATATGCAGTCACTTCTCTGAAAAACATGTGGTAGTTTTCAGAGACCACTTTGCACTCTGGTACTTGTAAGCAATTCACTTGTAGGAGTGAATCAAGTGCCTCTCTGCCAGTTCCCTGTCTGGCACACATCCTGCTTTTGTTGTCGTTCTGATTAGAAAGACTCACTATTATTAAATACCAATTATAACGCTTGGTACAGTTTTCTGAGATACATTCATGTATGAATGATGCTATTGGGAATTTGTTGTGCAACCCTCATTAGGCCTGCCAATCTTTTGTTCCAAACTCTTAAGCACAAAATGTGAAAATGCCCTTAACTTCTTTTAATGTGTTCTTTTTCTCTTGAACTCATTTTTGCTTTGCTCCTGGTTGAATTTCAGAAAACAAATGGTGTTTGTAAACCTTAGGTTTTTATCTTTATTGGTATCTTCAGAGATATCTTTAGGGAGGGTATAACATTTATCTCTTTTTCTTTTAAGCAATTGTTTTGGGTTTAATCATATTTTTACCATCTGCCACTGCTCACATAAGTGAGCAGATAAAAGAAGCAATCCACTCCTTCTTTCCACACCACTTTGGTAATGCTTACTAGAAGTGGAGTGAGTAATTCGCTCACTTTCAAGGTGATCTGTTTCATGTTGATCTGTTTTATTGCTGCAAATTGTATTGAACGTTGTCCACTAGATAATTGAGCAATATGATGAGTATGCCCCATTTGGTTGCCTTTCATCTTCTCTCCTTTGGGAGAATCTTTTGGGACTGGTAGAATTTTCCTTTGGATAAGCACTGAGCATTAATCATGGTTTCATAGAGAAAGATTATTATCCATAGTATTTTTGCTCTGTTTGTTGCAACGAATGAGATAGGATTAAAGTAAGGGCAATGCCATTTTTGAAAACCAGTTAAATAGCACTCCAGAGAGCTGTTCTGAGAGATGTTAGGCAAGTCACTTAACTCACACTTTTCTCAGACAACTGTATGGATTGTAAGTCCAACTTGCAGTTGTAAAACTGTGTTTAGTCTGTGTAGCTCCTTCACAGATGAATCCAGAGTCAGGAACTGTGTGGGGAGCACAGGAAAGGCAATATAATAGTAAGTATCATCAGGTATATTAAATTGAGTAACTGGAACTGGTGTACAATTTTTGATCTTTAATTCTTAGAAAATACCATCTCTTATCTAAAGAAGAGGTTTTCACAATAAGTCAATTTTACTTGTGAGCTACTCACATCCTGTGTCAGTGAAGACTGGAGGAGAGCCAATGAATAGCCTGATAATTCCCATTGGGAGTGAGGTTTCAGCTTTATATAGTAAATGAGGTTTAGGGTTATTCATTGAACCTCTTGGACAAAATTCAACTTTGAATAGTTGCTTATTAGGTGAACATTGTCCATCTTCTGAGCCGAACAAAGCCAAAACCTTTTGGGGAAAATATGTGAACATATTTCAAAAATATAAACTTGTAAAGGTGTCAAATTAAGTCTTTTAGGAATTTCATGTTTTTAAGGGCTTTATCTGCAACCTTAATGTTCTTTTAGCACTGTGTTTCTGTATTTAGCATACATACACGGATTTGTTCCAGTTTGACAGTCCTTCACATGTTGTTTAGTGTGTTTGATTAGCATAATCACTGTGTGATTATTTCTCACTAGCCTTAGCATATGCAAATTCTTGTCTTTTGACTGACAACCATTATTAGACAATCAGAGTATAAGGATTTGCATAATCTCTCTGTGGTTACAGTATTTGTGTGCAATACCACTGTGAATGCAAATCCTTTTGCTCTGACTGGTTTCTGTATATTCAAGCAGCTTGCCAGAAATACTGCTGCTGCTTCAGCATCTCATCGCCAGTGGAAAAATCTACAAGAAAAAAAATAATAAAAAGAAGGGAAGAAATACTAAAGTCACATCAGAAAACTGAGTAGACAACTGCTACAATTCAATAGTTCCATTAGGGAAAAAAAAAAAAAAAAAGGAAGACAAAAACACTATTACAAGATTTCAACAAAGGAATAAAAAGTTTACTTTCCAAATTCGTTCTGAAGCACTGCTCAAGTTACCGGTTGCATTGTTTGGGAAGTGACAGCAATTTTCTTTTTGATAGATACCACTTTTTAAAAGATAAGTAATTATCCGGTAAATATTGCACGTTATTGTAGTTGATGAAGATGTTTTATATGAATTATGTTATATTTAACAAGGATGAATAATATATCTGTTTATATACATGGAAAGCATGAGGTTAGTTCCACACTCTTTCACTGATAAGAGCAAAAATGGTAGAAAGTAAGAAAAGATGTGTACTGCTGAGTTCAACCCTCTGCATAATTATTCACCATAATTACTAGGACAATACTGAATAAATTAACTGTAAAAGGATAAACCATGCATGGTAGCACATCTAGAACATGTATTTTAACTCTTTGACATCATATTGTTTTATTCGTACATGAGACCAAAATATTGTTGAACATCCTTTTTTCTGTATATGTTTAATTATGCTTACTAAGCTCTTCCCATCATTCCTTTCGAATTGTGTTCTTTAGTTAGTTTATAAGATCCTTATTCACAGATTAATGTGGTTTTGGATAAAAACAGCCCTGGAGTGCCAACCTTAACAATGGGACTTACTTCTTACGGAAATACAGAATGTCAAATATATTTAGGATCAAATTGCTGAGCTGTTGTTGACTTATTCTGTTTCTGACCTGATCACGAGGATATTAAGAATGTGTCAGGTAGATTGTAGACATTTCTGGAAAGCATCATGTTCTGCACAGATACATTTTTTTAAATGTACGTAGTTAATAAATACTTTTAAGAGTGTTGAGATTGCTGTGCACACACAGAAATTAACTGCAGCCGCTGGCACCCAGCAGTTCATGTTTTTCCTGGAAGTTTTAGAGCTGTTGCACATGCTTTGTGCAGCTTGAAAATGCAACTGCAGTGGATGCCAAGTATCCCTTGGAGAAGAAGTAGCTCCCGCTCATCTGCACAGTGCCCATGACATGGGCAGTCCACACAGCCAATATAAGTCTGGAAGTCCAGAAGTTTTCCAAAATACCAAAGTTTATGCCTAAGTAGTAATATAACAGTGTAGTGTATGTAATATTGCTGCTTCTCTACAACTGATCAGCATGATTGCAGGGGAGATGTCTGTGAATTTTTGATGCCACTGAGATCACAGAGGAACTGTGCAGTTTTCAAATCGAAATAGTTAAATTATGCTGTGAGAAAATTTCTGGCTCTAAGAGTCCCTGAGCTATAAATGGCAGTGACTTAACACCATTGAGAAGCATTCCTATAGTTTAACATTTCCATGTTTCTATAAGTATGGCACAATAATAATCAAGTAGGCAGTTTTTTGTTTGAACTGGTTGGTGTTAAAATTGCATCTATCATGGAATTTTAAAAATGGATAGACCAATAAGTATAATCTGGAGTACATTATATTTTGGGATTTTTGCTTGGTAATGGCGAAGATTTATATGGGACTTAAACTGTTTCCAATGCTCTTATTAATTTCACTATTTGTTGAAATGTAAGAGAATCAATGAAAGGAGCCCGCACTGAGTTATCTTTATTTCTTATCAGTGTTACAACCCTAGAACAATACAATATTGTAATGAAAATAACATTTAAGGAATTATATTATGAGTAATTATATATAATTATTATAATGATATGTATATAATTATATATATATTCTAAGTATGGTTTCTTGCCATCGCTCTGGATTTTTACAGGCATATTTATTAGTAAGTACAAAATGAGGCCAAAAAGCACATTGTAATGTTATTATCAAATATGTTAGCATTTAGATTTTAAGAAGTTCTGGGAGATGGTGGTACCTGTGTCAATAAATTCACTTAGCTGTTCGAGTAATGGAAGTCAGTCTTTTGGTGAATTTTTTTTTTCATTACCTCTGAAATGGTCTACAGCAATTTTTTCCTGAGAGCTTCAATGACCTGACATGTTTTTCTGCTCACTTGCTATAAGACCATAGCGATCTGAGTCAATCTTTTTCAGCTAATTTTTTTGGCCTTGAGGTAAAAATACTTTCTTACTTGTTTGATTGCTTTAGGCCTACCATATGCTCTGAACAAGCTCCAAGCATCCCACATCATCTTCATCCTCTGACCTGGATGGTTTTATTTATAGACATTATTGCATTTCAATTAGTTTACAGCAAACCATAGGCATTTGAAATGCTCATATCATACCTCTTGGTTTTAATACACAATTAAAAAATAAGTCCCTTTGGTTTATATATTTTTGTGACTTAAACCTTTGTGGATCAAACTTGCATGATTTCCTTTGCGCTTGGTTTGTTGTTAACTTAGGCAGATTCTTATGCCTCTGCGACAAGTCCCAGAAAAACAACTAATAAAAATTACATATACTAAAAATTTCTTGAAATTTAGGAAGATGTACGTGTTTGAATTTCAGCTTCAGCATAATTCTTGACACACACACAGAGAAAACACTTAGAAATTATTTGTGGAGAATATGTAAGATTTATCTTTCCAAAGGATTAGATTTCTCTCTCGGTAAAATACATCCCAGGCTCTGCATTACAAAGACGTCTACTGCAAATTTAATGAGATGAAGACTTGGCTACAGACAGCCTTTAAGTATAACAGCTATGGCAATTCTGGAAAACTATCCCAGGCAGGTAGGATGATAAGGGATCTCCTGGGTCAGCTTCTTGGTGATTTCGTGGAAGTTGTTTCTTCCAGAAAAGTTCATGCAACAGCCACTCCTTTCATCTGCAGTCCACAAAATAAGGAGCATTTTCATGCCCTACAGTAAGCACAAGACCAAGGAATACAGCTGATATCATAGGTCTGGCAAGACTGAATTTAAAACAATCAAAACCAAATTATAGTGTTAGGGTCAAAGCTAAGAAAATGGAGGAAGTGGCCAATTCTACCATGACCTTGATTTAAGCTTGATTTTTGCTGAAATAGGGTATGATCCTGAAGATTTTGGGAAGAAAGTACAATATTTGATCAAAGAACGTGAATCATGTCATCTTGCCACAAATTTCAGCTTAAATAATTAAAACACAGACAATGTTATTGGTGTGCGTGTATTGAAACCAAAATTGAATCAAATTAACTTTTTATATTTATCATCATTGCCCAGTCTAAGAGTCATCTGGTGGTTTGCAGTAATCCTTGAGCAATGTTCTATCCCTAGACTAACCACATGGAAAAGTGTGACAAAGAGATAATGCCGAGTGCTGGAGACTAGGAAAGCAAAAGGTAATGGACAAATCAAACACCGGGCAGCTCTCAAATCAAACTCACTTTGTGCTGTAACCTACAGTGCAAATATATTGTCAAGAGGAAGTAAAGGGACATCTTGACAGCCTTTGTCTTCTGCACAGCTTTGACAGCTGAATAATAATCTTTGATGTGAATTGCAAACTTCTCTGTCCTTCACTTTAAATGAGAGTAAATTGAGTTTCATCTAAGACATAAAATCCAGTAATTGTAAAGTAGCACTAGTAACGAGTAAAATGCAAATTTCATCAACGTTTATAATGATAACTTTTATTTTGAAAGTGCATACCACTTACATATGTTGAAATATAATTTATATGTGTAATTAGTAATGTTCAGTAAGCCTAGAAGTGCTTGAAGATTCTTTAAAGTATCTCACCACTTACTGATTATCTGAGCTATATAATATTATTTCCCTCTTTATACTTCCCTGCAATCCTTGCTCTCTATTTTCTGCAATCAGCTAGCTCTATTCCTCTCACTCTCAGCAGGCCGCCTCTCTGTCTTCCAGAATCTGTGAGCTCTGAGTCCTTATCATGCTGCACCTAAGTATCCTGTTGCCTCTCAGATTTCCTGCATAAAACTTGTGGATGCTTATCTGCTGCTTTTGGATGTTTATTTGGGATTTATGGATTGGTGATGTTTCCCAAATGAAATCTCCAGGGAAAAATAATAATGTTAAACACCCCTCAAACATTTTGTACCAACTTTATTAGATTCTGGTGCTAAGTTTTTAAGTTTAACTGTGTTTTGCAGTATCAAAGAATAAATCTTCCATTTTTGGAGATGTTCAAGGCCAGGCTAGACGAGGCTTTTAGCAACCTGGTCTAGTGGAAAGTGTCCCTGCCAATGGCAGGGGGTTGGAAATAGATAACCTATAAGGTCCTTCCCAATCCAAACAATTCTATGATTCTATGATTCTATAAAATGGCAGAAAAGGGATTATTATTATTTTGAATCAGCTTTTCTTAGTTAATTTGACGGCTATCCAGAGCACTTCTTCATTTAGAGCCACAAACACTAATCATCCTGTTCACAGTAATGCTACACAGCTGTATATCTAGAAGTCTACATCTTTAAAAACTCAAAGGGAAGGGTGCAGATGGGTTTCTGTATCAGCAGATAAACAAGAGAAAATCTGTGGACTTATTAGGAAAGAAACCCCACATTTTTCTGGGAGACCAAAATAAGTTTAACATAGAGCAACTATTCTATATGTTCATGATCTTCTTAATTCTAAAAAAAAAGGTCTCATTCTCAATATGTGAGCTTCAGTTGCCTCAGAAATCCAACCTCATTTGGAGCTAGAATATCTGAATATTAACCTCATTTGGAGCTAGAATATCTAAATATTAAAAATTACTTAAATTTAAAAAAATATATAATTTTTTTCATCTTATGAGCCATGGTAGTACCTTTCATTTAACCCTTAGAGCAGTTCTTTGTTGGCTCTCTCAAGTCATTGTGAGATAATGGGCACTCGTGAGATAGTGGGAAAGACTAATGTTAACACTGAAGGCTATTATCTCACTTTATCTTGCAAGTGCCATAACTGCAGAACGCGAACAAAGAAGCTCTCTAAAGCATCTCACAGCTGTGATTAATGTGAAGGGAAACAGTTACACTGGATCAAAGAATGCACAATTTCTTGTTACCATGTGCTGACTTATTCATATATCTGAACTTGAGGTTTCCCTAATTATTTTAGGCCTGCAGTGGCAAAAGGAATAGAATTTCTCCAAAGTTAAACAGCACAGAATTAGCATCAGTTAAGAACAGGTCATGCTTTAGTGTTGAAAATAGCAAGATACAAGTCTATTGATTCTACTGGTGTAAGAATTCACCTCTCAGATAGTGGAGCAGTCAAAAAAAGAAGAGCTGTTACTATTTATTTACTTTCCTACGTAGTGTTGCTCTTTCTGGTCTGTGTAATAGTATTTCTGAGTCGTGGGCTTTTTTAAGATCATGTTACTCAGTAAAATGAGTGTTCCTAGAGCATGGTTTGATCACTGCAGAAAGCCTTGCACAACATACTGTCGTGTTTCAGGGCTTGATATATACTCTGCCCGTAGCCATGAGTGTTCTTTTGGGGTTATGGTACAGCGGCATCCCTAGTTTTATGTGGGATTGTTGTTCTTTTATGCTGGTCATTACACAAATGTATTTCACATCAAATTGAAGAAAGTGATCAAACTGAGAATTTTTTCCAGACTGTTCTATAAAGCTCTGCTGTTTTTCTTGGTTGGTTTGGGGAGTTTGTGTGTGTGTGTGTATAATTTTTTTTTTTTTTTTTTAACCAATCTGATTTTGTTTTCAACAGGAATTAATTTAAAGACCTATTTCATATCTGACACTGAACAGCTGTCAGGTGATGCAAAAATTCTGTAGTGATCTCTTCTGGATTCACTGCAATAGAGGCCTTGACTGTCTACCATTACAGCTTTCATGAATAATTGATTACTCTAAGGAAAAGCTCTGTTTCTTTATTTATCAAATAGCCCTTTGCTAACAGACTAGAAAACAGTGAATCATGGAGACATGGGCATGGAGAAAGAGGGGAGGTTTTTCACAACATACACAGATTATGCTCTGTGAATACTGGTTATCAGAATTAGCCAAAATATGTGAATTTTTAACAATTTAAAGACAAAAAATATCAGTGGCTTAACAGAGTTGCTGCAAAGCTATTAGCAGATTTTTAAAGTAGCTGTCAAATGTTTTTTGTGAAAAAGAAAGAATAATTTTGTTCAATGAATTTAGGGAAGGTGACTTCAATCTTCCAAGGAAAAAAGTCCCTTGAATAGCTTTTGTGAAATTCTCTGCCAAAATGGTACATTTTTTTTATAGGGACCCTGACTTGCAGACACTATCAGATCAGTGTTCTGGTAGAAGTTAGCTCAGAATAATAATTTTTATAAAAGTCCTAATTAATCCTTAAAGCAGATTTTATTCAAAATAGTTTCCTCCAAATGACAGTGAAAAGAATCTTCGGAGGATTTTTATTTTTCATAAGTTGTGTAGATGTTATTTCAAGGAAGGAATTCTTTTACTGGTTCATGGGATAATATTATTATTTTGAGTTATTGTGTGCTATTCTGGAATTATTTGCACATAGTGTTCTTTCATATTTTCATTAATCCTTTTCTTAGTAATTTTATTTAAAATATTATTGTTTTATTTATCGAGCTAGCTTTTCTCTGATATAAAAATTACAAATTGGTGTTTGGATAGGTAAATTTGTTCAACATTTACAGCTTTTACATATCTTCAGTAAAGGGAGATTGGTGCATATAAAATAGAACTAAAGATTTGTATTTTAATAGCATCTAGTGACACTTTTCTTTGTTCCTTTCTGCATAAGCTCTTTGTATAACTACATGAAGAAGAAATATTCATTTTCAAAGAAAAATAGTAGTTTTCTGTAGATCATGGTGCGGTATGATGCAGAATCTGTCTGTTTTGAGATTATATATAATATGGCACACAGTGGAACAGCAAAAGCTTTTCATTTTTCTTCTCTCTTCACAGATGGACCCAATTCAAAAAGCTGTAATAAATCATACATTTGGAGTTCCTCTTCCTCATCGAAGAAAGCAAATCATATCATGCAACATTTGCCAGCTGAGATTCAATTCTGATGTAAGTCGATCATTTTGTATCAGATTAGAAATATGTACTTATCTTCTAGGATGTGCCATAATTTTCCTAAATTGAACCTAAATGAAACATTGTGATTTCAGTTTGTCTCTCACAGATGAAAAGGCTGTAGGATGTTTCAAATAAACACAATGGCTTGGTAGTGCTTATATACCCAGCCAGATTTTCGCTGCCAATATATCCTTGTAAGCTCATCAGCTTCAGTTGTGCTGCACTGAGTGTAAATAGCAAAAATTGACTGATCCATTACTGCTAATAAGGCTGATATATTTGCTAGATCCTAATTTTTCTACCAGTCCTGGTTATGGTTACCTTCACTTGACTCTTACCTTGCATCCTCTCAGCTCCTCCAGCAGTGAAACAGATCAAGCTGAACTGGAGATGGTCTCTAATACTCAGAGGAAACCTGTCTCCCATAATTACCCAAGGAAGCTGTGCTGTGGTGCTCCTTGCCAAGAATTACCTGTTGTGTCACAGAAAAGCCTCTTAGGTTTTAACTGTTTTATTTCCTCCTAGGAATCACTGTGTATGCAGACAAAACATAGTGCAATATATTTTCTTCTGCTATTCTACTCTCTTGAGGAAGTTTCTTCATATGGGCATTGCTAGTGGAAACTAATCTTCCCTGTCTTTAATTCACTGCTTAATTTAAATACGGAAGTTAGTTCTGTCAGAATTAAAATGTTTGAATTTAAAGTGAGGTCAACCCCCAAAGTGTCCACAAGGCTCCTTCCTAATTCTAGTCATGGAAAGAAGCAAAATAATTGTTTGGTTCTCCTTCTTCTTTATAGGCTGCTATTTATATACTGTTTGTACTATTTTTAGTTTATTGATTATTTATCAAAGCCATGAGTTTGTCAAAAACTTAAATTGAACCTTGAAGCTTAATTTTAGGGATTTCCCACCTGGGAGTGAGAATAATGTAGCTCTTTTCATTCCCCTCAGCTTTTTATCCATCTGAAAAAATTTCAACAAGATCTCAGTCACAATTTCCAGATGCGTCAGCATCACATACTTGATGTATGTGATATTTTAGTGATGACTGCAGGTTTGTTAGTTCATTTACTGAATGGACACCTTCTCTTATAACATTGACATAATTCTCAAAGAGTGGTGCAAGGAAGGGTGCACTCTCTGGAGCTGTCACGTCCCTCACAGATGAAAATAGAAGAGTCAAATTTGGCTCTTCCATTTAGAAGCCAGATGCCAAAATTGGGACTGTGGATACTGAGTCATTCATGAGGAGGGGATGATGGAGACTTCTGGGCCATAGTGGGTTTTACTAACTGAGCAGCCTAATTTGTCACTCAAAATTTTCAGCTTTTTCAGCTTTGTCTTAGGAAAAAGCATGTCACACTGATACAGACACAGTTTATCACTGCAAGAGATATCAAATATTTCAGTGTCACAGACCAGAGTGAAACACCTCCTTTCAAAGAGTGTATACTTCTTGTTTGTCTGCAAAAAGATCCAGACAAAAGACAAGATGAACACATCAGTAAAGTTATTTAGTCATTAGCAGTTACACAACTCAGATTGACATGTGGAGTGGAAAATTTTCCAGGTGAGAGGATCTAGGCATTTTCCAGAATAAAATGTTTGAAGTAAAAATCCTTCTACACAGAAACAAACGAGTCATCAGTGGACACTGATATTTTTTTACTCAGAGGATTGGCCTGCTCCCATACTGCTCCTTTACTGCTATTCTTAGAAAGGATTCTAAGGAGGAGAGAGGGAAAAAGCAGTGGCCATTTTCAGAGTTACCTACAGTGGCTGAAAAACTGGTTTCAGAAGAAATCTATTAATTTAAGCTGTTCATAGAAAACTCTTGGAACACAAGCTGATATTTATCTGTCCCTTCACACTGTCAGGTGTTAGAGGCTTGAATTCAAATAGCCAAGACTGTTCAGAAGGTTGTTTTAATGTTCCCCCTCTCAAATAGATCAATATTATCTCTATGGAATGGAGAGACCTTCTTGATGAGTATGTTTCATTTTCCACTTTTAATATTCGCCTAAGTTTTAAAATAACCGCAGTGATGCTGATTGATGAAGAGATTATGATCCAAAATCCACCCATTGATTAACCTGGAATGATATCTCTCCCCCTTTTCACTACCACACAGAGGAGATTTGTGGATATCTTTATGATGGTCTCTTCTCATTCCAGTGCTTATAGTTATTACTGCTGAAAATCACAAAGTGCTCTGCTGAGGTTTTTCAAGAAATAAATTGTAATCACAGTTCCACTGCAGTTTAGGAATGTTTTTCTGCAACGTGAGGGGAATAC
Source organism: Acanthiza pusilla (assembly GCA_036630365.1). Taxonomy (NCBI): domain Eukaryota; kingdom Metazoa; phylum Chordata; class Aves; order Passeriformes; family Acanthizidae; genus Acanthiza; species Acanthiza pusilla. Next base: position 16,669,780 of record JAXCHO010000073.1, read on the forward strand.
ACAGACCTATTTCCTCCATTGCGTAGATAATTGTGAAATGTGCCCCCCTGTTTGAAGCAAAAATGTGCTAAACTAAAGATTTAATATTGGGATTCAAAGAAAAGAATACTTTGAAGAAAAAGACCCCTTAGCTATCATTTTTTGATAACTCTACTATGAATGGCAAGCACACACATTGTAATTTTTTCTCCTATTATCAAGAAAAAGTTTTCATTTACTCAATATTCCTACCTTTCATTTTCATCATATTTTGTTGAACATGATTTAAATCCATAAGAACAACAAATAACTTTTCTGTCTAGGAACCTAGGTTTTATATCTATTCTACCAATATGTCTCTATTTTTAGATGCAGGAGATAGGTTTTATCTGAGAGTAATGAATAGAAATTCCATTTGCCTGCTACACAACAATATTATGAAAATGTTTACAATAAAACTCGTCTGTGGGATTTTTCTTTCTTGCATAGAATACACGTTTTTCTGCCTTTTGATACAGATTTCTTTAAGAGCAGCAGAGCTTTTCTTTTTTTTCTGGTTACATGGTATCAAAATCACATTTCAAAAAAATGAGAAAAGGCGGTACAATAGTCTAAAATCATTTAGCTTTTTTGTAAAGGATTTATCTATAAATCTTCATGACAGCTGTGTATTCAGTATTTCTTTTTAAAATAAAATCTCATAGAAGGGAAGGGAAGAATGCGCAAACAACCAAAGCCTCTTCATGCTAAGAAAAAACATTAGAACAGCAGAGGTAGGTTTTGTGGAGTCCATTTCAAGCAAATTTTTTTTTTTTTCATTCTGTGAAATCTAGATATATCATTTACACTCACATTGTGCATTCAATATAGGGTGAAACATTTAAATATGTGCTTAGTTACAAGTGCCTATGTTACCATTTAGATGCTGGCAGCTGCTGAGAGCTATTGCACCAGTAAATGCATGCTTCATAGGGAACATTAAATATCTGCTAAAAGTATCTGTAAAAGGAAATCCCACTGACTTCAGTAAGTAACTCGTGTGCCTATAGGTAGCCATAGGAGTAAATTTTCTGCTAATGGCCTGGACAAAAAGAAAAAAAAGCACTTACTGAATTTTCCTGCCTTGATTATTTGATCTTCCTTTGCCCATATTTCTCATTTCATTATTTGATGAAGTTATCTAGTTATCATCATTATCTTGTTATTGACCTTGTTATGTAGTTAACAGGGTCAATTTTTGCAAAGGGATTATCTTTTTCTTCTCTCACATTTAATGAGATGGCTGAATGATGATCCAGTTTTCCTTTAAAGAAAGGTTGGGCAGCATTCTGATGTGTTCACAGGACTTGAATTCCATTATGATACACTTTAAAAATATTTCCAATTATATGAGCCAGAAATTATTGTTTGTCTTAAATAGCAACAGTAGTAATATTTGCCTACGAATCAGGAGCTTAATGCTTACAAGTCCTTATTTATTGGGTTTTTACCTCATTTTTCTCCATCTCTATGGAACAAAGGTATCACTAAATCAATATATTGTTCCACTTTATGAATTTGTCCGGATTCAAAAGGTGCTCTTCCATTAAAACAACAGTGAAGGATTTTTTTTCAGGATAAGGATGTAACATAAATCTGCAGTATTTTACAATGGGTCCAACTTTTGTGGGGAAAGAAGCAGGACCAGAGGACTAATATCCTATTTAGGCTGTGCTTGATATCCAGAACAAAAGATTAATGTATCAACTTGTAAGGGCCTAGGGTATAATAAGGCGATAATAAACAGTCAACATGAATTTGTCAAGAGCAAATCATGTCAAATGAATCTAATTTTTTCCTGTGACAGGGTAATTGGCCTAATGGATAATAGGGAATAAATAGATGTGACATATTTTGGCTTTAACAAGGGTTTATACAGTCCTATGTGACAGTCCTGTAAAGTAAGTAGGGAAATACAATCCAGGTGAAATTATTAAAAGTTGGTTGCACAACAGATTGAAGAACTGCAGTGAGAGTAGTTGCTGATGGTTCCCTGTCAAAACAAAAGATCACAACAAGTCAGGATCTGCAAGAGTCTGTCCCATGCTTGCTGCTACTCTAATTTTTCATTAGGAATGTGCCTGACAGAATAGAGTGTACATATGCCAGTTTTGTGGATGACATCTAGATGGAGGGTGGCAGCCTCTTGATGGAAGGTGGTAAGTTCCAGATCTCAGTCCAAAATTATCTCCAGTTGGAGAAAACAGTCTGGAATTCTGACAAGTGCAGTAAATAAAAGCACAAACTGTTGCACTTAGACTGGAAAATGTAAATGCACAAGTACTAAAATGAGTAAATGTCGGGCTTAATGGCAAAAAAGAAATTATAGTGAATCATAATCCAAATATGATGGCTAACGCAGGAGAAAAAAAGAAAAAGAAACCCACCCACCTAATCCTATCATATTTTTTCCCCCAAATATGAGATATTTGCACAGCAAATATTCAAGAGCAGCCCTGCCAAGAAGGACGGGAGGTGACTGTGGGTGAGAGGTTGGACATGACCTGACAATTTGAGCCTGCAGCTCAGAACACCGAACGAGTCTTGGGCTGCACCCAAAGCAGTGTGGGCAACAGGTCAAGGGTGGTGATTCTTCTGCTCTGCTCCACTCCTCTGAGACCCCACCTCGAGCACTGTTTCCAACACTGGGATCCTCAGCTCAGGGAGGACATGGACCTGTTAGAGCAGGTCCAGAGGAGGGACACCAAGATGATTAGTGGGAATGAACACCTCTCCTGTCATGAAAAGCTGAGAGAGTTGGGGTTGTTCAGCCTGGAGAAGGAATTAGAAGAAAGATGGGAACAAACTTTTGAACAAGAGGTAATGATTTTAAACTGAAGGAGGGTCAATTTAGATCAGCTATAAGAAATAAGTTTATTAAAGTGAGTGTGATAGAGCACTGGAACGGGTTTCCCAGAGGTGGTGGATGGCCCATCCCTGGAAATATTCAAGATAAGGTTGGGCTGACTTCTGAGGAGCCTGATCTAGTTCAAGATGTCCCTGCTTCTTGCAGAGGTGCTAAACTAGATGACCTTTTAAAGGTCCCTTCCAACTATTCCATGATTCTATGAAATTGAAATTTAAATTGGCAAAGCCTCGGGTGAAGAATTATTTATAACAGTGGTCATCACATGCTAACAAAAGCATAATTAGTTGCAGAATTTAGAACACATCCACTACTATGACATGTGAAAAAAATTCACTCAGCTGGGGAAACCAGAAAGAACAGGATAGATGTACAGCAGAAGAGATCAGGAAAATATGGTAGGTTTTCCACATCTGAAAGGAGTTTAGTGAGAGTTTAGTGAACAATTGATCTTTGTGTTCCTTGGTTTTGACAAATAAATAAATTTGAATAATTCTTCAGATTAATTTGATTGAAGAGGTTTTTTTGTTGGACTGCTTCATGAAACAATTTTAGCTGTAATGGTTGTGAAGTTCTGGAGGGAAACACGTAGGGACAGTTGAGAGGTGCCTGTTGGCAGAGAATATTTACAAATCAGACACCTGATTCTGAGGATGGACAAGAAATGGGGAATGCAATCCCACACCTGAAAGAGGGTGACATCTTGCTTTACTAGTTTACAAATCTCTTTCTGTGGTTTGAAAGATATAATAGAGATTTCATTCCTCATCCATACCCGATGATAGTCACACCTGGCCTGCAGCCTGTGTTTTGCAGAGAGAGGGGCACTTTAAAATGTTCCATTAAGAACCAGGAATGGCTGATACAGTTAAATGCTAGAAGTTATTTAGCATTTCACTTTTCTGATTAGAAATCTGTTGTTTTTCAACTTACAGAGATACAGATATGCTTGAATAGTATTTGAAGCAATCAGTAGTATTTGACTCAATCACTGTTCTGTTTGTGGCTTTAAACATATGGTCTTATTCTTTGCCTATTTGGTTGTGTTTCCAGTTATGGGTTAGATTCAGATTTACAATTAAGCTAGGGATTTAGAATCCTGGTTTGGTATAAGCCAAATAATTTCTGCCTGAATTGTAATGCAGTTTTTTTAAGGAAAGTCACTTTTGGCTGGTATTAGCCATCAAGCATTTTATTTACTTTGTGGCATTTTATCTTTTGTCTTTCCAGACTGATGTGCCTGTGTTATATGAATTCATCAGTCTGATTCTTTAAGAAGTTTATGTAAATATTTACAGATGGTCAGCATCCCCTTCAAATCAGTATTGCTATATGAGGGTATAGTATTGATTGCAGCAGTTGTACCTGAACAAGAATAAAAATTCATCCAGATTTAACTTATACATAAATATATATAATTTATATATTTCTGTAACTGTCTCTCTGTATATATGCTACACTTTTCTAATAATGCACCATCTTTCCTGTAGCATAGAATTCAATGTAAGGAGAAACAAATGCTGATTTCAATTGCAGAGTTGCACATACTATTTATTTGAGATCAGAATGTGAGTCAGAATGGAAAATAGACTGAAAGCAGATATTTTTCCAGAGGTACTGGTCTATGGTATTCACCGTAAAAAGTAGCAAGTAATCATAGAAAATGATTATTGTGGAGATTTCCATTAGATGTTTGGCATTTGCCTCAATACATTAGAGAAACCATAAAGAATTGTTAACAAAATATTTCCTTATTTGACTTTTTGGCATTCCAATTGTCTAATCAAATAGCACTGAATATCTTGCACTTACAGTACATACATGAAAAATTTTGTAAACAACCTGGAATATTCTCTGCCCAGTATGATGTTCAGTGGAATCTGTTTTTATAGTCTTATCCTGCACATTTGAGAAGCATTATCTTTTCTTTCCTGGACCACAGTTTTAAAGACTGTAATATGAATTGCAGTCAGATCCTGTTTAGGTCTGGTCTTTCCCATACTAGAGCAGTCAAACTTTTTAATTTTTATTTTGAAAGAAACTAATATTAACTTGTTTATAAGTAACCTTTTTCATGTAGGAAACAAATACTTTAATTTATAAATTATGAAATCCAGAATAATCTGGATTGAAGAGTAGTAATAAATTTTCACATAACCCATAGTTTCTTAAAGCATTTATAAAATTCCTACATAGAAACTATAAATAATTTCCTTTTGTTGTATAAAGTACTTTTCCCATAATTTTCACTTTCTCTACAGTCCTTATATGAATCTATGCAACCTAGAAGCAGAAATTACTCATATCTGACACAGCACCTCTTTTAGCTTTGGTATGCTTTTGATGTTTGAGCTCCAGAGTCCTTTTGGAGTACTTTCGGTGTTGAACTGAGTCCTCTGACTGATATCCTAACGTTGTGGCTATTTCCTTCCCTCTTAAGCTTCAGCAGCAATCTAATATTTTGCATGATGCTCAGTAACTGCTGTGAGTGGTGTGTTGTGTGCAAGCTGTTTAGCTCTCTGGGCAAACTCTCTACACTAGCACTTGGTAAACCTTGTGCTTATCTCCTCTCTTTTTATGGAAGTAACCCATTCTGTCTAGAAAATCTGTACTGTTCCAGAACATGGAGCAGCCTAGTGGTATTAGCCTCACAGGGGCATTGCCTGAAGTCAAGAAGTCAGTAGGAAACAAGGAAGGTTTTGAGTTATTGAACTTTAAGAAAGCACATTCTTAGTCTTAGCTGGTTTCTCAGGCTGTTGCTGGTGGGGAGAGATGGAGTGCCTTGGTGCCCACTGTATTTCTATTACAAAACTTACACTTTCCTCTCAAAATTCACTCTCTAGCCACATTCAGCAGTGGTAGTAGAAGAGAATGTTTAAATAAAGCACTGGACCAGGCTCCCAAGGGAAGTGGTTGGGTCACCATCCTTAGAGGTAGAGATGGGTGGACATTGTACTTAGGGACTTGGCAATGCTGGGTTAACCGTTGGACTCAATGATCTTAAATATCTTTTCTAATCTAAACTGTTCTATATATCCAAGAGAAAGGAAAATCTAATGCTTTCAGCTACCTGGTCCCTGAACAAGCAGGGTTGAGGAGAAATGCCAAATGTCTATGTGAGCTGAATATGAAAGTCAATACAGGAATATGATCCTGGAGAGATTAAAACATTCAGCTGATCATCAGGTGCTGCTGTGTACGACGTAGATGATGTAAAACTTAAACTTTTTTTATTCTCATTTGGCAGCGCTTGCTTCCTACCTCTGCTCATCCTATTAGGTTATTTCATTTTCAAAGCTCTCACTTATTTTGATAAAACAAGTCAATTGTGCAGAAGGTTTGACATCTCTTTTAAATTACTTGAATTTGCCAGAAATGATATGTGAATAGGCGATTACTCTCTCTGATAGTCCTGTTTATAAATTGCAAAAGATTAATGACCAGTATTCTGACTGTGGAATATGAAGACAAATTAGTTTAAAAGGTTTCTGCCTCTGGCATCGAAGAGAATGGTTGCAGTATTTGCCCTTTTGGGGCCAACATTTAAGTTTAGGTGGGTGTGGATCTCAGAACTGCAAAGAGCACAAGGAAAGGCAGAGGTGACAACAGTTAATAGGACAGAAAGTCTGAAATAAAAGCAACCTCCCTTCACATCTGTGTGTGTTACTGTCAGAAATTTCCTTTCTCTCAGAAATTATTAAATTAATATATAAAAATGTACCAGAAAACATTATATTGGGAGGCAGGATGCAGGCCAAAATGGTCTCATAGATCCTAGATCTTCCAAAATCTGCTTCAATGTCAGGGGCATGCTTAATGTGGATTATCTGTTACTCACTGAGATGTCTTCCAGGCAAATTACAAATGTGTTTCCAGTTGTTTAAGTGGATTTGGTCCTGTAGCTATATTCTTTGGGTTACAATAGAGTCAGAAAGATTTTGTGCCTGGAGGAGGGTGGAGGAACATGTGAATGAAATTCAAATGCTAAAGTTGGGCAGGTAGTGGCTAAACAGAGCTTCTTTGAAGTCTTTGGCTGGAATTGTGGGAAAGAAGACAATGCTTTTTTTTTTTTAACTGTACATTGAAAAATACCATTTTTTTACATGAGGGAATTGGTATAGACAGGGGAAAAGGTAGAGAGTATAAAGGAGGGGAAAGGAAGTCTCTCTTCCTGTCTCTGTTGTGACATTTCGTGGAAAAGACTGCCTGTTTAAGCTGCAAGGAGAGAAATCTTTTCTTTCAATTCTTGCCCTACTCTTACTTGTATTTGCGGCAGTGTGCAATCAATCAATGTGCAAAGTCATTCAGCTGTAATAAGCAACTAAAATTTAAGAATAATTGTGCTGGTGACTCTTTACAGAAACCACTTTCCATAAGCAAGTCCTCACTTAAAAGGAAAGATAAACTTTAAACTCTTTGTTGTGCAATCTTCACCTAGCATTTTTTTTGGTTTGTTGTGAGTCCTTCCTTACACATTTATTTTTAAAAATAAGAATTCATACAGTAGAGAATCTGAGATTCTAAATTATTAATAGTAGGTGCAGATAACAGATTTCAAAGTAAAAATGGCAAAACATTGTCTACTTCCAGTTACCAATCAGTGACTCCTGGCTCACTTTCTTAGGCACTGATAAGGACATAAAAAAGAACCAAAGACAGACAGGTGTAGATGCCAATCTTGTTTACAGAAAGAGTAGAGAGTGAAAAAAATGTGCAGCAAATTGTATTTTTTATTGACCCCACTCCCCTGTCCAAATTTCTTCTAAAATGCATTAAGAGTAAAGTTGTGCTTTTACTTGGCTTTGGTTGATGCTACTCTCTTCCAACAGCCAAAAATCTTTCCAAATAATGTTACACTGACTCTGGACACCTTTTTTTTTCCTCTTTTTGGTCAGTAAATTTGCACTCCCTGGGATACCTGTAATACATTCTTCTCCATTGTATCTGTGCAGCCTCTTCTTGTAGCAAATGTAATGTTTCCTTTTGAAAGAATTACTATTAAACATAACAGCCCCTGATGTAAACAAACTCCACATCAGAACCTCCAGGCCTGACTTTTTCTGCTCCTAGGTTCTTTTATCACTCCTCTCATGTCTTTTACAGTCTCTGGAGATATTGCTATTCTGTGTACTTACTTACATCACAGCTAACAGCTGGGAGCCTTATCCTCTGAAGGAGTGGAAGTGCAACCCAATATCTCCTTTTAAAAGCTTTATATTGGAAGAAAAAAGCACGTATTTGAACTATACTTTTGAGGGTGTACTGCCCACACTTGTGCATTTTTTTTAAGCTCAATTGAAAAGGAAGTCTTTCAGGTTTTAAATGGCTAACAGAGACTGACTCCTTTTCGGCAAGGAATTCTATATGGCACTTACACCTAACTCCCCCATGGCCTTTAAAATCTGAATTATGAATTCAAAACATGTATTTAAACTGAGGTAATGGTCTACTGGTATACCATACAGATACTTTCATATATATATAATTGTTTGATGAGGTGATCTCAAACTACGATTTTAAAAATACAAGGGTTTAGTCTGGTATTTAGACAGGTCTCATTGTGTTGTGGTGGGATAACTTTAGATACAAATGCATAGCAAATGTACTGATTTAATTTATGTTAGCAGTTTTTTGATGGGCATAAATGTTTCTTTTTATTCCTTAGAATGGAGATTTTAGAAGGTAGTCTCTGAACAGGTTTTATCCTTTCCCCAGCATATCCTATTTTCTCTGCATCAGTGGACTTGTCATGATAATCAACTTTTTTGTCCCAACCATCAATCACTCCTGATTACAGCTGGGGAGAAGTTCTGTTCTGTTGATCAGCCCATCAGTGCACATAATGTTACACCTGGAGACAAGCGAAAATCATCCCTTGGTGGGAGAATCACTTGCCTTCAAGCCTTTTGTCTGAAGTATTTTAATTTACATTTAGAGTCTTGAAATTGTCAGTGCTTGCTTTGATTTTATTATTTCCTTGACAAAAATAATAAGTTCAGTTGATCTTTCCCTACACGATAGAAGAATGCCTTTCTATTTCAGATATCTCATGTTCTTTTTCACTTCATTGTACAAATATTGCAATAATTCTAACTATGTAAATTAAAAATCGAATTGTTACATGGTACTTCACTAGTGGAAATTTAATATTCTTCCATACTAACCCAGAATTTTTGAAAAAGCTATTTTGTTGGCTTTTAATACAATACTTGATAAGGGTAATATTTATCTTCAGTATTCAATTTTTATGAAGGTTCTATAGCAAATTTCATAGCAATTAAATAATTAAAAACTAATGGCATCATTCCTTTCCTTAAGGGATTCTTCTTATATTGTGGTCATTACTGAATAATACTTTTATTTCCTTGCAATAAAAATGGTTTTCAGATGTCACAAGAAAGATAAAATTTCAGTTTGAGGAAACACTTTATGCTTTGCTAGTAACTTAAATATGGTTTTTACTTAGCAATCGGAATGACCAGATGTAGTTCAATTGTACCATTTTCTTTTTTTCATCTGTGGTCACTTTTTTAGGTATCTTTTCTAAATTGTCATTGTCACAAGTTTATCCTTTCATAATGCCAAAAAACCATAACCTATAAGACAACTATAAATCTGATACTTCAAGGACTACAGGATGAAGTGTAAATGAAGAAGAAAGAATGTGACAGTGTGGGGTAATAAAGATTTGATTAGCAATCATGTTTTTACATAAAAGGCTTAATTAGCGGTAGCTCATTTTTCTATTCCTGCTGGTTATTTTCAGGACAGTGATATATTGGTTTTTTTGCAGTGAGCCATGCCACCCAACAGAAGGTGTTATGTTTTCATTAGCTGCAGACACTTCAGCATTATTATCTCTCACCTTAATCTACACACCAATACAAACCATGTCTAAACGTCATAATTCCATCAGCCCATTGTATATGCAGTAATTTTAAAACTATAGGATATTTGCTGAGATGTTTTGTTTCTTTTTAAATTGATGACAAAAGCACTTAATTGCAAATCAAATAGTCACTGAGCTTCAGTCCTTATATTCTATTGGCTTGAATACCTTGTTTGCCAAATGCAGAATTTCATCACTTGCGTAGGAGTTGTCCTTCCAAAATGTGAATCTGTTCATTTTTATGATTTAGTAATTAATCTGAGCATATGACATAATTTTTATTTTACAGGTACATCAATCTACAATGCCTTTTCTTATCACTTATTGTAATGACATGGCAGAATTTTTTTTTATTATTGAATAGAGATTTTTAATGGATTTTCATTATCACAAGTCTAGCTAAATAGCCCACCACAAGTTGCCTGTCATTCTTCAATTTATCCTCTAGCATGTTTTTCATACCAGAGTCATATGTAGTGATTAACAGTTGTAATAATTTTTTTATGTAAACACATTCTGAGAAGAAACAATCAATGAGTAAGAATGTCTGAAGATGTCAGAAAACACGGATTATATGGAAATAATTAACTTTGGACACTGTAGGAACGAAGATTTTTATGTATGTAAGTGTTTTGTGTAATTCCCAGGGACAAGGAATTTTTATTCTAAAATTATTTGACACGCCTAATCCATCTCTCTTCAGTGCTTGAAAAGGCTGTGAGAATGAAACTTCCTTCACAGGAGAGCTAAGAAAATGTGTATCATGTATATATAAAAATGGGGCTATTCTGGCTATTCTTCTAGAAATCTGAGCCCCATGACCTCCTTGGTGAGACAGGCCTTACTAGCGAGGCAGGCCAGCGAGGCATGAGACACAGAGAGAAGCTTGTGATCTTTATAGGTTTAGTATCTTTTCCTGTGTTAAATTATTGCTGTTGGAAGTGATGCTGCCATCAAAAAAAGGCAAGAAATAAGGGGAGTGACATTCAGCAGCAGGGGTCATGAGCAGTGGGGACCGCAGTGAGAAAACAAAGGTTCTGGTACAGACATTGAGGTGTGTTATCCCAAGGTGTGTGAGAGCGAGAAGGAGCTATATAAGAGAAGAAGCAGATAAACAATATGGAGTAATGGGTGCCATGATGCAGAGTAGGAGGAGATCAGTATGTGGAAAAAAAGGAGGCTCTGAGTCTGTCATAGTTCATGATTAACATTTGGGATATAGTGACAGAAAGGGGTGATTTGAGAAATGGAAAGTTTCAGGTAGCAAAGTAAACAGCAGGAGAATGATTAGAGACATCCAGGAGCTATTAATGGTGAATGATCATAAAGATATTGGTTGAAACCCAAGAAGAAATCATCCCAAAGTGTGTCGAAGTCCAGAGAGTAAAAAAGGATTGAAGACAGACTCTTGAAATACATGACCCTGGCCAGTGCAAGTATTTTTCCTTTTTTTTCAACTGGGAGGAGGTTTGTCATCCAGACATTCTTCAGCTGGGGTTACTTTAGATTCAGATATTCTCCAAAGTTAGCTTTAATTAATATTTTTTTCTCACTCACTACTGAAAACGTTACAAAAGTTAAGGTGGCTGAAGTCTGTCACCTGGCCTTTTTCTGGTTTGCTGTAATGAATAATGAGAGAAGCAGTTCTAGAATAGTTTAAATGGGTAACTGATTTTAATTTGGAATTTTGAAATTAGCAAGATTTGTGTATTATCTTTCTCAGAAAGTCTACTTGTATCCAAGAGAAATTGATTTCTGTATTCTTTGTATGGGAAAGTGAAGGCCAAAAATATTTACCTACTTTTCTCCCCACCCCCACTGATGTCCTCATGAAGTGAGCTTGGTGATTTCCTATGGCTGCTCCTGACATGAATAGTAAGAGATCAATTCTCAGTGAGGAGGTATAGCAACTTAGAGTAATTGGACTATGAATTTTAATTCAATAGCGAAACTGATTGTTGCAGTCATAAGAATCTGTATATTTTGCAGGCATGATTCCTTTTTTCTGTAAAAAGTCCAACCAATTCTAAATATGCATTTTTAATTGAGTACCTATATTCACAACAAACTGATGGGTTTGAACTATGGCTATGAAGCAGAATTTTCCTTGGTTGAATGGGTAACAGTGGCTCATTTAATTTCAGTGTATTGTTGATAGAACATGAATCACATTTAGGACAAGGCAGAGTGTTTCATTGCAAGCTGTTTTGGTGTGTGCGAAGATGCATTTTCGACCTGATAATTGTTGATAACTGATAACTGATAAGTGTTGGGGTGGCCCTTGAGGACCTTTGGCTGGGGAGAACCATAATTCTCTTTTATCAACACCAAAAAATAAATCAACAGGACGATGATTTTATCATTAATATAAAATCATTTTCTGAAATTCTTGCATTGTAAATAACCACACATTCAGATGTATTACCATAGAATCCTAGAATCATTAAGGCTGGAAAAGACCTCAAAGACCCTCAAGTCCAACTCAGCCACATCGCCAAGTACCACATCTGCATGTTTTCTGAACACATGGAGATTAAATTCTGTTGCTGCTTTCTGTGGGAATATGCAGGGCCAATGATGTGGTCTGTCTGAGCAGATAAAGAAAGAAGGGAATATCTATAAAATATCAGGGGGTTTAGACCCATATTCCTGAACTGGTAAAAGTCACAGACATGCTTGACTGACTGAAGAATGTTTGCACGTGACTGAATAAACACTTTGGCTATTTAATTCATCTTTAGCAGGTAACTGCTTGTCCTCCTACCATATTTGGACTAGTCAACTCTTTGGCTCAGCCTGAAAACTCCCAATTGTATTCCTGACCAGCTGTCTACCTAAAGTAACCTGTTAGATTTATCTTCTGTAAGCCTGAGGGAGCTAATGCATCTCAAACCTCTCAGCTGGAAGTAAGATCTCGTTTGTATTTGAAATGCAAAACAGAAAAAGGAAGGACAGGTAACCTGGGAGGAATACAGAAAAACTGGGATACTGCTGTATAAGAAGCTCAGCATGACCCATTAATGGGCGCGTGTAGCCCGGGCAGCCAACTGTATCCGGGGCTGCCTCAAAAGCAGTGTGGGAAGCAGGGCAAGATTCTGCCCTTCCATCCACTCTGGTGAGATCCCAGCTGGAGTGCTGTGTCCAGGTCTGGGACCCCAACAGGAAAAGGACATGGGGTTCCAGAGGAGGGCCATGAAGGTGATCAGAGGGTTGGAGTACCTCTCCTATGAAGGCAGGCTGAGAGAGTTGGGGCTGTTCAGTCTGGGGAAGAGAAGGTTCTGGAAGAACCTTATTGCAGTCTTCCAGTGCCTAAAGGGGACCTACAAGAGACCTTGAAAACGATTATTTACAAGGGCATGTTGTGACAGGGCTAGGAAGGAAGGCTTTAAACTGAGGGAGCTCAAGTTTAAATCAGATATTAGAAAGAAATGCTTTACTGTGAGGGTGGGGAGGCACCTGAACAGAGGAATTGTGGACAGCCCATCCCTGGAAGTGTTCAAGGCCAGGCTGCATGGGACTTTGCATAATCTGGTGTAGCGGAAGTTGTCCCTGCCCATGTCAGGGCTGTTGTAAATAGAAGATCTTTAAGATCCCTTACAACCCAAGCCATTCCAACTCTATGATGCGGCTGGTAGAGCAGATGGCACACAGAGGAACATCATCCAGGCAGTGGAGGCCTCACAAGGCTCTGAGGAGAATGATATGCACAGGCATGGGGATGACATAGTTCCAGCCATTAGGGCCACCCTGAACTCTGAAAACCAGGAAGATGCCCTGGGAATGTTGACTTGTCTCAGCAAGTTAATTTGCCTCAGGCAAATTTACATAACTCACTGGTAATATCTGTCATGATTTGGTAGATCATAGGAACCTACACCTGTGAATCCCTACTTTTACAACCTCATTTGCTATCTGCTATTACCCTTCCAAATCCCACCCTTAATGTACCTTCAAGGTAGGGTTCTTGTTTTCTTGGTCTATCTAAGATTCACTTGTGTTGGAATAACAGTCGTTCTTGAAGTTATTAATACTATAAAGCACAGTCTTTGGGAGATAAATTGAGTTATTCTATTTATTTTTATTACATTTTGGTTGTATTTTTATTATGGGATGGACTCAGATGTAATCTAGCTCCCGGATCAGAAATAGGAAATTATCTAAAATGTAAAAATAGTCTCACAAATTCAGCTGAGACTGAGAGCTCTAAGGATTATCAGCCTTCTGATGTTATATTCCCTAGATATCATTATGTGGTGCTTCTGATATGCCTTGTGTCTTTATATCTGTCCATATACTGCTGCACAAATTCTTTGCAATCCGCTGAAAAGGGGACAATGGATTATGTCTCTCTGACAAAAGTGTGAGAGTCTGTTATAGGTGGATGTTTGCTGAAGATAAATATGTGTGTGCGTGTGTGTATGTATATGTATATCTCAAGTGTACTCTGCACTGGAAAGCTTTCCATCTAATATTGTATTGCTGGTGAGGTGGCAGCTTGCCCATGCTGTGTGCTTGTGTGAGTAGCTATATATATGTATACATACATACATACATACGTATATATATATATATATACATGTACACATATACACATGCGATTACCTTTCTCAAACAGGACTGCTGCAGTATAAAAGAAATTGGAAAATATTCCTGCGGTTGCCTCCAAAACTGTTAAGGAAAATCTAGTGAAAAAGAGCAGGAAAAAACCCAAGTCATTTCCATTTGGGAAAAATTGTTTTGTTCTGGTGTTTTTATTTTTCACCATTTTGTAGCATGTATTTATGTATGAGATACCAGTAACATCTGAGTATTAATAAATAGTGCCAACCAAGATGATGCGGTTACTCAAATGCTATAGTGAGGGTAAGAACACAGAATATTCTGAGTTGTTTATGACACATTTTTGTGGTGAAAACAAAGTTTTTGTCTCAACTGATGTGTTTTGTGATGTACATTTGGTTTTGTTGGCTTAGTCAAAGGCTGTCCATCCTTCTTTAAATTCTTTCCACTGTGTCCAGACGCAGTACTGCACTTCATTTCAATTGCCAGTCCAGGGTGAAATAAATGTCAACATTTCTGTTGACTTAAGTGGTGCCCAGATTTCACCCACACAATCTAAACTTAACATGTTTGCTTTCTGTTTTGGTTTTATTCTTCTCTCTTTCACGGTAAGGAGGTCCGTGCCATTTCCAAAGGGCAAGGAAAATATCATGGTTCATTGTTTCTAGATTTTGGTGTATAATGATTTCATAAGCATGAATGTTGAAACAGTTGTAAAACTCATGCCTAAATATTGTTTTGCTACAGGAAAAGTAATGAAGCATATTAGTTCTGGTCAAAAAGTAACTTTTGGATCAATATGATGGATAACATGCGTGTTAGGAAGGTAACAGAACACAGTTGGGATCTGAATAAATTAACTAAACTCCTTCTTTTGCAACAGAGCTTCTAGAGTAATTTACTAACTTCCTACCGTGGGTGATTTCTACATAGATTTCAAAGGAACTTGTACTATTGAAGCAAATAGCTCATTCTTGAAGATCTCTTGTTGTTTCTAACACATGGAATTAGCTCATTACTGCTGAATATGTAGTGGAAAATAGCATCTGTTTACACAGCAGAATTATAAAAATTACTTTCCAGTAACAGAATAAGGAGCAATTTGCAAAAGATAATCATATTTGTGCACTTATCTGCAAAAAGTAAGTTGTTAATACATACCCAAGGAAATAAAGAACTTACTGGTTTATGCTATTTAATAGTAGTGTTAAGCATAACATATTAAAGAAATTTTTTAGGGATCAGTTTTAAAAGTTATAAAGCAATGAATGTAAAAACATGTCTGTCCCATATTGCTGCTTCACCTGTACTCAGTGGTGGTTGAACTCTGGAAAGTATCCTGAAGCTCATTGTGAGCTTTCAGTACAATGTCCTCCATCATATAAATTTGGGGTGCTGCAAAGCACACTGAGGCATATTAATTATCATAGCAGTGAGATGCCACAGATGTAAACTGAGAACTATTCACAGTTTCAGTTCATCATTGGAGGTAAAGTTTAAAGATTCTTATTTCCATTTTATTCAAAGAAGATTCAGAAATCTCTACAGCTTTTTACGAAATAAATCAATTTCCCAAAAGTAATTTTTTAGGGACTAGGGAAGACATGCTAACTTTTCCTTCTCCCTGCAATAACAAAAGGAAGAGCAACATAAAAACAATAAAGAACAAATAAATATAAATTTGTTAATTTTGTGTATAGATATGAAGAGGTTTTCCTGCTCCAAAGACTTTGGAGTCTCGGGATTAAATTTCAGTACCATGAAAATTTCACTCTTTAAGTAATCTCTGCCCAAACAAATGTCTTAGGTTTTAAAATCACAAATGGCTTTTATACCTGTCTAGTTTGACCTTTTTTTATATCATACACCTTATGATTTAATGTAACCGTTCCAGTTTTGAACCTGATAACCTGTGTTTGACTAAAGGATTTGAGAAACATTTAAGCCAATGTAGAAATATAGAGCGTTTCTGAGACACTTGTGCTATAACACTTCAACATCTAAAATGTCCTGTTGATTTCAGATGGACTGTTCTTATTCAGTAAAGTTTGTAGAATTGCAGCCAGTTTCTTTGAGCTTCAGTAAGTATTTGGTTCTGGTAAATGGAAAAAACCCAGAAGTCCTGTGGATACACCTATAGTGGGACTTTTTAAGGAAATTACTGGCATGGGACTTTTTTAGACCTACAAAATGTGTCTAAATAAGCAAACAGCTAGTGGGGCTGAGAGTTCTTTTATTCCAAGGAAACACATTGCCTCTCCATGGATGTTTCTGTACCTGGAAGGCTTGGATTGCTCCTGAGATATGAAGAGAATGGAAGAATCTATAAACTCTTCCATCCTTAAATTATCAGTCTTTGTGCATCTGTGCAAACTTTTCCCAGTGGAAAAGTTCACATAATATTTTACATATATTTGTGGCCCTCTACAAGAAGGCTGGAGATTTAAACTGGGAAGCACCTAACTACAGACAAGCTCACATAAAACAGAGCTGCAATCCGGAAATTTGAACATTTATATTTCTTATTCTGGGTTTTGAATTTCTGCTAATGGGTAGGCGCTGATCTAAAGGCTACTTGAAATATTTACATTAAAATAAGTATTGAAATATAAATTGAAAATCCAAAATTAAAAATCTGTGTAACTGTATATTTGAGTGAAAGAATCAGAAAGTTGAATCAACATTTTTCTGAAGACGAACCTGAAATTTGAAAAGCTTCTAATAATTATAGTATTAAAAATGTTGATTCCAATTAAAGTATTAAGCCTGTGAACATTTACAATATCTCCGTGGACTCTCTTTGTGGTTTTGTATATAGAATTCATATTAACTTGTTTTTAATTTTGAATATAAAGTTCAAATCATACGTAATTAATAATTAAATATTCAGTTTTGGAGCTTTTCATGTTTTCCTTGAAATTTTTTGTGTATCTTTGTGTCTCACCATTACTCTTCCGAGATGCTTTGCTTCAGTCAAAAAATGTCGGAAATTCAGAATTCAATAAGATTGCTATTGTGAATGTAAACAGACAGAAATGGTTTCCTTGGCAACAGAAAGCAGGTGAAAACACTCAGATGAGGTACTCTAAACCAACCTACTCAACTTTCTTTAGTTATAAGTTCACAAGCTGCATGCAGAGGGAATCAAGTGTGACTTGCTCAGACAGTGAAAAGTTTCTAAATTGAGTGAGTCTCTGAGCAGGTGAATGTTTGTGTAGATGTAGGTAAATGTGTAAGTCCGATTAGCTGTTCTGAGCAGTGACAAACTCAGATTCAAACAGATGTTGGTTCCATATCCACCACTGTCATTCGTTTTGTGACACCAGAAAAGACTGAACTTTTCAACACTATTCAGAAAAATTGATGTTATTTTAAATTCAAATCATCTGTTGTTTTGAAGTAAACATAATTTGTGTATAACCTGAATATTGAACTACATTTACATTATTAACACAATCTATAAAAAATATGTGGGTGTGCTCCCTTCTAGTGCAAGGAAACATTTCTACAAAATTACGGTAGTGTGTATCATTTCTCAATGTGTGTGTTCAAGTTCTCAATTTGGAATATGCCAGTTCCAGATTCAAAACTGGAAGCATATATATAATATATATTAAGCTGAATTAATACATACTTTATTTTATCATATGCATAGCTCATAGCACTGTGTATAGATTAACTTTTTTTGTATCGCATTTTAAGATTAATTTGAGATTAATCACTTGGTTAATCTAAATGAAAAAATTACTAGATGAGTATAATATTCTCTTGAAACTCTGACTACAATAAGATTTGCCATGGGGAAAATAAAAATTGCTGCCAAATAATACACTAAAGATGAGATTAAATGTTAATTTTACTGATGATACCAGTTTTCAAAAAAACATGTTTCATCTCCCCATCAAAAGAGTACTCTGCTAACCGATTGTATGGCTATGGAAGACAATATATATAAAATTCCAGATACCAGAACTTGATAATCTTGTCAAAATAAGGTTAAAACTGCTCTGTCTTAACAATAAAAAGGATAAAATAGATGGCAAAGCAAATGGCCTGTTCATCGAATTTCAACACGTAACAAAATTTTGTTGTGCTGCATCAAGTGCAGTTCTGGTGTCCTTAAAAGGAAAATGCCAGGTATGGGAAGTGATTGATTACTTATCTTCCCTTCAGTATATATATTTTGATACTGCGTGTGTCACCTCAGAATGTAGTGTGCTCTATCTAGGCAGTTTTTTGTATCTTGCCTAAATCATTTCAGGTAATGTCACACTCAGTGGCAGTTTACAGTACAAGCAGATGCATGGCCATAAAAATACTGTTATGGAACAACTGATGTTAGTTAGGAAATGTTTATCTTCTTCATCTGACCAAGATAAAATAACTTTTGTTTTCCGTAATGAAAATACAATATTCCTTTCCATAATGAAAATGAAATTGCTTTTACTACACCGTCGATGATTTTACCATAAGAATGGTGTCAATGCCAATCTCTCACAATGTGATGCAGACTCTTGCCAGGTGCTCTTTCTCATCATTATAGAAATGGCTCTGGAAAAAGCCCTAGAACCGGCAGTGGGACAGAGCAGCTTTATTATTGTAAAGGTGCTAGTGAGCTCAGGAAGTACTTATTCACTCTGGTCAGTCAGTCTCAGGGTACATTCATGAGTATACTGAATACTTTAGGAAGGAGAAGGAGGAGTAGAGAAGTTTTCTTTCCATAGAAAGATAAATATCTGGGGAGTAACTTACTGGGACTTTTATTTTATTCTGCCGTAATAATGGAGTAATTGCTTGGGTTTTTTCCTACAGAAAAGACCATTTTGATACTTTACCTGTTATTGTGTGTTTGGTCTAAGGGAAGGGGCAAATTGATCGACTGTAGTTTAAGGGGCAAAAGTCTTCTCTCAGAACATATCTGAAAGAAGTCATATTAAATATGTCCTTGGTATTTAGTACCACAATTACATCTGAGTGAATAAGGTAATTATAGAGTTGTGTTGTGACAGACTGCATAAAACATTAAAAGGGCACAGCTCAGGAGATAAAGGTAAGCTTAGCAGGAGGTAGAAATGATGATAGGAAATGTTTATCTGCACCATAATTGACTGCAGATTGAATTTGTATGTATCAGGGAGAAATTAGGATACTTGTTTAATATGAAACATGTCATCATGTTGGCATCATCTTTAAAAATTATGTTACATGTTTTCACTAATCTCCTATTTTGCAAGGGCTTGCACAGGTAATTAGTTGTTCCTTGTACAGTGTCTGTGAAACTGCTGAAGTCTGTGGAGTTTTTCTGTTTTCTAGAAAGTAAGCACAGGACTTGTGTGTAATCCTGAATTTCCCCTGTGTACTCACTGGGCAAACAAAATAGAGGGCCTTGTAAGAAAGCATTTTTTTAAATTTTATATAGCCTCAAGAAAAGGTTACCTACCAAATAGAGTAGCTATATCTCTGTGAAAAATACTGCACAATCCTCTACACAATTTTTTTAGTTGTTCCTCACAGTTAAAGCACTGCTTTAGGCTGAACCAAGTGTTGGGCATCTCAGGGCTGTTAGACTTTCTCCCCGTAAACTTTTCCAGTTTCCTTACTGAAGAGGTTCCACAGAGATCAGCTCAGGTTATGTAAATGGCACAAAACTGGTGGAATACAGATGTCTCAGCTGCATACTACAACCTTCCCTGGGCAATACTGTCATCATTGGCTGGCCAGGCTTTGGAATCCTTAGAAAAAAATGACGTGCTTGTTCCAAAAATAAAAGGGTCATTTCAATTTTATCATTTTCTTGTGTGTGTAGGACATCAGCAAGAATATATTTCAAATACTTATTGACAGCCAACTACAGGAAAATATTTGTACTCAGAGATTATGATAATGTGTAGCATAGACATCTCATAAACAATTTCCCTGACTTCATCAAGGACAGAAGCCTTCTTGGCTTATACAGTTATGTATTATTGCTTTCCATGTGTGCCCAGCTCCCTGACAGTATTAGTTTGAACTGGGAATGTAATTTTTTTTGTTGTTGCTGTTTTAGAGCTTTTTGTCCTGGAGAATCCTGACATCAGTTGCAGATGTATTAGCCAGAATTGCTACTATTGTATTGGGAATAGTAGCAGAGGTGATGGTAGCATCCAGTAGCTGGTTAAAAAAAAAAAAAAAAAAAAAAGAGATGGCATGATCTTCTGAAGGCACAGACAGACAGAAAGGACTTTTCAGCACTCTCAGCCCTTGTTCGGTGCTTTCTTAGGGTGCAGACAGACTGAAGCCTTGCAATTAGTTGGCCAGATGAAAGCACGGAGGAGAGCACTCTCCACAGTGCACATCTTTCAAAATGCATAGTGAAATGAGAAAGACATAATACAAGAGATTTGGATTTAATTTTGTGAGGGAGAATCAGTGGAACATATTCACTACACCTTTTGCAAAAAGTTTCTTTTATTTGAACTGGCTCTCATTATGAAAGCGTTGCCTAGAGAGAACGATTAAGGCAGGAAAACAATCTGTAAGAATGGTAATATGAGGTGGATCATGAGGGATATGAAAAAGATAGAAGATGCAGTGCTGTGAAGTTAAAAACTCTCAAAGAATAGGAGACCTGGGTTTTGTCTCAATGCAAAAATTAAGCACAGTGTTTTTGTTGGATCAATGCCTAAAGAACATAAGTGAGAAGACATATAATCCACTGAAGTACATTAGTCAGGCAGACAAACTTATTTTGAAGAATTCCATGTAGATATGTTTACTGCAATTGAAAGAGAATACTGTCTGGATTGTTTAAAACATTTCATCTTTCTCGGTGTATTTTACACATTTCAATTTGCTTGGTAATATGATGTCCTTATGGTGATTGTGGCACAATACTGCACTTAAGCAAAGAAAATACAGCTGAGTTTTTACACTACAGCTCTATTTTCTAACTGTTCACATATGCATACAGAATTTTTATTTTTTTATGGTATGTTTATGTCTGTGTCGTTATAACATATATAAATATAAAGAAAAAGGTTTTATCGACAAATCCTTTTTTATCTTTGAGCAATTTGTAAAGGTTATAAAATTTATCCATAAGAAAGGTCCCTAATTATTCAATACAGACACATGGAACCAGAAGAGAATATTAGGAAATGCTTAAATTGACTTGTACAGCTCAAATAAGCAAGAAGTCATTACAAATGACATTGGAAAGTGATTTGCTTGGACATCTTGCCACTTTATTGAAGTAGTTCCCACAGGCCAAAGCTTTTCTACATGTAATTTTCAGGATCAGGGCCCTCAAAATTTATTTAAGTATCCTTGAGTTTTCAACTTAGGTCCAAAGTAGTAATAAATGCTATTATAATCACATTATATATCTATATAATTATATTCGTTATAATATTTTGTTATAATATTTTATACTCTTTATATATTACATAATTATATATTCTTTTAATAAATAATATTAAAATATTTTTTATTTTCATGTTGGACATATTTTTCAAGAATGGATATAGTTTCTCAAAGTTCTCTATAATATTACACCATCAGTAATTAACATATTTCTCATGCTTCATCGCTGACTGGGTTACACATTAGCTGACAATGACTCGTCTTCACAGTGTTAGGGTTAATTCTGTGTATCAAACATGGAAACTAGGATGAAGCAAGAAAGTAAGCTCATTCTTAAAGTATTCTTCTAATGTATTTCTTTGTAATCTTAATAAGAAACCAAATGTAATATTAGGGGGAGTTTAGGATAACTGATTATGAAGTGTTCTGTAGTAATAGGGTTGTTTTTTTTCCAATGAGAGAACATCTGATTTTAGAACAGTTGTTTCTCAAAGGAAACTGGCTTCCACCAAGATGAGCAATTTTAAAAGTCAGTGTCCCTGTACAAAACATGGAAAGGGAAATTCTCCCTTGATTGCCTTTGGCTTCTGCAGATATAGGGTTTCACCTACAAACTCTGCTCGTGTCTTCTCTGAGCACAACTTTTAGCACAATTTCGTAAAGTAATAAAAACCTGTATAAAACATTTATATATTAGCTGCTTGAGTTTTGCAACTGTTGAACTATGAAGTGTTCCAGAAGGAGACCCCTCTCACCTTTCTGAAGGGGTACAGTCTCTTCATTCAGTTAAGCATCATGGTTGGCAGCAAAAACTAGGACTAACTTGTTTTTCACTCTTCTGCTCTCTCCTATTATTGCTTAATTCAGCATGAAAGTTGGGAATAATTACATTTTATGACCTATCTTGTTTTTGTATTCATCCTAGAAGTAAATACTATTTAAGGAACAATTTTTATAGGCTACAAGTAAAAGCCATTTAAGCAGTGAGGATTATTTTGGTCCTCTTAAGGCTGCAATAAATGGTTCAGTGAGGTACCGTATTTTACGTTGCTTTGCTGAAAAATATATTTATGGATATTTTTCCATTTCCTACATCTTACTCCTGCAAGGAAAGATAATGACAGACCTCTTTTATTTTTTTGTCTTTT
This sequence comes from Acanthiza pusilla, assembly GCA_036630365.1. Lineage (NCBI taxonomy): Eukaryota > Metazoa > Chordata > Aves > Passeriformes > Acanthizidae > Acanthiza > Acanthiza pusilla. Next base: position 16,692,602 of record JAXCHO010000073.1, read on the forward strand.
TAATTAGGGTTCCAGTTCAGTTGTAAAAGTTGAGCATAATCTAATTTGGAGCTGGTTAAATGCTTAGGAGCAATCTGTTTGCTCTCACATAGAACTCCCATTAACATGCCAGCTACAGTTATATTGAAACAAGCTCAGATGGCTCCAAGTCCCCACAGAGGAAGGAGATTTAAACTTTGAAATAAAAAGGCTTGAAGATCTTATTTAAGTAGAGGCTGGGTAAACTGGCAGCACTCTGTGGGAAGTGAGTTATGGACAGCTCTGCATAGCAGCCATTGTTCCTGTAAATTTAAGCAATGTGTTTCTACTTTAAAGCAATTTCATTCATCTATTTCAGAGCAATGAAAAGGTCACCAGTTTCTACATAGGCCCTCACTGTATATTTCTTCAGCATCCAACATAGAACTTGAGATGAGGTTTGTCAGCTATAGCTCTGACAATTTGGTCAGAACTATGGATGCAGAAGAATTACACTTGGGGTTCTCTGCCAACAGTTCTGTGAAGAAATTTGAGATGTGTATCAAAATAATATCAGCATTCACAATTCAGTATTAAGGACCATGTTATGATTATGTTTCTGATGTTTGGCAAGTGATACTATTAGTTAGGGAAAACAAGCGCAGTCAGAATTTGAAGCTGACTGATGATTAAATTTGACTAGAGACTCTAAAAATAGTTGATATGATAGCAACACAAGGGTGTACAGTATTATGTCATTTTTAATGCGTCATTGTAATTTAACACTGGTCTTTCGGTTTGATTATAATTAACGTCCTCTGACTGTATTTGGCTTACAGTATGTCTCAATGTTATGTGTTGAGAATTGTAAAAGGTGCATGATTGTGCTGTTTCTGTTCAAGTTGTTTCTAATTAAAAACTTCACTGTCCAGTGTTCTTTCAATAAGGGTACCTAATACAATATTTACATTATTTTAGGCATGGAGAAACTGACTTTTCAACCAAACTGAATGATGCATCTCAATCTACAAGAGTGTATGTGTGTGTGTGTATCTATGCATGTATACACTTACACATATATTGTTAATTGGTTTTAGACAAGATCTCTTGATTCTGTCCTGCTCACTTCATGCTTCTCAAATCTCAGGCATCTGGAAGGAATCAAGACTTTTCATGTAAGCTAAAAGTCATAGTTCCCAGAAACAATATGCATCCTTACAGTCACACTTAGTGACTAGAATTCTTCTCCCCAAAATTCGGCATATCAAGAAGCGTTAAATAATGGTCTAATGACTAATTAATGCCAGAAAATGCAGGATTCTTCTACCTGCATGAGCAGCGTAGTGATTGGAATGACTGTGTCTTTTTATCCCTTTTGATACTTCAGGTTTGTGGCCACTAAATTCCATATAAATGTTTTGATTCTTTTGTTTCCAGAATAGAAAGTATTTACCTTTCTTTTATGTTCTAAGTATCTTCTATTGTTTCCTGTTTTCTAAAAAGAAAATACTGGCCTTTGTGGGTCCTTGAACTGACCCAGAATTGATGCACTTCATTTTTTCCATTCTCTACTAGCTAAATTTTGACTCTATTTCTAAAGTCTTAACTTCTCTTTCAAGTAAAAAAGGAGTTACTTTCCATAAAGTTTGAATTTCAAAAGTAAAAATATTAACAATTTTTCATGTTGTCAACTTATCAGCTGAAATACTATCTTTCTTATAAAGCTTTAAATAATTAATGAAGAAATAAACTCTGAATTCATCCAAATTCTAGTGTTTTTTGTGTGAGGTTCAATCTTATAGTTCAAATACTATTCTTAAAATGTACTTGCACATATATTAAATGAGAAAATTTGGTAATAACTCTTGAAATAATAAACTTATTTGCAGTATAATGCATGAATTTTAATAGTAGTGCATATACAAATCTATTTTAGCTTAACAATATGAAACAAGCAAAATATATTTGGGACTGTGACAGGATTTGTGTGAGCTTTCTCCTTTGAAAGGATGCTCTTGGATTTGAATTTCAAACACTACCTTTTGTAGCAGATGAACAAAAGTAACCCTCTTCTTTTTTTTTTTCTTTTTTCTTTTTTTTTTTTTTTTTTTAAGGAAGCCAGATAATTGCATGTCTGCCTCACATTCAGTTAAGTCTTTGGTGATCGGCTTTGAAGGGCGTGTTTTATATTTTGCCTTTGTTTGGGCTTTGGTTTTGGGCTGGGGTATTTTTGGTTTGTTTTTTACTGTCAGTCTTTGCTGAGAAGTTCCTGATATCGCTATTAGTAGTAAATTGTTCTTTGAAGGAAGCTTTGACAAAAACTCTTGTTTGAAATAGAAACTGGAAAAATACAAAGCTTCTGGGAGGAGACTGCCATCCTCACCATTGCCTGAAATTTTTTTTTATGTGAAAGCAACATAAATCTTAATAGAAAAACTAATAGTAGCAAGGTAGACTTAAACAACCTAATTTTGGTCTGAAAGTAATATACTGTTTTACAGTAATATACTTTATTTATTGAATTTGTGTTGCTCTAGTACTTTTTCCATTGTTTTCCAAGCATCATTCTAAGTATAATTTTCTGTTTGGTCACTACTTGGATAATGTAAGTGGTACCCATTATTGAAAGGTAGTCTGTATTTGTACTAATACAGAGAATGCCAGTTTAGAAATGAGCCTGATTGCATGGTTCATTTTGTTCTCCTTTGTAGAGCCAGGCTGCGGCCCACTACAAAGGCACTAAACATGCCAAGAAGCTCAAAGCACTGGAAGCCATGAAAAATAAGCAGAAATCTGTTACTACCAAGGACAGCGCAAAGACTACCTTCACTTCCATCACTACCAATACCATCAATACCAGCTCTGACAAAACAGGTTAAGCGACAATCTTTGTTGGTTTCGTTTGGTTTGGTTTTGGTTTGGTTTGTAATTTTTTTCCTTGTTTAATTCCATGTCTGTTTGGTTATGTGCTTTCCACATTGATTCATGCTCGATCCATCTTTCTGTGTGATATTGATTTCTTTAAGTCCTTTCAGTAGGCTGGTGAGAGTCTGATAGTCATGTAGCTGATTTCTTTTAGTGAAAAGAGGCTTGACATTCTTTTTACAATGGAATGCAATACTCATTACTTGATTAACATATCAACTGATCTAAACTTCCTGGTCTGTATGCGCTATCTCTATCAATAATTATATACGGCACATTTTTTTTAACAACATTTAAAAAATTGCACTATTTGTGTCTAGAAGCCTCTTAAAATGCATTTTCAGTAAAAACCTAATTTTCATAAATTTCAAACATTGCATTATTTTTTTAAAATGGCTATTGCATGGTTTTGAGTTGGAAAAGAGCTGTATAACCTCTATTCCACACAATCAGGTAAGTGTTATCGATGCCAATTATTCTGCTTAAATAAGTCTTCATACTGAAATAATAATGTTTAAATTATTGTGTGGGTAAAAGTTACTCCTTTGCAAATAAAGTCTACGTGAGCATTTGTAAAGTGGACAGTATTTGGTTATGATTGCATTTTAAATATGCAGCTATTGTTAGAAATTTCAGAGGAAGATTGTAAGGTCTCTGAAAGGTAGTCTAGTGTCTCACAAGGTAGGACTGCTCCTGTGTATGAAGGGATACAGTTTGCGTATTCAGGCATAACCAATCCCACTCCCCAAGCAAGACAGAAATAACCACGAGGGGGGGAAAAAAGCCAAAGCTGTGAAACATCAGAGACCTACCTACTGATGCTGAAAACTGCTCATTTGGAACCACTTCTGATGCAGTAAGTTTAGCATTGTAAATGGCTGTGCACTAACCAACTACAGTATAACAGAATAGTACCTTGTAGGCATGTGTAACTCTTTCTTTAAGATACATCTTCACTGTATTTGTTGTAGACAGGTACCTCTATGTCTATCTCTCTATATAAATATATTTATCTTTGCTATAACTCATTATTATAGGCAGCATTATAGACAGCATATTTTTTATGGAGATTTATGGCCTAATTATAAAGGGATGACTAAGAAATATTTGCTACATTGCTTTTGTCTTCGTTTCCACAAGGAAAAAAAAAAGAAAATATTCTGAAGGTTTTTGTGTGATGAAAGAAATGAAGTATGGGAGAATAAGAACAATGTCAAAAATTATTTGGGAAAATACATGTTTCTAAATATACAAATAACTTTAGAAGTTTCTCATGCTGTTACCTGTTGAGATATTCAGAACAGGAAGGAGGATGTTGTGTGAAAAGTGTGATTTATTGTTTACCAAATATGATCTAGTGGTTGAAGAAAATAACTGAAGAAAAGAGAGATCTTTTAAAGCTTTAAACTGTATTATTCAAAAGCTTTTATCTTATGCTGTGTGAGTTTGAAGGATTTTCCAATGTGCCTTTAAACCAGTCTGAGCTTTTCCATCAGCTTTGCATTAGATCCCTGACCAGATATATGAACTGTGCTGTATCCAAGGACAGTAGTCCAAATCAGTTTTTATATCAGCGTAAATAAGAAAATATCAGAAATCCAGCTGCACATATATGCAATGGCCTATGCAGGAGTTTCCGCAGCTTTTATACAGTGGTTTCGAATTCCTGGATTAATGTCACAGAATGTGTGTAAACATATATGTATGTACATATGTACATGTATATATGTTCTGTGTTAGAAATACTGACCTTAATGGGGCCCTAAAAGACACATATTGACATGATATTTGTTAATTGACAAAAAACCCAAAAATCTTACAATTTCTTAAAATATTGAGATCCATATCCAACAGCTGTCAAAAGCCCTATTCAATCAGGGGCATTCAAAGTACGGCAGGCAGTTCTCTCCAGATGAATTTACTACAGTTCACCACTAATGTGACTGTCAACAGAAAAAAATCCCTGGTTTAAATTATCCTTTGTCAAACATGCATACATAGCGAGGGGAAAAAAACTGGGTAGCCAAAAAGACAAAATTTTCTGTCTACTATGACAAGTCAAAAATTTCTTAAATTGGATTTTATGTCCTTTCCAGTTGTTCTTATGTCTTATATTTGCTTGATAGAACTTTTAAGGGCAAAATGATTCTGAACATCAGAATGTACTGCACTGTGTGAGCTCTGACATTTGGAAGTTATCACTGTGAAAGTCCAACATCCTGATAATAATATGCAATTCTTAGGGAATAGTTGTACTAATGAATATAATTCATGAATTAATCTTTCATAACTAGAAAAAGGTTACCAATTCCATGTACTTGTGATCATTTGGAACAAAAGATTTTTCTACAGTATTTTAAAGCTGTCTGCTGAAGATTAATAGTTGATCCCAAATACACTGAGGATAGGGTCATGTATATATCACTTCTTATATATCATCCACAGCTGTGGTTAAATGGTGAATTACATGTCAGTTACAGCACATTGGCCAGGACTTCAGATCACTGGTTCTGTGTACCCTTAGCAGCTACAGTAAACAAAATGTCATCAGGAAATCTGCAGTGCTATGCAATAAGGATTATGAAAAAAATCACACAGTATACAAACTGATCCAAAGCAGCAATTTGTTATGTTGCTTATTCTGGAACTATTTTGTTAGATGTGGTGCCGGCATGGGTTATTGACACTGTGCAGCTCACAATGTGAGCTAACTCCTTAAAACCTCTCACACATGATTCCTGGTGTTTAAATTGTGTGCTAAGGAGAAAACATAAAATATGGTGTTCTTTTGCTCATTCTGTGAAAGTAGTTAATTTTTTCCCCTTTAAACAGACTTTTAGGATTATTAGAAGGCTTGAACTTGACAAATCTTTGAGGCACTAAAACACCATGAAGAGTTATGTTGGCAGTCATATAATGGCAATGCCATTCTCAATATGTGAGAACTTTTTTATTGGTTCTACTATTTAACACGGTTTTTTCATCAGTATTTACCAATAATTATATTACATGGTAGTCAGGACAGAAAAACAGAACATATGAGCATTACAAGGAGAAGCCTACTTTATAGTATTATACAAAGCAGATTTCGGTATCTCTTGATTCTCCAATTCATGTGTGACAATAAAAATGCACATTTTTGCTACACACCTACATACATATTCCCTGATATTAAATTGTTAAACATCTTTGATACCTTTGGAAATTGCTCCTCCTTTTTGAAAAGATATATTTTCTTCATAAAGATGCTTCACATCTTCAGCTGTAAGGACTGACACTTTAGAACACTTTTCAATATATATTTAGATAGAATGCTTTCTATCAGCCTACTTAAAATACCTGTCCAGTAAAGTCATTGTCCTGCACTCAGATTTTTGGAGTATAGATTGAATCTCCAGTGTTATATCCCTGTAAAATTATGCCTGTCTAGTTGTTGCATGTTTAGATATTAATCTTTTCCAAAGCTATGTAAGTTAAGCAGGACACTCCATGACCACATTATCATAAATTAAGTCTTGAAGATTTGGGCTGCTTTTATTTATTTACTTATTCAGCGGAGAATTCAGTATGAGTTAGATCATTTGGTGTCAATGGAAAAGAACGAATAGACCTCTCAAAGGGGAAAACCACGTGTCATTAGGAGCCATCACTATGGAAAAATTTTTAACGTTGCTTTTGAATGTTATACACTCTGCCTTGAACCCTCTGTACTTAAATGCAATGAATGGCTCGTAAAAACAGACAAAAATGTGATGAGCAGAAAAAGTGTGTATCTGGGCCAAGGCACAGACAAGATGATCTATCACTAGTACAGTCTTAACAGCTGAGAGACCCCTGTGCTGTCAGAGAACAAAATATTGGCGCCTGTCCTAAAAAGCTTATAATTTCCTGTAAGATGACAGACAACCTAAGTAATAGACACTGCAAAGGTAACAGGCAGGTGTTTAAAGGAGAGGTAGAATAAACACGTTCAAATGATAAAGGCATCACAAGAAATGAAAACACTGAGGGATGGATTAGGAAGGAATAGGAAGAGGGTTTGTTTCATTTTCAGATACTGAACATGTGTGAGTAACAGCATGGGACAAAGCATAAGTTCTCTTTATTTTTCCTTCACTGTCACATATGAAAAGTCTTCTGTGGAAAAGATTTTAGTTTCATTACTCCTTTACAATCCTTTTTTTTTTTTTTTTTTTTTTTAATTGTCTAAGAAGTGATAGGATATTTCTGGTCAGCAGATGAAACTCACTCCTGAAATAACAATTTCAGTCCAATTGGGATGATTATGAAATTGAGAGCAGTTGGAGTGGGAGAGAGCAGTCATTCAGGCAAGGTCTTTGGCATAAAAATGAAGGCAGGAGGGAGAAAGAAATCAGAAATTATGTGATAAGTCCAGGTAAACTATTCAGGAGGAAGAAAGGTAGATGGCAAAAAATGGAAAGGCTTAGAAAGATGTGTGGGAGTTTGGCAGCCAGATCACAGAGGATCACAGCAGAGGATCACAGAATTTTTGAGGTTCTGTGAAGGGACACCATTAAGGACTCCTGAAGATCGACAAGGCCACCCCTAGACATCAGAGCAGAGTTAGCCTGAGCTGGATGCCGGGGATCTTTTCCAGTTGAGTTTTGATTATCTTCACAACATTTTTCTGGGCAACCCATTCTGTGGTTTGACCACCCTTAAAGAAGGGCAAAGAAGTTTTCCTTGTGTTTCCATCCAATGTCCTGTATTTCAGTTTCTGGCTGTTGTGTCTTTCCCTGTCACTGGGCACCAGTGAAAAGAGTCTGTGTCTTTCCTATTCCCTGACCTCATCAGGTATTTATATACACTGCTGGCTTATGTTTCAAGTGGTGCCCTCCAGGGACACAGGTCCTTCTTCACAAACGTGCTTTCCAGATGCTTAGCCTCCAGCCCAGACTGATGTGTAGGGTTATTTCTTCCCTATTGTGGGGCTTCTGTGCTTCCCTTCATTGAACTTCATGGGATTCCTGTTGTGCAATTTCTCCAGTCAATCCAAGTCCCTCTGGATGGCAACCAATCCATCTGGTATATCAGGCCCTTTTCCCAGTTTTTAATCATCGGCAAACTTGCTGAAAGTCCACTCTGCCCCATTGTCTGGGTCATTAATGAAGTCTTTAAAAAAATATTGGGCAATTTGTTCTAGTGTACAGTCACCAGTACAGTAACAAAATTCTTCCTCACGGTCAGATGGAACTTCCTATGCATCACGTTCTTCCCATTGGCGTATTTGTCCTATGGCTTGGCACCACCAAGAAGAGCCTGGCTCCATTCTCTTGTCACCCTCCCTTCAGATACTGTTAGACTTTTATGAGGTCCTGTCTCAGTCATCTCTTCTCAAGGCTGAACAGGCCCAATGCCCTCAGCCATTCCTCATAGGGGAGATGCTCCAGTCCCTTAAATCATCTTTGTTGCCCTCCCCTGGACCCTATCCAGGGACTCCACATCTCTCTCGTACTGAGGAGCCCCAAACTGGACACAGCACTGCAGAGGAGGCCTCACCAGGGCTGAGTAGAGGGACACTATCACCTCCCTTGCTCTGCTGGCAATGCTCTTCCTAATGTGCCCCAGGACACCATCGGCCCTCTTGGCCCCCAGGCCACACTGGTGACTCAGGGACAGCTTGTTGTCCACCAGGACCCCCAGGTCCCTCTTCACAGAGTTGCTTTTCAGCAGGTTGGGCCCCAGCCTGTGCTGGTACATGGGGTTATTCTTCCCCAGAAGCAGGATCCAGCACTTGCCTTTGTTCAATTTCAGAATGTTCTTCTCTGCCCATCTCTCCAGCCTGTTGAGGTCCTTCTGAAGGGCTGCACAGCCCTCTGGAGTATTGGCCACTTCTCCCACCTTTGTGTCATCAGCGAGTTTGCTGGAGAGGTGTCTGCCCCTTCATCCAAGTCATTGGTGAACGAGTTAAACAGTACTGGGCCCAATATTGAACCTTGGGGAACACCATCAGTGACAGACGTCCAATCAGACCCTGTCCCACTGATTCTGACCCTCTGGTTCAGCCAGTTCTCAATCCACCCCACTGTCCACTCATCCTGTCCACACTTCTGAGTTTGCCTAAGAGGATGCTGTAGACAGTGTTGAAAACCTTGCTGAAGTCAAGGCATCCACTGCTCTCCCCTCATCCCCCCAGGTAGTTGTTTCACTGTAGAAAGCAGTCAGGTTGGTCAGGCATGATTTACCTTCAGTGAATCCATGCTGACTACTCCTGATCAGTGTCTTGTTATCCATGTGGATAGAGATTGCCTCCAGAATGAGGCACTCCATCACTTTTCCAGGGATTGAGGTGAGGCTGAATGGCTGGTAGTTCCCTGGCTCCTCATTCTTGCCCTTTTTGAAGACCAGGGTGACATTTGCTTTCTTTCAGGCTTCAGGCACCTCTCCTTTTCTCCATGACCTTTCAAAGATCATGAGCAGCCTAGCTGTGGTGTCTGTCAGCTCTCTCAGCACTCATGGATGCATCCTGCCAGAGCCCAAGGAGTCGTGGATGTCAGGTTTGCTTAGGTGTTCTCTGACCCAACCCTCCTTGACCGAGGAAAAGTCCTCCTTCCAAAACTCCTTTTCCCTGGTCTCGTAGGTCAGAGATTCCTGATTTTTGTTTGTAAGTAACATGAGTGAGCATATCCTAATTAGACCGTTGTGTCTTTCAGGTGTCTAGTAAGGAGCCAAGGGACCCTTTGTTACTAGTATGTACTGCTTTATTTAAGATTCAAAACTCCTGCTCCAAATTGTAGGGAAAAGTTTTCAAACAGAGTGCTCAAATGAAAACTTGGTTGTGTGTATATTTACGGATGGGCAGCATATAACTGACTAGGACCACTATTTATATTAATATGTTTCTGCATATTTGATTGCAATATTTGCACTTCTCTGTCCAAGACCAGTACTTACCTGTTGTTTCCTCCAGTACCATGCATTAGCACACTTCACTTGTTTTATCTTTTAATGTGTTACGTTAGTTCTGTACACAGATGTATCTGTGCAGTTCCTGGTTCAACTCCAGAACTTGTAATAGAAAGGAAGTCCCTTTCTAAAATAAAAATAATTTTCCTCATATCTCTTATTTCCTTTTATTTTCAATTTCATTTTATCTCCCTTACATTTAGCTGTTTATAATAAACATACATTTTGGTAATGGCTAGGCTTTAATGCTCATGAGGGTTTACATATATTAAGAATTACTGGAATATTTTGGTATTGCTTGGTGTACCTACCTGCTTGGTGAACCTTTTATTATCATATTTATTATTTTTGCTCTTCAAGTTACTTCTTTAATACTTTGTTCTTGATGCCAAAGCACCCTAACTTTTCCTTTCTTAATGAAAGCTTAAGAAGATATACTGCTGTATTTATGATATTAGCATTGTCTACTTATTAGCATTTTTATAGGCAGCAGATTTGCTTGTAATCTTTTCTAACTAAAAGAAATTCTAACAATAACACTTATTTCAACTGTATTTAAAATTCAAAATAGTATTTAATACTATTCAAAATCTGATGGTGTATGCAGAAACTATTTACTGTATGATCCCAGTGTGCAATTTGCTGCTACAGCGTAGGCTGTGGATACCCTTGTATTAGTAATCATTATATTAAGGATGTTTAATGTAGGAGTACAATTCAGTGCAGTCTGTTTGGTTAACTTAGCTGTTTTGTTTTCATATGCTTTATTTTATCATAAAGTGTGCTTTTGTTTTGGCAAGTGATTTCTTCAGATCATTTCAGCATTGCTTAGGGCACAGCAAAATTAACAGGCTAACTCTGGGTTCAGGCTCGTGAGATACTGGATGTAAATTGATTTCCTTTGCAAGTCAATGTTTTAGTATGCATCAAAACAGAACAATGACCTGGAAGTTCAAATTTATAAGGATTTTTACTTCATATTAACTTGTTTAAGATATTTTGCATGGAACATTCAAAAGTTGCAAATGTAATATAATAAATGAGGAGCAATTGCTTGGTGATTAGCACAACACAGATGAATTTCAAAGCAAGCTATAGGTCTTCATGGATCACTTTCCAATCACCCAATTCCTAAAGTGGAACTGTTTCTTTTTAAATTGTATTTGAATGAAAAATCCTTTAAATAAACTATAGTCTGAAAGGGATGTTCTTATTTTCTCATTCTCTTGTCATTTACTTGGAAATTAGAAAATTACTGTTTCACAGCTATCAGTTCTCCTTATCACATGCTTGGAAAATTCAGCCCAAACCAACAAAATTTAACTGTGCAATGCCATCTTTCACTTTAAGTCATCTGTGCTTTGACTTTTCTGTACTTCAGACAATCTGTAGCTAACTGCAGCACTAAATGTTATCAGCTTTCCACAGACTGTTGTACCAATTTTGTATTAGAGCTTGATGGCAATTTGGAAGACAATAGCTTCTCTTTTGATCTCTGTGTAGAACCAGAGCTTTTTCTTTCTTTCAGAGTGTAGCTAAATGACGATATAAAAATTGCAGTAATTTATGTGTGCCTCAATTGATCGTGAATGTGAAATAAAATCCTTCTTTGCTTGCATCTACGTTTGCTGAGAGCTTCGTCATATGAATACCATGTGTTTTCTGTGGACCCAGCTGCTTTTGATTATGATTGCCTTGACAGCAATTTTATGCTTGAATAATCCTGCAGTTAGAAACTGCTGTCAGTCACAACATCTGTATCAGCCTATTGAATCCCTCTGAAAGTCCGATACTAACAATGCTATTGTTCATAGGCCTGAAAAGACTTTTCTATTGAAATATTAAGTAGAGTCATTCATTCAGTCTCAGGGAAAAGTCAGCTCAGCTGCCGCACACTCTTAGTAGTAACAACTGGAAATCTTGGGACTAATCTTCTGTTTATTAGATGTCTGTTTATAAGTTATTCATCAGTACTTCTCTAAATCAAGCACCATATAACCTATCTGCTGCATGACACATTCTTCATGGTGTGTTGTTTTGTTTTGTAGGGAAGGGCATTGACACTTTCTAGGAGGATGGGTCTGAAGACTCTGCAGTTCTAATCACTGGGATTTCAAAAAAATTGTTGCAGTCCTACATTTCTTTTCAAGTTTTTATTGCAAAACAACAGTTTCAGAAGCCTGTTACTATTGAGTATTTGTTTATGGACAAATTTGGAACAGAGTAGAAACTTCTTGATCCAATGCTCTCAGATAGGTGATAGGTGGTCAGTTTTTGCAAGTATGGAATTTTTCAAATGGGAAGGGTCTGTTTTGAGGGCAAAAAGGAGTATGTAGGTCTTCATTTAAGTGACCCACCTCTTTTCAAGCTGACATCATACTGGCTGAGCAAGTCAGAAATAGGAAGGAATCTGTTACCTGTTGAGGACTGGATTTTTTCAGGGGGGACGCTTCTAAGGCAAGAACAACCTGCTCAAATCAATCAAAAGATGCTTTACAGCTTGCTTAGATTCTTTTCTTTTGTGGTTCATGTCACGTCCTTGCCATGCTTAAATCAAGAAAGCTCGAGAGTGTGGTTAAAAATATGAATAAATGTACTCTGCTATATGTTGGAGCCATTGTCATATGATGCCCTCATAGCACCATTCAGAGGGATCTAAAGACAGACATAGCCTCAAGAGTTGTACTAAAAGATAGAGGAACCTGTAGGGGAATCTGTTTTACTCAGTCATTGGCATTTCATTTGCCATTCCTGTTACAAGAACTCAGCACAACAGAAATCATTATTTCAAGAAACAGATTACTCTATGTACATATAGTAGGTGTTTTCAGAAAAAGGCCAAAACTGAGTAATATTAAAAACTACTGTAAGAAGGGGAAGAAAAATTTAATTTTGCAGCATTTGTATTGATTCTGTCTTCCATTTGGTATTCCACAACTTTCAACAATTATTTAAAGTCTTTGAAGACCAGTAATTTCTTTTCTTATCTAGAGAACTCTTATAGATAAAATTCTTCCCTACTGTGTCATTCTTTTGCTAAAATATACCTTCCACTCTGCTGTATTAATGGACTTAGACATCACAAATATTCATTTTATATTTGGTGCCAATTAAACAATGTAAATATCTGTTTTGAATTTGTGGATATATGTAAAAATACAAAAATCCACCTAACTTCTAGTTGTTTTAGTTGTTGCATTTGTAACTCATCTAAATTAGCCAAAGTGAAAATTAAGCTAAACTTAAGTTTAGTGAGGTATCTTCAGCACCAGAAAATACCAAGTTATTGAGACAAAGCATAGCCGTGACTGTAATATCTGTTTGAGGAGGAAAGTAAACATGCAGTTTGTCTTCATGCACCTGAACTCTGTGCTTCTTAGACTTAATGTAGTTTTCCATGCACTAAATGGTTTGCTAATAGGTTAAAGTTTGGGCAGGCCACACCTATAACTTCAGAACTGGTATGTTCAGTCTCTTATTCTCAATATTCATATAATGTTCCAAACATTTTGAAGAATGATTGTGTGTTTCTCATTTCATCTTTGTGCATTCTGTACTCCACCGTGATATATCTAATAACAGTCTCTCAGTATTAAAGCTCTCATTTTATGGCATGTCCATAATGGAATTAGTATCAAAGGAGCTAGAATAATTTATGTAAATTAGAAATTAAGAACTACAAAATAGTATTATAGGAAACAAATGGATACAAAAATAAATATAGACTCATCAAGGGAAGCAAAACACTTTTAAGAGTAATAGGAACCAAGGAACTGTGCCTTAGATTTAATTTGAGAGGGACAAAACGAGTTTACTCATGTGAACTTGATGATAATATTGATATTTAAATTCTTTCCATACTAATGGTAAGATTAAGTATATTTAACCAGAAGTACTAAATTAGACAATGGATCAGGAGAATTTGCATAAGCAAGTTTTAAAAGAAGCAGATAAAGAGCATTCTGGATAAGCTGTTATGTTTTTCTGTTCATTGTAGACACTAGAAAATCCAGAGGACTAGAAAAAGGCTAATGTTGTGTCAATATTCACAAAAGATAAACAGGATGAATCAAGTACTTACAGGTCTATCAGCCTGACACTAATCTCATGAAAAATAAGGCAGCAGCTGGCAGGGAACTAGAGTAGTGAAGTAAATGAGATCAATTATATAATGACAATGGATATGAATTGAGAGAAAGTTAGACTTTCCTACCTAAAATTGTTTTTATGAGACTACACATTTGATTGATAAAAGGTAAGCATGCTAATACTTTGCATTTGCATGGCTCTAGAATGTGCAGAAGTTAAAAATTATCTAAGATGCTGGAATGCTATGGAATGAATATGGAACATATTAAGCGGATTTAAGCCTGCTAATTATAGGCCTTGGAAGGCAATCTTGGGATACAAATCAGTATAACAATATTCCAGTGAAATCCTTTTGGAATAAGGTTTTAACTATAATATAATCTTACATCATCTCTTACCTGCAAGCAATTATAAAATCTTTACAAATGGCAAAAAACCTAGAATTCTGAATAAATAATAAAGACGAGTTGTAGATTTAGTGCATCAAATTATTTTAATACAGGAAAGAACCATATGGAATTTATTGAAAAGTTGGGGAAACTTGATGTAAAGATGAAGCTGACTTGGGAGTTCATGGCAAAATATCTGCTACATAGGAAGACTGGTGTAGTGATGTTTCTAGAAAGCCTTGTGGAAAAAAAACATTTTTCTGAGCATGGTGAAGGGATGTACAGATTTTGGTTTATCTTAAGACTGTAAATGAAATACATTATCTTTCTTTTTTCCAAAGAATGACATCAAATGGAATGGAAAGTTACTGAAGATCTAATACAATTATTTAAGAATGGTGAAAGACTATTTAAGAATTAGTGAAAGACCTAACGAGATAGATGCATGCAACTTGCATATTTATCAAAGAGAACATAAGAAATATTTTTATATCAGTCTATACAAATGAACATTAAAAAAACAGTCTTATACTGAAACAATCCCTATTATTTGGGAAATGTTACCGTATCCAAAGATTGCAAGCAGGAAATAGTTACCCTAATTCCATAATCAAGATAAAAGTTTTTAACACTCAAAAGAATTATAAGATATATAAAATTTCATGTGGAATTCTGGTATTCATTTGATCAAAACTACTAGGTTTAACTCAGGAATTAATAATGGAAATCCTCTGGAAAATGTTCTAGTTTATGCCATAGTAAACTGTGGACATATTTCAGGCTTCAAATGAATGATTTTTCTTCCTTACCCCTCCCAGAAAAATAAGGTTTGCTGCTTAGAGGCTGCAGATCTTGTGTATTACCCATTTGAGACCTTCTGTAATGAAGTCCTCCAGGTGGCAAATATCATAGTACTTAAATTGAAACATGAGACCAATTTATTTTACTTCAGTCAAACAACACGTGTTTTCAAAGCTCAAGAACTGATTCTTGGACTATGTCCTACCTAGGTCATATGATTTTATCTCTCTGCATTTTGTACAGGACTGGACAAATGAATAGTGCTTGATTAAGTAAAACCATAGAAAATTACAGCTGCTGGTGTAGGTTTGTTTGGAGAGACAAAGGCTTTATGGAGCAAAGCTGACTGTATCTTGTTTCAGTGTCCTTAATTATGCCACAGAATTGACTCCAGATAATTGAAGATGTTTTATTTCTCTGGAAGACTAATTTCTTTCTATTCTTACACCTGCTTTAGTATTTTATTTTTCTGTCATTACTAGATTTTTAATTAAGAATTAAAGTTCATGTTTTAATTCTGAAGTTGTATACTTTCAGGCATTCTTAATACTTCCTTCAATCAGAATTTAGTACTGTTTCCACTTCCTTGTTCTACATCTTTGTTCCACCTCTGATTAGTTTTAAGACCTCTAATAAGCATTTTAGGAGATTCTGAGGGATTTACTGATTTAATCCAGTAGATCTGCACTGATCAAAGCAAAGCTAGTTGCATTACTTTGAGTAACCCATGTTTCCAGTGAAGTATTAGAGAGAAAGGAAATTTAAGAAATCAGACTTTTTTATCATACTTTTCAAATTATCTCATTTCTGCTTGCAAATAACTATTTTCTTAAATTAGCGCACTCAAAAGAACTCTTTAGTTCATTCACCTTATCAGAGGAGTCCTGAGACAGCTGCCATGCAGTTTTAATCCCTTCCTTTGCTACACTTCACTTTTTACTATTTCTGGTTCATTTTCTGCTCTGCTGATTTAATAGCTGCAAGTTTCTAGCATTGTCTTAGCAGATCCTTCTGAAAGTTGCATCAACAGATTACCCACTACAGCTCTCTAGTTGAATTTGCTTGAAGTAGTCGCCCTTACTAAAACCAATATTTCCCAGCAGGGAAAGATGCCTCACTTTTTTCCTGCTTTCACATATCAGAAAATATCAGCATCTATCGATGACAATACACAGAGAGCTTGAAATACGTGACAGGTTTTACCGAACACCCTTGTTATGCTTTTCCTGCACGTGCTTCGTAGCTGCTAGTTCTTGTTATAACACCAGACCCAGGGCAAGGGCAATGGTTTGGAGGAGGATGAGTGCGTTATCTCCCTCACAGAGCATGGCTGATGTGAATGAACCTCAGCAGCACGATTTAATAGATGGGCTGCGGGGACAGTTCTGGTGTGTGTGTGCATAGGAGTGGCAGTGCTCACAGCCCGGGGAGATGTTGCCTGGGGAAAGCTTCTGTACAAATCAATAGCGTGGCTGGCAGGATTCATCATGTCAATCAGCTCTTTGATTTCAAACTGCTAAGATTTGGGAGCTTTAAATCCAATAACAATTGCCTTTGTTACTGTAAGCTTATGACTGACACTTCCCTCATGAAAATTCATGCACATTAATCTACAAGATCCATCTACAAGATGGACCCATCACAAGTCAGGTAGATGGTTCTGTTTAAATGTAGATAAATTCAGGCATAATACCTGAGTGGTCACATACTTATTTATGAAGATGAAGGGGAGAAATAAAAAGGCTTTCATTCCTGCTGCTTTTCCCTCACTGTGGTTTGCCAGCCTGAGGTGTGCGTTGTGTCATGGGTCCTGCCGCTCATGCTTCAGGTATCACCAGTGAGAGTGGTAACCTCATGACTCTGTGGAGAAAGTGGATTATAGCCATGATGAATAGAAGAAGAATGTGGAAACTAATGAAGTAGATGTAAAGTTCATGCTGAAAAAACTGCTACCTTGCCGGATTTGGGGAGCCAACCTCCACTTGCCCAAGGAATCCATCTCTTTTTCAAGTTTTTAGCTGATATCTGAATGCCTTCTTGATTCAAAGTCAGGGGAACCATTTAAGGCTACATGAAGTGTTTAAAAGGCAAACAGCATCTAGCTGAATAGTCACACTTCATAATTTGTTATACATAGTTACTTAACTAGTGTGTTTGCATAAATTTAGAGGAAACTTACCCAGCCTGCTACTGCAAATTTAAACCTCTAATCATCACTCTTCTGTTGTTGATAATTTTTCACTTTTAACATTTGTTTCACTGCACAAATATTTGAGCTTCTCATCCTGTTTTTCCTGTGCCAGGGGATTCTTCAAGCTGTCCACTGTGATGGCTCTTCACAAATGCCAAGTTGTTACTGGGCTGCCTTTTAATTACCCAATTTTTTGTCTAGCTCCAAATCAAGGTCCCTGGTTGTCTTCTATCACAACTGTGAAGCTTGCTTCATGACTGTCATCTACTGTCATTTTGGTTTAAGCTTTTCACAATTCCTAGCTCTCTTTAAACAAAGGAAGAAAATTAATGGAATTTTGAATTAGCCCACTCCTACTAATTAACACTAACAGTGCGGTTGTCAACTGCTACATTTTTGTCCGTCAGTAATAGTCTCGAAAAACCATCTGTAACTGGAAATCTGTCTCATTGTTTCCTTCAGGTAACAGTCTTTCTAGTACTTTAAAGAGATTTTTAAAAATGCAAAACTTCCCTTTCCAGGACACTTCAAAGTAAACCTTTGAAATGAGAATACTCAGGGGAAAAACAACGATGTAGAGGAAAAAAATGAAAATCCAAGTGTTGTGGATGCTAATCTGGTTCATGCAGAACTGGTCATTATACTTTGCATTATTTTCAGCCTCTGCCTGCATTAATTTTATTGACTTTGTTCCTGACTGCTGTTTATGAGGAAAAAGAGATTCAACCAACCAAAAAACAACCAGTCTCAAAAAACCAACTCAAACAAACCCAACAGCCAAACCAGAATGTCAGAAAGAACAGTTTCTCTTCCTCCTGCACTTGCATGCAGTTAGTGTTTTTCTCTTCCTCGTATGCTGTGGACAGGACAATGTACGAAGTCAAGATACCTGTCATTATGGAGCTCATGAGATATATTGCTGGCATTTCTGGCCTTACATATTTGGGAGTTCATTTATCTTCCTTTAGCAGGGTGTCACCCATGCTCCGAGCTGCAGCTATTGTGTGCACACGTGCTTTGTGCTGCCAGGGAGTGCTTTCCAGTGCTTGAGCCGACCTTTCTACCTACCCAGTCCTTCAGGACCACTTTGAAGAAGATGCGTAGCTTTCTCAAGGTGATTACTAATTACTTAGGCAGCATCTGAGTCAAGAGACAAGAATTGATGTCTTACCGGAGGAAGGAAGGTCTGTGGTGCATTTGTCGTGGGGGTGTTTTGGTTTGTTTCAGTTTTTTTAAATTCTTGTTTGGGTTTGGTTTTTTAAATATATCTCTGATTATGTGAACTGAGCCAAGACATTTATTTTTAGTATTTGTAGTTAACCTAATATATTACTAACTGCTTCATCTCCCTCTCTGAAGAGTTCGTTTTTATTTGTTATATTTTAATGAATTTTTCTGGGCCTCTGACCCAAATATCTGAAGTACTGAAATGTAGTATTTGAAGTATTAGCAATAAAGTTAATAAATTGAGCAAAAGAAGCCTTAGGAGACTTAAGTATTCATTTCACAGACAGTTTAAGACATTTGTTAATTTAATTTAACTTCAGTGTGATCACCACCCAAGAGGCTTCCAGAAGCTGAATTTGGTTTGAAGTTGCACAGTGTGGATGGGGAAAGAAGACACATCTCTGTGGTACTGAATGGTTGACTGGCATCAGAATAATGAGACTGATACCCTAAATTCTTCTTTCAGATTTGAACAATTGTGCTTTTGTAAAAGACCTGTTCTTTGCCAACCTATTGTTAGGAGTTTTTTTATTTATAAATTATTTGTGAAGTTTTCTAAGTACCCTGAAGAAGACTCTTTAAAATTTACTACTGAAATTTATTTAATCAAAACCTTCTGAATGGAATATGTGTTCTGAGTGCATCAAAACGTTTTGGTTACCATTGATAGAGTTTTGCAAAAAGTCAGGGAGAGGTTCAAAGAGAATTTCCCCAATGCCCATTGAATAAATGTATATTTACCATTCATCAGTGGTTGATAGAGTGTTATAAGTTGGATAAATAGAGAATTTCTGGGCTAATAGAATGGGTTATCCTATTTCAATTCAAATGGGTTATGTTACTATTATATTGATTGTCAACATGCTTCGCTGTACACCATAAATTTATTAGTTCTACAATAGGTACACATTCTGCATTTCAGACTTTGGACTATAAGTAGTTAAACAGATTTATTGCTTGAATTAATTACCTGTTTGATATCAGAAATATTGATATCAGAATATCAATATATCCATTGATACCAGAAATGAGAAATATTTTCCTTGAATATTTGATGTGAAGAAGACTTGGGGTTTTGCTTTATAGTAAGTAGAGTCTCAAACTATGCCTCTTTTTATGTGTGAACATGACAAATATTCATCTGGAAAACTCTGGCACCTCACTTAGACTATTAAAATATACTGACGCTTTAGAAAACAAGAAATTGAAAGTTGATACTGGTGTTCTTGGTGTAAATTTTTGGCAATTCTGCCTGAGAAGACTCAGCAATTATAGCAAAACCAGTGCTAACATCATTCTATGGCAACTTGGTTTTTAGTGTTTTGTTCTGAGTGAATTAATGAACATATTTATGGAGTTGAGCTATGATTATGGTATAGTTTCTTATAAAAGCTGAATCACGGATTCTACTGTGTTACATTAGGGTGCTGTAATTTTTTTTTTTTTTTTTTTTTTTTTTAATGAAGGTGTATCTTTGCAGTATGACCTTACAGACTCATATGATTATCTATTTATGTTACAATATTTGAATGTAATTTGTGGTAGTGCTTTACTTACATAGTTGCTGAAACTCCAGCATCTTGTAACAATTGTGTAGAGCAGTAGTGAATGTGGCATCCAAGTTCATTCTGCTTTGTGCTAGTAAACATTCTGACTGTTATCTTAGATTACATATGGATATGGAACTTTCATGAACAAGTCATCTCCTAGGGAGGAAGAATTTGTTTACTGTAACATGAAATAGAAATCACAGATAAGGAAAGTGATTTACTTAAAACATCCCTCCCCTAACCAAAACATAATAGAAATATTTGTACTTTAAAATCTCTGAAAAGACTGATTTGGTTCAGTTTTTCATGTGGTCTAGCACTCCAAGTTGAGCTTAGGAATGATTCTGACTTATGCATAGTTATCAAAACTTGCAATAGCAATAGGTTGAAAGAAGAGAGAAGAGGGTAAATTCAAATAAAAAAGACAGTCTTTCTGTTTAAGTAACAACAATTATCAGAAATTCTGCTTGTATTAATATTGGCTGAGCATATTATAAAGCATTTGTCATACCTAATGCATTCCTGTCAAATCAAGCAATATTAGAAGAGGACTTTTATAATGAATATTAATATAAGAGACAGCCATAAGTGAAGTAAATTATAGAGGCATACAAATTTAGTATTAACTGCTACAGCAAATAGTCTTCCACTGTAAATCAATTTCTTTTTCTAATGTTAATACAAAATTAGGCCACTTGGTAGTCATCTGAAAGTTGCTGAGCATTGATACGACTTTTCAAGTCCTTTGCTCATGTGTCTAAATTAAAAGTCATATTCAGGAAAATGAGTTTACAGTCTTTGCACTCATTGATTGTGCTGTTTCTGTGCAGTTCTCAGATTCTGTTCACACATCAGAACACCTCTCTGCTGTTCAGCCATCTATGACAATTTGGGCAAGTTGAATAACTGCAAGAATTACCCCTACATCAAATAAGATACATGAATTTAATTTTTGTCTGTCTATTTTGATACAGTTTTTGAAAATGCTAGGTTTTGGTTGCTGTTTATTTGCTCAATTCAAGATTCTTTGCTTTTAATTGTCATTGAAAAAATGTGCATCTGGATTTGGGTTAGGATTTTTTCCTTGATCTCAGTTTTGATGTGTACTGTTTTGGATTAGGAAGTGAAGAAAGACTTTGGCACATTAAGGATTATGTGCATGAAGCTGGGCTTCATGATTTTACCAATATATTGGGTTTGATTTGGGTTTTTTTTTAGGTTAGCATTAATTAGCTACTAACATCCAAACAACACCCTTAGAGGAAAATTCTTTTCCAGGGAAATTGACTTTGTGTGTAAATATTATTTGTAACCTTTTTCCTAAGTACAAAAAACTCATTCAGAATTTTAATAAGTGCATAGTAATGGCAAAGACTGTTTCCAGTAAGGTATAACAAAGCTAAGATCTTATTTGTAGTAGTATGAGGTGAAAAACAAATTTATTTTATTTGCCTTTGATAGGTGATGACAGCCACACTTTTGGAGTTTTGAAAGCAATTACCATACGGGTTTTTGTTGTTGTTATCATTGTCATAGTGCTTTGATGGCTAATGATTCATCTTCTATAAAAAACCAAAAATTGGCAAATGTCTCTTTAGAATAAGTGCCATTAATTAGCTTGAAATGGGTGTATTATTTTGATTCCATGCAGGGATATGCCTGAGGAGCACTGAATAGAAATAAATCTGTAAATTGTTTTTCAAATGAGCAAGTATGAAGCAAAGGCATCACGGAATTTGATAATCTAATTAATTTCTGTCTAGTGACAGGTCATAGACATTTGAAGTGTGGAATGTAAAGGACCTAAGTCTGAACCTAACCATTCTTTAAGCTCTTATATCTTTTATCTCTGCTTCAGAGACACCTCAGTTTTTAGCATTCAAGTTCCTCACACTGGCATACCAGAATCACCTTTTCTCTTTCTTGTGTTTCACAGACTTAAGCAATTAAGGATGCATCAGACTTTTTGTAATTCATGTTGATATATGCTATTATGTTGCATCTGATTTTTACCTTATGTAAGGATCAGAGTGTAACAGTCAAATAGCCTGGTTGGAAATAAGTTAATTACTGTTTATGATTGTGTAGCTGTTTCAATTTATCTACAATTACAATACCAATAATGATTTTCAAGTTACTTACTTTTCAAGATTACCTTGGTCTTTATACCATTACCTTGAAAGTATGAAATATGTATTGGAAAGCTGAGCACAGCTTGAAAATAGAATGGTTTTACAACAAGCTGCTTGCATTTTTCAATTCTTCATAAATAGATAGATCTTCCATAATCAGGGACACAAAAATGGTTCTTCATTAAGAAAATATAAGTGAGGTGAGGAAGCTATAAGCATGGTTTACATTTTTCATGAAGTTATGCTCAGTATGGAAACAGCTGTGCCTGAAGAGAATTATTAATCAGAATAATATGTTAATTTCATAGTATCTATTTTAAATAAGCAAGCTGAAAACATTAGTAAAAATGTCTTATTCCTGTAGAAATTCTTATTGATTTCAGTGAAGTCAGGTTTTCATGTTTTTTACTGCATTTTGCTCAGATTTCTAGATTTTTAAATTACGAAGGGAAGTTAATAGAAGAATGAGAATTCAGCCTTCAATATATGTACTTATGGTTGTTGGAAATGTTGCTTTAAAATAATTTTCAAAGGTTTTTATAGAATAGAATGTAAAAGAGGGAGAAGAGATATGTCAAGATTTTAGCAGTGTAGGTGTGTGTCTGTTTTTCTTACTGCTCTGAGGAATACGAATCAAAAAAGTTTTGATAAAGTAGTTTAGAATTTCCTATGTAAGGTTCTACTTTTTCTCAACTTTTTATTATCGAGCACTATTGCAGAGTATAACTATTATTTAAAGCAAATCCATGAGCTTCACTAGCAATGCAGGAAATTACCGTCAGATCTTTTGGATGTTTTTGAAGCACAGTATATTGCATTTACTGTATCTGTGCTGTGAAGCAAATAATTTCTATTAAAATACTCTTTGCCCAGCATGTCATTGTTACCCAGTGAATTTTCACTGGAAGTGGCTTTACTAGTCTTTTAAATCATAAGAGTTGATAATGCTGTTTGTGTCTGAATGGAGTTTATAGCTTGAGACCAAGACACACTGATATATATAAACTTTCTAAACAGTAACTATATAAATGGGATTTCATGCTTCGAGGTGGGAGGAGGAAGGAAGGGCAAACAATGGTCAAATGACAATGGCTGATGTCTTGGTACCTAAGGTCCATTGCAATATACATGTTTAATGCTCCATTCAATCCATGCAGCAATTCAATTTCCTACTTTTCCAAAACAAGTGAAAGGGAAAAAAATAATGAATGCACAAACAAGTCAAGTAAATTTAAAAAAAGGTTTGAGTTTCCTGTACGGAAACAAAAGTAATCAGTTGAATGAAATCATCTGTTCTAGAGAGCATTTTATCTGACTCTAATATAATTTCCCAAAAGAGGTCACACAAACCTGCTTTCCAGATCCTAAGGGAGGATATTCAGGTGTAGGCATTTGGTGATGGGCAAGATGTTCATGGTCAACATATCCATGTTGTGGCTTTTGTTGCTGGCTTTTTGTTTGTTTGTTTGGAGTTGGGGGTTTTTCTTGTCTTTTATTTTTTAACTTAAATGAACACTAATGACTTTGAAACACTCTTTCATCTATTAGTTTAAATAAATCCTTAACTATTCGTGTAGCTTTAATAACCATGTTATTTTAGTCTGAGATATGAATGAGAACCAAATTTGAGCTTCTTTGTGATTTCTGCCTCTTTCTTATTCCTGAAATACATAATTCATTTCATATATCTACACCCTCTACCTTCCTCTAGCTTTGGTGGGGAAAGCATTCTGCTTTCGGAGTGCCAGCCAAGACACCGGGTTCAGGGTCTGCTATCCTTCTCATGCTTCACAGCTGTTACAGGCTATTTTCAGCTTATTTTGTAGCATATTTTACTGTAAAATGCTTTCTAAGCATGTTTTATTAACCCAGGGTGGACTAATGTTTGCCCTCAGTGAATCGCCAGACAAGTTAGTCCTTATCTGACCTCTGGTTTTTTCAGACTAGAGATAGTAAAAGTAATATAATGGCCATGTTTTAATAGTGTATTTCCCATCTGCACTCTCAGTGCTTCAGAGAGACCAATTTAAAGCATCTGTTTCTCTCCCAAGCTCCTCATATACATATGCAACTTTTTCCTCTATTATCTTTAGCTTGACATAAGAAGTACAGGGAGCTCTCAGCTAAGCCAAAAGCAACAGTTTTTCTTGCAGACTCTGTAGAAGAATAATCTTTGAATAGCTGCAGGAACTTTCAGACTCTTAATCATATTCATAATGTTCTTGTTTACCATTTGGTGGCTTAAAATGTTAGAAGTAGAAAGTTATCATTTTGTATTTGCTAAGAATTTTAACAGCTTAGGGCCAAGAAAATGTTTATGATTTTATTATACACCATTTTGCAAAAGAAAAAAATCACAGAAGAATGAGAGAAAATCATGTAAGTAGGATGTACAGGTTGGTTTTAAGTCTCTGTATCTAGCTTGTGTCTTTGGGTGTGGGCATATAGAAATGGAGGTAGCGATTTCCTGAGAACTCATATTAACTTGGTTGACTTAATGAAAACTTATCTGTGCACGAGTTAGACTTGTTCCCATGTTATGGAAGTGTTTATGGATGCTGTCACTCTTTACTGCATAATTTTTTTGATTACAGGAAAAAAAAAGAGGTTGCTATAACATATTTTTCAACAATGGAAAATAATTTTTTACTGTGAGATATATAAATTAGGACTCCTGAACCCAATCAACTTTTTCCCTCTCTCTATTTTTTTTCTTTTGGAGTGGCTCCATGGGAGCTATGATTGTTCTAACACTTCTGTATTGAAGTTTTTTCCTTCAGTTCTTGGTCATCCTTATATACCCTTGTTCTCTAGTTATTGTTGATATTGTTTTTAATTGTCTTGGTTATTGGTACCTTTAACCTATTTTAGCAATGAATTCTATGTTCTTATATTCCTTGATTGCTTTTGATTTCAAATGTCAAGATAAACATAGCATGGAAGCTATCCAGACAAAGGTAGTTTAGGGTGGGGAACTTCTTTTGTTTTGGTTGGTTGGGTATTTTACTCAAAAATTCTTGATTTACTTCAGTGAAAGCAGAATTATTCTGAACAGAATGCTCTCAGGTGAATGATAGTAAATTACATTGAGATGAAGGTTGCTTCCTTACAAACAGCAACAAAATGAGAAACCTCTAAACACACTGACTTCTGGTTTCCTGCCATTGTAAAACAAGTTGGTCCAGTCTGGTTTAAGATCTAGGACTTTTACTGTTACAAACATATTCATCAGTGCTGTCCTCGTTACTGCTTACAGCCTTGATATTAATTGAATCAGTTTACTGTTGCTTCTGACTATTATCAGTGTATTCTTTACAAACATGTTTTTCCTTGTATAAGCTTTCAACACCATAATCTGTTTTATGTTTCACCAAAGTCAATCCAGAAACAAGGGCGCTCCATTTAAGTATTCTTCTGTAATCCAATACAGCAATCAAAGCTATTTTAGAAAATATCAAGATAAATCAAAGGGGAATAAATAATAAAATGGAAATTATGACAGGTCCTTTAAAAATGAAAATTTTGAGGCAGTGCTTAATTTTCATTGTATTGACATAAAATTTTGCATTAGGTAGTAACTGCAATGTCATGTTTACATTTTATACTAAGAGCCGAGCAAGACTGCAGTATCTCACATAGTCCTGCCTGCCAGCTCCCATCAAATACTGAGTTTCCTATAGGTCATTACTGCAAATTATAGAAGTTTTACTTAAGAGGTTCAACAAGCCTAAGTTGTGTAGGCTAAGAAAAACAACAAACTATTGTTTGTTGACATATGTGTGAAATTAATGCTGGTTTCTGCCCCATTTCTGTCTCTTCTGTTCCTTTTGTAGAGAAATGTTTTGGTCATTATTTTCTCAGCAAAAAATATCTGCTTGTGAATATCTCTTCTTCACTTAAATTCAGAAATCATCCTGTGTTTGTATGTTCACATACAAGAAGGCTTTCATTAATACTATTCAGATGTAGGATTTACATACACACTAAGTGTAATGGAACAAAGAAAATGAAACAAATATAGAAATAGGAATTTATCCATTTCACCTCTCACCTGTCTGAATGCATTCAGACATTCAGGCATTTTAACAAATATGGTTTTTATCCAATATTCTTGTTCTGGAGCCCTCTAAATAAAAGAAAAGTACCTACCATCGATATGTAGCTTTTTTCAGTTTGTTTTTCTCCTCAAGATGCATTAATACGATATAATTTTCACTTGATTTGAAATTTATTTCATGTAACTGTGTATATTGGCTTTAACATACTAAACTATTAGTGCTCATTCAAAGAACAGCACAATTTAAAATGTCATCAGTAATGGGTGGTTGTGACATTCATAATGTTATTTTCCTAAAATGGCCAAAAATGACTTGACAAGTTGAATGCATTCTCTCTATGCATGTGCATTTGGTAAATACAGCAGTTAGAATATGATCACGTCATGATTCAGCTTCAATCTTGTAGACGAAGGAGAAAGAGTATTCCTAGCAAGTGCTAATTGATTACTCTTCTGTTGCTATGACTTTCATGCTGAAAGTTTCCTGACAGAATATGTAAATATTGCTAAGGAGAAGTTATTTCCAGAACTATTCTACCAGGACTAAGGAGTCTGAGGGGAAAATTAGCCATGCAGATTTTAGGCCATGGGAGGAAAATTTTTCTAACATTAATTAAATCTCTTGATGTTTAAATTTCTATGGCGAAAAAGACAGAACTAACAGCAGTTCTTAGGAGGTCTCTAGGCATTTTGATGATTATTAATTAAAGATCAATAGAGAGTATGAAAATATACATTTTGTATAGAGGTTATCCAGGAAAGTCCTAATGATCCACCATCTGGAGAGGAAAAAAACTACAAACCCACAAACCAAACAAACCCAAAGCAGCTGTTCTATGAGTAAGATATGGCATAGTCTTTTGCCAAAGGGTTATTTTTGTCAGCGTGGTGAAAGATATTAAACTTCAAATTGAACTTTGTGGTTTCACATCTCTTGAGCATCCCACTTGATACTCTCTGTCTAAGGTAAGAGTGAGATTCCTTTATTAAAAAAAAAAAAAAGAAAAAAGAAAAAGAAATTATTTTTCTCTTTGATTAAATATTTATGTAGAGGACCTAGAATATCTCCTTTTCTCCTAAAAACCACAGATAAATAAACCACTGCATTCTGAATTTAAATCTGAAAAAAAAAAAAAAAAATTCTGCACCTAGTAAAGCAAAATTCTAGGTTTGGCGTCTTTTGTTAAGTAAATGTTTGTCTCTAGAGGTCAGAATTCTGGACCCTATTTTCAAAGGCGGTTTTGGTCAGAGGTGTCAAAGAAAGGCTACAGGAAACATTTCTATCAGAGTTTTTTCATTGCGCTCTCATGCACCTTAGCTACATCTTATCCTTCTTTTGCATTCTCTGCTGCAGCTCTTAGTGCTGTCATGTCCTGTTCCTGTCCTCAACCTGTCAGTCAGAGACAGATCTCCAGACTGCAACGCAATATTAACTCTGTATAGTTAAAAATTAAATTTTAGAAAGCTAAGTAGAGAAAATATGAAAAATTGTTCATAAATTGAAATCCAGTACAGTTTTCTATAAGCCCCTAGAAATCTGTATCCAGATGGAAAATTATATATTTTCATTTAGTCTTATTCAGTGTATAGTGTTGCAAGTTTTGACAACTCCTGGTTTCATATTTATGTTTCCGAGAAAATCAAAATAAGAATAAAATTATCCAGAGTTTTAGTTATGAAGAAGGAAGTAATTGTAGCAATGCAAGAGGAATGGATTAGTTAATATTATATTTCCTTTTTGATAGAGTACTTCTATGGTTCTGTGATTTTTACTCTGTGCTTTCATGAAAAAACAGGTACATCATTTGGCCCAACATTAGGCAATATTTGTCATCCATGATTTTTTTCAACTCTTATGATTAAAACTAAACAAATAATTAGAATGAAGCCTTCTATCATGGAATGCATTATTTTATTAAGCATTGCTTGTGTCTTGCACAATAGCCTTTTTAAGTACCAAAATTTTCATTTCCCAAATGAAATAGGCCTATTTATGTTTCAAATGTCACCATCACCGAACTTAAATCCATACCAACTTTGAAGACCAATCTCCACTCATTTCTGAGTTCCTCCTCTGCCTTTGTAAGTGCAAAATTACATAATTGGTTATACTTTGGAAAAAAAAGAAAAAAAACCAAACAACAGAAACCCACCAACTTATTCTCTGAGCCTTCATTGTATTGATTGATTGAGCTCATCTATGTTTGCCCAAATGTTAGGTCACTTACAGAGCATAAAATAATTTTTTGCAGCATGAGGAAACCTGCTCTAGGAAGATGGTTGTTAGCTTCGTTGTACATC
The DNA here is from genome assembly GCA_036630365.1 of Acanthiza pusilla. Taxonomy (NCBI): domain Eukaryota; kingdom Metazoa; phylum Chordata; class Aves; order Passeriformes; family Acanthizidae; genus Acanthiza; species Acanthiza pusilla. The sequence continues at coordinate 16,721,149 of JAXCHO010000073.1, forward strand.
AAAATAATTTTTTTTTTTTTTACACCATGACATAACATGCAAATAAAAGAAGTAGTTATGTCCAACCCTATAAAATAAAAAAAAGACTTCTTTAAAACAAAAAAAACCAACAAAACTATGTCAGGCCTTTAATACAGAAGAATTAAATTTAATTTTGAAGAATCATTTTATTGTGAAACTGTAGTGAAAAAAATTAATCTGTATCTTCGAGCAGGTCATTGTGAAAGAGTGGAGCAGTAGATTTGGAATAGTGAGGATATGCACTAACAGGCACATCCTGTCAAACACAGATGAGTAATATCTGCATGTGACAGTAAACAATCAAGGAACCAAACTCACATAAGTGAAGATAAAAAAGCAAACAGAACACTGTTCGTGTTAAGGAGGAGGATAGAGTGCAGTGCAGGAAAATTTATTTTAATGCTCCAAGGGGCTTTTAAGATTGTGTTTGGACAGCTGTGTGCAATTTTGAGCACATGTATAATCGGAGGCCTTGAAAAGACAGAGAGATTTAAAAGGTTCACAAAAAGCCAAACTAGAATGACTCTCATGTTCAGAGGAGTCACATATGCAGAAAGCCTGACGAAACTAAGGCTAAGCTAAGAATGCTGTTTAGGCCAAGATGTTTTTCAGGTTTCTTATGTGCTGTAGGTGTTGAGAACGCATGCACATCAAATCTTGTGATAGGGTTGTGGTAAAAGGGCTGGACACCAGATGATGAGGGTTAAAATGTAGTGCCTGGTCATCTATTACCATCAGAGTATTATAAATAGTGGTAAATATGGCTTGATTTGGTTTCTAAGGTACTTCATGCAGAATATTTCAACTACAAATTTACATTAAGTATTATAATTTTTGCTTTAAATGGTCTGAGAAAAAACCTGGTTTGTAAAAAACCTCAGAAATTGCGCAACTTTTTGTATGTGCATGTATGTATATAAATACCTTATTATTTATGCTTTCCATAGAAAGCTAAAGACTGGTTGAGATGACCATCATTTTTCAGTGGGTTAAGCATGGGCTGGTCACATAGTCAGACAGAGTCACCATTGTGAAAATCTTACAGAAAATACAGTCTGTATTGCTAGTTTATGCAGGTACAGCTGCATGCTTAACATATGTGTATGGGAGACAGTGTTGGGCTGATGTAGCTAATTTCCTTCAGGAAACATGGATGGGGTCTAGGAACCTATGCTGCTACTCTCAAAGGGACTGTGAGTTGGAGGTCTCTCATACAAGCTGGGAAGCTGAAGTGACCATTTTTGGCTGAGCTGTTCGGGTGTGTGTGAGGCTTTTTCCAGCATGTACCTCTGTATAGACTCTCAGAGTGAGTATTTTGGGATGTAAATGGATAGTAGGCAACCCCAGCTTGATGTGTGCTATACCAGAACTTCCTTTACATAAATAGTTTTAGCAATCAAATACAAGTCTGCCAGAAAAAGTTGTGATTTTTGTCACGTGCTTCCTTTCATGCCTGAACTGAACTGAATTACTGTTTCAGTGGTCAGACCCCACTGATATGTTGTTTTATATTCCAGAAATTCACCATTTCCTCAGGACCCTCCATGGTGTAAAATCAGGGAATGCATACAGAGAAAGGAATGCAAGGAATAGGCCTGTTCTGGAATCAGAAGAGATGGACATGCAGTGTCTCTGTTATTGTTCAGTCTTTACAATCCAATAAAATTTTACTGAGTTAATGTAAAATGCCCTTACATTAGGATGCAATGGAACACAACAGCAATAGCTGAAATAAGATGCAAGGAAATAAGCAGTGAAAGTAGGGAAGAATTCTTTCATTGTTCATTAGTTTTTAGTTAGTATTTTGACACACGAAGATATTTTCCCATTCCAGACAGTGTGATTCTTGTTTCTGTGGCTGGCAGTACTCACCCTTCCTTGCTCCTTGCAAGTTTTCTGTATGCATCCTGGCATTATAATGTTCTGCCAATGCCTCATTTCTCATTGGTATTAGACTGGTTTAAAAACCATGCTGCTTCTGGCGGCTGTCCTGTTTAATAGCCTTTTGTTGCCTTACTGATGGTGTCACATAGGATTACTTGCTCTGTTTTCTCTCCATGATCCTAAATGAAAATACTATGTTAAAGACTAAAACAATTTCTGTCTGGCTCTGACTAGTTTAAAGCTACAGTGTTGAGTTGGCTTGTTGGGGTTTTCTTATTTATTTAAAGGATATTTTAAAATATTTATGCCAGCAAATATTTTTTCTTTATAGAACTGGCTGTACCTCATGGGACCGGGGTAAAAATGGTGTGGCTAGACCTAAGACTTGTTTGAAAGAGGTTCAAAAAGTACGTTTGATGTGTTAAAAATATTGTATAACAATTTAGCTAGTTTCAATGGAGAAGTTGTGTCTCCTTTTGTACAGCTTTGAACATAAACCAGCTTCTAGGCACAATATCGTTATCTCTATTCCAAAATGGTGATGGTTATAGATTTTTTTGTTTTGTTTTTTTAAATTTGGTCTTTTTATTTGCTTTTGCTTTTAAGCTCAAAAAGTCAGATACTGCTGAAGACAGAACACTGACCTATGTGGACCACTGGTTCATACCAAGTGTTATGAAATTCCTGTTTATTCCACATTAGTGATAAAAGGTTGTTTTTTTGAATGCAATATTGCTTGACTGTCCCGCATTTTGGACTGGGTATTTTTGTGGAGAAATTTCATTATTTCACATTTGAAAAAATGGAATTAGATATCTCTGGCTGTGGTTCTTTGGGGATTATTTTGGCAAATGGTTTCTCTTTGGAGATCTGAAGAGGTTTGAATGGTATACAAAGATCTGGGTGAGAGACACAAGCTAACAAAGGGATGAGATGATCAAAAGTGTAGGAAAAGTGTCTGGTTTTGACATTTATTAGATGGGCCCTGTTCACATCATGGTCTTTATCTTGTCTGGAAAACCAGCAAAATGCTTAAATTACAGGACTATCCTTCCTCTGCAAACTTTATTGCAATTAGCTTACAAGTTTTCTCAGAACCCATTTCCTGTTTATTTCAGAGTCACTATATTTATTGCTTAATATGAGGGTCATATGAGCCATGGGATTTTTAATTTCAATATTGATCTAATTTGAATGTGTAGAAGAGCCCAGTTCTTAGTTCCTGAATTCCAGGAAAAGTATTTGGAAACTCAGTCAAACATTGTAATCAAAGTATTAAAAAGTCTATTTTTATTTCTCGTCTTATTTCGTGACTTTTTCACTAACTTTGTACTCTTGCATATTTATATGTTTGAATATACATCTTTTAATATCTACTGGGCAAATGTAATTTACTATTTCCTCTTATTTGACAGGCATTTCTCTGAGTGTTTTCTGACATTTAAAGTAAATGTCTACATTTAAGAGAAATCATTAGCTATCCATAATGAAGATGATGTTGCTCAGCATAGTTCCGCTAAGCACATAATTGTATTCAAGTTTTAATCAGAAACTGAAAATCTGTGAAATAACCAAACTGAAGACACAATTATCCATCAGAAAGTGACTTTGCTGTAGTTGTTCAGTGCTTTCAAAACAATCAATTTATACTGAGATTGGGTGGAGTAAATGTGCTTCAGCTATACAATAATTTTTAACCACAGTGCTCTAATAAGCATATCAATAAGAAGTTGCCAGCAGTAAAGTAATTGTATAAGTGTCTCTAAAAACCCAACGATTTAGCAGTCAAAAAATGTTTAAAATGCCATTTTTATAGGATGATCCTGATTAGAGAATAAGGCATGGCTTTGAAGAATTATAAGTGTCAAGTTGTGGGTATCAAAGACAAAAAGAAAATGAAAATTTAATGAGTATTTAAGAGATGCTCATTAAGCCTCTCTCTTGTCAAACTGGATGTGTTGGGGAGTGCTGTTTCTCTCATCTGAAAATAAGTGTGATTAAATCCTCACCTGTGCACCTCAGTGAAATATGACTGTGCTGATGCAGAGCAGCCCTGGTGGTTCTGCAGCACTGTGGGTGCCCCGCGCAGGGTTCCTTCCTCCAGACAGCTCAGTCTTCTGAATCCTTAATGCCTTTTAGGGAGGCTCTTGTCCATTTAAAAAAATGCACTGTGAAATTATTTCTACATAGCAGACTGGCTACCTGCTGTAAACATTTGTATGTTGCTTATGGACAACATCCAAAAAAGGTTTATTGTTTACATTAATAGCCAAATTGTTTAAAGTGCCAAAGGACTAGTTTGCCATAGCAAGCTAACTCCTAAGTAGTTCAACCAGCCAGACATTATACAGAAGGAAATTCTGTAAGGGTTCGTCAAGAAAACGTTTGTGTGCTGACCCCTTGGCACCTTCCCTCTTTGCACTCCATCAATATTGACATTATCTTTCATTTGCACAGTTTGGGTAAAGAGCAAATTTCACATACATAAAGTAAATCTTTAACCATGTGTAAAACAAAGGAGCAGCATATATCTCAGTTGTTTTAATTTTGTAGGCAATAGGGCTGCTTGCCAGCATAGCTGCGCAGTGTGCATCCAGAAAATTAGAATGCATAAAAATATGTCTTCCCCAGAGATGTCTGAAGGCTATCTCAACTTAGAGCAGGTTTTCTGAGTGTGGGAAAGAAATAATACAATAGATGTGATTTTGACAAAATGATAGGTGACTGCACAGTGAAAAGTTCATGGGAATTAATGCCAAGTCTTCCATAAAATCATCTAATAGTAGAAATGAGTTAAAACATTCTGTTCAATGTGCTTCTTCTATTACTTCAGACCCTTGAAAGTGCTGATACAGGATTTAATTATCTATATACAGGTGTACAGAGAATAATTCTTATTTTATTTCAAAATTGGTTTCATTCTAATTTAACTATGTACTCGTAATATGCTTAGTATGATCCTTCCTTGCAGCAAAATAAAATAAATATTTGAATAATATTATTTCCATTAAAAATGTATACTCTTTAACCTTCTTTTTATCTATTTGTATTATCATTTCTCATCTCAGACCCCAAACATTTAATGATCTTATGAAAAAAGTCACGAATCCTAAATTCCAGAGTGATCCTCCAGCTGTGATACGCCTCCCACTGGGAATATGAGATAACCAATATTAGAACCGTGTAAATCTTTCAGGCAACACAGGTTACCTCAGAAAGTTTAAAATATAGTTTGGATTTGATATGCTTGTTGAGACAGTCTCATTTCAGTCCAGGAAAGATATTGTAGTCTCTTTACACTGAAGAGACGGTGCTTTGTTTTAAAATGTCAGGAAGAGTTTTGCAATACTATTTGTAATATAGGAACCAATACAGTGTGGACAGGTAATAAAAACAAATACTCCATTCCACAGGCTTCAGTTGAAAACTAAAGATTTTTCAGAAATGTATTTTTAATAAGAAATTACTTTGATTCATGGAAATCTTTGTTTTTACATCAGTTTGTATTGGTTTATATTTCCATTGCTTGTGTTAACATGTAAGACATATATAAACTGTCTTACCTTCTGTGTTTCAGCTTCCTTGGTCATGATTGATTGCTGGAGAGTGCAATGTTTAACAAAATATTTCCAGGCTAAGAATATGGCTACATTATGCAGGCCAGATTAATATTTGGGTTCCAATATCTACTTTCAAAACCTCAAGCCCAGCAAGCTGGATTGTAACACGAATGTAGGAGTTAAATGCACTTTTATATTTTAAACTGAGCCAATTTGGTTTTTAAGACCCACTGACAGTTCTTGCACTTCAGTGTAATATGTGACCACTTTCTCTGTTAAAAGTGCACAGGCTTAATTAATGTCTTTACGTCTCTGTAAGCGATTGAAATACCCATGTGTGGATAATGTGGGCAAAGTAACATCACATACAGTGCTGAGTCTAGATGAGAGTGGCATTTTAATGTTAGAGTTAGCTTGGTCACTTCACGCAAGCAGTAATACAGATAGAAATGAAATGTCTTTAGCTGCTTCTGAAGTTAAAATCATTTTGCCAGGAGATGAAATTAACTGCTAAGTCCTTCTGGTATAAAAGAAAAGATGCTATCCTTGTCAACCCCCATTGTCTGCAGTAAAAACATGCACTCCAAGTATTTATTAGGCATGTTCTTTATTAGCAGTATACTCTAAATCTCTTTAATGCTGATTAGTTTATGCTCTCTTGTCCAGATGTTTCTAAGACCATAATGAACCTTGAAGTATGATTCATGTAAATATACTGGACTGAAAATACTACTCTTCATAGGGGTTTAGAATATATTCAGTAAGTGAGTCAACATGTGCAAGTCATTATTTATAGTGTTCTCGAGCGATCCATGAAATCTCTTCACTGGATTGGTAGGAGAAGCATGGTCACTGTCTTAAGACTTGCAGTCTATAGAGAAGAGCTTTACATCTGTTATCCATTAAACTGGAAGTGAAGAGGACATCTGGAACTCCATGCATGATAAGGGGTAAAGGTTTCAGTTGGACAATACTCTTACAAAAGATACTGGAATATTGGCTTCCAAGGGGCAGGAGTTTGGAGTCAATATGATTAGTGTCGTATTATCTGACCACCTTCTGGAAAAAAAAAATCCATGAAATTTTTAAGCAGTCCAAGAAAAAAATGAACCAAAATGTTATTTTGCCAGTTATGACTTATCTTTTGGCAGATGAAAGCAGAGAAAACTGAAAAAACATACAAACAAAACAAACCCCTAAACCAAACCCAGCTTTACCTTAATAGCAAGACTAGTTTGAAAACTTCTTCTGCATTTTTGCCTGCTTTCTACTTTCTTTTTTAAGCTTTAGTCACATCTACCTATAAGCATGACAAAAATCGTCCTATGAGACAAGAAAAAATTGTGAAAGATCCTGTGCAATATACAGTCATATATTAATAAATTTTAACTGGCATTTTTTGGGAGTGTTCAAGTCACTTTAGGATAACTCTTAACCATTCCTTTTCCAAGATAACCATAATTTATTTGCTAAATTAAAAGACCTCCTGAATATCCTTGTCAGAATGATAGTATGAGTCTTACTCAAATATATGTCCTTTGCATTCACTAAAATACTGTTGGAATATTTTGATAATACTTGCTTTGGTAAATTCCCTGTACTCCTTGTACTTAAGTAGATTTGATTTTCACCTAATTTCAAAATATAATAGTTTAAATAAAGGAATACACATTTTTCTAGATTGCCAAATTCTATCTCTATGACTAAATTAACAAAATTTGTCAGCAGCTTTCCCTTCTTAAAATAACTATGAATTGTAATTATGTGCGTAGTTTCATCTTTGCAGTTTTCTGCAATTATGATGCTATTTAAATAATTTGGATCTCACTCCAAAGTGTTTCCATTTTTTTTACTCATCGGGGAGTAAAATTCTCTATTTTGCTGCATTAAATCTGTGACAATAAGTCCACTAGGTTGTTTCTTGGGTAACAAAGGAGGAAGTTTTCCGCTTTTCTAAAAAAAGTAAAATCGATGCTTGGGAGAAGAGCCGATGATTAAGAAACCAAATTTGCTGCCTAGATAGAATAATTGATGTATTCAGTAAGGACGAAGTATAATCTCAAGGAAACTTTTTTCAGAGGGTTGCCACCATCAAAGAACGTCTGTTTTTTAAATGATCCAATGACTGTTTTTTATTTGAGCTTCAGACACCTGAGAAATGTATATATAGACCATTAAGGCACTTGTGATTTTTTTTTCTGTGGTTTTTTTTTTGGGGGGTCGTGTTTTTGTTTTGGGGGGGTTTTTTTTGGTTTTTTGGGTTTTGGGGTTTTTTGGTTTTTGGTTTTTTTTGTTTTCTTTTTTGTCTTGGTTTTTTTTTTTTGTTACTGATGCAGGACAGAAGTTTTTAAAATTGTGAGAGACTAATTTCAAATTCCTTTTACAGCATTTTTTATCTAGCAGAAAATGTTTTGCTCAGTTATTGCTTGAGACACCTACTATTTTGTCTTTATAAGTAATTTAAACTATCAAATGAGAGCTTAAAGAAAAAAATAGGTATTCCAAATGGTGGCGTCTTTCTGTGTGAATTTTCAAGGAATCATGTACCTTATCTTTGCGAAAGCAAATTGTCATTTTGTACCTGATATTCAATATCAAATACCTCCAACTTCCTTATATGATGCATGAAAGTTCTTTAAAGGAAAATATTTGTATATTCACAGGTAAAAGTTGCTAATGTATGTTTTTCATCAGGTAAATCATACTGGTATTACATGAAATAGATGTTGATATAGAATCATCCAAGAACATAGTCACTACTGAGTCTGAGTAATTATCAAAAAGGAAGTGAAAATGTGATTTAATGTAACTTCTGTGTTTGAAACACATGAACATACAGAAAAGCTTTGGCAGAGGGTTTTTATTTTTTTATACTAATGGCAATGCTAATGCTAATGTTTTCTCCAAGTGGAGTTCTTGTATTTTACATTCTTCTGTGGACACAATAGTGAGCAGCAATTTTGGCTCTGCCATTCTGTGATGTTCCTTCCCTGAAAAGTGAAGATAAACATATGGTGCAAATATCTCCTGTCATAGAAATGTATGTATTTTTTAAGTCTGTGATCAAAAGTTTTCCATCAAAAACAGAAAATTGTTTTTCAGTCTTTGTTTTCTTGCCTGTTGAATGCTTAGAGCCCTAGGCTTCTGTGAAGATTGGTTTCTAGGAAATTCCTTTGTCTCGTTCTGTCCCATTTTGGTGTCTGCTTTGTTATTTAACTTCTGTTCTTGAAACAGATGTCTCTTCATATGTACTAGATAACCCTCATATCCTTTGATTCTTAAAATCTCTCCATAAAACCTGCTTCTCTTAAATAGCCTTCCAGTTTTTTTCCTCTGTACTCCTCACAGCACACCTCCTTTCACACTTTCTCAGTATTCTCAGGTGGCAGCATAAATCCTGCAAAGACTTGTAAACAAGCTTGGTAGTATAAACTAAGCTTTGAGAATTAGGGTCTAAACCTGTTAGAACAATGGGTTTTTTTCCCATGATGCTGCAGATATACATGCATGTGAAGTATCAGTACCAGTACTTGAATAACTCTGATTGCGTTGTGTATACATGCAAGGAAAATATGTGAAAAAATGCTGTGTTTACTTAGCTTTAGATATGTTTATTCAGACTTCATGCAATTTGTGTATAGGTACACAGTCACAGAACCCAGATTTTGTGTTTCAGCCATGAGAAATGCCCCTGTTGCCCACCAACACTCAACATCAACAACAACCAAACAAAAAAAAACCCACAAAAAAAAAAATTAAAAAAAAAAAATAAGAGAGAGAGAGAGGGAGAGAGAGAAAGCTTACAGAAAGCACGTTTGATGCAATGTTGTCAAGAAACTCAAAGTCCACAAAGTCCAGTCAGTATGTCCCTTACAATGAGCAAGGAGATCCCTCTATCACTGAGAGCTCACCACTGCTGGAGCATTGGGAAGAAAAAAAAAAAAGAAACCATTTTGTTCAACACCTGGTACAGAAAGAGGCTGGTGTTGCAAACTGCACTATATATGTGTTAGTTTTGTTTACAGTTACAATGTCATGGTCAATATTTCAGTCTTAGAAATCAGGAAATAAATGTTGTGGGTATTACTACTACTGGTATTAGGTCAGTTTGAAACCTTTTCTTAAATGTGGTTAAAAGGTTAAGGGTATTCAAATATGGAAGAGTTAATTCTTGCTGTCATGTATGTGGATAGGAATGCTCAAAGCAAAGCATCAAGTCAGAGAAGAAAACTGGCAAGTGAATCCATTAATATAAAACCAGACAAAAATATAGTTATTTAAAATAACAACAAATGGTATTTTCCTCATGCAGGTAAACAATTTAATATTTCACAGAGTAGGCAGTGAGGTGCGACCCTGACAGACAGATTCACAAATGGAGCTGCTGTATACAATTTGCTATCACGTTTTATTACAGAGGGTTTAGCGTCAACACAGTACATGTTCAAAATGCTAAAAGTGGATGTGAAAATCACTGTCAGTTTTTCAAAACTGTCTGCCTTGCACAAAAAAGCTGCACTGGGGAGGTAGTAAAGATTCTTTTGTAATATTAAAACATTGAGGTGTGTGTGCACACACAGGTCTGTGTTTAACTGTGTATAAAATAGTGCAGCATCGTAGATTGTGTAGCTGGAGTGGGCATTCTTAAAACAAATGGCTTGATGATAAGGACCAATAGAACTCTTTGTCATAGGGATTTACTAAAGTGAATTTGTATCTAATCAATTTTTCTGTGAACTTCTCTGTAAGATTTATGTTCAGGACTCATAGTAGAAATTGCAAACCAAACCTGGGGCTTTTCACCTTGAATTTCATAGAATTGCTTTAGTCTGGCAGATCTGGATTTCAATCCAGTCATGTTTAAAGGGAGAGGGAGAATGAACTGAGAAAATTAAGGATTTTCAGTTTTCAGTCACCTCTCAGTGCAATGGTACCCAAGAAGAACATACTTGGTTATGTGATTTAAAAGTGATTATGCAAATCTTTTTTTCTTATCATGTGTGTGAAAAAATCTCTGATCCAAAGCATTCCTTCTATTCCTATAATTCTGTTATTGTAGAGGTCTGTTCCAAATATATAAGAGACATCATGTATAGCTGCCATAACTGATGAAAATAGTTTCCAGAAGATCTCTTTGACTCTCTAGACATTCTGGTCTGGAGTAGATGTTGCATTAAAGCCCATAATTTTTGGCTGAAATTTCATAAGCACAATTTGCAAGATTTTATTATTGTTATCTGATCTACAGTAATGAAAGATTTTTCATAGAAATTGGCATATTTCTCGTGCAAGTCAGTTTGTGTTCCACATGTGAAAAGTGATAAAATTATTTCCAAAACAGAAGCATATTGTACAGTAATTAATGAATTTGTAAGGCATCTGCACAGTAAGTTGGACTGTTGGCTTTCCAATTTGATATTCAAAATGCAAAGTTGTCTACTTCATACATGAATCAATGGTTTATGTAACTCAATACATAAAACATCAGCCTAGAATTTTCCTCTGTTCCCTTTTTTCCTGGTGGAGAGGCAGTTGGTATTAAAGGATCATCTGTGTGTGGAGCTCAACCTGGTTGGCCATTGGTCCCAACAGAACCCTTGTGTAAACAGCATGAACAGACACATGGACAAAAAAGTGCAAGTCTGGAATTCAGGGTAAATTGAGTGAGAATTCTGCAAATTTGACAGGTGATTTAACAGCAGCTGCTGATACTGGTGATACAAGACAGTGCAGTGCAAGACTTTGGTCATAAAGCAGCAGCCTGTGAATTACTGGGAGCTGTTCGACTGGAGAAACAGAAGAGAATCCAAACAGAAAAAGCATTAAAGGCCTTAAAGTTCAAAGGGGAAAGAAGCAGTGTATATCTAGACAAGATTAGTGGAATTTTTTTAAAGGCTGACTAGATAAACTTTTGAGCTAAATATGTTTCCAGTTTATAAGAGCACTGCTGAGATATTTTTCATAATTCCCAAACTCATTTGATTTACCATATCTTTTGCAAATATTACCTCTTGGAAGCTTGAAACAGCAAAAGAATATCTACCATTTGTTCCTCTCCATCATGCATGCAGATTGGTCTTTTATTGTCTGGGTGCTGGCATTACTTCTTTTTATTTTTAGAAAAAATCATTGTTGAAATATTTGTTTAGGAAAAAAACCCACATATAAAGAACTACATGGACTATGCTAACAGGTATGAGAAATTATATTTAAGAGGATGATCACAATTTAGGCCTAAGGGTATTGTCATATCCTCTTAAATTCCACTGGTTAGTTCTAATAATTATAATCTGACATGCAAAAATATATTAAAAGATAAAAATACACTGTTTTTGTGGAAGGGATCTATGGAAAAATCCCATTTTTGAGACTTTTTCATAGATTTTCTCAGGCAAGAACAATTTACTTTCCTCCATTTTTGGTGCTACTTACAGAAAAATTCTCTTTTGTGGTTTTAACCTGCATTTGAACAAACTAGCAGAGTAACCAGAACTCTGGTACTGCAAATACAGCCGACAGTGACTGGGGAGTGCAAGCACTCCTGGTTATTGCTTTGGAGAGAACTTGATTATGTCTTCTCTTATACCACTATTACCAGTGGCAGACTTAGGCAGAATCAGTGGAGCAACCTATCATGCCACAAGATCAAAAGGGAGATCATAAAAAATACTTGTCTAGTTTTGGTGATTGCTGTTGATAAGAATGTAAGGAATGGCTTAGGTCATGAAATGTGCTCAGAGGATAACTTTGGCAGCCAGAGATATGGTGTAATCAGCTCACGAAATACTTTCACCTATGCAATGAAATGAGAAGCCTGGGGGTTTTTGTCTATAAACTGTCTTTAAGAGAAATATTCTAGATAGGTGTCCTCTATATAGCCTAGAAAATTAATTTCAAAAATATTTTTTAAAAACACCAATTACCTGAATATTTTGCTAATACTTGCTCTTTCTGGGATGTCAATTGTTATGTGACATTTTTTCAGTATCCCTGTAGAGCAAAGAGGATTGCTTTATCAGACTCATCTAATTTGGCACTGTGGCAGCTGCATATTTGGACTGATTAAAAGTATTAATAAATTTAGATGAAAGAATTGATAAACAGCTATCCATCTGCAGATTTCTTGGCATTAGGCGCAGATAGGTTAGAACTGCAATTCCCCTGTCCACATTGTCTATCCTTTTTAATTCTGCCCTATCTGCTGACATTTGAAACAGCTGTTACAGCCCGAAGTCACAAAAAGAAAGATGTTACCAAACATGGATGTTTTCCAGTCCAATCATATTTATTTTTGTGGAATTAGTGCAAAACTTAGGTCTGCAGAGAGATCATTGATCAGTTGACTAAGTTGTGATTAACATGTTAGGAAAACCTGCTTGGTATCTCTCAAGTCCATCCACTCAGTGATTTAAACCCATGACTGTTTCCTTGGAGAAGTTCCATTCACAATCTTGCAGGGAAGCTAGAAATGTAAACTGTGATGCAAACTATATAATAGAAAAAGCTGGAAAGCTGAAATCAGTATTCATATTTTTTCCAAGGCTGGGCGAGTTCTCTGAGATTTCATTGAGGACAACATATTAGCAGAAATTTCATGTACAGTGACAATCTTACCTAGCATGGGGCTGGAATGTTGATTATTATGGGCTATGTCTTTAGATTGTGAAAGAGCACAGACTAGAAGGCATTTTAGTCCAGATCATCTTTTCTGGCATCACTAAGTTCTGTTGTCAACAAAGTATAAGATGTTACAGCCTAATGAAAACAATGGAGAAGATTACTTATTTAAATGGACAGTAAATGAACTTTAAGTTGTTGCTTGCTTGCTAATTATATGAGGATTTTTAATTGGGTTTTCCATAAGTAGAAAAGTAGTCAGGCAAGACATAAGAGGGCACACAAAAATATATTAAAAATGTTTGAGGGGAAAAAAAAATCCAATCCCTAGAATTTGTTTCCCTTAAGAAAATTAAAATTAAAATTACAGGTAGAAAGAAAGGCATGCTGGTTATTTGCTTTAAGAGTTCCATTTTGACTTTTCTACCCTTACTTAGTTTCAAGCTGTGTTTGCAAGTGCTGTAGGTCCTTGGCAACTTATAACTGGCCCTTAAGCCCTTCACCTTTTAAGGCTATATTTTTAAATGTTGTTTTATCTTTGAGGTCTGATTATCTTAAAATGACCAAATGCTTTTCTCTTATAGCTAATGGCAGCTCGACTCTTTCTCAATGACATTTTAGCCTCACACAAAGCTGGGAAGTCTATTCTTTGTACTGGATTTCTAAGGATTCTCTTAACATCTCAAAGCTGCATCTTCTACTGCATGCTGTAGCATTTGAAATGTTGAATATAATCTCTAACTTACTTTACAAGCATGTGTAAACTAAGGATAGAAGGAGTGAAGGGACTTGCAGGTTTTTTAAGGGAAATTGTGCCTAGATCGTCACATTGTTTACCTGCTGAAACTTCACCTGAATTTCTCATGAAAACTGTCTGAAAACAATAAGAAAAAGTTCATAAAAGCATAGTTTTGGAGCACTGCTTGTCACCTCTGAGTTGTGATGTTTACAATTGACTTATAGACTCTCTGTTCCTCCAGAATTTTATTGATAATACAAAGCACACTTTCCACATTGAACAAGTTGCCAAGCCTACCTTGATCGTCAGCTATTATGTCAGCACAATTCATTTTAGGAGTAAAGAATATTCAAGTGTTTATCCAGAGTTATTTCCTGCCATAGCAGTGACAGGTGGAAGTGTTTTCTGTTCTATATGTTTGTGAACAATGCACAGCCTTTAAAAATCTTGATTTCACTATTACCTGGGCATGCAAGGTATCAGATATTGCTGTGCTATACAGTAAACAGACTTGGGAAGCACAGTATAGTAGCTTTCTGGGAAAACTGATGAAAGGTTTATTTTTAAGCCAAACACCTCAAACTCCTTCAATTTTCCAAATTACTGGTAAAGCTTTTGTTTAATGCTGTATATTGTAAATACAATATATTTGGGTTCAAATATTTGCACTAGTCTAATTAAAATTTGTGAGAGAGAGAAGATAATGTGTAATCTTTTGGAGAAGAGCACGGCAGCGAGGGTTTTGCTAATGGTTGTATGGTTGCAGAAGCCTGGAGTTGTTGCTTTGAGCATTTTTCCCACCTTCTTGTTTTCCACTTCACAATCTTACAGTTGCACAGGCATATGCATTTTTCTCATGGTCATGGATTCAGGCATGTGTTGATCTATGGATTCACTTGGTCTACAGTTCAGAGGCTTTGAGAGGGAGTAACCTGTATTCTCTTTTCTGATCAACTTACAATCTTTCTCTCCCACTCACCAAAAAAAAGAAAAAATATATGTCTGTACATATATCCTAAGGCTGTAGCTGAATTGCCACTACAATCAACTGGCTTACAAAGTCACAACTGATGCAGGTTTTTTTCTGAAGGAGAGGTAAGGAGGCTCCCTACCTGCCTGCCAAATGACTAATGCACAATCATTACGTAAAGAAACTTGTTGTGCAGCTATCGGCCAAATTCTTTGCATTGTAATTTAACCATTTCTAGTTTTCCTAAATTAAAATGCTGGAATTATCTCAAAGGTTGAAACCTCCATTTCATAGTGCATTGAAATTTCAGGGACTGAATATCTGAATTTTTGTTTTGGAAAAACAGTGCTGTTATCTTTCACAACCTCTGCTGAGTTTTTAAAAATGCTGTGTGATGCAAAGTGATCCTAAATAAACCTATTCATAATTTTGTTTGTACGGAATGGTAGCAACCTTAAGATCTCAAGAACACACCTAATATAGTGTATCCGTGCTAAAGATATGCTTAAATGTCCTTGTAGTGGATATTGCAGAAGCTAAAGGGTGTGCAGAAGTTTGTTGTTGCAGCTGCTGTTATTCTACTAATGCAGTCATACCACAACTTCTAACCAAGATTTTTGAAAGCTAATACAAAAAGCTAAGCTCTTAATTCCATGTTTTTCATCCAAATCACATTTTTTGTTTTAAGTGCAGCTGGTTTCCTCTGAAAAATTTGAAAAACTTAATTACATTTTTTTAATTATTATTTGCTACATCTGAAGTAGGAGTGAGCAAGAGAAGATAAAATACACTCTACACCATAAAAAAACCCTTTCCTCCAGTAATACCCCAGACTTTTACACAGAATTACTCTGGGCTATCGTTTTTAATTGTATTATCCGTTGCTACTATTTTTCCCTGTTCTCTGTGTACTCTGCACCTCAGTAGGGCTTTGAACAGGATTTCTTGACATAAGGTCTGATGGCATTATAGAAATGCTAAAAATACTACTTTTTATGAAGGGGAAATGGATTTTAAAGAAAAGTCACAATGCTAAGATGAGTGAAGGTGTGGCTGTGGAGTGATGATCTGATTGTTGCAGTTGTGTAATCCTTCAAACTTACATGCTCATTAACAAATAATTATATGCCTAGAGGCTGTTGAGGCTGACAGATTGTGCCTATTCACCTAGACACTGTGTAAACATGAATATGAAAAATACTTACAGTTATTCACAAAATAGCTACAAATGAGGGCAATTTTCAGATATCTGGGCTTGTATTGGTGCTTTCATGGATTCTTATTCATACATTTTCCTCCGTGATACTGTACATGGGAGAGAGATATGACAATGAAAAATAAGGAACTAGCACACTAGTATATTGCACTGCTAAAGAGAACTTCTATTTTCACTTCTTCTCTTTTCTAAGAGCTAATGCTGGATCTGAATGATGACAGATCTAGTGATCTCTGAATAACTGTCATGTACAAGAAAGGAGAAAGATTTAACAGAGGGAGCTGGGGTATGATCCTGTAAGTTGTGTGGTACTTACAGCCATGTTTAGAAGGGAAGCTGAAAACATTTTTGTTGCTACTGTGTTATGTCATTAGGGAAAGAATTGCATACAAACAAAAATGTGGCACATAAAGAGAATGACAATTTGGGTTTACGAAAGAAATTAATGAAAGACTATAATTATGGTCCTTAATACCCTTTTCTGCTTTAAAAAAAAAAAAAAAAGAAAAAAAAAAGTGAACAGAACTAGCAGAGTTTGCAATTATTATCAGTCCTGCTCCTGTTTTCTTCAAATATCCCTCCATATTATTTGTTCTGAACAGATTGTATCTCTCACTTTGCCTGTGACTAATTGCCTAAGAATCACGCTTTTACAACATAGTTACCTTCACTCAACATGACAGAACTTCTGTCTTTGCAAGTATTGGACCAAACATTCCAACAAATTAACTATGTCTTTATGAGTATTAATGAATGTCGCTTCTAGTTTTCCAGATAACATAGGCATTTAATATCAGCCTTTCAAGAGGATATATAAGAAAAAGCCAAAACATGGCAAGAATTAAATACCTCATCTAGAACCTTAGAACCTTTTAATGTTTGCTATAGGTAGTCTTGTGCTGCCCTTTTGATACTAATTTACATTAATACACAGCTGCTCTTTTCTACTGTCACTGCCACCTAAGAGCAGTCATTTCTTTTAAGGGCTACTCTGCTAGCTTTGTGTCCTAAAACACAAACCCATCACTGTTTTGTGTGTAATTTGTTAAATCAAATAATATATTTGATTCTATAAGCTTTGAAGTAGGATTGATATCTTTGAACGGTGCCACTAGGAAATACTTTTTGATGTTTGCTGTTCTCTTGTGTGCAGAACACTTTATATAATTCATGAGAACAGCTTTGGGCTAGGAAAACATCACTTCTTGCATTTTGCTTCTGTGGAGAACTTGCCTAATAAAATTATCGTATTGACTAGATAAACATCCCAAACAGCAAAGCACTAATAACCTCTCTTCCCAATATGTGTGGATGGTGTCAGGGAGCACTACTGGAAGAGACAAAAAGGGTTGTTTCAGTCCTTTCTGACAAATGCAACATTTGATGAAAGGGAACTCATTAAATTGTCAAAGTAGACAGGTTTCTGTTGGTCTTTGCCTTATCCCAGGGCCGTTTATCCAGCCTTACTGTAGTTTACTAAATATGTTTCTCCTGCCAGCTAATGTACTTAAACTAATAGTTCAGTTATTAGCAGTCTGCCTGATGGCAGAGGACAGACTGACACATGATAGCCAATGTAGATGGCCAGTGTAGTACAAAATAATTGTTTTATTTAAAAAATGTTAGGAAAAGCAAACCAAATCATACCAAGAGTGATGACAACAAGTTACTTAGAAATTGTGGTCTGTATTGTCTGTGGAATCCTCTGCAAACATCATTTAATGTTTCTAACTGTGATGATGACACAGAGTGTTTCATAACCCCTTTGTTTCAGTCCTAGCCCTGAAGCGACCTGTGGTGGGCTTGATAGGGGAAGGAGCAGAGGGCATACAGGCAGTAGTAAAATCATTTATTTTAGATTATGGACCCAGGTGGAGATGTAAGAACAAGTTAAATATATGGTTGTAGTAACTGCAGCTGTGAATAGTAAATGATCCTTCCAGAGACTCTCTGAAAATTGCAAAAGGTTTTCTTTTCCCTGGCACTCTCTTGGATGCTACCCCTGTAGCAAGAGCATTCTTGTCAATTTACAAAACATGTTATCAACCATATGTGATCAGCCAAGTGAAAAATTCCTTGTAAAAACATTGGACTGAAGAAGGCTAATAAAAATCTAAATGGGATACCAGGAAAATCAAAACAATTATTTACTCCAAAGATTAAGGAACAGTAATATTACTACCATCTCCTGTTCTGTTCTCCTCAATTCCTTGTGAAATTTATTCTCCCAAATGTGGGTTTTTGGTATCTCAGCTACTTACGGAAAAGCAGGTGTTTGTAGGAAAGTCATTGCAGATCAGTCCGCCACAGACTCTACTCATGATGCCCTGCAAGATGTGTCCGAAACAATGTCTTGTCACTGCTCTCCCTGCCTGCTCTCTACTGAGAAAAGTTATACAATCGTGATGCTGCTACAGCAAGTGACAATTCCTATGTTAGACACAATGTCAGTTATTGCCAAAACCAGATTTACTAGTTCAATGCTCTCCGGTAAAGTAAGTAAGCTGTTGTGAAGGGAATAATTTTAATTATTCCTGGATTCAAGACAGGAGAACGCCATGAGGTATTACACTTACAAGAGCAGTCAGAAGTCGGACTTCTCAGAAATTCTGTGTTATATTCCAGTTATTTTGATTTACTTCTAGGGGTTCTATGACTATAAATCTGTTCTGAAACTTAGTGTTTAGATGGAGCTTTTAAAGAGGACATTCAACTTGTTTAAAATGCGAAAAAAAATCAACTGCCTGCTTAAAATGGAGAGCCATCCTATGCAATCTGCAGTGCAGTTCACTCATTCTTTCCTTGTTCCATTTGATTAATGAACGCGGTGTATTTTCTCTTCTTCTGCTAGTGATTAATACTTCTCCATGCTCCTTTGTTTTTGGTGGCAGATTGCTGGGGAGAGATTCCACTGTAAATTGTTTTTGATACCAAGTTTTAAATAGGCTTTGCCAGCCTGCTTATTTTGTGAAAAGTACTTCTCAGTTTCCAGCAGTGCATAGCCTGCTCTGCACGTGCCTGCTTTACATCTCTGTTAAAGGGAGTGGGAGTTTAGGAGAGACCCTGTCAAAGCTCACTTCCATCACTACAGCTGATGGTGCAAAGTGAAAGAGAACAGCCTGTCTGCTGCTTCCTTCCCCATGTCTACATGGTAGGTGTGTGGGGCAGCAGGAGTAGCAGTCAGAAACTAAATCATAGTTAGTTACTGGCCTTGGTAAGGACAATTTCTTCTCCTGGGTACATGGCTTGATTTAAAGTTCTAATGAGCATTCAGATGGTAAATACTTTGAAGCCATTGCTGTTACTGACACAGACAAAAGTTGCTCCCTCAATTCTCCTTGGGGAAATACTGCCTCCAGTACTGACTGGGTATAACTCATGCCACCTGGACCTTGGCACTGATGCAGGCCCTATTTTTAAACAGTATTTTGGACTACTGTCTGTGCTAGTGATTCACATGGTGCCAAGGATGTTCCTGGACACGGGAATGCAATCATCCTTTTCCACTGCTAAAGCTGTCTCTGGATGACTTCTGGACAAAGCTGAATCTCCCAGATATCCCTGGGCAGTCTGGCATTCAACAGAAGCCAAGGAGAAACAAGCAGCTCATGTGCAGCTGACCTGCTTTGGAGGATCAGGGAGGATAATAATACAGATGGGGACTGCTGTGCCCATGTTGGCCTTCATGTTGCAGAAAGATACATTCAAGGAAAATTTGTTTTACTGTAGGATATCTTACAAAACCTTCTCCTTGATGGGCTTTTTTTTGCTTTTTCAGTTTTTTCAGTTCTTTGGGTTTTTATTGGTGATAAACTGAACTGATGCTCAACTTCTACTCATGCACTAAGATTAGCTAGAAGTATATTTTTTGTTATGCTCACTTTTACTTAAAAGGTTGTGAAATGCATACTGAGGTGTGAGCAGATGTAAAACTGGTGGCAGTTTGTCAACATAGCCTCAAGCATGAGAGATGTGTATAGGATAATACAGCTTCCTTCTAGACATGCGACAACCACCCTGTACACGCATTATTCCTTTAAAAGCAACCTCCAAAATAAAAATGTAACTCTCAGAATTGTCTAACACTGTCTTATGTATAACCTCAAAGTTAGAGTCAAAATAGGAAATGTGTTGTTTCAGCAGGGACCAAGACCTGCCAAAATCCTCTTTGCATTTGACTGTGAGCTTCACGCTTTAAGCAAGCACTTTGTTCTGGTTTCAAATCAAATTTTCTCTACAGAGTTCCCATTAATTAAACTGCAAGAGTAGTTTCGGTCAGTAGCTCCTTGCATGGGGACCCTTTCACTCATAGCTGGTGAAAGGTGATCTTCTGCCTGGCTGAGGAAAAATCTTTACAATGATAAGGAGAGCTCAGTGTCAAACTCAGTTGTCCCCAAGAGTCCCTTAAATTATTCGAAAAATAAATGCTTTTTCTTCATCATTTCCTTACTTTCCAGTCATATTTTTCTCAGCTATGTTTGCCTAAGAAACCAAAACTCAGACATGGTGTGACATTTCCCTACCTACCTCCTTCCCTTTCCACAGGCCTTTTACCCCCCAGCTGTTGCTGCTGCTGCCAGCGCTGTTCAATTAACCTCAACAGGCATGCAGTCATCCCTCTGTGGTTCATCCTGTTCAGGATTAATGAACTGTGCTTTAAACCAAGAGAAACGCTAGTAAAAATTAGGTATAATTTCATTAGAAAATTGTGTACTCCTAATTAATGAAGGAGGTCATCTGAGGACTTGACAGAATTGAGTTTAACTGGAGGAAAAAAATCCACGGATCAAATATATGACGTTTGCTACTTTCTTTTCATCATCGCCACCAAGGCATGGTGCTGGGGAACATGGAGTAGAGGCAGCAGTAAAATGAAGCCACTTATTGTATAGCCAATTGTTTTCCATCTTCTCTTTCTGAGTGAAGAACACTGTGTATAGTGTGATTTTTTAAGTGTTAAAAAGCAGGGACTGGTCAAAATACTGAGGTCATTGCTTCTCCAGTTACAATCCAAGAAAATCCCTGGTATTTGCCTTTCATGCTGGTCCTGGGAAAGTTTGCAGTCTTTCAGTTTCTCAGTAATGCTTGTTTGGTACATTTGAGCAAAAGTTTGGGCGATACCTCAGATGCGTTCAGCCTCTCACCTTCTGGATATTAATTTTGATGGACACCTACACAAAGCAAATTAACAAGAAACTTGACCAAGAAAGTACTGACAGGCCAGGGTAGTGGCAAGGCAAGGGAGACAGGTGAATGGGTGTTTAAAAAACAGGCTTAAAAAAACAGGTTCAAAAAAGGCAGCTCATCAAAAATTTTCAAATACTGTTCCTGGTTGGTCATACACAGCTTTGCTTATTACTTCAGAGCTCTTGACTCTTCCATTTTGGCAAAAGAATTAATATCCATCCTGTAGAAGATAAGGTGAACACCATGATTTCCAATATTTCAGAATGTGTCATTGAAGACCATAAAGTGATGAATTGCACAACTGTCAATAAGATATTTTGATCTTTTATTCCAAAAAAACCCTGTGATGTATGGTACTTATGTCTCTAAATCATTCTTTTGTAATCATTATTTCTTTGAAAAAATTTATATGGGTCGTTCTAAGTTCTAAAAATATATTTGTATCTCTCCAAATAAACATATTCATTATGGGAAGGATATATCTATAAAAAATAGATTGAATCCAGGTTTTGAATGTAAAACTAAGTCTAATGACTGGATTTTCAATGATATGATACCAAAAGAATTTTCTATACAATATGTTACAAAGGGCCAAATATCCACTGACCACAAAATATGCAAGTTTGTGTTCTGCACATATAAAGGATAAAAAGTTGATACGTTTGAGTCAAAGTTCCTCACAGTGTTTTGTTTAAGTGCCAGAGCCAGTCAATGTGCCAGCACACATGCTGATGTTTCAGCATGTGAGAACAGAAAATCAGCCAAGCACAAAAATATCTGTCAGACGTCATTTTTTGGGGGATGCTACTTTGGTTTTGGTGTTCTACATACTTCGGTGTTATATTTATAGAGTCTAAAGAAATTAAGTCTTATCTTCAAATGTAATTACCACAGAAGTCATAGAAAATGGGATTTTCAAAGCAGCCCAAGGAAATTGAGGACCCAGTTCTCAGTAGGCAAGAAAACAATATACTGAATCCCAGTCCCAGCCTTGAACATGCCAGCATCAAGGGTCTGTATGGGAGCATTCTGTTACTTGACACAGGTTTGTTATAAGCTAGCCAGCTGACAATGTTTTTGCAACACTAAGTGGTCTTATATAGTGAAATATATCATATCAAGTTCTGTTTATCATGAGAAAGAATGTGTTTTTTACCTTCTGCGGGAGTGAAGTTGTTGGGTTTTGTTTGGTTGTTTTGTTATTTTTTTCTGAACAGCATTATGGTCCAAATGCTCAATCCTTTTATGTCAAAGGCGAAGTTTGATTTAAATGAGACCAGAATGCATGGGTATGTGCTAAATCAGATATTTTTAAATGCATGCCACTTGAGATTGCAGAAGAAAAAACATGCTCATAAATATTTGTGATTTGTTTGAAGTCAGAGCACATTTCTCTCTGTGGGTCTATTTATAGCTTCAGGATAAGAAATTCTTAGGCTTAGTAGCAGGAACTGATGAGTGATACTTTCACACAGTCAGAAGAAAAACATGAGTTGTAATTTTCTGTTTCTTCAGACTAAAGAAAATTCATGAGTCTTGTAGCTGGGATATAAAATTAATCCTGCTTACTTAGGAGAACCTTAATCACACATCCAGTTTTCCACTTGAACCATGGTATCTGTAGTACTCAAAGAAGTCAATTCTCAGAGAATATTTTTCATCTGTCTTTGTCTCTTGATAAAATAGATCTTTGATTTTGCCAGGGACCAAGATTAGATTGTAATGTAATATTTTTGTATTTTTAGTTTTTATTCTGTTACTATATTAAGACCAGGAACACAAATGGGTTCTTGTGAATCCTGAAGTGTTGCCTCTTTTTTTGCTGCTGGAGTCCAGTTCCATACAATATCAGCAATCAACATCTATACCAAAGCCAAGCAGTGACAGTTGCAATAATGAATATTTGCTGCAGGCCACTGGTATGAAAATAGCACAGTGCTGCAAGCCTGCGTCACCAGAAACAAATCTTCCATTTGACTGTGACTGAATTTCCAGCTCAATTTTAGATCATTTATCACTGAAATAGCTCTTAAAGTACTGTCACAATATAACATTAAGAAATGCTGATTCAGTCTACAAGGCTTGAACTCAAATGCCTTCCTGCTTCTTTTTGGTGTTGTTTTGTTTTTGGGGTTTTTTAAAAATTTTTTAATCCCTTATCCCTTTAATGCTCTACCCTGTATTTAGGGCACTGAACTGTGGACAGGCAGCAACACTGTAATATATTCAAAGGGAAACATGCTGGTTAGCTTAGAAGTTCTTGCAAGAAAAAGAATTGAATTCCCTCTTTGTAAGGTTGCTTGACAGCTTTTAGAATGGTTTAGCCTTAATTTCTGCTGAAAATTCTAAACTTTATATGAGGAGGAGAAGCTTTGCATCTTTAAATGGGTCGTGGCTTTTACATGGTGGACTTGGATGGCTTTTTATATATGTTTTAATGTCATTAATGTATTGCATTAGTAGAATATAAAATGTATTCATATAGGGCACCTTTTAAAAATGCAGAATATATGCACTGAACTTTGATTATATTTTGAGATGAAGGATATGCCGATGACATTTACCATTTTTAGTTTAATTTTCATATACTATGCTGCTTTCATGAATGCATCTTAAAATACGAAATCTTTTTGTATCTTAAGATACGAAAAATATCCAAAACAGCTAGCATAATTGATTGTATTTTCTTTTCACTTTAAAATAATTACACGGTGAAATATTAGATCAGCATGGATACAGAAAGTCAGATACTTGAAGCAGAATAAAATCTGATGTTATTTAAGCTTTTTTCCCCCCTCATTCATTGCCTCAGGTTTTCCTATGGAAAGTGCAGAAATTATGATCTATATTTCACTTAGGGCTAAATACTGACCCTTACACTGCAAAGCTGGTAATGGTGATTGATGTACATATCTAATTTCCTGCAAGATTAGAATGAGCACCAACTTTGCCATCAATTCTGAGAGAATGTTAATGTCCCTTCCCTCTCCCTGGGCCATCTGCCCTTTGCCTTCCATTTCACCAGGAGAGTACTTTGGATAAACCTACTACTGTACAGTAGTGCCAGGATGCAGACACTTATATTTTAAAAGCAGTGTTCGTGCTTTTAAAGCAATGGGGTTTGGGTTGAGGAAAACAATTTCATGGCAAAATTCTTTGACTGAAGGAAACCAAACATTCAGTGGATTCTCCGGGTTAACTGTACAATTTTGTGGACAGATCTTCAAAGGCTTCATTTGTTCATCAGTTTCCCAACAAAAGATTTCATATTTCCAAATATTGTTTTTCTTTTGAAACATTATTTTAAAAGAAGATCATAAAAAAGAAGAAACTATTCAGGAAGGTAACGCCATTCGTTCTGCGTCAGTATTTGACATCCCCAGTACCTTCAGTATACAACCACCTTCAGGCTCACTTTCAGGAAAAACAAACCAAACTGTGATTTGACCTTGAGTGGCACCATATTTTTTGCTATATGCTTTAATGTCTGGAAATACATAGAATATTCACATGACAAACTCTGCTTTCTTGGCTTTATGAGTGATAATTTTTAAACACCACCCCCCCCCCCCACCCCCCCCCGGGAGAGTATGTAGAAACATTATGAAATGCACGATGTATAGAACTTAATAGAGCTTAAGGGGTCATATTCCCACTGACTGAAAGGGAATCATATTTGTGCTGATATTTGTTCAGCAAGTTTAAAGTTCTCCAGTAGGAAATATTTCTGTATCTAGGTAGGTAGGCTATTCCCAGGCTTCATAAAATTTAATATTAGAAAAAATTTCCTCACATCTAATCTAAGCCTCTCTTGATATAATCCAATAGTCCTTATTCTGTTAGGAGGGATCAGGGAGAAGTGTATATTCTCTTATTTTTAGCTACCTTCTACAGATGTGAAAAACATTGTCAGTGTTGGCCCTTTTTCTTTCATATTCTCAGTTCATGTTTTCTAAACCTCCAATTTATTTTGGCTCCCTCCATCACAAACCCTCTCTTTTTGCTTTGCATTTGCATTGCTTCTGGATTAACAGCAAAGCAAGAAATTGTTGGGAGGTTTTTGACAGTGCTGTCCCGAGGTTGGACACAGGGCCCCCAGAGCTGCTTAGAGGAGGAAAAAATACCTTCTAAATCTTTTGCTTTGCACTTTAGTGTGGTGGAGACCTGTTTTAAAACACAATGGTTGAAGAGATGTGTGTTCATCTTGCCTGCTACTGAAAGATTTTTTGGAAAACCAAGCAAATAAACAAAGAAAACAATCAAAATGCAATGAACAATAAAACCTCCCCAAAAGCATTATTGGGGTTATTGTTCATCATTATGTTTTAATAGATCAGATTAAACCTAGAGTGTGGATTCCTACAATTGTCTTTACTGAAAAACATCTAATTTTCTAGACTGTTTCTCCAATGCATTAAAATTGTTCTTAATCGGGTCTCTCAGTGCGTTTGCCTTGCTTCCATTCTGATATTACCTGCTAAGCTATTAGGAATGTTCTCTATTAAGAAAGTTTTTGAACAGTATTAGTCTGCAGCACACCGCTATGGTATCAGTTAGTTGTGTCCCTTCTGCACTGGAGCACAGACTTAGCTCTGCAAGTGAAAGAATTGTTATTTTGCCTATTCTAATAGGCAGTGATAAAGCATAGCACAGGTAGAGCATCACTAACACCAAGGGATGTATGAAACCAAAATTAGCTATGCTGGAAAGTACCCAGATCCAGGCACATCTCAGTAAAGTAACTAAGATTTCTTTTGGGAAAAGCTACTTCTCAGGCTTAATATGGTAAGATACAACACTGCAAAGGCAGAACAGCTCCTGTCCTTTTTCTCCTTCTCCTGTCCCCTACCCACCGTCTTCTGCACTGCCTCGGTGCTGGATCTTACTGTCCTCTACCCTGCTGAGTAATTAACAACCACATGATACTGCTTTTTCCAAACATCATGTATATATTATTCAAAGTACAATATCATTGTGTATTTTCTCTCTCTTTGATTTGAAAACTACAGAAAAAGCACAAGTTCTTAGGTGCAAGAACTAGGTTTCTAAGCAGACTTAGATATATATCGTGCTTGTAATCCTTCCTAAAATACTGCTGATGTGCAGAATGGAAATCTTATTAGTGTTTGTCTAGGTCTCAGATATGGAATGTTGTATATTTAGTTACTGTTATTAGTAGGTATCATTATTATGTAATAATGGATAATAATGTGTACTATGTATTAATAATTACCTTCATTCTTTTAGCGTTGGGAAAAATCAAGTGAAATATCAATTTAACTTTCAATTTTTCTTTACCAGATATAAAGGACAGAAAATTATTTTCATATTAGTTTTATTAGTACAAGTTGTTAAAACTTTAGCTTGTCTACTCAATCAGCATAAGTATTATGTGTTACTATAGCTGTTTATGCATAGTAGTGGTGTGTATAAATTTTAACTGTCTATTGTGCTGGTCATTTACATGACTTCTTTTATTGCATTATTCTGTTGTATGGTACAATCTTAATGACCTTTCTATTCAGTTTATGAGTTCTGTGTTAGCAGACTGCAGGAGGCAACACACAGAGTTTCAATACCTGGGAGTACTGTATTTTGTAAACACACGAAATACAAACAATAAGGTCAGGTTTAGTTCATCACCATTAGCCAAACCATCACCAGCACAATCTGCCTCTCTGTGTTGTCACAGCATTGGGATGCAAACAAGTAAACACCAAAGGTCACACGGTTTTGGGTTTTTTTCATTTCCTTCCATCTCCCCTCTTTGCCCACAGACGCTAACACAGGGACACCAGCAATATCAACGACGACAACCGTGGAAATCCGGAAGAGCAGTGTTATGACAACTGAAATCACCTCTAAAGTGGAGAAAATCCCCACAACAGCCACTAGCAGCAGCACTTGCCCTTCCGTTGAGACTGAGGAAGAAAAAGCAAAAAGACTGCTGTACTGTTCACTATGCAAAGTCGCTGTCAACTCTGCCTCACAGCTGGAGGCGCACAACAGTGGTGAGATGGAGCAGTGATGCTCGCTTCCTTTTTTTCTCCTCTGTTTCAAGAGCGCTGCAATTATCTTCCCCTGAATAGATTAGATCTCTTGCAGCAGGGGACAAAGAGGTGGCAGAAAACTGGCAATTACATGGAATTCATTAACTATTAAAGTATAAAAATGACAGGCAAAGAGGCTTTGAGAAAAGGGAAAGAAAGGAATTTATTGCATGCAAGTTGCACATTTTCTTACACTTTAGCTTTTGCAGCTTCAAAACCTTGTCGAGCTAAATGACAGCTCTGCTTCATTACCTTTGGTGTTCAGAGTTTGCATAGTTTTGCTTGTGCCAAGTACCAAACTGAGTATGAATGCCATTAGCTTTGTTTGAAATCTAACAAATTAAGGCTGAAAGAGGGAGCATCAGTCAGACAGAGTTCAATGATGGGAGTTAGAGTTCTTAGCTCCATATTGTCTGCTAATAAATAACTTGTTAAAATTATGTGTATTTTCCCTTTGTTTTCATCAGCTGATAGCAGCTGCTGCATGTGACTTGAATGGGTAATTGCCTACCTCCATCTTTCTTAGCTTTTAATCTTTTTCTTGTCATTAGAGCTATATGGCATCAGTAAGCTCCAGTAATAGAGAGCCACCACTCACAGTAGTTATTTTAAGCATGTTATTGATTGTCCCTGTGGTGGGTGTGGTTAAAAGATCTAGGGATTTTATATGGTGGCAATAACCACCATCCTACAGGAAGGTCCTGATTTTGGATGTCAGGGGTTACCTGCCATCAAGGGTAAGTAGAGTTAAGGGACAGAAATAGAACCTTAGGTTTGGAATGCAGAGACAGTGATAATACACCTAGAGCAAAATGATCAATGGTTTTATGATGCAATGAAAAATGAAACAACTTTGGCATATCTATAGAACTCAAATTAGAATGAAAATTGTAACTTTGATGGCATTCATGAGAAACAAAATTCCATCAGTTTTGAATGCTGTTTACTGTATGTCAGATCTTTAGCTGGTGAAAATTCAGCTTCATAAAGCTGTGCCCTTTTAAACTATTTAAATTCATATGAGGGTTAGACTCTAAATATTCTGATCAGCCTGAGAGCCAAAACACTATTCTGAATATTTAAACACAGCCCTCCAAGCTTTTGCTGATGACCTGCTCACACACATGCATGTTTTTAGAAGTGTCTGTGTGGATGCATACAGCAATTAGCAGTGGAACAGTGGTTCTGTACACAGTCAGTGGTACCTTACCATCACAGACTACCTGTGTGGGAGTCAACAGTGTAAGAAATTGTTCAGTCTGAATAAAGGTACAGCAACAGAACACTAGTGTTTCTAACCAACCTTTATTTAAAAAAAAAAAAAAAAAAAAAAAAAAAAAAAAAAAAAAACCAAAAACAAAAAACAAAAAAAACACCACAAGTGCATTTTTCTCACATGAATGTTTCTCACATGTTTTAGTTTCTGTCCAGGACATTAATGATCCATTAGTTGCTGCCAGAAACCTCTGCCCCTTTCTGGTTTGGAGAGTAATTAGTTAATTACAGATTTAATTGTAAACTACCTAGACATACTGTTTATCAATCTGTTCAGGAGGACTACAAATCAAAGCCAACTACATCTTTAATAGCTAAATTACTTTTCTTTTGCAACTACAATTCAGGTCTTATTAGCAGCAGGAGTTAATGAGAAAAGTTGCACCCATTTAACTTCACATCAGGGTATGTGATTGTGCCAATTCTTTCTGGTGTGGCTGCTTTGTTCTAGTGCATTACCTATAGATATGTAATTTAGTAACAAAATATCAGGTATGAAATACTGTTACATTAGTATGACTGATACAAACCAACACAGTCATATTACAAGGATAGCGTGTGGCACCAAGCTGAGGCTAATAGGATTTTATATGAAAATGAAAACAAAAAAATGAATGCAACCCAATTGCCAAAGTTGTTTCTGTTTCCCATTTCTGTTGTCTCCAGGGACTAAGCACAAAACTATGCTGGAAGCTCGGAACGGAAGTGGAACCATAAAAGCCTTTCCCCGGGCAGGCGTAAAAGGCAAAGGACCTGTGAATAAAGGAAACACAGGCCTTCAGAACAAAACATTTCACTGTGAAATATGTGATGTGCACGTAAACTCCGAGACACAACTGAAACAGGTACTCGGCCAGCTTGTAGAGTGAGACTCTTTGGCTGTTCTTGGTTTTCATGGTGGTAAAGTACCAACACAGTCAGCACATGTCAATATAACTGTGTGTGTCAAACAGAACTTACAGATTTGTCCACTGTAGTTGGCTGCCATTCTGTATGTTTTGTTTTGATTATGATTTTCCCTTGCATGGAATAAGTTTTCTCAAAAGCTCTCAGTTATACATATTTTTTAAAGAGTTGTAGAACAGCATGTTACAACTGTCTTTAGGCTGCTGGAATTGTCGCGAGCCAATAAAATCTGTTGTTTCATGTACATTTTATGTACTGCATTATATTTGCCTTGACAAAGATGTGAAGGTGGGTGCAGCCAGTACTTTCACAGAACACTCAGTAACCTGCTTAGAAATGTGGGATGGAGAGGATTTCTAATATTTTTTTATCAATGTTTCGCTCTAAATGAGAAGCATGACCTCCAAATTGCAATTACACTAAGTTATGTTCAGTCATTCTTCAGATGATCAAAGCTTTCTGAAAAACATTTAGTTTAATTCCATATGCCTTTTGGAATTAAGCACTTGTTAAGGAACTTTACAAGAATGAAGATAAGTTCAGTAATGGACAGTAGCAATTCCCATTCTTCTGGTTTCAGGAAAAAAAAGTCCAGTTCTATGTGTTTTTATTGTGATAATTCTCTTGAAAATGAAAATCAAAGTAAAAATACAGTTCTGAAAGAGATCCCTTCTATTACTACAAGATAATCTGCGTAGAAAGATACTTATAAAATCTCATAGATCTTTTGAAGAAGGTAATGGATTTTGTGCATTTTTTTCACTGTCAGTTAAGTTTGATATGTACCCATCTCACAAGGATCTCCAGACAGCTTAGGGATTTAAACAATTTTGTGACCTTATTTTTTTCCCCAAATAGGAAATGCTTTACTATCTAATATTATTTGAAAACTTTCTATCAGCAGTGGATTGAATTTGATGGGTGTTTTATAGAGTTAGGGAGGAGTTTTTCAAAGGCTTCGGTCTTTATCATGACTCAAGTCCTGTTGAAGTTAAAAAAGGTGGGAAAATATTTGACTGTAGTGGAAGCAGTCAGACTTAGGACTGATGAAAATTACAGTCCCAATATGTGGTGCACGAGGGATTGTTCAAATTGGAGGAGACCCCATTCCCTTTCATTATTGAGTTAGTCAGAATAATGGTGTTATAAAGCAAAAGCCTTTAGTATTGCAGCAGTAACCTTGTGTAAAGTAAAACCTGAAGTGATCTGTTGTGGAACTCTCAACCTTTCTTTTCTTTTTTCCCCACCCCAAATGTATTTTAACAGCACATAAGCAGTAGAAGGCACAAAGACAGAGCTGCTGGAAAGCCACCTAAACCTAAGTACAGCCCTTACAACAAACTCCAAAAGGGAACACATCCTCTAGGGGTAAGCCAATCACCATTTAATTTGACTTTTATTTTCATCCTGATGAGTTGGATTTTTAGAAAACATAAGTGGAAAATTGTTTAAAAGTTGAGTAATAGCGTAAGCCATTGGAATACCAAGTATATGAAGAATCCAGTGGAAGCCCACAAGGGACTTTTTAATGTACTTTAAGGGGTGTTTACTACAACCTGTGGACCCTTGCTTTTGTAGCTACTCCAAATAACCTCAGAAAATGGCCTTGTTGCAAAGGCCCTTAGAGAGCAAGAGAAGGAAAAAACATCCACATGTCAAACAGGATTTTTCCAGTTTTCACCAAAGGCGATAGTGATGAAGTAACTAAGTAAAACTCTATGAAATATAAACCATTCATTCTATCCTTATTTAGAGAATTGTTGAGATAACAAGTGAAACAATTTTAAAAGTCCATCTTTCATTTGACTGTTTCGGGATGGTTCTGGTCACATTTTTGACTGCCAGGATAAACTATCTAAAACACAATTCTTACTAGCCCTGAAAGCTGAGAAAAAGGTTTACTTTTTAATAAAAAAGCCCCCCAGGATGCTGCCACTAGTTAAGAATCAGCTTATAGTGTGGGTAGGATAGTGAAACAACTGACCTTTATCTTCATCAGTTAAACTGCATGAATGTTTTTTCTGCTGTTTTGTAGGGGTTTATAGATGGTTCTGGCAGAGGGTGTTGATTCATTCTCGTAGAGATTAGCCCCTTATGCCTTGACCATCTTCCCTGATGCAAGCAGAATATGGAGTGAAATATGATTTTTTTTCTGTGAAAACCAGTTTCTCTTTATGTTGAGTTAAAGCTCTTTTCTTGGCGACAGAAACTGTGTCCTTGTTGGGGGAGCCCTCATGAGTGGCATATTCATGCAGGATTCAGTAGTAGAATAAAGTCGTGCACCATTCCAGTAAATCCACTAATAGGGAAATAGACCCATAGGGTTTCTCAGTAATCCACAAGAAAAATCAAGGTCTCCAATACAAAATATGCTGAAAGGAATAGTAAATATGTAATGGGGTAAGTAGGATATGGAATCAGGAAAGCCTTTCTGACAGGATTATTATTTCTTTAGGAAATTCGTTGTTTTCCAGGGGATAAAAACAGCTATTACATTGTTGTTGTTGTGCACACAGTTCTCTACCAATTTATGTAATAGTGATTTCTGAGAACTCCAGCCAAGGTTCAAGACAAATAAAGGCAGCGTGTCCTTTTTCTGCTCCCTCAGTCCCAATTGCTCACAATATGCAGGTCGGGCTAGAGGGGATCAAAGAGGCAAAAGGGATTTAAGAAGGAGAGAACAAGCTAGCAATAAATGAACAGATATGTGTAGTAGAATTGTGGCTTTAATAAGAGACACCAGTTCTCCATTTAGTCTTTGATTTTGAATATAAAAACTGCCAGAATTGTTGTCACTTGAAGTGCAGAACAGCACAGCAACAAGCCAGAGATATTCTAAGTTCACCGTAAATTTACTTTCTTTACTTTTACTTTACTCCCCCTCCCTAGATGAAATCAGGATGCTCTCCATTAATCTTTCAAGTTATTTGTCCCTTAGTTCACTTCATTGGAAATGAAACAAATAAAGGCTACTTTACTCTTAAAGTTGACCTGGGAGTTAATTAGAGGTTTGAAATGAAGGTGGAAGGTACTGTACTGTATATGTTAAACATTGCTATTTTTGCATCAACCTTGAAATCAGAATCGTGTTGATAAATTAATTGAAAAGCTAACTACTTTAGAAGTACCTGATTCCTCCAAGAATGGCAAGAAAGCCTTTTCATAGAAACAGTCTGATAAGATCTTTTTTCTTTATGACAAAGAATGTATGAGCATCACCAAACTTGCCTACAGAAATTAAAAAAAGAACATGCCACATCTTCACAGCTTTTCTAGACCAAAAACCTTCTTTTACTGTGTTTTCAATATCATTTGTATTTCTCTGTCTGTTCTAGATTTACATGCTTCAGAGACAGAAGTTTTATAAATTCCCACAGTGGTATTTCAGAGTTAAGAAATCTTATAATGTTGGGAATTGGTATTTCTTCAAGCCACAACTGTCCAGCATGTATAAAATACTACACTGCAGAGAAAAAGTTTGTCAAGTCTTTGATAGTCCAAACTTTCTGCAATAAAATAGCTCTTACGAAAAACATCCTTCCCTGGGAACTCTAGACCAAAGAGTACTTTGTACTCAGGATTATTTTTTTTTATTATTTTCCTA
The DNA here is from genome assembly GCA_036630365.1 of Acanthiza pusilla. Classification (NCBI taxonomy): domain Eukaryota; kingdom Metazoa; phylum Chordata; class Aves; order Passeriformes; family Acanthizidae; genus Acanthiza; species Acanthiza pusilla. The sequence goes on from JAXCHO010000073.1 coordinate 16,754,178, forward strand.
AGGGTGCTGGTAGTTTGTTTGGGGGAGTGGGGGGCGGGGTAGGTTGTGTGGGCTTTGTTTGGGATTTTTTTTTGTTGTTGTTTTGTTTTGTTTTGTTTTGTTTTTCTGTTTTGGTGTTCGGTTTGGGGTTTTTTTTTCCTGTTCTAAATAAGGCTGTAAAAGATATTTATTAAAAAATGTAAGGAAGGAGGAAAAAGTCATATGCTCAGCAAGAGAAGAAGACAGCTTGGATCAGTGAGTGTAACACTGATCAAGGAAAACATCAGATCATTGCTTTTCATAGCCACCATGAGGAATTTTATATTTAGCATCTATTATATCCTTTGTTAAGAGAATTACAGAATTTGGCTTGATCTGAGTATTTCTTCCAGAGCTTTAAAGGACCTGGAAGCCAGCTGAGTTGCTAGTAGGTATTGGGAAAAGTGAAAGTCCTCTATCCACCTGACTAGTGAAGAGCTAACAGGCTTTTTTGGAATATGGTGATAGTGAAATGATGAAACTCAATGGTGTTTCATGCCAGAGTACTCCTATACTTACTTTCTGATTATTTACTCCCTAGGGTTCTGTTGAGTTGAAAATGCCAGTGTTGTTGTAGAAGTTAATTACTTGAAAATCCCTTTCAACTCAAGAATGAGAGGTTGTGTTTCCCTCTAAGTAAGAAGTGCCCATACTTACACTGAGATGTACCACAGCATGGTACATGTATCCATATTCTGTGTATTCAATACCACAAATTCAGGTTTATGCCCTTTGCAAGAGGCCTTAAGTTATGCTGGGACACAGATGCACCAAAAGTCCATCAGAGACAATGGGAACTTTATCAGTAAATGAAGTTTCTAATCTTACCTCAGAGTTACGAAAACAGGACAACAAAGGTATTCAGGCTCCTGGCATCTCATTAGAAACTTGAAATTGCACTGAAAACTGCAGAAATCTATAGAGACTACTCTGATGTTCATTTGTATGCATTCCAAATATAAATTCTCTTAAATATTACTAGGTCTCTTGTGAGTATTTTCAATCAGTCTGGGAAAAACTTCAAGGTTTGGTGTTTTTTCCTTTTTAGGAAACTCTAAATGAGGGGTTTTCTTATTTGTATTTGGTAGTCCACAAGATTTAAAATTATGCCATGATTTAAAATGTACTTTAAGAAGAGACCTCAGTGACAGGAAAAAAAATATCATCGTTTGGCAGAATACTACTTAAAAATAACTGCCACATTTTCACATTCTTTGTAAAAATGGACAGTATCTTAGTGGAAAACAGTTGAAGACATTGAAGACACAGCACGATTACATAGGGCAGCACCCATTTAAACACATGAAACATGAGAGATTTTCGTAACCCATGAAAGATAAGATTGGTTTATTTGCTTGTTATTAGAAGCAAGAGCTAATGAAGAGGAGGTATATGGAGATCTTAATTTTAAGTAGAATTTACATCCTAATGATTAAAACAAAAGTATCTTCTTAGTCAGACCAGGGAATAGGATATGTTTTCATTCTGCTCTGGTCTCTATCATAAAGCTGTCCAGATGAAGGTCTATTAATTGATATCTAATTTTTCCTTATTTAATTCTTGCAGAGTACATGCAGCTTTACTTTGGTGCAGATTCCCCAGCCCCATTTTAGATTTGCTTTGTTTTCTAATCTCATATTCAATTATAAGTGTCATCAATAAGGTGTGAACACTGAAACTTTATCCCCAACCAAATCCTTGTACCCTTGTCCAGCGGGTGAGGTCATACCCTCTGGTACAAGTCTGTAGCTCATAGAGTCATTAGCCACCGCAGGGCCTCTCTTGCTTGATTTTGCACATACAATCTTAAATCAAGCTCCCTCTCATGTAGCTAACATGAACAAATTATGTCTCTCTCTTTGTTTGTTTTCTCTTCTTCCCCACAGGTAAAATTAGTATTTTCAAAGGAACCTTCAAAGCCGATGGCCCCACGAATCTTACCAAATCCACTAGCAGCTGCAGCAGCAGCTGCTGCTGTGGCTGTGAATTCCCCCTTCAGTCTTCGCACAGCCCCAGCAGCCACCCTTTTCCAGACTTCAGCACTTCCTCCAGCACTCCTACGACCAGCTCCTGGGCCTATACGGACCACCCACACTCCTGTGCTGTTTGCTCCTTACTGAACTCCAAACAGGAATTAATTGTACTGCAATAATTTTTCAAATCAAAACAAACAAAAAAATGAAAATCAAGAACATTGAACTATGCAGTGTTTATTTATAGTTTAAAGTATATATGAAGAGCCAGAACTTTTGATAGAGAACTGAACAAATTCTGAAAGGGGGAATGGGCAGTATTTTCTCCAGATGAGAACATTCCTCTTGAGCATTGATCGTTTTAGAACTGATCTCCAGCATTGACTTGTAGTGACATATAAAACTTATAAAGCCTTTTGACTGTGCGTTTTGGCACATATTTCCCTGCAACGTCTTTCCTGCTTTATGAAACAACTTACAAATTTGTCTAAAGGGCATTAAATGGTTCCAATGTATATAAAATACTTTATTCTGTAGATTAAAGAAGAAGGAAAAAAAAAAGAAACACTGTGAATAGTAGTACCCTTACCAATCCTCCTGCCAAATCAGCAGTTACTGGGTATTTATCTGAACAAAAGTAGATACAATAGATGTCTTGTAAAACAGTAGTATTGTGTCTCTATCTATGCCACTAGGTTTCTAACTGAGTTGCAAAAGATAAAAAGAACAAAATTATGTCACTTTGGTAAGTAGTCAAAAATTATTACAATAATGTGGAGCTGTTCCTGGTGAGCAAAGTTTTCCTCACTCACAGAAGAATGGGCATGAAAACAATCTAGGTTAGGGCAAAGAAAGTGATAAGGAAGATCTAGTGGGGGAAAAATAATTCAGATATTGTACACAGAATGGGTCAAACATTTATTTGACTGAGAATGTATGTGTACACTGTGTGTTTATTCAAAACGTGTAATACACACAGGATAGATCAATGTATAAGACATGACAGTGGACAACAAAAAATATGCTCTTGTCATGAAACAGGCCTGACACTTCAGTGTTGAGCAGAGGGAAGACACAAATCAGTTACTCAGAGTCCTGACTGACAAATGAAAAACAGGAGAGAAATCCTGGTCTCATTTTAGTCAGTTTAAAGTTCCTTCTGACTGCAGTGTAGCCAGAATTTCATCCCAAGAATGGCACATATTCATTTTATATCACACCAGTGGGAGTGTCTGTAGATACAGGTAATATTTTTTGCAATAGGCTTAGTTGTAGAAACAGACTTATTCTCGTTTTATTTCCTACTGATGTGATATAAAATGTGTTAATATACCTATAAAATGTAAACAGTGACACATGAGATACATATTACGAGATAACTGCACATCATGGGTTTGGAACAAATACAACTTTTAGGATCTGAAGGGACCCTTGAATTCTGTAGCTGATCATTATGTATGGACAGCTTAAAGCCTTATATATTTACTGTGAGGCTTAAAGGGGTTGACTGTGTCCCTTTAAAGTAAGATTTATCAGGGGTATATATAGATATATTGTATATATGTTAGAGTAAGAAAAATAACTTATAAACAGAAAATCTACTATATAAAATAATTATATAACCATTGAGTTTCACATGTGGGTCATTAAGTGGTAAGTAACAAACAACAGAGAAAAAAATAGACTTCTTGAATCTGATCCTTGCTGCCTGCTTTTTCCCATAGGGAGCTGAAAAGTATCTATTAATATTATGGAGTGCGCTGCTGAGTCACATGCAACCACTCTGATGTGTAGCTAAGTGAAATGCCTACCATGCACTTAGGCAGAATAAAATTTAAAACCATAATTTAAGTTTAGATGGGGAAATTATTTGGAAGATTTTATTAAAAGGCAGTAATGCAAAATATTGACCATGTGGTTGCTATATAATGCTGCCTGTGGTTAATATGGACAGGTGGGAGATATAGAGGATGGGAATATACAGCACTTTTGACTTGCAGTTCATCAGTGAGCCTTCCATATACATTCGTATTTGCCATTTTTTAAACCTCTCCGCATTTAGATTTTATAAAAAATATATAAAGAGAGAGAAAGAAGAGGTTCCATGGATATCTGTGTCCAAAGAATTCCAAAGAGATGCATTTATTTATCTAGAAGTATTAAAATAAGTTCTATATTATGTATTTGTATTTCATCCAGTTTATTTGCAAACGTTTGTGCCTTGAAATGAAATGAGCTTTTGTTTATATTTAATTCACACCTATGTAGCCATGAAAAAGATGTGATGATGATTCCAGGGCTGATTACCAGCTGGATTGCTTTGGCCTAACTTTCAAAACAACAGTATGAGTAAGTTTCTGAAGCCAAGTTTAGGCATCTAAATAACTAGGGGCTGACATTTAAAAGGGCTCTCTACTCTACAGCTCCCAGTAAAGAGGCAGTAAATAAGCCAGCTTTCAAAACCTGCTCCTCGCACTCAATTTAGAAAATGTTTCATTTTATTTGGGTACACGAGATAGTAAGATTCAGTGGACTTGGTCTTTTAAGCCTGCTTTCAACCTTCCATCTGTTTGCAGAAGCTGTAGTGCCATTGCCAGCTGCGTTCAGATTCCTTCTTGAAAAGGGCAGCAACTTTCCAGCTGCGCTCCATGAACCACCATTTGTCTCCAGAGCATTTTGTTAGAGCCTGTGTAAGTAAGACCTTGCTAAAGGAGGAGGATTCACATTCTGGGAAGGTAGAAGATCTGAGCAGGCTCTCTTTTCCCCATGAGGAAGCATGCAGATGGGAAAATGGGAGATAGGCAAATATCCTGAAGGCTCTTATGCACAGCCTTCTGTTGCATGGACACCTGCTGTACATCCTGCCATGTGGTTGTGATGCCGTCAAAATCAACAGGCTGATCCTTGCCAAAACGTGGCCTGTGGCATGTATGGAGGCACAGTACTAAGGGCAGAGTTAATACAAATTTTGCTAGAAATAAAAGAGTGTCATTCCAACTACTTACATAAGCTAATTTGCAATGACACCTTCAGTTTTCTTGGACCTCTTTTGTCACAGTGCTCTATGGAACAAGTTTTTGTTCACACAAGTCTCTTTTAAATTTCAGCTGTAAACAACAAACTCAATTCTTTTTATGTCTCTTACTCACTACCTAATAAAGGATAAAGCCTAAATGTTAGAATGTATAGTGGATTTTCTGTGCCTTGCTGCTCCACCCCCGTCTCAGTCACTAACAAGCCAACCTACCCCAGGACATCAGCACAACAGTTCTATTACATGTATCTGTCAAGCAAAATACTGGCACAGCAATCTGATGGGGCAAAGAGAACTTCTAGTCAAGGTTATGTCCACAGCAGATGACAGAGGAGATAGCAGACAGGAGACACTTTACACCTACTTGTCAATACATCCAGTGTGGAGAGCACTATAAGAGAAAAAAATGCCATCATATTTCATATTACCGTAACACTCCAGGGCCAAGAGGAAGCCTAAAGCACAAGGAAGCAGATCATTTCATCGAAGGCACAGTCACTCACTGGAGTAACAGTGTGAAATCAGCCTGTGGGGAAATGGCTGGGTAATGAACTCAGAAAAACAATCAGGTTCAGGGATGTTTTCTTAAGTTCTATTTAAAGTGTTAAAGAATGACTATTCTGTTCTGACCTGAAGAGATGGTATTTTTGTGGGTGGGATATATATATATATTTATATTTTTATGCTATCTGCATTTTTCCAACTATCTATGGCTTCAAACCTTTGTTCTGAAGGATCGTCATGCTCTGAACCATGAAATTAGTTACCTTCTTGAAAACTGCTGTAAAAGCTGATATGAGAGGTCAGTAAGCAAATGGTATAAATATGATGATCTAAAATATTAAAAAAAAAAAGGACTGACCATGTCAAGGAATATTGTATTTGAAAAATATACATCTTTATTTTAAGATAAATTATATAAAATTAAGAATAGCTAAATAAAGTTAATATAACTAGAAGAATTACATCTGTTATTTTAGTACTGAAATATTACAATTGGCTCCATATTTTAAAAGTTCCAAAGACTTTCTAGATGTTGAATCAATGCAAGGATGCTGTTGGTAAATTTAATGTCTCACACATTCATTATCTTCCATTTACGTCAGGAATACCATAATAGAATGGACCAGCCTTTAGACACTTCTGTTTTAATTGCCAAAGACACAGTAGAGTATTGGCTCCATATTCCCTGAAAACTGAAATCATGCTGCTTAGGAGCCTCTGTTTCTGCCTTTTGCTCCCAGTAAACACATAGTGTTTCGTGTCTCTCCAAAGTATGCTGGGGAATTTCTGGCTTGATATCTTTTTTTTAGCAAAAATAAATGTTGTTTTATGAACATTAGACCAACACTGAGAAGCAAGATCTGGAAAGGTTTTCACAATTGTAACATCCTTGTGGCTAAATATGAAGCACAGATACTCAAATTATTTGGTTGCACAAATCTTTTTGAAAACATGTGGAGTCAGATCCTAGACAACTTTATAAGTGTCCTGGTTTCAAGGTTAACTCACAACAATAAGAAACCTGTTCTTTTTACTAACAGGTGTCTGAATTTCAATTTCTAAAATTGACTTCAGCACAGTTCAGGCTTCAAGGCTCTAAGCACCCAAAGCTCCCCAGAGAACAGCAGTGTGCTTCCTGTTTATCAATATGCATGTGAAAATGTGAGGCTATGCTATGTAAAATATTACGGGGTTTTTTGACATCACATCTTCTCCTTTTCTCATTGTTTAGCTGTAAGAGCCATTCCTTCAGTGCCAATGAACCATACAGAAGCTTCTGTGCTGGAATTCAGTACATGGCTATAAGAAACAATAATACTGATAAATCCTAGCTGAAATCTCAAACACACAGTGAAGGGTTTAGCCAAGGACAAGAGCTTTATGGCCTCTCACTCCTGCAGGTTTATTGAAATTTAGGACCATTTAGAAGTAAATGTAACTATGTGGAGGATGGTTATTACATAACCTGACCTGAAATGTCAGTGGCTGAAAGAGTCTATGTTCCAGACCAAAATTCAGAATACTATGAAAACCATAATGCTCTTAGCTTTGGGACTCTTGATAGCAGTTGCAAAAATCTTTGATTTGAATAGAAGCAATTTTTTGCTCTTAGTGGCCAAGGCTTTTTGCAGTCATGCTGTTTACTGCAATTAGGTGTCATTCAATTCTGATTCAGTATTGATACTTTGCTAAAGAAACTTGGCCGAGTGTGAAACATAATTAGTGGCTGCCTGGTTCATGTGATCACCTTCATGCTGGCATGATGCTTGGGTGGTGAAATAAGAAGAACTGAAAGAGTCAATGTAAAGAAATCGGTGGACTAAATTGACCCTTTTTCCTTGTGCTATGCCCATAAATGGAACTTTTAAGGTGTGAACAAGCCAGGACATTGAATCTTCCTGGATAAAAAAAGAGGGACCTTGAAGGTCCTGAGATCCTAACTTAAAAATAATTTTGATGAGAAAGAGCTCAGAAGACATTCTTCGGATTAGATGCCACAGTGACATGGTAGCAATGGTCTTCACACTAGGCACACTGTCAATACACTCACATTTTTACAGTTCACAGCAGAAATCGAGGATTTGACACCCATGATTAGAAATAAATACAGTCAATAATATTCATTGCATAGGTATTGGACACTCAATTGAAGGACACGATAATTTTCCTTGGAAATCCATGTATTCATGTCTATTCGTGTCGCTGCATTTTGTCAACACCTGGGTCTCCAGAAAGGATGTCCATACTTTTTGTTTTTATTACTACTTGATTTTTCTTCTATGTTTCTTTATTCATTGTCTTGTCTCTCATATGAATGAACAGAATCCATAAAATTAAATATACATTTAAGAAGTATGTAATCATCAACACCCCTGTTGGATCATTTGATCAGAGTCAATAAATTGAATAAAGAATTTAAAGCAGTAGAGTTACAGTAACAGTAAAATACTGTGAACAGAGAACATATATACTACAGTGCTCTTTACTTAATCTAGAGTTTTATGACACAGACAGCTCTTTAGTCTTTCATACTTTCCTGAAATGTTCATCTTTTGGAATTCTGCAAAGGTTTAATTAAATGTAAATGTTATTTCTTATGTTCACTAAAAACATCTATGAATTTCTGAGTGCAAAGGCGATATAAAAAAGGATAAAAACCACAAACTATTTTCTCACTACTAATGCCTGCAGCACTTCTTAACAATGTCAGCCCTTTCTCTTCTCGTGGCTCGTGGCTGGCATTTAGCATGGGAACTGTTCTCATTGACACATGCATCAGGTGAAAACTGTCAGTTCAAAACACAATCTGTCAAGTCCAGACATTTGTTTGGGGCACAACAGTGAAGTGGGAGATGAGAGAACATAGGCAAAGCTACGCCTTTGTAACAGCATGTTAGAACTCCCTCAAAACTTCCTGGTGCCTCAATGGGGAGAGGCAGAGGTTCTTAATGTGGTCATTCTGTTGTATTTATAACACAGAGGATGTAAATTTGAAAAAAGTCCTGATTTAAGGATTTTTTTAACCAGTGCTTCAGTGTGGGAGACAATTTCCCCCCCCCCCCCACCCAAAAGTATAATTTTTCCTTCAGACATATTTTCAATGTAGACTTGCCATGATATTATTTCCAGTCAAACTGCTGCCGAAATATGATTTGTCTATTGGAATAAAAATATTCATGTCAGTTTTGGTTCCCAGAAGGAGAACCTAGGAATAAAAAATGAAAATATAATGAGCCTCAAGTTGGGTCATTTTTTTTTTCTTCCTGCAGTTGGTTATGTCCTACCAGTTAGCTGAAATCTAGGTGTCAATCAAAGAGAAAATGCCTGTTTCTTCTTCCACTGTTTTTATGGTTTTAGAAAGGAGCTGGAAACAGCTGTAGCTCTTTATCCAGTGACTCACACACTAAAGCCACCATGGAGTCAATCAAATGCCTGCACATGTATTGCCTCTCTGCATACGCACAGATTTACTTCCCTCCAATCCCTTTCCTAAATCATATTTTGTGACTCCCTCAGCAGCATGCGACAGTGCAAGGACCATTTAAGAGGAAAAGAAAAACTGAAAGAGCTACTTATGGTCTGTATAATTTGGGTATATAATACAGTGCCCCTTCATCCCCTTCAGTGGCACAATCAGACCATGTGGCTGGAGTCCTGCATTAAGCCCCTCATTACAGTATTGGCTGCTTTAAATGGTGAGCACTGAAGCCAATTTTGTTGGCTGTGCTATAATTAAGCCTTCTCCCTAACTGTGTAAGGTTCTCTGTTCTCCACTGGGATATTTTTTATGGCAAGTGAATTCTTGGAATAAAACCTAGAGCTTTTTTTCTTCTCCTTATACAGCTATGAAAAGCAGTAGGAAAAAAAAAAGAAAACTATCATGTTTTATTGATACCGACGTTCCATCTGACTGTCCCAAACTTCACAGTGGCAGTAAATACTTCAGAAACTCTTCAGTTCTGCTCTGTGAGACAGGATGCAGTGGATCACTATTCCACGCAACAGACATTAAATCCACAGCAGTATGCAAATCATCTATTCTACACCACCAACTCATTAAACTCTTTAAATTTGGATAAAAAAGGCTCAAAACCTATCAGGATCCAGTGAAACCACTGGAGATAAAGAAAACACACATCACATGTTATGGTGTCACAAAATTTTCAGAACATCCCAGGTTAGTCCAACAGCAACTGCAAGAGAGGGTAATAGTTCTGGAAATTAAATGTAGGGAAATCCTTTCTGAACCCAAGCATGAGAACAAGCTTAACCCTGTGAAATACACTGCAGCTATTGAGAAGTGGAGAAGTTTGTTGTATCCTTGAACAATGTAGTTCCAGCTATGGACAATCTCCAACATTGCGATAAAAGATTTCAAACCTGAGATCAAGTTATTTAGCAGGATAATGAAATATTCCTCTTAGTGCTTACAGTTAACCAGCATAAGCCCTTTATTTAGTAATGCAAGGCACAGTTAAATTACTGGGTACTAATTTACTGTCAGTAGTACCATCGAGTACTGACACTTTTACAAAAACTGGCCCTGATCCATGCACACTTCAAAAACACTGTAAATTTAGATGACATTTTTATAAGTCCAAGAGTAAAATTTCATGGCCTGGTAGTTTGTAATAGTAGTTTTGACTGATAAATAGTCAATATAATATCTCTAATTAAAAAAGGGTGGAGGGAGGTGACTGGGGCAATTATACCTTACTATTTAAAACCCATTATATCTGCCTGAAGGCTTTTGAAAGGTCAGAGTTATCAACCACATGGAAAAGGCAGTGGGCTAGAAAACAATTGAGTCTTCTCAAAGGTAAGTTAGGTGAGACAAAATTATCAAAATTTTAGTAGTTTCTTCATTAGGTAAGTCTGGATTAATTGCTCCAGATTATCTTAAATATTTGGGACTGTGATCCATAAAAATTATTAAATTGGTAGTATGACAATTCAAATAATTTTGAAAGAAACTAACTGAAGTCTGCATGGGTTATAGTGTAAGGAGAATTGTTAGGCTGGAGAGACAAAGCAGAAGACTTTTCCTCTGGAGCAGTTTTAAATTGCATCTAGCTTCACTGGTGATTTTGCACACAGAAAAAAAAAGCATGTGCTCTTGAAAGTCTTTGATAACACACATTAGGATCTATCATCAATAGTGAAAGGAACGTGATATTTTCCAGAACGAATTGAATGACCTTGAGAACTAATATGAAAGAGCTGTAACTCAATAGGAAAGAAAGGGACAATCATGTATTTAGAATCTAATAAGAACCAGCTTTAAGAGCTCAGCAGCTGTAAACAGATGAAGAGAACAACCTACAGGTATTGCCATTTGTGGCAATGTGTTACAGATTTGATACAGCTGTTAAAAAAAATCAAAAATGTTAATTGATGTATATTCTGCATTATATCACCACAGAATAAAAAAATTGTATTTTGACTACTTTATTGATTCATAATAAAGGCTAATGAAATCTTTTTAGGAAAGATATGAGGGATGAGAAGATACTGTAATAAAATTTATATCGCTAGAGTAAGGATGGAGGGCTGAGAAAGAAAGGGACCCAATTACTCCCTCTGCAATGGGATGGAAACAGTGGTAATCGAAAGGAAAAGAAGAAAGCTATTCAAGGTAAGAAATTCTTCAAGCATAAATACTTAAATAGATATCTATAAACTCACCAGTGAAAATTCTCCGCAAATTAGAAGATACTTGTAAGTGTTAAAACAAAGAAAAGGTGTCGAGCAGGCAAAAATTGAAGTGATCTTTCGGTGGACTCTGTCTTGGTTATGAATAGGGTTCTGTGCCCAGCAACCAACTGGGCACAATGGACTAGTCAGCAGGTCTGTTCCCTTTTCTCTCTGTGCATACTTCGGTGTGCTGCTCCAAAATGTGTCAGTGACTCTATTCATGACTCAACAAGTCGGGAAGAGAAACATACAAAATATGGGGGTTGACATGTCATAGGCAAAAGGCTTCTGAATCTTGGCCAGGGTCCATTTCATCTATGTATTCACATAATAAAAGCAAGAAAATTGTTCCAAATCTGAGTGTAAATACATATGTTTGGTGGTGGCTTTTTGGACACTGCATGTCAGCTGGAAGTCTGTCACACTCTTGCTGAAATAGGATTCAGTATAGTTTTCCTAGACAATCTTATGTCAAAATACATCTGTCACAATCAGTTGCTAAGCACAGTTCACACTTTTAAAAAACCAGACAGATGAGTGAAAATATTTAACAGTGCTGAAAGCAAAAAATATGTCTCTAGTTCACTGAATTCATGGAAAAATGCAGAGTTCAGCAACTACTGAAGACTTCCTCATCTTTTACTTTGGGCAACAACTGACTTGGGACTTAAGGGCAGAGCATTCCACAGGGAGACAGATACCTGTGATGGAGTCCCTGCAACAGAGTAAGGGGGTGAAGTCAAAATTCAGGGCCTCTTAGCTCTTCCCTCATTTTAGACTCTTCACTGAGGTTGCTGAATCCTGTGAATTGTGTTCCTTGGTGTACGAGTGCCTATGTGTTGTATGACTCTACTAGATGGCTAAGAAGCCATTCAGTTAAGCTTTGGAATTCCAAAGCTGAACAATAAAATACAGACTTATTGAAATTATTGCACTAGTCTGTGATATCTGATTCTTACCACTCAGCATTCTGTTCAGGCTTTAGCTGATAATTAGATAAGTAAATTGCCACTTGACACCTGCCTGTCTTTACTTTTTTTAACTTTTCTCTGCTGAGAAGTCACAGATTTGCACCATTCAAGGAGGGACTGGATATAAACTTCATTCTTTAGCACACTGTAGATACATTTTTACTCTCCGATCAATCTCATATTTTGCTATCAACCAAAAAAAACCCAACAAAACAACAGCAACCAAACAAGCACTCCCCCCATAAAAACCAAATGCATGTATCAAATCTCAGCAATATGTTCAGTATGTTTTTAGTTGATTTTAAAATATTCTTCCAAATGAAGTGTGTTCCAAAATATTTTACAGAATTACAAGCTTTGTGTGACTGCAACACAAAAACATAATCCAAAATGTTTTGGCTAAAAAAAGAAGCCTTATGTTTTCCTTACAACTGAGGCCAAACCAATTTTAATTTCTGACTTCTTAATTAATGTTAAGTACAGTTTAGACTGTCTTTCTCATCAAAAAAAATATTGCAACATTTGTAGATTTACAGTTAGTTAGCCCATTGTTTTATCTTTTGTTTGAGCATCTTAAGCATAAGAAAATTACATTCAAAGTCTTCATAGATTATGCCATCTCTTCATGGAAATCCATATTTCAGAGCTATGCAGATCATGGTTAATAATTTGTCCATTTTACAATTTGGCCATTTTTTATTTATTTTTGCTGTATTGGTGTCTAAAGGTTCTCTGTGCTTGTAAAATAAGAATTTCATTTTATGGCAAAAGACAAGTCTTGCAAGTTGTTTTCATTGCATCCCAGCATGGAGAGAGAAGATTTTGCTATTTTTCATGAGAAAGAAAGAAAGAGACTGGCCATCTGAGATATGAGATTCAGGTTCATCTGAGCCTGTCTGGAGACTCGAGCCTGTGTTAGGACCTTGGTAATGCTGTTAGGCACTAAAGCAGTTCCCCAGCCTCTGATTTATTGGCAGGTGAATTGTTTCCTTCATTATTACCCACAGCAGTGTAGATGTGTGCACCTTCTCCTCTAACCAACATTTCAGTGAAACACCAGTATCGGCAGCATGGGACCATCAGGCTAAATTAAAGAAGCAGAAGACTGAAGCAAATGTAGAAGCTTGTTGAGGACAGTAGGAGTAAATCTTAATTACAAATTACATTTGGGTTTTAAAGGTTTTCTGAGAAGAGTGGTATGCCTTCCTTAGTTCCAATACCACTCAGTCCCAACTAGGAAAGAGAGTTTATCATATCTATTAGCATCTCAAAAACTTCCTGATTCGAGAATCTACAATTGTCTAGCTCTTTATCAGAAGTCAGGTGTTTCCCTTCACTGCACAGAGCTGTTGGATAGAAATATTAACATTTCACTTTTTGCAGTGGGCTTTTGCAGTCTTTTTTAAAGGCTGAGGCTGTTTGATTTGAGAGTTCAGAGCTAGACTCTTAGTTGTTATTAAAAAGCATATCCTCGTTATTTTTCTACGCCTATAGCAATTTTTGGTGTCTGGGATCTGGCACATAATTTGCAACAAAAGTACTATTTTCAAATCATAATCAGAGAAGACCCTTGTTAAAAACGGTCATATTCCACTGTAAATATCTCATGTCTTGCCAGAGAGGCAATAACTGCGGAAGTTTCCGAGAACTGCTATTTCTTTTGTCTGCTTTAACATCAAGGTCCAATAGATTAAACACTTTGCTCATGCAAAAACTCTTCTTTTCTAAACTATGTCACTGTAGAGAGTTGTATGTCATTCTGAAAGAAATGATAATAGCTTAATACCAATTTATAGAATCAGGATGTACCTATTGTCTTGAGCTTTTGCTTGGTTGAGGTGTGGTGGATGGAATCTTCTTTATCCGGAGCCACCCAGACACTAAAAGCCTAAATATCTTTGTGTGATCAAAGCACAAACTTGTGTGTCCCAAGGCTGCTTTTGGTAGCATGAACATCCTCTTGTAGCTGTCGAAGAGCTGAAGTGGTGTGTCAGTGTGTTCTTGCCTTCACCTTGTTACACTTTGTGGTAGGTTATGGTGGAGAAATCCTAGTCCAGGGAAGGCAGCATGCAGATCCAGCTTTGTTTGCTGACTGTTCTTGGTGCTGGGGAATTTCTCAAGGTCGCTCTGCAACTAAAAATGGGCTCTGAATAAGTGCTGTGGAGAATAAGATCTGGTCTAAGGTCCCGTTCAGTGATGGAACTGTCAGGAAAGTGGTGAGTAACCACCACTTACTGGGCTTAGGTAATAACTGACTGGCATGCTCAGCCCAATATAAATAATGAAATACTAGCATTGGGTAGTATTGCCCAAATACCATTTCCCATATAAATTACATGGGAAGAAAATGTTTACATTCATAATCACATATCTCCCTGTCCACTGAAGAATTTATCCCAGTTTTTGACCACCCCTACAACTCACCACCATCTTCCTAAGCCACATTTTCCTGGTTTGTGTCTTTGTCTTCCTTTACCCTCTCCCAAAATCACAGAGCTAAAAATCCATGCTGGTGACAACACCGCAAAGGATAAATTTCTTATCTGGTATTTCCCTGGAAAAGAGTCAAGTCAGTAGGAGGGAAAATTTCTTTGTGGGATAGACAGTGTTTTATTAAGAGCCTGCCCAAAGAAAAGTGGCTAAAAATGCAGCAACCCTGCTCCTAGCAAGAGGTCATTTGGGATACACTTATTGGTTCCCAAGACAAACACTAGGTTGTAAAATTTAAATGTTAGAACCATTGCATTATAGTTATGTGGCTTGGAGTGGGGTCAATTCCCCCTGCAAAATACCCTTCTCATCCAGTAGAATGTCCTTGTATGGATACGGTTTCTTCCTCTTTGACTTTGATATTTTATATTATATTGAACCTGTATTTCTTTTAATTATCATTTGGAAATCTGGAAAAGTGTTAGGCATAGATTAGCACAAGGCTAGGCATCAACATTGTCAATAAACATATTATGGCCAGGATACCTTGCAGGTGGGAATGCACACACTTGTATCGCTCAAGCATTTGCTGAATTAGAGAAAAGGAATTTTGTGGATCAAAAATGTTTGTTTAACGGTTGCCAAATTTCTGTTCAAATCTCCTCTTAAATATTTCGCTCCTTTTTTGGATCCCACTATTATGGCCTTGCTGCTGAAATCTCCAGAGGCTTTGACAGTGTTATATATTCTGCTCTACAAGCACTGTTAGAGAGCAAAGGGGGTGACCAGAGTGTCAGAGATCACAGGTCTTCCTCCCAAGGGTGCTAGAAAATGAGCCTAGAGGGACTGGCATGTGTGGATGTGTAATTCATCTGTGTGTCTGCACAGGGGCAGAGGAAATATTGGGAAACTCTTGCTTTTATCCCACTTGGCTCACAAATCACTAAACTCTGTGAGATTTAAAACACAGATAAGCAAGGCAGCATATGATTTAATACAGATTAAATAAACTAATGGAAGTACATGTACAGTAGCTGTGCAATGCTACTCTTGTTATTTCCCCATTTATTTAAAAGCATGTGCTTCTACCCAATTTTGACCTATCCTAACCACATCAGACATTGGTGGTGGTCTCCCTGGAATTAATTTATTTCCTTAGCTTCCTTTCCTCATTATTTATTTTCCACTCTTCATTCTATGTTTCCTAGTTTAGCTGTGTTACCAGAAGCTTGCCTAGTTCCACTTGTTTCTGCAAACTACTGTTAGTCCACCACTAAAAACATGCCAGCACTGCCTTACTTGGTGAAATCTGGGGGAAGAGAAAGGTATTTGGATATGTAGTCAGGTATTTGGCCTGTAGACCAGTCATGCTTTTCTTCTTTCAAATGCTGATGTGTAATTTGTAAGGTGTAAGGGTAATTTTGAGATGAACATGTAGCAGTCATTTGGAGTGATTAGAGGCTGCTATTGCCCTCATCATCTTAGTTACAGGTGTCTCAGACTACTGCAGTGGTTTTCACAAGGCAGCACAACTGCTGCTATCCCTTAAGATTTTGGAAACTGAAATATAGATCCCAATAGGCATCACAATTTTTCCTCCATACACATAACCACTGAAAACTAAAATCCCTCTTCAGCTGCTGCTTAATTCTAAAGATGCCAAAGGCCTATCTATGTTTCAGTTGCCAATATTCAACCATGAAATCATAGAATAATTTAGGTTGGATCATTGGAAGTCATCAAGTCCAACTCGAAGCAAGGTTATCTTCAAAGTTAGATTAGGTTATTTGTGGCTTTATCCAACTGAGTTCTAAAAATCTCCACCATTGGAAAGTCCACAGCATATCTAGGCAACCTGGTTCAGACCTTAACCATTGTGAGATTTTGGTTTTTTTTCCCTTGAATCTATTTAAAATATCTTCCTGTCAGTATATTCTGCCTCTTGGCATTTTACTATGCACTTCTGAAAAGAGTACCTTGTCTCTAAGCAGACAGGACTCAGTACCCCCCATTAGGCCTTTCTCCAGGCCAAGCAAATTTGCTCTTTTGTGTGTCACGTTCTCTACACCAAAATTCTTGTGGTATGCCCGTATTTGTCATTAGTGGGGGCCCAGACTGGATGAAGCATTCCAGGTATGGCCACACAAGTGACAAATAAAGGAGGAAAATCACTTCCCTAGATTTTTTCTCTTGTCAGCTTTTCTCCTGTCAGTGACCAACCCTTGTTCTTGTAATGGTACACTGCTGACTTATATTTAATTTGACATTCACTGGGACCTAAATATTTTCATAAAACTGCTTTCTAGTCCATTTGCCCCAAACTCATACTGGTGCAGGGGATATTATATCTTCATACCTGCATGACTTTGTTTTTGGTTTTGTTGAAGGTCAGGAGGTACCTGTCAGCCCATTTGTTGCTTCTCTCAAAGTCCTTTGGTGGGACAGTGCTGTCTTCCAGTTTATCTGTCATTGTCCCTTTTTTCAGCTTGCGAGGTTCATGAAATTGCTTTAAGTGCAATTTTCCATATCATTGATGAAGATGATAAACTGTATTGGTCTCAGTATTGATCCCTAAGGAACATTACTCCTAGCAGCTGCTGGTTAGGCTTTTGAAATAGCAGTCCACCCAAGTTTCCACATATTTTGTAATTCATCTCTAAACTCTACCATTGGGCTAGGAGATCTGGAGGGCATGAAGGCAGATGGTAAGGAGCAGCAACAAAGCACCTCAAGCTTTTACATGTCATTTGTCACTTTCCCATGCCTCTTGCATTTTTCAGCAATGGAGCAATGTTTTCTCTGGGCTTTTTGTTTGTTTGGTTTGGTTTTGTTTCCGTGCGTTGGGGTTTTTTGTTTTGTTTTTGTTTTTTTTCCCACTGAAATATTTCACCTTGTACTCACACCTCTTTCTAGTTTTAGCTCCAATTTTGATCTTCCTGATTTGCCCCCTCATTCAGACAGTGCATTGATAAAATAATCAGAACAAGTCCCAGTACTGATCCCTGAAGGATACCACTTGTGATCGGATGCCAGCTGGATGCAACCCCATTCACAGCCACTCTCAGGGCTCAGCCAGTCAGCCAGTTTTTTACTCTGTAGAGTATGCCTCTTCAAGGCCTGAGCAGCCAGTTTCTTCGGGAGAATGCTGTGGGAAATGATGCCAAAGGCTTTAGTAAAGTCTAGGTTGATATCTATCTTTGCTTCCTTTTCTTCATAGTTCTTTTTTATTTTTATCCTATTTTTCTTATTTTTTTCCCCTCTGCTGAACATCAATTACTGCACATCATGCAATCAGCTGGTGGAAATCTATTTTCAAATTCTGAAAATCACTTACCAGTACCTCCTCCCAAACTATGAAGGCACTGTGTTTGTCCTCTTCTTCACTTAGAAACTGGTAGATTTTTATTTCTTTTGGATTTTTGTAATATTGCTCCCTTGAAAAGAAACCGTACCAGAAATATGTAGAGGTATTAAAGAACTTGTTGCCTGACTTTGGGAATTCATCTATGTCAGCATATAAAGATTTTGTCTTTGTTGACGTAACATCCACTACTAAAATGAATCAGAATAAGATTTGTCCGATTAGTAGCGTCACCCTGGGAAGAGCTGACATAATTTAGTTGTGGGATTTTATTAGTATATAAAATGATTGCTTTTAAATGTTTAGTCGTTGGAGTTAATTTTGGAGAATGTACTGGAAGGTGCTACATGTCACAACCATGCTATGAAACAAAAGTACCAATGGTGAGCAGCATGAACACAAGACTGTGGTTATTATGTCACTAATGTGGCCATTAAGTTTTCATGCTAAGATTTATTATGCTGTCATTACAGCACTTTTGTTTTTGATGTATCAAACCACTACTACAGTACATATTTGTTGACATCTCATCTGTTTTAGAAAGGCAAATGATTACAAGTTACCAAGGAAACTAATAAGCAGTATGCAAGGAATAGGCTGCACAATTTGTTTTGCTGGATAGCAAGTCACTGCTGTTTTAATGTCAATTAAATTACTCCTACTTTTCACACTGATAAAATAAAAACAAACCATGTACCATTTTAAAAAAAGTATAGCCATATCCATTTAGTAAATGGAAATGAGCATTGTATTGTAGCTTATACAGATGGAAGATAAAGAGGGATGTAATTTGTTGAAGGTTTTGTGTACTTTATGTATAAAGTGCTTTATTTTATGACTTTGCAGAAAACCTTCTCTTCCATTAAGTCTATAAGACTACATGACCACAGACCTTAGCACCTGAAGGAGTTTTTAATACTGGTAAATACAAACTTGTTTTCTGACTTTGAATTGCCTGGACAGTTTGATAAAAAAAACTTTCATTCAGACCTGCTGTTAAGCTGTACTGTGGAAGGAGAAGTTTGGAGTAAATAAGATCAGTGGGATTGAAATTGATTTAGGCTAGTGACTCGGATAAAACAGGTCACTCACCCCAACTCCTGAGCAGATTACGCTGAGGAGATGTACAATGGCACGATTGAAAATCAAATAGTTTAATTTTTTTGAAAGCAAAAGGAGAGCCTCAGGGGACTGTACCTTTTGAAGCCATAATAGCTGTTAGGTATTGTTGTGTCTGCTGTGGAAGAAATATTAGGGACTCTCTGTAGCTCTAGAGAGCATTTGTTCATGGTTCTGTCCTTTGGGTGAAGGACCATGAATTTTTAAAATAATACTGGATATTCATTTTATTTTTTTCCTCCCTATTCTCCTGAACCTTATGTATTCTGGATGGTTTGGTTTAATGAGTTGTACCACATCCCCTAACCTTTTCCATGTTTGTAAGCTTTCACTCTCAGTGAGCCCACTGTAATATTTGCAAGGCAGATGAAATATAAAGCACATGCTGCCGTTACCTACTCACTGCTTAAATTGACTGTCAGTGGCCATGGAAGGCCAGAAGGGTGTGTGTAGCTGAGTCCCAGGGGAGACAGGCAGCTGAGGAGGACATGCCTACCTACAGTGATCTGGAAAAAGGATCAGCATTTTGAAAACATAATAGTGTGGGACATTGCTACCACTATGAATTTGTTAGATGGATTTGTTTTCTCACTTGTTGGATTTGCCCTCAGTGACAGTAGCACTGCCTTCACTGTCACTTGCTCATCACAGCTTGTGCAGAACAGATCCATGTGTGCTATAACCAAGACCAGACCATCTCATATTATTTACTTTGTGCACACTCTAAAAGGACTATAATTTTCTCTTTATATCAGTAATACTGAAATGAAAATGAGCATGAGTACTACTTGATGGTGATAACCTTCAAAAACATGATATCAGCTGGGTAGTGTATCTTAAAGTCTGTGATAGCAAGGACAGGCAAGGTGGTGTGCCTATTCCTGTTAAAATCCCTGAAGTCATGGGAGATGTGAGAGGATCGGCTGACAACATTTTTTCCTGTTTTCTCTGTTTGGATAGCATTTCTTCAAAAGGATTTTTGGCGGTGGTGTTGGTGGTCTAAAATGAAATCCAATTTTGCCTGTGGCAAAATTAGATCAGCAAGCTGTCTAAACTGCAGGTGCTGGTACTAGTGAGGCAGTGTGCATGAATAGCAGGGGATAGCTCAGAGTAGAACAAGGGGATACAAATGAATAGGTGGAAAGAAAAAGGTAGGAATGGTATGTAGAAAACTAGAATAATATAGGTCTTTCTGCGTTTTCTGAACTTCTAGTTCTCTTTCCTAGCCATACGATGAAAGTAGTGTTTTCACTGATCCTGTCAGTGTCAGAGTTGCTGCTCGTTTCCCTCAGGTTTGACTTGAATACCTGGGGCTGCTTTTGCAAAAGTCCTCACGGGAAACAGTGGGGAGAAACTTCATGGCTACTTTTTTAACATACATACCACAAGAGATGTGAAGTTCCTGAAACTTGGCTGCACAGAAATTTAGAAAATCCTTTTGTGAAGTATCAAATATAACAATATATATTCTACCGGTGTAAACAAGCATGAAACTTTCATTTTGTTTTGCCATGTTTTCAAAGGATGAAAATTTAAATATGTTGTGAGATTATTTACCAAATATTCCATGAATTTGATAGGTAGATTACAAGTATGCAAATGGACTAGTAATGTGAAAGTACACGCAGCAAGATTTAAAAAGGTGGAGTAAGTATAAAATTCAGGAAAGTATTTCCTGCAGGGAAAAATGTGTCATCTTAAATGAGAAATTGTTGAAACAAATGCAACTGTTGAGTGTTTAAGGAATTGAAGTTAAACTGAATGAGACTGAAAAAAATCATTCTGTAGTATCTTGTAAAAAGTAACCAGAATTAAAATGAATACACATAGTGTATTCAGAAAAAAATTGTGAAAAGAAAAAATGGAAATGCATTCTCTAAAAGTGTTAAAGACAATAGTTACAGGATGATTTTAAACCTATCAATTAAACTTCAAACAAAGGAAGAAAGTGGCGTTAAGTTTAGATTCAAATTACGGAATTAAATTATATAGTAAATCAGACAACTGTTTCTGGATTTGTATTAAGTAGAAGCCAGTCCATAATTTTCCCCTGTGGAATAAAGATGAGAATTTCAAAGGATTACTCCTGGCTAAATGCATTTTACATAATGCATAATGCAAAAGTATAAGCTGCAGGGAGAAACATTCCCGTTATATACAAAGTTAAAATTATGTGACATTTAAAGTATAGCTCAGAATATGTATATATGGAGTGTTTATTTCTTGGACTCAGATCAACAACAAATTGCTTTCATGGCAGCTGCTATCAAAAAAATGCCTTGAGGGTCAAGGGGTTTGCGTTTGGGTCTTCCCTAGTGGAGCTGATCTGTTCTTTAGCCATCAAGAACACAAGCCAGTCAATTAAACATGGGGCGGTGGGGCGGGGGGGGGGGGGGGGGGAAGAAAGCAAAACACAAAAACATATTAGAGAGGCATGGATTTCTTCAGTGTAGTAAGAGAAAGAGAATGGCAATCATTAAGATGTGGCTGGGTTGGACAGAAATGGTGTGAGCTTTCACATGAGTTTCTAAAGTACTTTCAGTAAAGTGAAAAGGGCATGCTGAGGAGAATTAATGAAATATTCATGTTTTCCTAATGAGCGTCAAGGGTCCCTCAATTTTCGGTTTGATTTTATTCTGTCCAGACAACTTGAAATTAGATCACAGGTGAGAAAGCTACAGGGAATAACACAGGATCACAGAATATTCTGAGTTGGAAAGGACCCACAAGGATCATGAAGTCCCACTCCCAAGTGAATGGCTGAACAGGGATCGAAGGTGCAACCTTGGCGTTAATAGCACCGTGCTCTGACCGACTGAGATAACGCTTCAATCTAACACAGTGAAGATAACGCGATATCAGAGACTGGCAGGAACCTGTGGGAAACAGCAGGGAAGCTCTGGGCTGGCAGACTGGCTGCTAGCAACAGACCGTGTTTACTCCTTGATGGTTGTTTATTTGTCCCAGACTGGAATATAGGATCAAAAGGGATTTTAAAATTTGAAAATTCCAAGTCTAGGGGAAAGCCTCAGGGAATTTTAGAAATTCTTGAAATAGTGCTGGGAGACAATACAATTAGAGATGCTAAAGGATGAAGGAGAGTAAATGACAGAAATTAAATCTGTTTCTTATTCATAAGGGGTAATTTCCCCTCATAGAAAACATTAACATTCAGGAAAATAAATATTGTTTTAGACACTTAGGGCTAAACCTTTCAAAGGTGAAGCTACACTGAACTGGAAAATTCCCTGGCAATCTTGCAAAGCCACTTTTGAGTCAACAGAGGCTCACATGAAGTACTCCATGCTCCTGAAACAAGCTCCTGCATGCTGCTTCCCACCTCCTTGAGCGGCAGAAGGGCAGGAGCAAAGACCCTCTAAAGTTAAGGAAGTAAAACTCTAGTCCCACTGCTCTAGGCTCAGGCTTGCATAAACCTACTATGATTACTCTGAATGTGCAAGAGAAGAGACCTGTGAAAATGTTTTTTAATCACGATGCAAGTGCTAAGGTTACTTATTTAGGGAGGAGGCTCTGTGGTGCTGCATCAGGCAAACACACTGAGGTACTTTCTACACTGTTGTTTAGTATATCTGTGGGATATTTGTTAGAGACAGAACTCTTTCCTGTCATGTTGTTGAGTGGTCACTAACCTGCATGGACACATGAATTATCCCTGTGGCTTTAGTCCATTGAATAACAAACTTTGCTGGGAACCTTCTAATTTTGGAACATGTAATAAGGAATCCCAAAGGAGTCTTGATCTGCCATTTTGCTTTGTTTTTGAGGGAGGGAGCATACTACCAGCCTTCAAGTCTGGTTAGTGAAAACCAGTATGTGAATTATAGTTTTGCAGTCTAATCCACCAAGGCAAGGTAATTTTGCAGGCAGAGGTCTGGATTTTACCTCCCTCTTCCCCAGTCCTCTGTTTAAGGCAAATTTAACAGTCTTAGCAACACAAATATGTGCTGCATAGCAAGTGAACTTTATAAGGAGAATTTGTTGGGTGGCACAGGAAGCAAAGAATAAACCCAAAAGCTACTTTCAAGAAATTTTAGATATTAACTATGGCCTGGTACTCAGACTTGGAAGAAAATAGTAGACTGAAACTTGAAAAGCACTTTGATAGTGCTTATAAGGGTAAACACAACCAGATTTTTAGTAACCTTTCCTAATATCATGTTATTTACATCAGGCAAAAACCACTTTCACAATTAAAAACATGTACTGAAACAATGATCCTACACAGAAATCAACTGCTGCTCTGCAGTACAAATGACTAGGACAAAATTCTTAAATATTATCCTGTCATAATGTTGCCCTTTATTTTCTTGAAGCAGTGCTAGTTGAACATGCTGTCTTAAAGAGTCAAGTCTTTCACTCAAATTCATTGTGATGCATTTGGGTGAAAAACTATTTTTAAATAATGAAAGACCAGAGATAAATCATTATCATCAGTGCAGAAGGCAAGGTCTAGTGTGGGACCATGCACTTCATCCACTCAATACAAAGTTAATAATCTCTCTTAAAGTTTTTTATATTCAGCTTCATTAATCTAGACAAGGTGGAAGAATGAATAATTTGAATACAAATCCCTGAAACTGAAGGAAAAGGATCAGTGCTCTAGCTGACTCCCATTCACCTTTGCAGAAATATATTATTTAAAAACATACTTTGCTTTGAATTTCAATGCTTGTAAAAGGTTGAGATATACAGATTGAGACACTGACCTTTCCTTTTCCTCCTTGGATGAAATAGAACACAAGCAATGCCCGTGCAATCATCCAGAGACAAGAAAAAAAGAAGGTGAAGCATACAAGTGTTTTGGTGCTGTAAGGATAAAAGTCACTCTTGCAATTCTCTGTGAGGGGAAGAGGTCATGTGTGGAACTGTGGTGAAACCACCCTGGGAATTTTCTAAGAGACCCTGAATTACTCTTTTTGACAAAGCAATTAAAATATAAAAAGCAGAGGAAGTCACCCAGTACATACGAAAATTTATAGAGAATGGAAGGCACTTTTACCCTGTCAGTATGATTGAGAACTGAGCAAAATCCTCACAAAAGGACTTGCTGCAGAAAGGATGGCAGAGTTCAGATCAGCATTTAATGAGGCGCTTCCAACACAGAGCAGCACAAGTCCAGTGTTTGGACATCAAGTTGCGATTGCAGTGTTGGCAGCGTGAGCACAACTGAGGCCATCCTTCCAAATCTGCCACTCTGCCTATGGTACCAGTGCTGCCTTTCTCTGTTCCATTTAATCTTGCACCAAGCGTACAAGGAAGGTCTCTGGGCTGTTGGCTTCCAATTGAAGTGATAGCTTTGCACTTCATTAGCCTGGAGGTCTGCCTCCTCTCTTCTATCTAGTGCTGGAAGGGCAAACTGTTATAAAATAGATTAGTGAGAAATTATAAACCTAGGTGTGTTTTATCAGGTTATCCCTATCTCTGTCCGTACTGGAGTGAACATTTGAGTATGACTGCTTGCACCAAATGTCACCGGAAAATGTTTCCTGTACCAAGTGGAAGATACATGCCGGTTCTAGATTCTGATTAAGCTTGTGAGGGGTTAGCATTTGCAAACTGCTTGGAGAGAGGCTGCACACACCCAGAAATGGAGCTCTGTCGCTGAAGGGCCTCTGGAGCAGGTCAAGATGCCCCTGTGGGAAAGGACAACTGAATGCTGACTGTTTGGGCATCAGACCACACGTGTTAGACTGCACCCATACGACATTTGCCTAAGTCGAATTCCAGAACAGCTGAATAGCTGATGTAGATGATCTAATAGCTTTTTAATAGACCTAGGTTTGTGTGTCCATTTACGACCTTCTCAGTCATAATTGGCTATGACCAGACAAGCCCTTCCAGAGCTTATTCACACGGAGCCTTTAAGACCTGAGACCATATGGGGTTACAATGACTTTCACAAGAATTATACATGCATATTGACTGGTGATTTTATCACTCAGGGCTACGTGAAAAAAATGTGTTCTCTCTGGCCCTGTAAATAACAGTGGGCAGTATTTATTAGTAGACTAATACAGAGAGGTTGTCTCACTCAGTTTTGACCAGCAGCAAAACATTAAATGTATCAGATACTGTTAATTATTTTTTTGTTTTAAATATGTGAAAATATTTAAAGCTCCTGCAATTTCCCGTCTCTTCTCCTGCACTCTTTTGCACCTCTGTGCTGCAGACTGCTGTCTGGCAGCAGCATGGCACTCCCCTGCAAGGGGAGAGGAGTGGGAAGCCAAGAACAATGATGCAGTCCTGGGAGCAGCTGCCAGGCTCAGCTGAGAGCCCCTGTCACAAGGGCAAGGCAGGCCTATGGCTGGGCTGGGGGCTGGTCCATAGGTCAAGGACTGCGTCTAGATGGCCACCTTGCACCCCAGCTGAGATTCTGCTGCACCATCGCGCCAGCAGCATATGTGTGAGAATGCCTTTCCTTAAAATTGGCTCCCAAGAAAGTTGCAGAGAGGCATCCTCTGCTGGGGCTGACCCTTGCTTTCCTCATTGCAGCTTCCTTGAAGGCCACCAGCTGTGTGGCTTGGACGCTGGCCCCAAGCCCGCAGAGCTGAAGCCCTGGGTGTGGGGGATGGCTGGAGTCCTGCTCACCTCCCCACTGCAGCAGCTGATGGGAGGCTCCTGCCCATGCACTTCATTTCTATTCACATGAGAGAAGCTCTTTGCAAACTTGAAAAGCATAATTTGTTGGATTTTGTTTCCTTTTCTTCTGTTAAGCCCAGTTTGCTTCATGAGAAAATGCAGTGTTAGCAGGTCTGAGTGCACATGCAGGACAGATGATGTGGCTGAAGACTTAAAGCCAATAATACCCAAGTTCTACCGGGAGGAAATTACTTCAGAATTCCCAAAGTGCTAAATGGTCAGACCCACACAAACTGTGCATGCAAGCACCTGTCACTGTATGGACACCATCAGCTCTGCCAGACCCCAAATCGCAGGCTGGGTCAGGTTGGAAGGGACCCACAGTGGGTCATCTGCTCCAGCCTCCCTGCTCAAACAGGGTCAGCCTAGAAGTCATAGAACAGGAGCACATCCAGATGGTTCTTGAATACCTCCAGTGAGGGAGACTCCGCCACTTTCCTAGGAAATCTGCTCCAGTGCAGAGTCACACACACAGTAAAGAAGTTACCACTCTGTGGTGCACAAGGTGGGTGCAAACAGAGAGGGTGGCTCAGTGATGCAGCCCTGCAGGACCATCTTTTGTGTCCTGCTGGGCTCTGAGCAATAAGGTACAGATCATTGATGATTCCTATTTGGTTGATGCACTTCTGTACCGGTTTTTGGACTTTCCATGACAAAATCTTCTATAAATTCGAGTAATGACCACAACAAAAGCCAATACCATTAGATGAAGTCACTCAGTGTCAACCTGATACGGTATCTGAAATCAACATTTTTATTCAAGCATTTGGCTAACTTAGGATGGGACAGGCACAACTGGAATAGATTTAGATACACATGCTGAGCTTTCCCATAATTACATCAAGAAGATTTTGTGATACTCTTTTGGGTTTGTGGTAAATCATATAAACCCAGAGATGAATGAGTACTGCCACTGGTCAACAGAACTGGACCTATCTTTGTACCAGTAGACACTTTAGAATTGTGGAGATTTGTGGTCCCCTTGACAGTAAGCAAGTGAGTGCACGTTTAGTTGTGGGGCCATCCTGACAAGGGTTTTCCTGACAAATGATTCTCTCATGAGAGTTTTGAAATGTAATTCAAACCATACTTATGGCATGTATACTGCACCCTGATGTGCTGTATCCTCATGAGCAGGTTTGGAAAAAGAGACAGCTGCTGGAAGAAGAGCAGGTGGCATTCCCACAGCAGGGATAAAAATGAATAGAGAAGAGAAGTCTGTATGAACAATGAGGTATAACAGCTTACACGCTTTCATTAAAGAGAAAGGACAGGAAAATCTTGCTTAAATCAGTCACATGGAAGTACTCATCTCAAAATGGGGAAAAAAGCTCTTTAAACTACAGTTCAGGTTGAAAGTCTTCAGTATGTGAACAAGAAAGTGTGTTTCTACGAGGTTTGAAAAGAGCCCTGATTACTGAAAAAAGAGTGTGACTATTACTTGTTTCATGGAGGGTCTGTGAGGGTCTCAACCTGATCCTGAGTACTGCGGTTTGCCATATCTGAGCGTTGCTGTGCTGTACACTGGGCGAGTCAGACTGTGTGTCTGAGTGTTACAGAAGTAAATGCTGGGGAGGTGTGGCCTGCATCAGTCAGGACCAGCTTGTATTTTATGCAGCACTTTAAGGCAGGTGAAAAACACCTGAAAGACACCTCTGTCAGGTGTTCTGTGTGACTCTGAATGCCCCAAGAACTGAGTGTATAAATCTCTGCCTTTTCTGTAAATTTCTTCCTCAATAATTAATATATTGCAGCAATACTTTTCTTGGTGTTTACCCCAAAGCTAAAAAGCTCAAACAGATGATCTATCCCAGAAAACTGGAGAAATAAAACAAGGAGAGGAGAAAGGGACTTATTTATATGTTTCAAGTGGTTTCTAGTGTGTCATATAAGTTTTATATTACAGGGAGGCCTTGCACAGGTTATACATGCATTAAAATACATAGTGCAGCTAAAATTCGATAGAGACACACATGTGTGTAAATCCAGGGCATATTACGGTGACCTAATTAGGAAAAAAAATCTGAGGACTGGGAGTACCAGTAAGTATAATTTGGAAACCAAACTAGTCCCATCTCTAATACTTTTCTTTGTCCTGTTTCTAGAGATGCACTCTGCCTGTAGTCATTTGTTTAGTGCAGCCTGCAGGCTTTGTTCTGGACTTTTCTTTTTGAGAAGATTTTTTCCTATGAGGAAAATTTTAGAAAAGGTGAGGAGTTGAGCAGTGAGCACAGACAGGAGGCAGATACTGAGGACAACTGAGCAGAGGGACTTGCCAAGTTTCCTGCTTCCCCGCTGGGAAGAACTGCACTTTCCAAGTCTCAGGCATCCAGAGGGGAATTTTCTGGCTCTTTGTACCAAGTATAATGATGATACACTATGTTTCCCTCCCCTCCCCCCATTTCTCCTTCATCAAAACTGCAAATGAAACCAGCCTGTGCCTTTCTCTGAAGCTGTTAAGATTGTATTTAAAAGGCAGACAACCTCACAAAATTTAAAGGAAACTTATGCAAGAGAAATATCAGTGATTGCAAAGCAGCAACCCAAACAAGAAAACAAAACTTGACTAACAACATCCTACAGCTCTGGACATTTTTCGCCTGAGATGAAAGGTTTTCAGAACCCTAAACATGCAAACTGTACTGTATGATATTGTGTCATATATTGCGTAGTTTACTTGTATCTCCAGATATGCACCTGAATCGTTGGGCAATTCATTCTCCTCCAAAAACTCATTTTTTTGCAGACATTTAGTATCTCCTGTCAGATGTATAGATTCCTTAAGTTGATAACATGGTGGAAGTTATCCTGTTCTTTTGCGTTTCACTGAATGCCATTAATAACAAATGACAAACACTGCTCTCATATTGGTTCTATTCAAGAGAAAAAAAATTAAAGAAAAGCTGGTGAAAAATTGCACCTCTTATCAAATGTTTGAGAATCCCTGAAGATTGAATTATGAAGAGCTGTAGTGAAATTTGTCAGCTAAGTGAAGGATAAGGGAAAATGATCCATTCCTTTGAGCATATTATGGGAAGGACCTTGGGGAGTGCTTTAGAGCAAAACATAACCAATAGTCTAATCCGTGTATTTACTCTGCGAAATTTTTTATGGACATTGCTATCAATATCCATTGATATTTGTGTGTTTATTTTACACATGCACTGAATAACAGGTCACATAACAATGAATCTAAATTCTATATTTGAACTTATCTATATATAGAACAGGAAATGAGTCTGAGTTCTTGCTCTGATCTTTGTGTATTGAGCTGAACTGATGAAAGCAGTGCCTTTGAGAGAATCTATTAGGAGACAGGCAGACCTGTTAGTTTTACCTTTCCTATGTTGATCTTCAGTTCTGTAAAGTCTCAACACAGGAGCACCACTAGCATTAGTTGTTTCCTCCCTGCCTGTATTTAACTGGAGTAATAGTGTTGCAAAGATCTTCAGCACTCTACAGAGTGCTAACTAAAGTGCAGCAAAATTATGAGCTTCTGATATCAAAAACTTATTTTCCCTACCTGTCTGTGACAAGAGTGAGAGGAAAGACCTGGTGTTGCAATGTGGAAAGAAAGAAAGGAGCTGAGCCTCCAGAATTAGGTCCAATCTGAAAAGGCAGAAAATTGTGATGCTGGAGAGCTTGTGCTGAGGATGAAGGGCAGGAGAAATCACCTTATGTATATAAACAAAAATATGGACAAAAAAATTTGCATTCTCTGGCACAGTTTAAGGGAGAAACAGAGAAAGCTGCAATGCACTCTGCAGCAGATACGATCACAAGGGACACGTGACAGCTTGTGGTTTGTGAGCTGTTTTCACGTGGGCTTTGTTCTCACAGATGCTCGGCAGCAGAAGGATGAAAGAGGTAGCATCCCTGAAGCAATGTTAATGTCTCATCTCACAAATCATTGCAAAGCAAACATGGATGAATGGGAAAAGCCAGTGGATTATTTCTATACAGACCTATGAAAAGGTTTCTCAAGAAGGAATCATACAGAAAAGCAACCCGTTAGTAGTCACTAGATTCTGGAAATTGGAGGTAAATTAGCAGAGAGGCCCAGATAAACTCAAAAGTATTAAATAATTGTTCAGAAAAATTACACAGGCTGTTGGTGGGCTTTATTAATTTCATTCAATGGGGATGTTAAAAATAGGAGTGAGAAAAATACTAACAGTGACGTCAGCAAGTATTTAGACCAAAACATACAGCACAAAAAAATAAAACCAAATTAAAAGCAATGTTGATGTAATGACTGGATAATTAAACAGATGTTTTTGCAAGTAAAAGCAGCAGGCTTTTTCAATGTTTGGAAAACTGAAACACAGGAAAAAATCTGCAATGAGTCCTGGTGTTGTTATTAAACCAGTATAAAAATAACATCTTCAAATTTGCTGATAAGGTGGATAGTTCATATTTGTGTTCAATTGCATGATTTACTAGAGGTACAACTAAGAAGTTCTCCTTACTTCTAATTTTGCTCTTTCATGTAGTTCGAAAAATCTTTTTTGATAAAAGTTTCCTCAGTTTATGAGCCTTGCTGCCATTTGAAAATCTTTGTTCCTGTCAATATGTGAGGCAAGGAAAGGAATTTGTGGAACTGGAAAATTTAGAAATTGAGAAATAATATTGTTACCATTGTCATTATTTAAAAATGCTCATCTCTTTTAAAAATCAACAGTACTGAAATGTTACTTGGAGTGAATCAGCAGAGTAAACTACAAATGATACAGTGGTCTGCAGAGGTCACTGGCATTCTTTAGGATTATCATCTCTTCACAGTAGATTTGAGGTACAGGAATTCCATTTAGATATGTGATTGGCACACTTTTTTTTAAGCAGAATCATAGAGTCCGTTTGTGTACCTTAACCTGTTAGGAAGTAGAATTATAAATAACATATTTGGACTTTCAGCATTATCATGGAAATGTAGTGAGAGTGTGTGTTGCAAATGGTCAAATTGTTGCCAAAAGCAAATGATGATTACTACACATAGCTAATAGCTCTGAGGAGTAACTACTGAGAAAATACAGATTGCTCTTCAGGAGGGGAAAAAAGGCCTTGATAACTCTAAATTTAAAGTAAAACCAAATAAAACCACTGTTTTCCTGCAGATGTCAGGCAGGAAAAATTCCTCTTGAATGGATGAGAAATAACACAGTCGAGTCCAAAATGGCCTCCCCATTCATATCTTCAGCCAATTTTAAATATGAAAGAATTTGTTCACGTAATCAGAATGCAGTATCTACAAAAAACACCATTACCACCTTAGATCAAGCAGATTTGGACCTGGATTCTGTCTGAATTCTGGCCACAGGTTTTGTGGTGGCCCTCTCTCCTGGACTGGATACTGCAGAAGTGGTTTCACACCTTTGAAAGATAGATTTTACTGTCCTTTCTTAGTTCTAATCATTACCTGTGATTAAAAAAAAATACCTTTCTTTAGGTTATATTCTGTCTCCCAATGTCATCTTAAAAGCTTGGCATAAATAAATAGGTATTTTTAAGAGTTAACAGACTTCAAGTTTAACCCCAAGCTACAGAAATAGAAACCTGTAGTAAGCCGACCATAAATATCAAATTTTAAAAAGTCACTGCTTTGTTCACGGTGAATTTAGGGTTGAAAGATCCAATGGAGATAGTTCTAGTATATAGATGGTAAAAGAAACATACGAATCAGTATTTGTTATGGCTCAAGCTATTTAATTGTTAGATTTGAACACAATATTTGTGCAAACGTTGGAGGAGGCATTTTTAAAAACTGAAAGGAAAAATTTTCAGAAGTACATACATATACTTCCTCTTTAGCTGGGAGCAGCATGAAGCTGTTATGAAAGAAATTGGTGCAAAAGTTTTGGTAGAATAGAAGAGAGGCATGTGGAAAGTCTGTATAATCCAAAGATTATAGGCACAGTTTGTATAATCCAAAACTACCTTTTGACATTCAGTCAAAACTTATGCAAGACATGCATTCAGACTCTGGATCTTCTGGGCCGTGCACTTGGTATAGCTAGTGAGATTCTTCCAAATACAAATATTCCTTCTGGCAAATAGAGTACTCAACCAGAACAGCAGAGGGTCAGTTTCAAGGCCTATAAGAGCACTGATATTTTGGGCATAATTTTGAACAAGTATGGACAGAATAATATTGAAGAGAAACAGATGTTTTCACTATGATATAACAGATTAAGCATGGAGAGACAAAAAGACCTATTATCTTGGTGATGCTTGACGGAAAGATATCCTTCTGGATGTGAGAATCTCAGGCAGGGCAAGGGAAAAAAGGAGGGTCAAGTAGGTGAAGAAGAAAAATGTAAAAAAAAATTCAGGAGAACTTTCTAGCTCATTGTCTCACAGTAAGATTTCACCTTTGTAGAACTTGCTCTAGAACACAGCCTTTCGGTGCTTCTCAGAAAGATCCAGGCAACAAATCTTTATGATTTCTGTCAATTTTCCCTCTTAATTTCAGTGTGGTTGGCCAGTGAGCAAAGTCAGCCCGTGAGGTTGATGCCACTGTGTGTAATGGGCAGTAAATGGGTTTGTAACTATTTTATGTATTTTCTCCATTGTATTTCTTTCCCAGATGTATTTTAAGTATATTTTGTAAAACAAGCACAAATTATTTATGAACAAGGACATGTACTCTTCCAGCTGTGTTGGAGGAGGTAAGAATAGGGAGGGAATTAGATAAATATAAATGTTTATAAAACATTCTTCAGCAATATTAGCTTGCAGGATTTCTTTGAAATCTGTGACAAACCTGGGAATAGAGCAGCAAGACCAAAAATAAAGTTCAGCGTTAAATATTTCTTCTAATACTCTTTCACTCACTTTCTTTTTTTTCTCCCTCTGTAATACCTTTTACTGCTTTTAATTGACACCTCAAGGGAAGAAACTGTATTATAATTTATGGTAATGATTTCAATCCCTGGCCTTGTTTTCTCTCTTCTGGTGTCATAGTACCAAGACTTATTTTGCTGGGTTATGAAGATGCTGGGAAAAGATCTACTAAAAGTGCTGTGCCAGGAAGAAACAGAGAAAAAAAAAAAGGAATAAAAAATTTTGTAGGTAAAATGTATAATGAGATAGTTGGTGGTTTCCACATCCCTAAGGCCCTTGCAGCATTTCAGAGCCTATTAGAGGAGCCTGGACTCTTTAAAGAATCTGACAGTGAAGGTTATGAGGGAGCCACTAGGTGGGAATTCTCTGCAAGGTGCCCCCTAAATCTGTTCTTCCAAAGATCTAGTATGAGGGTATCATGAGACCAGATCCTATTTGAGTGCATGTTTAGGACGCAGGTATCACCCACATGTGGAAATTTGTGTCCCATGGGAACATTCTTCAAGCTGTATTACTTTAGGGATCACAGCCCTGGCCTTGAAAAGTGGAGGATCAGTTTCAAGGCAAGTGCAGAGCTCAGACTTGACCCTTTAATATTAGAGAATCTAGGATAGGACCCTTTACCTCCGGGTTGGTTGGGGGTTTTTTTTGTTTGTTTGTTTGTTTTTTTTAATTTGGACCACAAATGTAACTGACGACTTAGGAAGTCTTTCCTGATGGAGTTATTGCTGAACTGGATTTAGCTCCTGAGGCAAAAGGGCAGCTGGTCTTGACAGATTATTTGCGAGTAGAAATTAATATTTTATTAATTGAGAAAAAACCTTTATTTCCATTGATACTTGTGGATTTGAAGGCATATTTATGTAGATTTCTTCCTCTTAATCTGGCCACAGTGATGACATTAAATTATTTTAATTTTTATTGCTCTGTATTCAGAAACGTTTCTCAGTCTGCAGCCTTGAATATCCACAGGTTATTTTTGAGTGTGCTGTGAAAGGTAAATTAGGAAGAACTAAACAACTCTCAGAATTATGGCAATTTTATATTCACAATGTAAATTCTGCCCCCTCCTAAAACCTTTTTAAGTGTCCATTAACAAAAAATTGCTTCTCTGGGGAAGAGCAAGAGTAATTATCAGTTCAAGTTTCTTGGCTTTTAATATTTTTTGCTTTAGGAATTTAACATCACACAGAAAGAGAACAATAACTTCTTGCTAGACAGTGATGTATTATAATAATTCAGTGTTAAAACTTTCTGGAATATAAAGCAATAATATGCCTGCTTTACAGTTTGGTGTTACAGTCTTAGGACAAAAGCTATAACATGAATGAGCAAAAGGATTGTGCAGATCTTTCACTTATGTAAAAATATTAGGAAAACACGTACATTTCTTGTGGGTGTAGCTTCCATAAAACAGTCTTGATTTCCTTTTGATCCTTTACTGAAAATCATTTTAAGCTTTCTACACACCAAACAAATATCAGTAAAAACTACCATGAATTTCCTGGTTGAAATAAAGATTTTGTCAATGATCAGTATTCTTGTTCTGATTCAGTGTTGAAAATAAACTTGTGCTGTGTGCAATCAGTTACAGAGGTAAAAACTTTATCTTCTGCAATATATTTAGTGCAAGAGCTGACTTCTTTTGTGTTCTGCATGGGCATGAGTTCATGATCAGTGCTATGCAAATAAAATTTTTAAACCTCTTATTTGTGATTTTAAGTATGCTTATTTAAATTCCTTTGTGCGGGCAATTCAGGAGTTTATTCGCATAGTGAAATGTGTTTCTATGTTTTTAATTTTGATTTCTATTAAATTCATAACATTTTCTTTGTCCAGTACCACATAAAAATATGTGGTCTTGATTTGATTTGTGTGGTGGTTTTTGTTCTTATATTCCAGAGCCACAAAACTAATTTTAATATTTAATTTAAAAAACCCTCCTAAGTCAACTGATTGTTAAGTAGATGTGCTTATACTAGTAACAGTAATGAATATATTATGTCGATGAGCTGCTTTAATTATTGCTTCTGCTTTTATCAGACCTAAGCAGCAAAGCTGAGTTACTTACCCTAGATCTGGCTATGGCTGATGAAAATCACACAGCTTCAACAAGATTATTTTTTGTGAAAAAGTACAAATGGTAGATAGTTGATTTTCTATCTTATGTTTCCTGCTGTTGTCCACAAAGAGATGAATTTGAATCCTTGGTTAATTCTAAATAAATATATATGAATGTTTATAATATTACACAAATATATTTGTATAAATATTTAATATAAATCTCTCCTTGTAAATTCCTTTGCTTCCAGCTGTTGGCTCCATGACTGTTGTGACTTGAGCTTTTGTCATTTTCAAGCAGCGGTATTTAAGCTCACCGTAGGCAAGTAAACATCAGAGCCTGGATCTGCAAAGCTGTTTCCCAGTCCCTCGCAGCATGATCCAGCTCTGTTGGGTGCACTGACAGCTGTATTATTTCCCGAGGAAGCCTAAGGTTTGATGTTTTGATGTTTGTTCTGTGAAACCATACATTTTTTTTTGTTGTTGGTTTTTTTTGTTTGTTTGTTTGTTTTTGGTTTTTTTTTTGGCAGAACTTGGGTCTGGCTGGTTTTGACATCATTTTATTGGTTGACATCATGGTCCATGGGTAATGAATGTAGGTCTCTTCAAATCGGCAAGAATTTTTGGGTGGGTGCTTTTTGAAAATGTACTTGAAGCTGAGAAAATCCAATTTCTTTAAATATTTTAGGGTATTATAAATGCTGTAATGGCTGAAAGAGATTTAATTCCTATAGTTTAGGACTAGAAGGTAAAATCTTTCTGGACTGGATGCTCAGGAGCAGAGGGGTTTGCTAATTAGATTTTCTTTTGTCAGCCTGCAGTGCCTGATAAAATTCAAATCAAACACTTTGTTGACATGACGAGCTATGTAAAGCAGTGCCAAACTGTAAGGAAAATAAAAAAAGAAACAGATACTCCATTTCTGGCTGGAGGTACTGTCTGCACAGCGTTAATCTACCTCATGACTGGGGATTTTATTCTCTGTCTCCATTTATCTCCATTGTTACACCCTCATTTGACTCCAGGTTTCTTCGCAGCGGATGCTGTTGCTGCTCTGTGTGCCTGTCTCAAAGAGGGTGGCAATTCTACTGGAAATAGTGTCACTGGCTGTACCTGGCTGGAATCAGATAATGAAAGATCCAGGGGATGGAGAGACACTGTGACAGGAGAAGTGTGCCTGGAGCAGACAGGCATTTGAGATGAAGAGAGGGCAGATACTAAGGACTGTTCGGAACAAAAGTGATTTTTTTTTCAGTTAAAAGAAAAAAGAGGTTGATAGTTTGGATGGCCTCAGGCAGAGAAAATAGTTTTGAACAGAGGAGAAGTACAGCGGCTGGTGACAAGAGAAAGGCAGTCTGCAATGATGAAGTGAACTGATGGTGAACTAGAAGGTATTCTGCATAATTGATGCCTCATAAAAACCCCAGTGTTCCAGTGTAACATTGCTGGAGATCTGCCTGCTGGAGAGAGGTGAGATAATGTGAGGAGTCCGAGGAATGTCAAATTACCTGTCTGACAAAGTATATGAGCATGGTCTTCATAAATATTCTAGTGCATTACCAAAGCAGGTGCTAAGCAGTGCCTGCTTGAGGAAGAGGATGAATCGACTCTTTACCTGACAGGATTTCCCACCTAGAAAATTATGCTGACCTCTGTGTTGTGATCAGACCTATTAATTATCAGTGTCTCCTTCACATGAGCTGTCTGTAGTGAGTCCTGAGCCAGGATATTGGAGAGCTGAGATGTACCTTTGACTGCTGTGAACATGAAGCATGCCTCAGTGCACTTCATATATCTGTGCTTCCTTTCCCATTCCTCAGTCTCATCCAAAAATACCTGAGGCCACAGGTGATCCTCTGCTGTTTCTAGGGACACTGGCTCTTTGTTCCTGAGCTTTAAAGTTCTACTATGTTTAACACAGATTACTTTCTTTTTTTCCAGGCTTGGGGTAAGAAGTTATGGGATTTTGGATTAAGGCATATGTTTGGCTTGTCTTTCTCATCCTTCTAAGGATAGAAAAAAGTTGTTGGGCACCCACTTAAGAGTATATACAGGGGATAGGAAAACTACAGAGAAGTCTGGGGATGGATGGCTCTGACAGTCTGAGTTACTGTGACTTCACCAGATCTGTTGTGTCATGCTGACTGACTGTGTACATGTCCTTGCCTACCAGGGACAGACAGCAAGACAAAACATTTTAGCTTCAAGCCTCTTCCAGCATAGTAATGCTGGTGTGTGTCTAAGCCACTCACTGTTTTTCAATTATATCTTTTCTTCCTAGTAAAATATTACACAGTGTACTGATGGACTGAATATTCTATAAATGAGCCACCCTTTCCACTGCCCTGTTCATTAGTGGAATTAGTGTCAGCAAAAATATTGAGTATTTATGTCTTGGCAAGCTGTGTCTTAGGACTGTGGAGAGTACAGTGCAGGTTATTTTATTGTCAGTAGAAGAGGGGATCCCCATTCCAAGGTGTGACGCTTGTGGCAGACTGACTGTAATTTACAGCAGCAGTTAAGGGACAACCCACGTACTAATAACAATTTAATCACAGCTCAAAACTTTTCTAGGCTTCTTTGCCAAACTGCACTCCATATTGCTCTGGCTAAATTGCTGTAGGTGTTGGAGCTGGCTGATGAAAAGCTGCCTCACTATTGTGAGACAGAGATGTACTACTGGCTTTCCTGGAACTTTCTATATGCCCACCACTTTCTTTTAGAGAATGTATGTAAAATTTAAAGTCATTTAATTGCTTTGAAAAATCTACTCTTAATCTCAGTGCTATGAAACTGTCAGTGGAAAGATGCTTATGAGGTTACATTGGGTAAAGCCTTTGGCAGTGTTCACTACAGCCATAAAAATTGAATGAGGAAATGATGAAATTGTGTCAGAGGAAATTGTTCCAGCAGGGAACTCAAAACTATAAAAATAAATAAATATTGCTGTCTTGTGTAA
Organism: Acanthiza pusilla; assembly: GCA_036630365.1. NCBI lineage: Eukaryota > Metazoa > Chordata > Aves > Passeriformes > Acanthizidae > Acanthiza > Acanthiza pusilla. Next base: position 16,791,802 of record JAXCHO010000073.1, read on the forward strand.
TGTTAATGACAATTTGGAAAAAAAGATACTTTGGACCTTTTTGTCCAGATGCTGGAAAAAATATTGCAAAATACCATTTAAACTATTTTCCTTGTGATAAACTCAAGGGTGGGGCAAAAGTCTCAACGTCCATTCAGTGTCACTTACCCTAAAATGACTGGAATAAATCTCTGTGCAACAGGACAGAGTTCGCTCATGAAGCTCCTTTTTTTGCTTAGCAGACTTGTAAAGACAATACACTATAGAAGGGAGATCATGGGAAAGTCTCGTACACACTCCTGATGTGACTGAGAAAAGCTGTACTAAAGGGGGCTTGTGTAAATATTCCACATTACAACTAAAAAGATTTTTTTAAAAGTTGTATGTGATAAAGCAGAGAGCGCTGTACAGTCCACTGGCAAGTTTGCTCAAGTTTAAACCATTTGCCAGGTCTTGCAAAAAATAGGTGTTCTTTGCACAGAGAGTTGTTCTCGGAACCAGTTACCAGTGTTTCTCAAGCAGTGTCTCAGTGAAACACAGAAAAAGTGAAGCACAGCCTAATATAAATGTTTACTTTTCCTTGACTCATTTTGATGTGCAGACCTGTGTCTCTCTTTGGGTGAAATTTCTCTCTCTGTAGATCAGAAACAATTATGTTACAATTAAACCACTATTTTCAGTGCTCAAGTGGGACTTCCATGTTGCATAGACCCTCTGTTGAATCTTCCTGTTATTACAGTTTCAATACTCAGTGTCTGCAGTAGGTTGTACCATGTTCTCAGCAAGTATTTATGTAACATGGCTTAAGGCAGCATACAATTTTCCAAATAGAGGGTAAAAGGAAGACATATGGATTTTCATGTGGTTATTTTTACTGTTCATCCTCTCTGTCTAGTTCTCTGTGACATGGTAGTTGTACAAAATATATTCTACTAATGAAAAAAACAGGTTTTAATTTTTTTTGCAAGTCTGACCTTCTTCCAAGTCAGAGCAAGAGCAATATCTATCGTGGCCTATAATGCGCCGGAAGGGTTAATCCAGAATTTCCTCTTCTGAATAATCTTTTGTGTTTTCTGCTGTTTTCTTTAAATACTTCCAGCTGCATAACTACAGTAATAGCTATCCTAATTTCCAACCAATGGCCAAGGCAACATGAAACTTCACTCTGAAGCAGTTTGATTCTTACTTTTCCATTTGACTTCATTGGAAGCTAAACCACATGTTTAAAATTCTAATATAACAAAAAAGATTCTGATAACCACAGTGGCGTTAATTATAATCCCTACCAAAATTTTCTTTCCTTTCCTGGAAAGTACCACAAATGAACATAATGTTTCTTACAAACTATTTTGAGTTGTGCATGTATGACAAGAAAGAATAGAGAAGGCAGCCTTTTGAAATGATAGTGTAATTTGGTGTGCAAGAGCATGTCACAGTTGCTGACAAGCTGACATGCTGAACCACATACTTGGTTCAGGAAACGTATGCATATTGAAATTAAGTTTATATTCTTAGTCATTAAGGAAGAGAATGAAAACAAAACAATCTCAGTGTTTTTTAGTGGGGCTGATACAATGGATACATCAGAATTAATAACACTGAAGGTAATGGTGTGAGGCTGCCTGCATCATTACTCTGCAGACATTCCTTTTGCCCATTCCTCCCCCTGTTCACAGAACCTAATCTTGGTGGTTTATTCCTTGTGTCACATCTTCAGAAAGACAATTTTTCAAAAATACTTTTTCCCATCAGGTATGATGTTGTGAGGTTTCTTTTTCTGGAGCCGGGGGTACCAGTGAAGATTAGCAGCTCAGGAAAAAAATATCTTAAGGACTGTTAAATTCTTAATACTAAGCTAAAATGAGAGTGAGAGCTGTTGTTTGATGGCTTAGGAGCTGTACACCCAAGCTCTTTTCCTAGCTGGGTCAAGGCTCTGATCAGGCTGCTTTTTTTTTTTTTTTTTTTTTTTTGCTACCTTCTGGCCATTGTGTTTACTTGGACTCTAAATCTTCTGTGCACTAAGTGCTTGTACATGATGTGCACAGTCCAAAGGGGTCATCAGTCCTCTTGCTTCTCTGAAGCCCTAAATTTGGAGGTGGCTGTAATAATTATGTAATATCATCTGTGTGGACAAAAGCATCATCATGCATCTTGAGATGCTACACCTGGCCTAATAACTATGGATTCTATTTTTAAAAAAATCAAAATATATCCAGTATTTCACTGCGCACAGTCTGAGGTATAATGACTGCAGAGAGTAAAAACAGAAGGAATAAATACAACCAGAGACGACAAAGTTATATAGGTCTAGGTTCAGCAAAGCACCTACAGACAGTAACCTGAGTTTCTTCAGGGCACATCATCTGTTTTTACACTGGCCTACTTAGATGGCAATGCGTTCCCCTGAGATACTCTTCCAGAAACAGTTAGGACTATGGAAAAGGTCTGTCAGTATTAGCTGCTTTGGCACATGTTATGAGTTTTATGGTACAGGAAAGGCTTTGTAGCAGAGCCTGCACCCTGATCATCCACAGTCTGATTGTAGACTATATTTGTACTGTTAAATGCCTTGGGAAGCACAGTCCAATTTTTGCTCCATATCATAAGTCAGGAGGGAGAATATGTCTGTTAGAAAACCCCAGAATAGACACAAGGAAGTATTTGGAACAAATGAATGTCAAAGGACATCTCCGACTAGCGCAATATAGCCACAGTGAGTATTCCAAAGTGCCCCATTCAGCCCAGAATAGATACACTGGTTGTGTGGGAGTTATTGAATTCAATTATTTTCAGTGTGCTTCCTTCAACTATAATATTGATCTTAAACTAATTACCTATTACTAAAGGTGACTGTAAATCCAAAGTTATGCATTTGGGAAGGGACTTAAACATGGTCAGGGAGTCATGCCTTATAATTGAGGCTTAATTAGAAACAGAATAAGGATGTCACAGGTCTAAAAATGTAAATGCAGTGTTATTGTCAGAAGTCTTTAATAATGTAAATAAGGAAAATGAAGCTATTTTAAATTTTAAAAAACACTTGAGTAAAGTTTTACATAAAGAAATTAAATTCCAAAGGGGAGACAGTCAAATTATCTTATTGGTTTTGATTACTCTGTGGCATGTGGGTTTCAGATTATGTATTTCAAACTGATAAGTAATACCGATTTATAAGAAAGGAAGAGTAATTTCTGTTGTACATACAGCTCTTTCATAAGTCCTATGTAGTTTTTGCTTGTGTTTTATTACAAAATGAATATGAAATACATGATGCAGTCCATGATGCCAGGAGCAAAATACCCAGGAAAAGCATAGCAGGACACTCTTAAAGACCCAAAAAGTCTATAGCCACAGTTCAGTCCAGAACCGTGCTCAGTTCTCCTCACAAAACAAACTAAACTCAACTAAGATAAATAATTAGTTGTACTAGACTTTGTTTTATAAAACTCTGTCTGACTTGTTAGTGGTTTTCTAATGAAGTGACAGACTGACCAGTTCTTCTTCTTAGTTAAAAGAAGTGGTGAGGGACAAATTTATTGCCTACAGGGCATTAAGAAGCCATGTTGATGACCTCTCTGTATATGTACTGGCTGCATGGGGAAGGAAGAAGTGGGTAATAGTCCTAGAAACGCTGGTGTGTGATATTCCAGTTTTCTCAGTGCTCAATTAAAGGCATTTTTGTCTTCTTTTACCTTGGCAGGACACACCTCTTACCGACCAGTGCCATACAATCAGGGTGTGAGATACTGAGTTCTTACTGCGATGCTATGGTCCACCAGAGCTTCTTATGCAGCAGCACAGAAGAGATTTTTGGAAGAGCGTGCCAAATGAGGTCCCTTTAACAGGACCTTGCAGAGGAGCACTTCTCTCCTGGTGCTCAGGCTGGAGGTGTGCACTGAGAGCAGCTGAGGAAAGTACAATCTGCAGAAAGCAGAAATTACCATGAAACCATTGAAGCCACAATATTTGACCCAAGGCTTTTCAGTTAGATTAATTTATATCAATTGCCTGCAATAATGGAAAACTAATTTAAAGATGAATAGATATAATGATTAATGGCATTATTGGAGACATTTTGAACTTAAAAAAAAAAAAAAGGTAATGATGATTCATAAGGCCTGTTAGGTGTTACATGAGACTCAGAAAAGATGTGGGTAAATTGTATAGAAGGTCACTGTGACACTCTCAGCTGGGGGAGACTTGATGTCATGTCACTGTCTGGGGTGTGGGGCAGAGGATCATTCTTGAAGCAGATGTCTTTAACACCATTGTCACAACTGTAAGATCCACAACATTTGCCATGTGAGGTTTAAATTTACAATGACTCACAGTGCATCTGACCTGTGTATGGGAGAAAACAGAGCGTCCCCAGGACTGTCTTTTTTCTAACACCTTTCCCTGGGGGGCTGGATTTCTCTTTGGCTTTTTTGTAGGTTTTTTTAAAAAGGCTAATCTGTATTGATGAAACCAGTAAAACTTTTCTGTATTTTTGCTAGCAGCAAGTTGTTTTGGAGCTTTCTAGCTTCTGTGCCATCAATCATCAAAGCAACTCTGTTTAGTCTGCTTCCGGACCTTTTCTTGAACTATCCATCAGGGGGGCTTTGGGAGTAGAAAGGCAGTGATTCTTAACAGAAGAACAGAAAATGGAGCAATAGCAAAAGCTAAGCCAACTTCTTTGTTTGATTTCTTTTGTGAAATGAGACAAAAGAAAGAGAGAGAAAGATATTGAGCAATTTAGACTAGCAAAAGAGCAAATAGTCTGACATACTGCACATTTTCAATGCATTTCACTGGAAAAGAGGCTCTATGCTGCTACTGTTTTTCACAAAATATCCCTGCGTTCTTTGACATCAGTTTGGAATTGTTGTGTTTACCCCTTTTGGCCATAATGCACAGTACGAAATCAGCTAAGGAAATACAAGAAACTGCACTCTATGAACTGAGTTTTTTCTGCCTTCTCTCTTGCTCCTGGCAGCTCTGTTGATTATGTTTCTTGTTTCCGTTCATCTTCATATTTCCAGAATCTCACGAGTTTCTTCTCTCTGTGCCAGCTCTTACAGCAGATGGAGAACTATGTAGCGCAGAACAACATTGCATACACAAACTTCACAGTTAGAGAAATGAGAAAAAGAGTCCAGAAAGTGAGTTTATGGAGACTCCTGTTCCAGTCTCTGCTTTGTTAGCCACTTCTTGGATCACTCACATTTAGCTCACCTGCATCTGAATTTAATGAAAATACAGATTAAAAGTTTGTCTCTACTTTTCAAAGATCTTCTGAGGTTAAAGTAGAGCATGTGGTATTTAGTACTTTGAAAACAGGAGTTATATAAGTGCTTTGGATAGGTGTATTAATCAGGTATCTCTGATTGCATCTCCTGAACAATCTATCACACCAGGACTACTCTGATATCAATCAGCTTTTAGCCACCATCACAATAAATACAAACCCCAAGCACTACATAACTGTTTTCTTTGAGATGTTTTAGAGAAACAGATGATATGACCCAGCTTTATGGTCAAAATGTAGTATTTTATTGTCCACAAAAATTGGATGGGCCCAACACAGGTCTTGATATTGTAATAATAAATACCAACATTCTATAACTCACAGATCCAAACATCAGAAAATGACAAGACCTTATGTTTTAATCAGGTGGGTGTATAGAAAATGTATTCTTGAGTTCCGTGGACTATTATAGGCATAAGGTACCATTGATTATACCTATTTATTGTGGTATGCCATCCATGGCAAAGGGTGTCTACACAATTAGTTCCAAGAAAAATAGATTGCACAAAACTGCCCTATGATTAATACAGAAAGGTCAGCAAAATTGCCTTCGAAAATCTGTTTTACTTTAATCCAGCAGGGTTCCTGTTTAACTCCCATGACCAATATTTTCCCAGACTTGGTGTTATCAGGTGAGCTTAATGCTATATTCAATTTGGTGAGTTCTTCACTATCTAACTGTTTTGTTTACCTTTTAAAAATAGTCTTGTAATTTCTTGTCATTTGCATCCTATTGTACACAAGCACAGATGCAGCATACACAATGCACTGTAATTAACAGAGAAAGTCTGAGGAAGGCTGAATACATTCTTATTACCTAAATCCAGCCTGACTGCCTCTGGAGGGAAATGTGGGTAGTGCTGTGCCCTTTGGGAAAAACTTCTCTTTCATTAGCCTTATTGGTCACTGAAGGTCATTTTTTATTCCAATGAAATACAGCTGCAGGTGTCTTTTATCTGTATATAAATAAGAAGCTTGTTAATGCTGAAAATTCCTGAGTGACTGCTTTGTGTGTTCAGTGTTTCTCTTTGATACCTAAAGCAATGGCAAATAATTGTTTATGTTCAATGTGCAGAAACAGGACAGGATGTCTGTTCTCATTGAATATACCCAACATAAATTTCCATGTTGAAAATGTCTCTTTTGCATCTGTTTCCTTAAGATGAACTAGTTAAATCCATGAACCAAACCTTGCCTTTTTAGAAGCCTTGTTATGCAACACAAGTCCCTGTGCTATATCTTCCAGGGGTTTCTCATGCAAATTGAGGCACTCCATTTTGAGCTGCTGGCTAAATATAAAATTGGGCTTTTGGAGAAATAAACTTAAGTCTTCAGATTCAGTTACTGGAAATAATAATTTCACCTGTAACTACTTTTATGCCCCTTATCTCCAACATTAAGAAAAAAAATTATACCACTAAAATTTTCCAAAGAGTTTTGGAAAAAGTGTGCTAGATATTCATAGATATAAAGAAATTCACTCCTTTCTCTTTTGAAAGATTTACCTAGAGCTTTTCTGGCTCATAATTCCACAGAGAACTCCTACTTAGAAGAATTGTTCGTTACAGTTCTTGGGCAGATAAACATAACAGAGCTGTGATTTGTATGCTGCAATACAAGAACACCTATACTGTATTGAAACATCAAGATCGCATATTCTTAAATGCATTCTGCAGTGTATAGACTGGTTAAGTATTTTTCAGTCAATCAGATACAGTTTATAACTGCAAATAACTTTGCTACACCCACTATTCTCTAGATAAATCAGTCATACCACATTCTGAAACTCTCTTTAGGAGATATTTATGGAAATGAAAATGCAGTGAATTCATATGTCATTTCAAAACTGTAATAACTAGATAACTGGCACTGCTGTGTATGCAGCTTCAGATTATTCACATAAATAGGAAAATATTATTCTGTGTGGGGTAAGACATTATTTCTGTAAACAAACACTGTTAATTTTTATTCCCTGCACTTTATAGAATCATAAACTGGGATTATATGCTGTAGTCAGTAAAGATATCACTTCACAAATCAAATTGTAGAAGTTAAGGAAAAAGACATTAGGAATATTTGAAGGAATTATTTTCATAATGAAAGTTGCTCTTTTCTTTCACTGAAAAACCCTATTATTCAGGTTGTGTAAAAGTCTTAAAATTGTAACTTTTTATAGCAAAACCTCATTTTCAACAAAAATGAGAAGACACAAAGACTCTGTATTACACAGAGGACATTAACTTGGATGTGGAAGACATTCTTAATGTCCTGAGATTAACCATGTGGGAATTAAACTATATTCTTCAAGACATTTAGTTAATCACAATGTCTGACAGGCTTTTGCTATTCTGATTATTCTTCTTTGTAATTTAAAAGAATAACTCTGAAAGAGATGGTTTTCTTCGTCTTGAAAAAGAATAAACTTGGCAAATCTGGAAGTATTACAAAACAAAAATATGAGCAACTACTTTTATTTTATTTCAGTGGCTTGAAGGGAATTGGCAAAATATTTTTAAATACTGGTTTGCTATTCAATGCGATTCTACATCTTTCTTAGGGATAAAAGGAAAATTCTGGGTAAGAAGACTGTATCAGTACATAAAATTAATTAATAATAAGTTCTTTGATGAAAAGCACACTATAACTTTCCTAACAGTGCATGAATTAATGGGCAAGGGAAAGAGGATGGGGAAGACTGTGAAACAGTCTTTAACCTGATCAAATCACATGAACTACTGCACTGTATATTCCAGCTCTTCTTTCCCGCTTGACCTGCCCTAGATGAAGCGGCAGTTCTTATGTGTTTAGTTTTAACTGTGCCTTGAGTTCTGTCTACTTCAATGGCAATCCAGCACGGTTCTGACATTCCACTTGTCCACAACTTGTTTCCTGGGCTGTGGCCTAAGGTTATGTCATAAGGAATAGAGTGTGTGTGGGCAAATCCACAAAAAGCAAAATTGTTCTCTTTGAGCTGTGTTTTCTGATTTGGTCTCTTTGGTGCTAACTGAAAGGAGTAAAGGTGTCACTTCAGCACCAGCTATATCTTTATGCCTAGGAAGGTAATTGAAAACGTCTTGACAAGTTGAACTTCATCAGCTGAAAACACTGCCTCCTTAAATACGGGTCTACTTCAAGAAATGGCTGTTTAAATGTCACTTTCAAATGAAAGATCCTTTTCCTGTGTACTTTCAAGTCATAAGGGACAGCAATAAGTCAGCTGCTGTTTATTTCAGTTAGTGTTGCAGAGACAATGCAGGCAAGAAAAGAGAGTGCTGATTCATTTTTCTTCCTGTGCATTGTGAAAAGAATTTTGCATTTTGCTGCAGGTGGATGCAAAAGCATGAGCCCTTCTCCTTCCAAGTGTCAGATGGCCTAAGGGCTTAATGTAGGCTACAGAACATTTCTTAGGTGCATGGGGAAGAAGAAGAATTACCTTACAGCTTTTAAAATGTGAAGATAATCCTCTGTACTGAAAAATGTTGAAAGGCAAAGGTATACAGTAATCCACTATAGGAACGGAACCTTAAAATATTAGTTAAAAATTCTGAGTTTTGATAAATTACAGACACATGATATGAAGGAGTCTTGTAACAGTAACTCTAATGAATTCTACCACCACAAATAACAAAACAGCTTTCTGCAATCAAATGAGGGAGGATTATTTTGCCATTCATGGGAATTTCATGCCCAAATGTAAAAACGGGTGTAAAAATTTGCAACTCTACCCCATACTTTTAAAGCAGAACCTAAAACAATTAATTAATTTGTATTTGATGTCAATTTGTGCTATGGCCCAGTTTTGATAAATTTTCATATAATTCGTGAGTGCTTATATTGGGTTGATGGCTAAATGCGACAGGCTTAATTCTATTCAAAAGTTAGTTAGCTAAAATTCTGTAATTAAATAAAACTAAGATTAATTTTTAGATTAATATTTCTATTATGAAATGCAAGAAGGAAGATATCAGCAACATTCAGGATAGAAAGACTTCAAACTTTGAAATACAAACTGCCAAGGAGAAGCCACAATATTGGGATTAGCAACAGGATTAATGTTTTAGCCACCTTTTGTTCACTTGATCATATTGCATTCTGATTACAAGAGAGGATGGAAGTGCTGCTTCTTTTTGTGGACGTTCCTTTGTAATTTAAAAGGACGTATAGGAATTTCCTTCTATTTTAATGTAAGGACTTCTGGTAATTTCCTCGGGGAGAAATCAAATTAATTCTATCCATACATGAAATTCACAAGCTTATGATCCCAAAAGTGTAAGAAGGGTGGGCAGCTCACTCCATGCTAGCTATATCAGATGCTCAGCATCAAAATAGTCCCCGAGTATAGAAGACTATCCTGTGACTGAAATGGTGCCCGGACTAGAGACCCTCTGCATGCTGAAATTTTCAACATGTTCCAGCAGTTACCACCCATCCTAACTAAATGCTTTGTTTTGAGTATCTTTAACCCCGCTGAACACAGTTAAGCTAAAACAGGACTGAGGGAAATCTCACATTTATCCTTTTTTGCCAGTCAAAAAATCCTGAAAGGCCCAGGACTGCATAGTGATCTACTATGTCTTAAGGTTAGGGTATGTAAAGGCTCTAAATTATATTTAGACTGCAGATACCTCCAGGCAGGGAGGATGTTCCTCCTCTTAAACTGCATGGCCTGAAATCTGTGGGATCTTGATAATTGTTGCTAATTTTATTTTATGTCATTGAATTTCTGGCTCTTCTTAAGTGAATGAGGATTAACATTCATCCATGAACCATTATTTCCCATATTTCTGCCATTTTACAGTAGTTTACAGGGTGTTCTTTTTCAATTCAAGTATTGCAATTTTTGTTTAAAAGCCTTTATGATACTATATTAAGCAAGGTTGAAATTCAAGAGAATTTTTGTTTGACTTTAAATACGTGACAGAACTTAACTGACCTCAAGAGCTGAAATGGAGGTTCATTATGCACAGGGAACATAATACAGAAGATATTCTGTGTAAATGAAGTCCAAACTTCAGAAGAAAACGAAACCGTGAAACTAAAGAAAATAATTGAATAAGGGTGGAACTGAGTTGCCAAGGTTCGTATAGTGATTTAATCACGTTTTGTTTGCCAACATTGTGGCAAAGTGCTGCATAGGAAGCCAAATTTTATTTCTAGAATGGGTTGAGTGTAACACTGAAATTTCAATATTCAAAACCTTCCTTATGTAAAAGGTGATTCTAATACTAATCTATGAAAAATCTTTTTGCAAAGCAATGTTTTTTATATAGTAGCTGGATTTTGGTTGGATGCTATAAAGTTCATAGAAGAAACAATTTCTATTTAATCCTTTTACTCCAAGGCAGTGCCAGATATATCTCCTTTTTTCGTGATGCTTCCCCCAGTCAGTCTTTCAGGGCTTCACTTCTCCTTACCATTTAGAAAATCTTTGATAATGACTAACCTGGACTTTCCTCAGTGCAATTTAAGTCCATTACTTCTTGTTTATCCATGAAGAACAGATTATTACCAGCTTCTTGCAAGGGCTTTTAAAGCATTTGAAGTCTGCTCATCAAGTCTTGTCTTTTCAGAACCAAGCACTCCCTATTAAGGAGACTGAAATGGATTAGTACTAAAATCAACCATCAAAATTAATAATCCACTGAAAGCCTAGAAAGCTGTTTATAAAGCTACCTCATACCATAAAAAAGACTGATTGCAAGCTATTTAAAACAAATTCCTTTGATGTTTTGCCTGGCATGAGAGTCTGTTAGGAATGTTCAGATTAAATGTCTTTATCATGGAGAAATTTTTATTTTTCAAACTTATACCTTTTCTTCCAGAACATGTCTGGTTTGAGCAGAAAAGAGAAACTACACCCCCTCCATGCCTGAAGAGTGAATATTAGCTTGGGTAATATCACACTGAGGTCCAGGCCCCTCACTGTGCATGATTTGGGACATGAGGTTTAGCACCCTGCACTGCAAGTGAGCATCCTAACCTTTTGCTGATGCTGATGAGGAAAGCCTTAGTGCAGGTCCCAAGTGAAGAGGGACCCTGAAAGGATGCAATGAGACCACCATAGAGATAAATCGCAAAAATCTGAGGTTTTGCTCTTTTACAGGTGTGAGGATTGGCTGGCTGCACATAACAAGAGAGCCTCACGTTCTCTACCAAAAAACTTGATTTTTTTATGAGAGATATTTCATTTGCTGTGAGATTTCTAGGGAAACACGCACCCAAATAGTAAAACCAAGGAAATTACCATAATATTGACTTGTTTGTTCAAAAACTAGACTCAGGGCTCCATTCTATGACAAAAAATTTCATTAAATGCTCAGAATTTGCTGAAACACTAATTTGAAGCATCTCTGCCAGATTATGAATCACTCACAGCAATGGAATCAAGAGGCATTTCAGGAGATGCAGGTGGTGAGTTTTTGTGTTCGTTAAATCTCTTCTCCCACTACTGATATGATGCTGCCCTAAAGCAATCATCTTTTCTTCTTTTCCTTGTTTTCTTCTTAGTTGTCTTTTGCAGTCCCACTCTATTTTCAGACAGATCTTTTTAAGTAACACTGCTGCTAAAGAATAAAAAGTGTTACATACACATCCTCCACAAGAGAAACTTGGCAGAGAATTTTTGACAGAGGAGCTCAAAAATAAACACTTGTGTGTGGATGACTCATGGATTTACAGTAGTCCTAACTTTTGATTTTGGTTTTAGTCTCTGCTGAGTTCAAGACAAGGTTCTGGTGCTCCTAGATCTTGTGTATAGCAACCTTGATCCACGTGTAGGCAAATCAGAATTGATGGCTTGTGCACCTCCTGGGGAGACGTAGGCTTTGCAAGACATTTATTTAACTGCTGACTGATTCAGCCCATGAAAATTCTCTGAATCTGCTGTATCTTTTGCTGGTTCTCAGTGGATTTTTTAGCAAAACAAGAGGGAAGAAATGTGTAAGACTGGAATAATGACTTCATGTTGAATAAGCTTCCAAACTCAACTCAGAGCACAGAGGTGTAATAGGACGGGCAGTTTCTGTTTTGCTGAAGCTGTGGCAAGATGGGTTTGCACTATACCTCACATAGCATTGAAAAAGTTACAAAAATTAGCAGTGGAATACATTGTACTGAGTCACTTAATATCTTAATTTTCATTTTGTATCCAGAAAAAGGACAGCATTATGCCTTAACTAAAAATATTTCAGACTTTGCTGAGAAGCCCAGGAGTCCATTAGCAGGAGGAAATTTGAAGGTTTGAGTGCTTAATTTGTTTACCTGAGGATTGAATTAGATACTACAGCAGGTGTTTGTAACAATTCTTTTTTCTTTTTTATTTTTTTCAAAAATTAGCAGGATTGTGATAAATTCTCTTTGAAAGTAGTAGGTAAAGAAGTGTTTTGTACAGCCACAATTTTTTTGTTTTCATCATCCTGTGCATTTTGCTTGCAGAGTGGTAACTTGTGGATGTATGCTAAGTCTGTGCGTAAAAGTACTCCTATTTTCATGTCACTCAAGGACAGTTGAGCCATCATAATTCAAGAATTAACTGTATCAAGCGTGCTGTTATTCTTTGGTTAAATGACAGTATAATGAGGAAATTTGAAGAATAACACAGAGGTTATTTAGATTTTCTTACTGTGTGCATTACAAGAGAGTGAGGTGTTTGAGTAAAAGAATTCCTGCTTCAGTGCTTGAAGCTGAATAGAATTTCACAACCAGCCATATTCACACATAATTTGTAAGAACTAAAATTCTGATTCTCTGCTGAAATCATCCTGCTTGAAAGGACAAGATTTTTGAGTTATCCTTTATTTGTGCCAATTATTTGGTAGCCTTGCCTGTGACAGTTTTCTTACCTATTCTATGTTACATAATGAAGCTCTGGTGCAAACCAATCAGTTTTTTCCAAGTTAAAACAAGTCACTACAAGAAGATACAATTTATCAATGCTTTTTTTCATTTTATTCTGGATCCTAATTAGAATTAATCTGTGTATCAGAATGACTTTAGGATTTAGATTCCCCACTTCAAGGTAGAAAAATCTACTTTGCACTTTAAAAGATATATATTTTCTTTATCTGATTCATTTCTGATGTCAATTACAGTGTGTATATAGACATAGATAGAAATATACATATAAAAAATCTTGGCACTAAATCAATGTACCATCTGCATTGTAAACTGAAGCGTATGTCAAAAACAGCACCACAACAAAACAAGTCTTACATCAAAGTCACAGGGAATATGAACAAGAGAAAAGACATAAAGGAGAAGATTCACCTGTCATTTGCCATGACAGAAAAAGAGGGCCATGATTTTTTATGAGGTGCTTACACAAGGTAGACTGTCTGCTCTAAAATCTGACTTTTTAGCAAGAGCAAAAACTTTGTCACTACAAATCACTACTATAAAACAGCTGGTCTGGTATTATACCATGCCTCCAGCAATGACCTGTGTTAGACTGGAAAACTAAACAAGCAACCTTGTAGCCTTGTCAGTTCTGCAGTATGCTACACATAAGCCCACAAGGACCTTTTTTCCTGAGAGATCCAGCTGATGAACTGCTCCTGGTTGCTGCTGTTACTCTACTGCATCAAGACTGAGCATCATTTTACAATTCCTTTGTGTAAATTCTTAAGAGAAACTAACCAACTTATTTTATGGGTTATTTTCACATATAATTGCTTTTTCTTCTTCTGAGGACAGATTTATTTGCATGTTGAAATACTTGTTTTGAGTAGGGTTTCTTGACTTATTAGACAACTGATTTGTAATCACGCAGATTCTGGGTAAGTCTGTCTTCATTTTAAGTAAGTTAAATATTGAATGGATGGATGCTTCGCACTGAAACCATCTTTTTAACCTTTCTTATATTCTTTCATGGGAAGAAGAGGAGAGGAAAGACTGCAGCTGAAAACTGACTAAGGAGCCTCATGCAAAAGCAATCAAAGTCAAACAGAACAGTTCACATTTACTGTGACGGAATTTGGCTCTGCAATACTTTTAGACTGCTTTCAATATATGTTTCCACACATTTTTAAGAGCTGTGTATTTGTCCCTGAATGTTTGTCTTTGAATGTTGCATGAATTGTATTACTCAAAGTCACTGCAATTTGATTTGATGAAAAAAATAATACAGCAGCTAAAATTCCATTTAAGGGTCCTTTTTCCACTGCACGTGCTTGCTGTTAGCCATAAGTGGAAGGCTTCAAAAGTACCATAAACAGGGGGTTTCTATTCTTTCTGAAAGGGTCCTTCTTCTCTTAGCTGGTGGGAAAAGTAAGTTGAGTGCTTGTGTACTCCATTGAAAGTGTAGTCTGAGTGAATAAAAAGGTGTCTTGCAATAGCAGAGTGAAGTTTTCTTTCTTCCTTTTTTCCATTGGTTAAAAAAGCTAGTGCAAAGCTCAAGCCTCTGTAGATGTCTCTGCAATTGAAGTGAGAGTTGTTGAGTGCAGTTCTGCACTTGACATTGGAACAGTACTAATAATACCCAGTGGAAGAGCAGACTGTAGCCCTTAGCTGCCATCTTTTCCTTCCTCAGAGATTTTGTCACAAATGACACAATTTGCCTTTAAAGAGCTCTTTTTTTCCAATGAAAACCCATTTCTCTGAAGTATGCAAAACACACTGTGTAAGTGCATTAATCAACTTTCCAACTACACAACAGATGTATCACTTGTAAATGAAGACCAGAGAGAGAAGGGAATAAAGGTTATGCTTTCCTTTTCAGACTCAATTTATAGTAAGGTCCCCACTGAAAATGCTGCACTATGTTATGCCTTCTTTTTCCCAATATAAAATGTGAATGTAACAAGTGAAGGCTTTCCTAATTTATTTCTTTGTTGTACAACCTCTTTGTCTTATGGAAAATAAGAAGCTTTACATGGATAGACTTACGTGCATTAAGATTAATTATTTTGTTGGGTGTTACTCACTATATTCTGAATCTTGCTGAATATAAGTAACAAGTAACAGGCCAAGAAAAATAAATGGTTGTATTTTTAAAAAAATTCTTCAGTGATTTATGGGTCTTGGCTCTGATTTGGAGCTGTCATCACTACAAGTACTCGTGTCAAAAAGAGGCGATATAAACTGCTGGGTCTGATCAAAGACTTTAAAGGTAATAAACAGGTTTCTGGGTAGGTTGCCAAACCCCCGGAAATGAACTTTGATTAGATCTTCCAGGGGTGAAAAAAAGGAAAAGAGACAAGAAAATGATAGTGACTGATGTATTTGCAGAGATACAATAGAGATGAAGCACAAAGAGAAGGGGACTTACTGTGTTTCCATATTTTGTTTTCTCTAAAGATCTTTAAGTACAAATGACAGAGAACACAGCTGTTCTTTAGAGTTGTGACTTCAGCCTTCACCTGACAGGATATATGTGTATCGTGTTATACAGAACTCCTATTAGAAATAGAACATTTCCTGAGAAAAATTGCAGAGAAACCTGGAATAAGTTCTTGAAGCAGTCATGGCTTATTTTACATGGGATTTTTACATCATACACTGACAGAAATATAATATTTTTGAGGGACTTCCACGTAATTTCTTTTCCCTCTGCACATACATGCCTTTGAATACTTTTGGAAGCAACAGAATTGCACGCTTCTGCAAGATCTTGTTCTTTGTTTTTAAGCAACAAATTAAATGGATTAACTGTGCTCCGTCCCCCAGCCCCCACAAAATATTGAACGTTGGAAGTCTCTGGGAAATGAACAGAATATCAAAGCTAGATCTCATAAAACCCAAATTGAGAGTGAAATAGGATTAGAATGTAGTGTTGTTTCTCAATTGTGCTCTTATTTCCACCCCTACCACATGACCTCTATTTACTGCATTGTCCAATACTCCAGAAAATTATCATGTTTCGAAGTCATAAACAGATATCTCCATTTGCTCTTTCTCAAGCTCGGCTAAGCCTTTTTGGCATCCTTCCTTCATTTGTTTTCTGTGGGGAGCATGCATAAAATTTGTTTCAAATTGTATTGCACCACCACTGGATGTTTCATGTAAAATGAGCTAAATAAACAGCACTATTTTACAGCATCTCATGGCGGATTTATTCTTGCAGACCTTGCTTTCAGAAGTCTTGGTTTTAACTTCTGTTTAATGGAAGAAAATGCTCTCTTACTAGATGCAACAGTTGTGCAGAAACTCATCAAAAGTTGCTGAAAACATCTGGCAGTGTCTGCAGAAAGTTTGAAATGAGAAGTCTGGGTGCGAACTACTGTGAAGGATCCAAGTTACCAGTGATACTATTTAAATATTTAAAGTATTGTGACAAATTCAAAGCTGCATGTAAATATTTTATGAATACTGTGGCTTAACAGGATTGTTGTGGTGTTTACTTCATGCATCTACAGAGCATGTTTGTCAGAAAATTGGCTCTGTAAACAGTGTATATTACAATCCTGATATTCATTTCTTAGAAACATTTCAGAATATTGCAGCTCCATCAGTCTATACATGAACTTGTGAAATTCCTGCAGTCTGACTCACTTGGTTTAGCCAGGATAAGGAAACAGAGCAGAGAACAGAAAACTTGGATTAAAATAAGAGAAGCCTTCAGGAAAAAAAAGGGTAAAGTGCAAGTTTGTGGATGCTGACCGGAACCCAGAACTCAGAGATAAGCAAGAACTGAAACTGAGGAATTATTTAATGTAATGTAGACATTTACAATGTCAGTATCTGTAGGTAAAATAGTTGCCCTTAGCTGCATTTCTTTCCACATAATCAATGGAGAATTATAGGCAGTTTTGGAATAAAATAAATATAACTAATCCTAGATTTCTCCTTTTATTTGAAATTGTGTCCTAATAATACATTGGATACATTATCTCAGACATAAACAATGTGGATGTTCACATCTCAATAACTGGATCTCATCTATTCACAGTTATCATTTTACAAAACTATATTTTGCTCTACCTTCTTCTTAGCATTAAGCTTAAAACATATTTTGTTTCAAAGATATTTTTTAGATTGCTGAATCTGCCATTTCTCACAATTCTCCGAGGAAAGATCCTCAGATACTAATTATGGTCAGGCCTGCTGAGTGATTAAGGCTTGTAATCAGGCACTTGGAATAAGATTAAGCAAATTGCAGATTTCTTGCTGAGAGAGGTGAATGCGTCAGAAGAAACACATCATGATCCAGAGTAACAAATAAGAAAGACACCAAAGGAACAACTTGCTCTACAGCTATGACAAGTATTTAACTATTTCATTTCCCACTGACCCCCTGCATATATTTGCATTAATTCATAAAATAAAATAATAATTTGGATGGGAAGCTACTGCTGGGCATCATCTGGTCCAGCCCCCTCTCAAAGAGATGCCAGCTTGGAACAGGCTGTTAAGGGCCTTGATCAGTTTCATTCTGAATATTTCTCAGGAAGAAGATGACACATCCTCTCAGGGAAACTGTCGCAATATTTTATCACTCTCATGGTGAAAAAAATGCCCTTATGTTTAACCAGAATTTTCCTTTTTGCAGCTTTGTTGTTGTCTTTTATCAACTCGCTGCGATGTCACTTGTGTTAGTCTATCCTCTGATCGTTGCCCGTAACCTTGTGTCTGGTGTCTCCTAAGTTCTCAGACAAAAACCGGAACGGGCAGGGGGAAAGGAACGAGCAGCAATGAGGCCAATTTGAAACAGTTGTTAACTTGTGGCTGGATCTTATTTTCCTGAAATACTTATTTGAGTCGTTTTAGGAGATGTTTGTGTAAGAAAAGATCAGTTAGTACAAGGATATAGTGGTTTCAGATACCTTGATGCGGTGCATTTTGTGTTATTCTGTTTTTCATCTTCTGCCACTTTTCGTTGCTCAATTTTCTCTCTTTTCTTCAAACAGGTGTAGTAGACAAACTACATATAAACCTAATGGGATTTGAAAACTCTCAGGTATGTCTTCTGATTCAAAATGAGATTCCCTACCAGAACCTGCAGTATTTTGTCACTAAGTGCTATGTGGAAGTAGATCAACATCCAAGCTTCCTCCTTCTTTTATCAAGTGTCCAACTTCCTGATGACAAAAATAACTTCTGTGGAAAGAAGTTTTTTTTATCCTCCATGTTGTCAGTGTACAGCATAGCTGATCAGAACAACATTTATTTTTCTTTCTGCTTTATGGTCCTTGTGTACCATCTGAAAATGATGAATGACATCACCAAATTAGGCAAAATGGGTAGACCTGTGCTTGGATCTCCTTTCTTCCACATGTGGGTTCATCTCATTGCAACTGATATGTGTCTGTGACAGGTTTCAGTTTGGGAGAAAACAGCAGCCTACTGAAAACGTGCTCGTCCCTACTATTAAACAGGGAGAGTAGACATCTCCACAGGAACTGCTGTTTCTCCTCTCTCTGTTAACTCTGGGAATGAATCATCAGCAAACACTGGGACTGGAATTTGGACAGAATGACTGCACTGTTTTATAAAGTCTGACAGATATTTGGCTTTACAGAGATGTAGTATGATTATTACATTACTTCAGGCAACCAAGGGTTTGCATCTCTGTATCTCATGAGGCAGTTGCTTTCCTGTTCACTTCTCAGAAGCAGCGTGATAAAAGTGCCAGCACAGGAATGTAAAGACCACTACGTGAAGTAGCAGAACAATCCCACTTAGCTCTGCTTTTTACTCCAAAGCGAGATAATATCTTTCTGGTTTGCTTTTCACAAAAATCACAACCCAAAATTGTATGTCATATTATACAGTGAAACACTTTTAACTGGAATATTGTTCCTAGAAATTTGCTTGCAATCCCATAAAATAAATGAGATTATATGAAATGATACATTCATATTTCTCTCTCTCATGGAAAATGAGACCAACTCTTGAGTGTCCAGACTGGTAATACCTGCAGAAAGTAGAAATGTTTAAGCAGTCCTAAACTCTTTAATGTTTTGACTTTTTTTTTTTTCTGTATTCACCAGGACCTTTTTTCCAACTGTTTTTTCTTCTCTCTTTTTATTCTGTCCAACTATGTTTTTCTTCTGTGCTTTTATTTTGTTCAGAATAGATAGATCTAGATACACAAAAGCCAGAAGAAATCAATAGTGGTTGAAGAGAGATCTAAATGCTGAGACCAGAGTAAATGAAACGTAAGGCTGATATCCAGAAATCTTTCAGAATGGGTTGTCTAATGGGAGCACTATCTCTTATTGTTTCTATTCCTCTCATCATCTACTATGAATCTGTTGAAGATGCTGAGAATTTAAGGTGGGGATTATGCAACTTAGAGTTTCTGTCCAGCATAATAGACCTGGAATTTGACCATGTCCTTTCAATGTTACAAGAGGACAAGAAATTTTGTAATCTACTTTCATTATGGTTCTTTGAGTTTAGAAAATAATGACATGAGGAATTGGAAAAAAAAAAATCAAATTTTCTCCCAAAAAATACGTTTAACTGCAGAGGGTGGTTGATGTATTCTGTTTTCTGATATGACTTATTCTAGGCTTCTTATTCATATAAATTAAGAATGAAATGGCTAGAAAAATGCATTGGGTTTTTTGGGTGTTTGGTTCTTTTGGGTGGTTTTTATTTTTTCCATGCTGTTTTACAAATGTCTGTCTAATTGAGCACAGCTGTGCAGTGGCGCAAAACTAACCAGGAAATGAGCATTTTGATAATTTCACATTTCTAAAGCACCTCTTAAACATCTTGTGTGAGAATAGCAGCCGCAATACCTTTAGAGATCAACAACACTGAACCAGATTTATCATACTGAGCTGTCTCCTGCAGGCATTTAAAAAACATCCAGTTTTAAGAAAAGTTCATAAAGGTTCCCTCAACTGTAACTGTCTTGTAACATAAACAAAATGTGTGCAGACTAGAGACAAACTTTTACAGGCTGCTCCAAGAATAAATTTTTGTCTTTTCATGTCTACTGCGAATGAAGGTTTCATATTCTTTATTTCATAACAATCCTCTCTGCATCAGTTTTCCATTTTGGACTGTGGCCAGTGGAAAAGTATATAAGCCTATGAAATACTCTGATGTAATTAATTATCTGTTGCTTTTCGTGAGCATCCTGTTTGTGACTTCAAGCTCAATCTTTGCATGTTAAAGGGCTGGTTTCTCCCTGAGCCATATCCTCAGAGGATATAACACAGTCTGACTAAGTGCACTGATACAAGTTTTTTGAGTCATTCCTTTCTATAATAAAAAATTAATTTAGAAATGGCTTTCCTTTCTAATCCAGAAAGATGGACATCAGTTCCTGAATATGAGTTTTGAACAGGGTCAGAAATCTCACCCAGAGAGCTTGTATGGGCCCAAGCTTTGTTTTCTTGATTTTTGTCTTAACCCTAGTCCTGATCTGACCCCTACCTGTTCAGTACAAAAAAAATATTCTTGCCTCTAAATTTGATCTTGACTTGAACAGACTCCTCCAAACATCTCAATTCGCTCTATCCTAATTTTGTAGCTCAGCAGTGGTTCTTTCATGCCACGTATCTTCCAGAGCACAGTCAAAGAATGTAGACCCTGGAATAAATACAAAGATACCTCTTCATGTTTTCATTGGGGGTCAAATGCCTCCTTTGTACTTCTGGTTTTTTCCTCTCCTCAAGCATAGTCAGATATCGCTTGTGGGGAACTTTGAAGACATTCAGGCTTCCATACCCTGAGTTCTGTGGAGATTTAAATCACAGTATTCTTTTCACTAACCTATTACACTTACTTGTATCTTATTTACTTTAATTGAAGTTGTACAAAAATTGGCTTTCTGGACTGATTTTCACGGTTCTAGAAAAAAATCAGGCCAAGAGTTCCTTTAGCTACCCACAGACACAAACATTGCTCTGGGTAGGCCACTAAGTGCACTGCTGCCTTATTAGTATGTGTATTCCAAAACAAATACAGCTCTGGAATTTGAATGTGCTTTTCAGTGCACATCATCTAAGAAACAAGAAAAATGTCACTGGTGTGGAAAGCAATGTTCTTTCAGTACAGCATGTTTCAGCTTACATCACTGTATGCCAAACTACACTTGATTTTAAATAGTCCTTGTGCTTTATTTGTTTTATTTCTAGTTCAGTGGCCTGATTTTTTTTTTTTTTTTAATTAAGAAGAGTACGTTGCCATTACAGAAAGGCTTGAATTTTGAAGGCTTTCAGTTATTTGAACTTGATTGGCATGACTCAGTCTGTAACACTAATTTAACGTAGTACTAAGAGTCTGGAGATGACTATGATTATCACCTTCCTGAGGTAGCTTGGAGACACCCATATGTGTTTTCAATCAAGAGCAGAAAGGCTGGGTTAAAAGCAACCTGTTAACGTAAAGTAAACTCTTACAATAATTTTCCTCATGTAAGACACAGAGTTTTATTCCCCGACTGTTGGGAGAGTTGTGACAGTGATTTAGAAATATGTTTTATTTTTCTCATCCCTCCTTCTTCTTTTTCTTTAATCTTTCCTCCGTCTAATTTCTGAAACCCAAAACAAACAAATTACTGTTCATAAATAAATAAAGAGAACTATGTGAGAATTTAAAAAAAAAATCATTGCTAATATTGATACTTAAGGAAAGGACGTTTTTGTGTTTCTAGTGAAGCTTACTTTCCTATGAGAAAATTTCAGTTACATATAGTGTCAGCTAAGAATTAAAATATTATAAACTTCCATCAGTTTTACAACCTCAAAATTAAGATTTTATTTTTCCATTAACGAAACAGCATAAAATTCTAAATCAATGCCAATGACCGATCAAACTCCCTGAGACCATTAGGCTTTTCATGATGAGCATCTTTAGACCTCTTTTAGATTGAATTGGGCAATAACTTTCCCTGTTGCCTGACCATGTTAGCAGCATTTATTGCCTGAATAGCTACTCATGGAATATTTCTCTGGATATTTCAAGACTCATAAAATTTATGTTTCAACTTTAATTTACAACAGACCACGGTATATTAATTACATTTGTCAATTAAAGTTGCGTGGGATACCTCAAAAACTTGTTGCTTGGACCTGAGAGAGGTCCCCTTCAGAGAGGTTATGGGGCCAGGCAAGCAATTGCAACTATGGAGAGATCTCAGTATTTCTCAAGGCTAAATCCAAATTAATTATTAACTTTTTAATACAGTTTGTCTTTCTGTTGTGAATGCTTTATAATGCAGAATGTCAGTAATGTTCCATGATGCTCATACAGCCAAGGGAATAGGAAACATACTTGTCCAAGATTTTGATTTGGATTTTTTTTTCTTTTTTTTATGCACATAATTTTTTTTTCAATTTTAAACAACACTTTTCGCCTCAAATATGCCCCTCCTTCATCACTGCACACTGATCTGAGTGCTACAATAAAGGTTTCTCACACTTTAAGCTCTTGATAGTGTTGTGCACTGTATTGGCTACCAGACTGAAAAAAAGGAGTGGGATAATAAAATGAAATTTAAAAGAAACATTTCTTTTTTTTTTTTTTTTTTTTTTTTTTTGACAATGAAACAGGGAGTTGTGGAGTTACAAGATATTTCTTAGAGCAGGAATTTCAGATTAAGAAATTATTTTTAATTATTAGAGGTTTTCTGCTTGTGGCTGTGAAATAATTAAACAAGTCAAAGGAGAGGTATCAGTCGAATTAATACAGCTTAACATTAGTATAGCACTTCAAAGCTCTTAGAAAAATAAATTACTTGAGTTCAGTGTGTAACTCTCAAGAAATTATTTCCTCAGCATGTACAGCCTTTTCTTTCTGCTCTGACTTTTCGCAGAGAAGTTTTAGTTCTCATAATGCATTTATTGCTCGTGTTCTTGTGATAATTTTTGTACTAATAGTATTGAAATATATCTTTATATCAGATACCCTGTGACAGAAATGAGTTATGTTGATCATGGAGTGGTTCCTCTTTCTTATAACTGATAGTCACAGACAAACTTTGAAGAAATCATTACAGCTTTGAATCTATGATGAAGAAATACCAAATAAGCAGGCCTTTTATCATCATCATCATCATCATCATCATCATTATCATTATTATCATTATTATCATTATTGTTATTATTTTATTTTTAATGAAAAGGCTTTATTTATGGTTTATGTGTTTTCCCTCTCATCCTCTTCTTTCCCTTATAACAAATTCTCACAAACAGTAATTCTGTTTTGTGTGCTTCTAAATGACCAGGAGGTATGGGGATTTTTGTCAATTCATGCTGAGTTATTTGATGACATTTTGGATAGATGGTGCCAAATTTATGCACAGAGATGTTAATTTGCTGTTTTGGCAGTCGTCATTCTGCCTGGACTCCCAGGCAGCCACATGCCCACCCCCATAATGGTTTTTTCTCTGGTTCGGTCTGAGATATCATCCACATGACTTTGAAGACACAACTAGGGCACTTCTCTGATTTTTTTCTAATATCAGCTACAAAATCAACTAACAGCCTTATAAAAACTGCAGCTTTGTGGCTCTCCCAGGCCAGCCTGCCATCAGGACTGAAGGAGCATCACACAATCACTGTCTCTTCTGAGCAGTTGTGGTGATACTGCAGGATGGAGGTATGAGCAGTGAAGGGCCACCATTAGGACTCCTTGAGCTTGGAGGGAATTTGCAGGTTCAGCACAAACTCCATAAAATCAGAAGTGGAACGGGGAGTGGGTAAGGGAGGTGAAAAAAAGCTAGCTGCAGAACTTGCAAATCTAAGTGATGAATGAGCCCTTGCAATAATTCTTATAGATCTAAGTGAATGGCCACTCTAGTGTTGCAAATGTGACAGGATTGCCTACAAAGAGAGAAATTAATCACATGGAAGACAATGTTTACGGAGATCTCCATTAAGAAGCAAAGTCAATAATTATTTAGGTGATTCTTTTGGGCTCACCTGCCCTTAAGTCATGCTAGTTTTGGTTTGCCTTCCAAATGTAAGAAAGAATAGAAATGCCAGAATTGGCGTATTTCTGATAAATTATTGGCCCAAGGTCACACAAGGACTGAAAAGCGAATACATCACTGGAAACATCAGATGTCTTGGTTTTGCCACGCAGGTTAAACCATCTAGTTTGTCAGTAAAGGGTACGGCTGCTAAACTGAACCCAGCACTGCTCTTCTTTAAACAGTTTTAGTGTTCAGAGGTCATCAGAGTTAGTAATTCATGACATAAAGGTTTTAATAACACTCTGTTGAGTTTGTGTGACCAGATTTTGGTACCAGGGGAATTACAGAGGTGACTTCCATTAGGACTTCCATTAGAATGTCCAGCAGGGCCAATGCCAGCTGGCTCCAGGATGGACCTGCCACTGCCAAGAAGGGAGTGCAGAGATCCACCTGCAGCTCCCAGAGGAGACCCACACCAGAGCAGGTGGATGCCTGAGACGAGGCTGTGAACCCACAGGAGGCCTGTGCTGGAGCAGGCAAGGACCTGAGGCCCAGGACAGAGGAGCTGACAATGGAACAGGTTTCCTGGTAGGACTTCTGACCCTGTGGGGGACCCAAGCTGGAGCAGCCTCTGCCTGAAGGACTGCAAAATGTGGAATAGGGACCCACGTTTGCAGCAGTTTGTGGAAAGATATCTCCCACGAGAGGGACACCACACTGGAATAAGGGAAAGACACTTCTCCCTGAGCAGCAGGAACAATGTGTGATGAACTGACCATAAGCCTTCTTCCCTGTCTTCCTGCACTGATGGAGGGGAAGAGATAGAGCTGGGAAGGAGGGAGGGGTGATGGGAAGGTGCTTTTAATGTTTATTTTACTTCTCATTATCCTGCTCTGATTTTGTTAGAAATAAATTAAATTAATATCCCCAAGTCTGGTCTGTTTTTCTGGTGATGGGATTTGGTGAGCCATTTTTCATGGTCCTTATCTCAGTGCATGAACCTTTCACTGTATTTTCTCTTCCCTGTCCAGCTGGAGAGAGAAGTGATAGAGAGGCTTTTTTAGGTACCTGACATCCATCCAGGGTCAGCCCACTACACATTCATTATGGAAGGACTTTGACAACCCCAAGACAGAGCAAAACAGACCTCAACATTGGTCAGAGTTATGTGAAGGAGAATCAGGAAGTATCATGGTGTAAATTCCAAGTTAATGAAATGTGGATATAAAAGGGAAATATGCAGAAAATATCACAGATTTGGTTTTCTTAAGGATAGATGAAGCAGTAATTTAAGGCATTGATGTGTAGAGTTCAACCCTTTGATATGATCTGAATGCCTTCCAATGAAACACACGTCTCTTTTTTTTGAAGACTTGGGTAGTAAGTTAATCTCTTAAAAACACACTTGATTTTGTCCTTGATTTCTGATAAATTGCAAATAATCCAGTCCCAACAGCAGTAACATTTACAGTCCAAACTACCTCATTTTTATAGAATAGGGACTGTCAACAGCACAGTTAAAATTGTCAGTCACACACATTCCAGATCCTTTTGAACATATAACCCCTATCCCTTTTATTTATGTTATATTCACCCCACCACTGCTCCCCGGGGCCCTGAGGTTAATGCAGCCAGTTTGATCTACCCTGAGGAGGAGGAAGACGAAGGGGAGAGGATTTCTGGGGAGTTGTCAATGTCTTGCATTCTCTGGTAAGAGCATGATTTAGAGAGTGAGAATTGCTTCCTCTGCGCTCTAGGTCTGATATTTTTATACACTGGCACAGTGTGCTCTTCTCTCCATTGGTCTTCAGATGGTGTTACAGATAAATTTACTATCCATGGTGTGAGTTAGACACTTGTTCTTTATTCTCCTCGTTATGCTTAAAACCCATTTAACATTAACAATATTCCAAGGCTTCAATCTTTTGATGATTAATAATTGAGAACTGATTAATTATTCACCATGCCAGGGCCTCTGAATTTGTACTGTTCCCACACTTGCAAGGACTCTGTTTTCATCCTATGCCTACACTCCTCTACAACAAATCATTACTCTAAGGCCATGGTTACTTCTTTGTGCACTGAATAACTGCTGCTGGTTACCACTGATTATTTACAAAAATATATCAGAACAGTTATAGCAGTGGACAGTCATTGCAGCACGCAATCATGAAAGGCTAAACTAAAGTTAAGAAAAATAAGTAGCAGTTGCCTAGTAGCTAGAAAATTGCTGTTAGCTAAACAAGCTGAAACAAAGGAAGGCCAAGAAAAATCAAGCCTGGCAAGTCCTACTTGTGAGGCTTTTCAGCATTGATATAAAGCCTTTGGCCTGTCACAAACCACGGTAATGCTGTTATTTGGATCATAAGGCTACAACACTTGATCATGCAGGTAAATACACAAACATACCCACTTACCTCGACTTCATGCATTTCCTGCATTTGTACCTCAAATACGTGAAATACATGAAGCATTCCCTTATTCCATGTTGCCAGTTGACTACACTCAACAAATAAAGTCAAAGGATGTCCATCAGCTCAGAATTTTCAGTTGGAGAAAATTATAAAAATTTGGTTTTATCACATGTGTTCAGATTTCAATGGAAAAAAAAACCCCAACAAATGTTTATTTGGATTTGTGGCTCTCTGTCTAGCAGGTATTGTGTTGGCCTGCCAACGTTAAATCTGCTGGCCATCTTAAACTATTTGAGATTTTTTTATCAAATTATCTTTTATAATTTTTCCCCCACAGGAATAAAGTGCTTATTTTCTGGTATACTTAAAATAAAATGGTGAGTCTCATAGTAATGAGGTTGAATAGATATGCAATTATACTTTTCAAGAGGAAGAATTAAACCTCATCTTAAATTTTTAATGCCTATAGATTACATTATATATAGCAAAAAAATGTCATAATTTGGGCCTATCATAAAACAATTTTTATGGTATGTGAAAAAAGAATATTTCTCTCTGGAAAAAAAACACTTCCAATTAGTTAAACCAGGGATGAATTGACCCATTAGATAGAAGAGGATAGAGGGGATTTGTAGTCTTCAACCAATGGCAGGACCAAAAATAATCATCTGCCAAAAAAACAAGAGGTAATGTACTTTCTGGACTGAAAAGACAGTTTACTGTCAATTACTGGGCATTTTTCCACCCATCTTAATTTTTATCTGAAGAAATACAAATATAAATCTGATTTTCCTTAGTTTTGCTCACAAGGTTTAAGAAATGAATGACAAATATTTAAGCATCTCAACTGAAGTTATAAGTTTGGCTGATAAATGTAATATAATTATACAATATAGTTGGAGTTTTGCATGGGCATAATACCAGATAATGCTTTCATTTAAGAAGTAGAAGGGCCTATAATCAGCATATTGATGGATTGAAAGCCTGCTGTCAGTTTTTAAAATATAGTTAGTTGTAGGAGAGGAATCTCAATGAGATGAGTGTGTTTCTTTTGTGGCATCTTAGATTTAGATTTAATTTCAAAATCAGCAGTCTAGAAGAAGAAGCAGCATAGGTGTAAATGAAGTATCTAAACTACGAAGATATTTGTGGACATAGTAAATAATGATAAATAATAGTCTATTTAGTTTTCTGAACCCCAGTGTTACGACAGCAAAATGCAGCCACGCAAAGAAATGAGAAACAAAATCTTTACTGGAAAGAATTATACACTTCAAAGAAAGAATGATGTAAAAGATTGGGGTGGGGGAATGAGGGGGTGTGATAGCAGCTCACCAGCTAATCAAAAGAACCTAATGATGAATTGTTGTCAATGAGTTGAATGCACTAGGGGAAAGATCACCATCCTATGGTGTGCAGTCCCCCAGTCTGACATCTAGAGTGAAAAAAGAGCTGATAAATTAGAGAAAGATGAAGAAAAAAAGCTGGAGGATTATAGAGGAGGAAATGTGTCTTAGAGATGCTCTTCAGGCGCTTCATCGACTTCACATATCAAAGGAAAGGTGAAGGGGTGATTTCCCCCAAACCTTTTAGTGCCTTGAAGTCTAGGAAGTGGAAATCCGATAATAGAGATGCCTTCCACCTGACTGGCAGAGATGTGGCAAGATTTAATGGCTGGTAGCAGGAGCCAGGGAGGTGCAGCAAAAATAAAAAGCACATTTCTAACAGTAAAGATAATGAATCCTCAAACCCACACACTGGGAATGTATTCTCTTACCCAGGGGCTCAGACCAGCAGATAACCATGCTCCACTTTGACTATTTGTTCTAAAAATCTTCAGAAGTAATAGAAATGTTAATTCATGTAGCAAAAGTTTTCCTTTCAAAGTGTTTATATATCACGAAAGGTAAATTTCTGCAAAGAAAAGACAAAAAAAAAGCAAATTACTTTTTTGAAACAACCTTAGGTTTTTTGTCCACTTAGGCACAAGCTAAGTGACTTTATTCCTGTATTTGTTTTGGTAAAGAACTTATATGTATTTGATTGTCATTCCTGAAAGTTGGCCATGGGCATGAAGAAAATATTTTGTTTGCATTACTTTGCTTTCAATATCTTATAACAATCTGCCTTGTGGTTAATAGCAGCTGCCCTCTATTTTGCAATTGGCAATTAGTCCCACCCAGTGGGAAAAATAGATTATGATTTAGCACTGTTAAAGAATGCACTTCCACCAAGTAACTGTATTTGGTGACAGGAAGAGTAAACCAGCTAAAAGCTTAATGCTGAGGGGGGTAAATTAATTAAGAATAGATTTCATACATCTGCACTGAGGTCACTGGAATAAGTGGGAAAATCTCTGTTTTAGGGTAGATGTAGGACTAATCTGGTAAAGATATTCAAAACTACATTCTTGCAATGGGAGGTTGAACATTATGAATAAAACAAACCCCTAACCTGCACTGAGAAAGACGCAAATGCTAAATGTACTCTTTGTATAAATATGTAAGCATGAACTGAGGAGGCATAGGTTTTATCCATCCATAACTCTTCAAAATCATATCCAAGGATTTTACATTTCTAAATAGGAGTAGATCAGAACAAGTTTTGAACCCATCATTTCTCCTGAAATAAACAACCCGCTTCTCAAGTCTGAAACATGGCAACAGCTCTGATCTGTGAGTCTTTCCTTGAACAAATGGGAAAATCTTATTATATGTTACATCCCTGAATTCTTTTTTTCTCCAGCTGATAATGATTTCACTTAGAGGAAGTGTATGAACTCCAAAAGCTGGCTTTGGGAAGAAGATAATTTATGTTTATAAATTATAAATTTATAATATAGAATAATAATATATAATATAGAATAATTATAGAATAAATTATGTTTTATTCTTCATCCACTTTCAAATTCCAGTAACAGACACATTTCAAATGTTTCACAGTTTTGGCCAGAAGCATGCAAAATCTCTTCATAGAGAGGTGACAGGTCAACACCTCACATTTGGACACTAACTCTGCCTTCTTTTTTTTTTTATGATATGCCATCTGACTTTCAAATGAGGGCATGGCTTGCCTACCAACATCTACTAAAGCTAGTGATTCACTGATAATTTGAAGTCTGAAGTAACTTTCCTATTGACTGTAGTAAAGAATGAAGAACAGGCTTATGACTAAAGCTACAAAGTTTATTAATTCTCTTGCCTGATGGTATCCTGTTTAGGTATTTTTTCTGTTTTGGAGAATGTGTAAGCATGCACATATGCACAGGTACATATGTATGGTAGGGGATGATTTTTTCTATTCATATCTATATATAATATAGTAGAATTTATATTTAGGAAGTTTACAGTTTAAGCAATATGAATCACTCAGTGTCTGCAACATCCTGTACCTTGTCTTGCCTACAGCATGGTTAATACCTTCCAACACTTTTCAAAGCCCTGGGAAATACTCATCATATTTAAGAAATAATAGAACTTTAAAAGATGGAATTGTAAAGCTAACAAAAAATTCAAATTCTCATGATGAGTTGGAGAACTAAACCTGAAGTCTTATGCCTAGAATAAGGAAGATCAACATGCCAGAGAAAGAATTCTGGTTAAGTATGAAACATAAAGGACTGTATTTTAAAAAACAATAAGTAACTAATAAAATTGTTTGAAATGGTGAATAATCAATTTAACTTCATGATACATTGCATGAGCTTAGTGAGAACTTATATGTTTGCAAAAGTAAGAAAAGTAACAAAGGACATTGACATGATTATACAGAAATTTTGTATCTATGATCACTTAAATAAAATCAAGTAGAAATGTTGTTTTTCTTTATTTATATATTGCAGTGACCTTTGCTGATGCAATATTGATCCAGTAGAAATAAATGTAATGAGAAATTGGAGATGATTTGGACAACAACTAGGCAGATAAAAGTATTATGAAAATTATAAATTGTAGATTAAACAATAAAAAAGTTGAACCCAGTCAGTATGATTAAAATAAATTAGCTTTAAATAGATAAGGATATGAGCAAAATTTCTTACTTGCTCCTTCTGAAGGCAGAGAGAATTGAACAACAATTAAATAGGAGAGGCCCTTGCACTTCTTACAGTAATGGGTTTTAAAATTTTTCCAGTGTCAGACTCTTTCCTTTTCTCAGTTTGTTTATATCAATTCAAGATGCTTACAAATAAAAGCATGTCATATTGAATACAGTCTAGACTGAACCTCAAAGGCTCCAGATCTTCTAACTGAAATCAACAAAAAATTCTAACTGGAATCAATAGTGTGGATCTCATAAGTGAAGTGGGGATTGGCAGGCCTCTTGGCCACAGCAACCATGGAAGAAATTGTGTTTAAAACCTCTGTTGACAGGAGGAAAAGTGCCAGCAAACCTCAAGTGTGGACATGAGGAGAGATGACTTCAGGTTTCTCAGGGAATTAGAAAGTAAGGTGATGCAGGAAAATGTTTTTTGCAGGTGGTGGAGTTCATCAGTGCTAGCCACTTTTTATCACCTACTAAGGGCACAAGAGCAGGCAATTCCCAAATATCAGAAGTCAAGCAGGCAAGACAGGAGGCTGTCTTGCCTGAACAGGGATCATCTCTTGGAAACAAGGCAAAAAAGGAAGGTGTATGCCCAGTGGAAGCAAAATCAGGTGACAGGGGAAGAATACAGAGATGCTGCTTGCTACTGCAGGGAGGAAATTCATAGGGCCAAAGCTCAACTGGAGTTGAAGTTGGCCAGAATTGTGGGGGACAATAAAAAGAGTTTTTTTCAAATATATTAATGGCAATAGGCAGTGTAAAAATAACATTGGATGAGGATATTATAAAAATAACAGGATGAGGATGGTCACCTCACAAACAGGGACAGAGACAAGACAGAGGTGTTCAACGCTTTTTTGCCTTTGTCTTCAGCAGGGGTGATGGACCAAGGGGTTCTCAGTGCCCCAGTCTGGAGGACTGCAAGAATAACCAACTCCCAGTTGACTGTGAAATTGTGCTGGAACTGCTGTTCCAGCTGTATCCCTACAAATCTATGGGGCCTGACAGGATTAATCCAAGAATCCTCCAAGAGCTTGCTAATGACATCACAAAGTCTCTTTTGCTGATTTTTGAGTCATCTTGGGAATGTGGACAGGTCCCAGCTGGGAAATATTGTCCCAATTTTCAAGAAGAGAAAGGAGGACTCCAGAAAGTACAGGCCTGTCAATCTCACTTCTGTGCTGGTAAAGTTATGGAGAAGATTATTCTGGTACTGAGATATCGAGAAACATCTGAAAGACAACACAGTCATTAGTTACAGCCAGCGCGGCTGCATGAGAGGCAGGTCCTGCTTATCAAACCTGATTTCCTTTGATGACAAGATAACTCACCAGTTGATCAAGGGAAGCCAGTTGATGTAATCTTTTTGGATTTCAGTAAAGCTTTTGAGACTGTCTCTCCCAGGATCCTTCTGGACAGAATGTCCAGCACAGAGCCAGACAAACACATAATGGGATGGGTGAGCACCTGGCTCACGGGTTGGGCGCAAAGGGTTACAGTGAATGGGGTGACATCAGAGTGGTGACCAGTCACCAGTGGGGTCCCACAGGGCTCTGTCTGATGCTCTGTGCTCTTCAACATCTTCAAAAACAACTTGAATGTAGAACTGGAAGGGTTGCTAAGCAAGTTCGCAGACAATACAAAATTGGGAGGAGCAGCTGACTCTCTCAAAGACAAAGAGGCCCTGCAGAGGGACCTTAAATCAGGGCTCTGGGTAATCACCAAACATATGAAGATCAACAAAGGAAACTGCTGGATTCTGCACTTGTGATGGGGCAAACCTGGATGTATAGACAGACTGGGGAATGAGATGCTGTAAAACAGTGACACAGAAAGGGAGCTGGGAGTCCTGGTCAGTGGCAAGTTGAACATGAGTCAGCAGTGTCCCAGCAGCCAGGAGGGTCACCTGTGTCCTGGGGGGCATCAGACACAACATCGCCAGCCGGCCAAGGGAGGGGATTGTCCCCATCTGCTCTACACTGGGGCAGCCTCACCTCATAAGAGGGCATCAGAACGTAAGAAAGGTTTAAAGCCATTGGGGAGCATCCAAAGGAGGGCAATGGAGATGGTGAAGGGCCTTGAGGGGAAGCCATATGAGGAGCAGCTGAGGTCACTTGGTTTGTTCAGCCTGGAGAAGACTGAGGGGAGACCTCATTGCAGTTACAACTTCCTCATGAGGGGAAGAGGAGGGGCAGATACTGATCTCTTCTCTGTGGTGACAATGACAGGACCCGAGGGAATGGCCTGAAGTTGTGTCAGGGGAGGTCTAGGTTGGATATTTGAAAAAGGTTCTTCACCCAGAGGGTGGCTGGGCACTGGAGCAGGCTCCCCAGGGACGTGGTCACAGCACCAGCCTGACAGAGCTCAAAAAGTATTTAGACAATGCTCTCAAGTACATGGTGTGACTCTTGGAGTGTCCTGTGCAAGGCCAGGAGCTGGACTATTAATGATCCTGGTGGGTCCCTTTCAAAAAAACATATTCTCTGGTTCTCTGAAATGCATGTCACTACCAGCTTATGAACTTAATGCACTTGCTGTACTCCTCCTGACACATTTCCCACCAAAGCAGTATATCAACATGTTAAAAACAAGGCTTGGTTCAAACAATAGATGTTTGGACATTTCTGCATGTTTTTAATATACTGCCCTGACATATTCTTCACTGAAATGTCTTAAAATAAGAAGGGCAGCTTCCTTCAAATACAGATACTAGCATTTATATTCTGTTACTTGGATTCCACTAGCACTGATGTAATTCCTTAAATGTCTGTAACTTAGCATTAATTTCAGGCTAAATTTCTGGAAGTTTTCAATAGGCATATGCCAGTCAAGACAAATTGGGGTGATGGTGCTCCCTTAGTGAGCAGCTTTCTGAGTAAATTTATTCATAGTAAGAGATAATGTCTGGACCAAGGTCAGGAAATCTACATCTCCACAGGAATAGCTGTGTGCAGACAGTTGAGGAAATAATTATATCTGAATTTTTTTTAAAAATCAAATGTACTGAGGGCAATAATTATTTCAATTCTTTAACCCTAGAGAGTTATTGTGGGCACAGATAATGCTGAAAACTCATTAAAGGCCTAAAGGATTTCAATCCCATCTGAATTTCTGTTGGAAAATAACAACAGTGATGTTTTGGCAAATATGCCCTGGAGTTCATTAGTCTGTATGTACTAAATCCAAGATTATTATTACTATGTGAGCAGAAAGGTAAAAACTGCCAATAAACTAAACAAATGTAGGCTCCAATCAGCAGGGCCTGCCTAAGAAGTCAAAGGAGAGCATGGAGTGGAAACATATGGCTTCAATGGGCATGGATCATAGAATGACTCCATTTTACATATGTGCACATACAAAGCTTTTAATGAATAAGGATTTCTGAATGCTTACAAAAGGCAGAGCTTTCCTTGTCAGTTTGCACAGGGCCCAGGAGCGGTGGTCACCAGGACTCCCAAGGAGAGCAGAAGAGCTTTGTAGGGCTCCCCGCACTTCTGGGGAAGACTTGCCTTCTGCTGCCTGTGCTCTCTTGCAAGACAGCAAACAAAACCTCAGAACAAAGCCTAGGAGGATTTGGTTTTGAAACACTGAAACATTTTCAGAGCCATAACTACAAAGAAACTGACATGCAGCCAGTAAAAAAACAGCTCTAATTTGTAAGGGAAGTAATCGGTACAAATTAAGAGCAGATAAAAAGAAATTACCGTCATAAGGGAGAAGGCAAAAATGAAGAAATGAAAATTCCTGGAATGTCTCCAACAGAGTTTGGTTCTCATGTTACTTTACTTATTAGAGACAATTAGGAAAGATTTGTCTGTTGCTAAGAGTCCCTTAGATTAGATTAGAAGTCTAAAAACTTTTAATGTGTTGGCCTTTTTCTGCCCTTGGGGAAAAAATCCAAACCCATAGGAATGCTAATGAGGGGTAGAGTCTCCAAAAGGTTTAAAATTAGTTTTTTGCTTTCTGTCCACTCCCCCCTACTTTTTCCTCTTAATTTCTCCAGTATGTTTGCATCTCTACCGGGGCATTTTCACCTGGGAGACTGGCAGGAAGTCTATGAGAAATCATGAATTCTCATGAGATGCCATTAACTGCTTGATTTCTGATAATATTTACACCTCTGTTTGCAACAGAAGATGGAAGTAGGCAGTTTGTAAAGGAAGTAGAAATAAGGCTCTTTTAATAACAACTAATCATGCTGACTGCCCTGTTACACCCACACATCATTAAATGTCCTCAAAAGCTGTAATCTGCAATGACAAAGATAGAAAATAGACCATTCGCTGGAAGAATTGAAGGAGACTTGACTTCTTTCGATGATGTTTTCCAGACAGTCTGTCAAATTAACAACAGCAGATTAGTACCAAAGATATAGGCAGCTGTCCTGCATTTGTTTCACATAGTAACATTTCCTGCAGGGACCTTCACTGAAGAGACCAAGGGCTTGTGAGCACCTAGGCACTAGCCACGGCAGAAGATGCTGTCTAAAGGGCAAGTTGCCAGTCTTCAGTTATCCCTTATCTCAGAAGTGGAAGCCAGGAGTCTGCAACTGGGGGAAAGTAGAGTTTTATGGAAAACCAGAGTCCAAGAACTGTCAGAATCAGATGAAAGGTCTTCCTAATGTTGCAAGAACACCTTGAAACAAATATGGGCTCAGATTAACAACCAGCAGTATAACAGAGCCAGGCCTGGAGTTATGAGCTGTAGCTATGCAATGCCAGCAGAGACCAGGCAAGGGAATTCTGCCTCAGCTATTAATTGTGCATGCAGAGGCATTAGTGAGGAACGAATCTCTGCAGTAGCTTAGCCAGGACAAAAAGAAGGGATGGCAAGGACTTCTGCATCAGCAAAATTATGACGTTCTCCTGCAATGTTTCTAAATTTAAGCATTGAAAAGAAGGAGAGAAAAGAGAGCTCCAGTGTTGTATTAAAAGCAACAATGAAGTCTTGTCTTGCCCTACTTCAAAGCATTTTATGTTTCTTTTGTGATTTCTCAAAGAATGTTTTCTTTTAATATTGGGCTAATCTGGAAAATATGTTTATAGCTTAACAGCAATGTATTATCTTAATATAGTGAAATACCGACAGTTACAAAGACTCCTGGCTTCACTGCAGTGATAGCTTCACCAGCACAGTTTAGTGTTCCAGCAGGGAGTTGTCTGTCTGACCCCATCCCATTCCTCAGGGCTGCCAGCAGTGCTCATCCTGCCCTGCTTGAGGCTTGCTGTACTCTGCAGGCTCCAGAGTTCAGTGAGGCATCAGGCTTCACTGAATCACACAACATCCATGGGGAGAGACCTTTCTGTGTGCATCCAGGATATTTTCAACAAAGCCTGGGTTATACAGGCAAAACATGACCATTTTGTACTTAGCTACGGATAATCCAGGCTCAGACTTGGCTGTCTTCCTCTGAAAGCATAAATTCCATCCAACTAATTTACTAAAGCTTTGTGAAATAACATGGACTGACATCACCATGTCTGTCCTTAAGGAGTTCTGCGAGATCAGGATTTCAGCAGAACAATCAGAAATAGCCTTACATTCTTTCTATTCATTCCACAAGCTACAGGAACTATTTTTGCTCTTTTGAAAGCACACAGTAGCTCTATTCAGTTACCTATAACAAAATGCATTTTTTCTCTTCTGTCTGTTTTTTGTCATTTCGTGGGTTTGTTTTTTTTATAGACATGACAAAGTAAGCATCATTAAAAGACTGGTACAGAGCACAAACAAAAGAGGAAGCTATATATGGTTTGGGATTTATCATATCTTCTGGTTTACTCAGGGTCTGCCTTGGTCTGTTCTTCCAGAGAGCATTTTTAGAGCTGTCTGTGCTCTAAATGAGACTCATGCATCTCTTCTGGCTCCCAATCTGAAATGCTAGTAAAATTCTGATAAAATGACTTTGTTGTCATATGATATCAACACACGCCCACAGGAGGGAGAGATAAAGTATGAGGTAGGAAAAAACAAAATCGGTATTTTCAGATGAAGGACTGAGTCCTGGTTCCTATCTTCTCTGTTGTGTCCCTGTCAGTTGGCACAAAGAAACAGAGGAAATGTCCTAAAATCTAGTAGCCAGGGCTATCCCAAATTGCAGCCTCTAGAGTCATTGTGCCACAATATGTCATACACATTTTCTGAGCCCTCCTCTAGGCCCAGGCTGGCAGCTGGGGTACAATACCTTCATTTACTTCTCACAGGAAAACTCTTTATAGCTAGCATCACCTTTACATCCCATTTAAAGCTGAACAAGGTTTTAGCTGTGGGACAGTTTGCAACTTAGTTGCCAATATATAAGGAAAGTTAAAAGCTGGTGACAATCTCACAGAATTAAGTTTCTGATTGCATTTAGAGTTTTAAATCCTTCTGCTGTTACTGCATATTTCTGATTCTTTGTGAAGTTGAAAAGGAGATAACACCGATGCACTTTATCCCCTCTTCCACAATTGTTTTTTAGCAACACAAAAACTGCAAAGAAAAAACCATATAGTAAGAGATACTAAATATAACTAAAAATAGAT
This sequence comes from Acanthiza pusilla, assembly GCA_036630365.1. NCBI lineage: Eukaryota > Metazoa > Chordata > Aves > Passeriformes > Acanthizidae > Acanthiza > Acanthiza pusilla. The sequence continues at coordinate 16,828,855 of JAXCHO010000073.1, forward strand.
GAAGATACTGTTTTAGCTTCTACAGAGTTGACAGTGCATGTTGGATAGCTGTGCATATTTCTGCACATAACTGAATCTAATCTAATACAGTAAATACGTCTAGTTGCAGAACAAATCCTGCTGTCCTAATAACATACAGAGATACTAATAGAGTTTCCACTTGTGAAATTGCTTTTTCAAAAAGCATATGGTTCAATTTGGCTCAACAGCTTTTATTCCTTTAAGTGTCAGCAATTTGCTGAAAACATTATTATTAGTTATAATTTATTTATTATCTCCCTCAAAAATTCCTAACAATATTTTTTGAACTCTGCCATTACCTCTAGAAACACCACTGAGCCTAGCAATTGACAAAACTGTGTCATAATAAGTCGGATGTACGCTGCCTGTGGTTTTTAATATACCAGCAATGTCATTATTTTGTCTTATAACTTAAAGGGAAAATTAGCCTCTTTGCTAAATCACAAAGCACGTGTCCTTATGCAGACAATACATTTTATGCAAAAGTACATATAGAAATTATAATAAAAGGGTGTTCAAACTGTAGTGTCTAATCAGAAAATGTTGGAAGCTGCCAGAATTAAGCTGTCCAGACTGAGAAATGATTTGGCAGGGAAAGTTCCTGTGTCCTGGTCTAATCTGATGCTTACACACCGGAAAGCAAATTATCATTTCTTTTCTTGAAGCTTTCTGCTCTGCTTGTTCTGTACCCTGGACACTTTTCATGATCACATAGTTAAAGCCTGAATAATAATTAGATTTTTTTTTTATAATGGATATATTTTGCATTTTGCTTGTGCTACTTGCCAAGACTCATTCCTTTCCTTGGTGGATTTTTTGGGGGTTTTTCTTTGTTTGCTTTTTTGTTTGTTTGTTTGTTTGTTTGAGGGGTTTGGGTTTTTGTTGGCTTTTGTTAGTTTTTGGGGGGGTTTAGGAAAAAGCTTCCTACATTAAAATGACAACCACAACAGATATAATATTTGTTCAAATTAAAGAGTAATTAACAATGCTAAGAGCCGACTATTTTCTATGAACTTTTTTCTATGTCTCTGTGGACAGGTACGGTGTCCAGGGCAATCCCCCAGAGCCTTCAGGCTGACTGAAAGGCAGCTTGCTTTCTCTCCAGAAGCCCAACATCTGTGTGGGAATACTGCTAACCTCTCTTTTGCTCAGCTATCCAGACTAGTTCAAAAGTTCCCTGCACACACGGGTGCAATATGTGCCTTGTGGACACCTCCTGACCCCGGGAACCAAGAAGACGGAGGTGATCTACATGTCCGGTCAGTGGGATGCACAGCTGTGACAGAGCCAGATGGTAAACCTGGAGAATCAGGAATTTTGTGTTGAACTTTAGGCTTTGAGGGAAGCTGTTTGAGCATTACAGGCAGAAAATCATGTGCATATACTTGCATTGACATCTAACCATGGTATAGGGCCATTAATGGAAAATTGGTAGAATTAGTAACGAAGCAGAAAAGCCACAAGTCTCTCGTGTCTGTGTTTTATATCTTCATTTGAAACAGGCAGGTTGTGTTTGTATTATTGTATAACTTGGAACTAGGATTCCTGGTCCCTCCCAGCACCCAGATCTCCCAGCATTTTCAGAAAACTGCAGCAAAAGGGGAAACTAACCTTGTCAGCCAAGGAGAAGACTGAGCAGGCAGAAGGGAGATAGTCCTCACTGTAACAGCACCAAAAAGCCCTTCCTCAATGCCTCACAACCTTAAAGCTCTTGTTATAAAAAGGTAACATTTTACCTCTTTTGCAAATCAATCATAATTATAATGTGTGAAGAAAACAGAGTTGCTATGTGCTGAAACTGATCTCAGTGTGACTCCGAGCTGGGAAAGAGCCCTGTGCAGCTGTTCCACTGCATTAGAGCCATCAGCTTCACCTCATTAGGAGAAGCATTCACCTTCCTGTGAGATCCCTGCTGCATAACCTCCTGCCCTGCCACCAAGAGAGACATGGTATGAGCAGTGTCACTTAACCCCTTGTGTTCCCAGTTGCACTCCAATGTAGGGAAGAGAAAGCTGCAGGAATAGCTAGAACAGTTTCTTGGCAGTACTGGTGTCTGGGGGCAAGAAAACTCCAGTTTTATGTACAAATATTCACGATGCCACCGTGTGCCTCACTTTCTGACAGACCAGCATCCTGTGGAGCAGCACCATGTGGTGCACCAGTAAACATTGAGCAGTCACCCTGGCAGAGACAATGGATTAAGAAAAGAAAGTGACAGTGTAAAAGAATGAACAAATTTAATTGTTTAGTCACCTCAGAGCAGGATAACACAGCCAAATGTTCCTCTCAGACTAAAATGTTTTGTATTTTGTGAGGGGAACAGGAGACTGTGCAATGCCTCCTTATGTTTAATTAGATAATTTAATTAGATACTTTTTTCATCAGTCACATTTGATTTTCTTTGTTGTAGAGAGGTTTTGATAGCAATTTTCCTTTCCAAAACAAATGTAAAAACATAGTTTGTGTATAGCATCATCATAAGATGTACGAATTGCCCTGAACTTTAAAACATTCTACTTGGAAATCTTCAAGAATTGCATTCAGAAGCATGTGCCCATGACTTTTCATAGAACTGAGTTCTGATGTACCCTTCAGGACTGATAAAACCCACAAACTGTGTCCTTAAATTACTGGAGATTGCATGAAGTAAGGCTGAATTGCAACAAAGGTGAAATCCTGTTTTATGGAATTCAGTGGGGGGGGCAGGGAGGGTTGTGGGGTTTTTCTTTTTTTAAGGCATTATTTGGCATCTATTATGAACTTTAATAGGCTAGAGTTTACAGACTGGTAGAACTGCCTTTACTCTCAATCACTTTATTATTTTTAGGACTTTTGTGAGAAAAGACTAATATAATCAGACCCTAACTCTCCTTTCATGTTATGTAAGCTTTGCTATGGAACAATCTCCCAGACTCCAAAGTCACTCTGTTAAGGAAATGAGAGCCTTCAAAAGATTCTGAGTTTCCCTGGCATTCAGTTCATTAGTCGCTTTTGAATATGAACATGTTTTAACACAAAAAAACATATGTTTTGGTGTCTCTGCCTTACAAGAGGGCAGAGAAGGAGGGTTGTGGAGGAAATCAGATGATGGATGTCTTCTGGCTCTTTTGTCTCTGAACGTACCACACACGTTAGGTCTGAGAGCAGCAAAGGTAAAGCCATGTCTTCCTCCACAGGGCATTACTGGAGCTTTGATCCCTTGCCCATAACTGTCTGCAACTGAGAACCACACCTCACTACAACCCTTTGCTGCTGTAAACAAAGCAGGAAATTTTGTTTCTGTTGCCAAGATTTTCCCTCTTAAGGAATGAGGGTGCCATTGGAAAAGGGAGTACTGTAGGCTGTAAGAATATGTGACACTGTTACTGGGAGACAACAGACCCAAATGCAGACAGAACACAGGACTGAGTTTTTCCAGGTGCGTAATTTCTACTAAGAATTTTCTAAACTATATAGAAGGGTGAGGTAGTGGTCTGCCTATGTGTAACTTGGCGGGTGGTGAAAACAAATGGGTATCTTAATTCATGATTTAGAAGGAGAAGGAAATGCTGACACTAGGGCAAAGAGATGCAGTTCCAAGGAATCTTATCAGACAGAAAATTTTATTATATAATTTTTGATTTAACCGTCTTGTTATTTTAGATCTTTTCCAAATGGTCATAAACTGCATACATCCTCAGGTCTGTGCTATCAGAAAGGAACATGCTTCCTTCTCACTTATGCCATGAGAGTGGACAGTGAAAGGGGAAATCAGGTGGCTGCTGCCTCAATGACACAGAAGAAATGTTGGATGGATTTGGTACAGCCTTCTCTGAATTCTCAGACTGGTTCCATTGCCAATAATCAGTCTGAGAAGATCAGGAGCACAGCTCAACCCAAACATGGGAGTTTTTGTAGGTTAACTTGGACCTTCTAAGTGTTTTCTGTTTCTTTAATTTAATGATGTTATGAAAATCAGACAATATCCAAAAACATTTTCCATAGTGAAGCAGAGTCGGATAAGATGGAGCAAATAAAAAAACAGAAGAGCATGAAATTGGGAACAAAGACTACATTTTCAGATATGTTTTGATCTGGACCAGCAGGAGAGAGATGCTCCATGATAAATCTATTTGCAAATCTGTTGTGGTATGCAATAGATTGATTTATTCTAAATGAACCCAAACTGTATGTTCCATTCTGTGCTTAATGTTTTCCCATCCTTAATACGTTACTTAGTTTACTTAGTATCCTAGCTAGGGCATTCAGAAAGCTTTAGTAATGCAGGTAGAGGGAATTTTTTTTTTCCTAGACCAAAATAGAACTCCAGAACAGCACTGATCAAAAGTACAGCAGCCTCAACACCAAATGATTTATTCTTTTGGGGCCAAATTACATACTAATGTGGCCACTGTGACTGAGACATCAGCAGCCTTCTCTCACACAGATCTTAGCAGCAGAATTTGATGCTATTAATGTTTATTTCCCCCTTCTTACACAAGTTTTTCCATGATCATGGCTAATGAAATAGACCATTCTTGACAGCAAAAATGCATGTGAATATGCTGGAAAAGAGTGTATGCACTTTATACGACATGAGAGGATACAGAACAAGGTGACATTTTTGGAAACTGAATTTCAGGATGTGGGAATAACACAGACCATCTGTGTAGTCACTTCATCTTCTGTTGAAAACATGGAATTTACAAACAGGAAAAAGTTATCTGGCCCAGCATGTCTGCTTTTTTTGGTGTACCTTAATCCCACTGCCCCGTCTTTTCACTCTATGACTTGACCCCTTTTGTGCTGAAGAAGGAAATATGAGGCTCTCTTAAACTCATTTACACTTCAACCTCTGTCTTCTCTTTAATTTTTTTATTCCTTATATTCAGAGCTCTTTCAGTGTAACACCTCCTCCGGAGTTTATTTGGTTTAGTTTATGCTTCCACCAGATTTTATCTTCTCAATATTAGCAATTTACAGATTAAAAATGCTGGGGTTTACAAATATAAAACTTTTCATACCAAGCAACACCATGATGATTATTTTTTTTTTTATTAAAGCAGGGAATATAGTAACAGTGATAAAATAGAATCTTAACAACATCTTAATTATTTTTTTTTCAAAGGAGGGAAATGAAGAACTAGAAACAGAAAGTGATGATATTTTTACAAATTCCAAATGTTTCCAGAATTTCTGTGTGTCAAAAGACATCTTGAGGATATTTCAATTACTAAAAATCACATGTCTAAGTCTGGGTTTACCATGATGAGTTCTCTTGGCTAATGAACAGAATAGTCTACACGACCCATTGTAGATATATTTTACTAGGAAATTAATTGTCCTGTAGGTGCTTATGTGCCTCCATTGCTTGCTAAAGAAACCTGTGGATTCTTATTCAGAGTGAGACACCAAATTCTAGATTATTTAATTGCAGCTAATGAATTCCATACCATGTGTCCACTGCTCCACATAAAATATAAGGTAATTTGAAATAATAAGGTTCAGAGACATAGGTTTTCATTGTGACTCCCAATTCATTACCTTATCCACTGGACCACTAAGCCAGAAAATGTCACTGCTGTAAAAGCAACAGCAACTGAAGAAGCTTCAGTTTCAGTTTCATTAAATATTGCTGAAGAAGTCAGGCGTGTCACCTCTCCCTGCTGGGTAACATGGTGAATCTAAATCTGAAGATCTGTAGCCACTGACTGAGAAATGTGGCTAACAAGAAGACCGAACAGCTATTAGGTCATAAAGATTATGAAGCTACTGCAAAAAAAAGCTACATCAGAAAATTCTACCACTGCTTGAGGTGCTAAGATGCTGAGCTCTCTGTGGGATGAGGGGTTTTGTTAGGAATGTAAAACTCAGTGCAAGGCATGACTTTCAGCAGAGGATGTGGAAGGCAGGAAAAGCAAAGACAGACTGTTCTTCCCAACATACTGATGTATATAGAGTAGTGACCTAGGACCCTAAATTACACTGCAAAGAACTCTTGAAATACCACTCACATAAAGAGTAGTGTTATTGCCCTTTCTTCCTGGTAGGGAGTCCCAAGATACAGAAGGGAAACAGGAGGAGAAGAAATATTTTGCAGTCACACAAAGAATCAAGCTCCTCTTAGTTTTGTATTGAATATTTTGGTCAAATATTTTTGCATTTGTAATTTTCTTTCCTTAGAATTATTCTGTTAGTCTTGCCACTAAGTTTGCTCATTTATGACTGTATTTTGGGAAACACTCGACAGAGAAGAACTCTGATAAGACCATTGGAGAGGGACTTCTTACCAGGGAAGGTAGTGAAAGGACAAGTGCTAATGGCATTAAACTGGAAGTAGGTAGGTTTCAATTAGACACTGGGAAGAAATTCTTTACTGTGAGGTTGGTGAGGCACCAGCAGAGCTTGCCCAGAGAAGCTGTGGATGCCCCATGCCTGGAAGCATCCAAGGCCAGGTTAGATGGATGCTTTGAGCAAGCTAGTCTAGTAGAATGTGTCTCTGTCTGTGGCAGGTCTTGGGACTAGATGATCTTTAAGATCACTTGTGAGGCAAACCATTCTATGATTCCAAACAATGATTTTATGATTTCCACTGAAGCCAGATTTTTTTTTTTTTCCAAAGGATTTATAAATGTACTTACTGTGTCTCCACAGACTTATGGATGCATGGAGACTCATGTACCTCCACTATCCCAGGAGAATGATCGATTCATTTAAAATGAGTGGTGGGAGGCTGGAGGTAGAGCTGTTGGTCAGATTGTTGCTGGGCTGCCTCTCACTCAAACTGGCAAAACACCTCACTAGGTCAGGATGCAGCTTTGTCTCAGTCTATTTCTTCTTTCTCATTGATTTTCCAGGGTTATCTTATCAGAAGAGCTTTGTCCTGTTCCCCTTCTTGGCACTGTAACCTAGAAAGGTCCTAGCAAATCATATCATTCTCAGGTGTGTGATTCAACTCTACTCTGCAGCATCATTCAGGCCCAGAAGAGGCAAAAATTAAACAGCGCTGGAGAAATATTTCCAGGACATGCTGAAAATGTATGTAAGTAATGTACTATAAAATATGTATTTTAATATCTGGTTTATTTACCACTTGAGCCAAGACACATACAAAAAAATTCACTCATTTAAACCCTTGTAGTTTGCCAAAATACCAGATTATTTCATGTCCAGAAGTATGGATAACCTTGGGGAGCTAGGTAAATGTACATAAATCAATATGGGAGGCCATTATTGCAGAGAAAACATTGGTGAAAAACACTGGGCATACAGCTGGGACAGTTCTTGGCAGATATTATATTTAATAACAGTGCTCTCAGTAGAGAAATGTAAGTTTTAGGCTATTGGCCCTGCACTCTACATCTCACATAAGTGAAATATTATTAAACCAGATTTCTGTTTTATCAGACTGTAAAGTTCATTCAAACTGAGCATGCTTCCTTTCCTTGCTTGTAACTACATTTAGGTGCATATGCCAGCACAGTCTCAGGGCCAATATTTAATGTGCCATTTTAATACTTTTATAGAGAGGAGAAACTATATGTAATTTACATGAATTCATAGTTTCTACCACAAGCTGTAAAAAAAAAAAAAAATTCTGGGTTATGTTTGATTTTTTTTTTAATGGGTATGTTTGCCAGATTGTAGCAAGGCATATGTGCTATGGAGGAAAAAAAAATCACAGCTTGAAAAAGCCAGCATCTGAGTGGGTTTTATTCCCCCCTCAAAAGTAAACAGTTTTCACAATTAACCCCACTGCTCTGTTTATACATCAACTAAAATGTGGAGAATACACACAGTTGTTCTCATTAATTTATCATAAGCAGTAGTGACTTTAAAAAATTACACTATGGTTTATGCATTACCAGGTCTTGAATTCAATGGGAAACATATGCAGAAACAGATTTTCAGTCTTTTTCTATGACAAAAGAGGTGGGAAGCCATGGAATAAACACATTCAGATTTATCTGTTATATTGGAGTTCCCTCCTCTCTTTCTTGGTGTCTCTTGGCAATATAGACCCTCAAAAGAGATCATACTTCTAAGCTGCCTTTTACACTTGATACTAATCAGCAAATAGGCAACAAGGTGGAGAAACATTGCAGAAAAAAAAATGTACACTTTTCACTATTACCTCATGGATGTAGAAACAAACAAGGCCTCACAACATACCTTGACTGTCAATATGTTGTAATAGTTAAGAATTTGCAAGCATTAATGATTTTTCTAGGAAATGCTCTGCCTGCAACCCTTTATCAAATATATATGACTTTAGGTTTAATGTAATGCAAGGAATATAGGCATTTCAGTGATTCTTTAACTGGACATTGTGTATTTTCTTGTTTTCATTTCAGAATAAAGGAAAAACATATCACTTGTCTACTCTGGTAATTCTAAAGTATTGAAATTCACAGCTATGATCTCTTAAAGAAGTGACCCTGATGCCATAAAAAAAATAAAAATATCACTAATAAGGTAATGTACAGATAATAATCTGAAGTCTGGATACGTATTTTTGTGTATCTAAAGATAGATGCTCTTTATATTTTATTTAATTGTTAAATGTGAGATAATTTTCAAAAGTAATACCCTGATGTACTCAGTGGTCATGAAAATCAGATCAGTAATTTGTCACTTGGGTGCTCTGAAGCTTAGATCGGGTTACATGTTTCTAAAAACGAGACTAATGGAACAATTATAAAAGTCGCCTAGAAAGTCTGAAGCAGGAAGACAGAAAATTTCATCTACACATGTGCTGTTACTGACACAAAACTGAATCTAGTAATCTCCAGAACTTCATACTTGATTTTCATTAACCCCACAGAACTGAGGCTTATTTAGCAGTAAATAAGGATTTATTGGCTAATTCCACTACACTAGTGTCATAACACAGTGTTACCCACTGCAAAGCTGTTATTTGCCACATATAGTGTCTGAGAAATTATCCATCTTTTCTTTCCAGATTACCTGAGCCTGAGTAGAAATAATCCTGGAGTGACTAATACGGCTAAAGCACGTTTTTCCCCAGTGCATGCTGACCCATCAAGCACTGTCCCTTGATTGTGCTCTTCCACTCATGCCTGCTGATACAACCTGCCGTTGGTGCAGATCAAGTGTGTGTACAAACCTCTCAGGGAATTGCCTTCCAAGGTTTGTACCCTTGGCTCTACTCAGCATCTGCTGGGGTGAGTGGCAAAACAGGCTTTGACTGCAGTGAGGTGATACCAGAACTGAAGTTTAAGCACTAAATGCTGAGGAGAGAGATGTGCATACGGATGAAGAATAGTTGGGTGACAAGTAAGGTGGTGAAACCTTCCCTGCCTTCTCTCACATCCAGCAATGCAGCCAAAATTCCCAGCCAGCATGAGGCTCTAGCATGAGCCAAATTGCTCACCTTTCACAGAGCTCACATCTTGGAAAGCTGGAGTGAAGTAGAAATGAAGATCAGGTCAATAATATTTTTAGTTCAACTCTAACAGTTAAGGGACCCACTGTGAATTAAATTCTCCAGAAACACAGAGGTAAAGACAGCATTATTTTTAATGATGAAGAGAGTTTTCCATCAAAAAGAAAATTAATCATAAATTTATTTCTCATAATAGCAGTTTCTGAAGTAACAGAGATTTTTCATTGTTTTCAGGGTAGCTTAGACAAAAGACACAATGCAGCTATTTCAGTCCCTGGAAAAGTACCAAAGACCATACAAAAGCAAAAAATGAGTGGCATGTTTTAAAAACAGACTTCAGGGAGATGTAAATGTATAGAAGAGTTACTGGTAAAAGGAAGAAGCATTTAACAGTTTCAAGAACTGCCTCAGACGAGACCTCAAAGCAGGATCTAAAACCAAAACTTGGGTAAAGACTCTTTGAAGATTGAAAGGAAGACTTTGATAAAGAAATTAAAAATTGTTGACTTGTGTCAGCACAGACTCTCTTTAAAGTATGTTGATAGTGCTCTGATACAATGAACACAACTGCAAATGCAAAAGACCTCAACAGGGCAGAGGCAGAAGGATCTGGGAAATTCAGAGATGGTACCCAGAGAATCTTATCCAAAGAGCTTAATGTACAAAGCAAACATTTGGGAAATAATGCAAAATTACATCATTTTGCTGAAACAAGTGAGTGATCAAGTCAAGACAAAGACATTGGCTCTGGAATTGCTACCTTAGGAACAACCCATAGCAAAAGCAGGCAGTGCTGCCGGGAATGATGACCGATGTCTCAGCCTAAAACAACTCATGTTCTCATAACTTTAAGTTGTAGGTCCTACACAAAGTAGCATAGTTCACAAAATGGGGCCCTAACATTATATGAAAACCAATGGGTAACAAAAAAAAAAGGAAACTAATTCACCCTAAAAAAATTTTTATCAAACACATAATGTATTTGATTTTTTTTCTTTTTATTTTCTATATCCCAGATAAAAATGTAACATTTGAAAAGAGATTTTTGGAAGAGATACAGAGACTTCAGATATGCATTTCACTGTCTGGGCAGGGAATAAAAGTTGAAAGATAGAACATCAATATCAGTACTGTAAAAATCTTGTTTGAGCTCAGATGAAATCTGGATAATGATTTCTAGATATAAAGTTGAACATCAGATATGTCAGAAAATACCTGAAGTGACTAGTCAGAGATGTCAGGGACAGTGCATTCTGAAACCTTTTTATCATTGTAAGGGGTTGTTCTCAGAATTGGGTGAGATTTTTGTGTAGAAAAACAGGTTTTAACCAAAAATAGTGGAAAAGAGCCCATGAAACTTAGGTGGAGGTAAAAGAAATGCAAGAGAAGGTCCAGGCATATTTTAAAGCATCCTTAGAGGAACATTAGGAAAACTTTTATTTCATATGCAAAACCATAGGTCAAGTTGAGAAAAAAACCCACATTTTAGTAGTGAATTTGGAACAGATTAATTTATTTTGCCTGTGACAAATTGTCCTGGATAATGATTCTAATTTTTTACATGATGTTACTTAAAAAAAAAAAAAAAACCTTAATGTATGATTTTGTACAAAGTATTAGCTTTTCCCAAAGTCAGAGACTTTACATAATTGTGAAAATTTTTCAGTGGATTCAAGCAGTTTGCATTAAAGTACAGATTTTAAATATTGCAATTTCATAAAATGAGAAATGACAAAGGCATTTGAATCAGATTCTAACGTGACATTCAGTTAAAATATGTGCCCAGATGGCACGTACCCTTGGCACTTAGCTTCAGTAAAAAAAATTCCTGAACTGCTGGACACTGATGTCAGAATCATTAGGAGCTTCTGTCAGAAAAAGAAAAGCAAAATAAGAAGACAGTCAAAGCAATTTGATGTCTCAAGGGCTACTCACCTCCGGAAAATGATGCAATGCCTATCAAGGACAGCAAATACACCTTACAAACAGCAGGGACATTGCAACACGCGACTCATGCACATTTTAGGTTGACTCTCCTAGCAGAAAGAAGTCATGGACCCATCTACAAATCTCAGACAGCAGGCAATAATTGTCATTATGCATGTCATTTACCCAGGAGTGTCTGAGATGGTAAAAGCATCAATGGGCAGAGAGATATGGTCAGCCATCCCAACTAGGACAACACATTCACTGTTTTCTGGTGACAAAGGTGCCTGTATTTCAGGGTAGATGTAACCGACTGCACTTTCCTTAGTGTCTAACCAAACACCTTTAGGCATTGTTAACATATTCATCACAAATATGTGCAATACTATGTGGGACTAACAGGATTCATCCTAGAAAGTGCCCCATCCCACAGAATGAGATGCAGTAAGGAAAAAGACTTGCCATGTGTAATTAGCTCCATATTTAAATATGATTCATCTATACAAAATTAAATTTGTCTACTGGATCCAGGAGCCTTAGGATTCTTCAGGATTTCAATTGCTTTGCTAATTTCTTCAAGGTAGGGGGCTATGCTAATTTTGCAATGCTTTGGATGACCTAGTAGAAAAGTTTCTACTAGCAGCTTCTGCTAATAGAGGTACACTGTTGGCCCTCCCTTCAGCCATTTGAATTTCACTCTTTCTGACTTTTAATTTAAATAAACTCAGTCATCTGCTGCCCTCTTGTTTACCGCAAGACCTTGCTAAATGTCTAGATAACAGCTCAGTAAGAGATCCTTCTGTTAAATGTACTTTATATACACATGGGTAGGTCTCCTTCAAGTTCCCCAATTTAATTTACTCCATGCTACAGTGATTAAATCTGATCCCCATTTAGTTACAGTGCTTGTCAGTGTACCATTGACAGTATTTCCATGTTTGTCAGAATTCCTGCTAATCTACTCACATAATGCCTCACACTTTTACAGAGGCTGCCTTTTCAATATGACTTGATTGAAACTACCTTTGGGAATGCTTGAAAAAATTTTAAACTCTGCACATTTTTCTGTAATTCATACTGGATTTGTGGAGTGTTGTTCTTCCTTGCTTATTTACCTTAATTCTTAAGGTATTTGGAAGTTTTAGGATCACACATCTTTGTTATGGTGAAGTCGTTGTTTTACAAAAGCTGTGAAGAATGATTTGAACAACAGCTAGAATAGTTCGTATGTTTATCTTTGATCTGTTACTTTATTGGTGAGAACTGAGTTGTTTATTAGTAGTCATAATTCATAAGACTGCCCATCATTTCTGAAAGAAAAAATAGAATAGGTCCTGGTGGAACTGTTAATTTAACCTTTTCAAGGATTTGATATGTGTCAGCCCTTCAGTAAAGCAGCAAGTTTGGATCTTGGAAGTGGATTTGCTTCATCTGTCCTGTAATCTTCAATCGGTCCTGTAGCATATCCAGTCCACAAAACACTCCTGCAATATTTATACAGCTCTCCAAATTCATGCAATCTATTTTCTGCAACTGTGTATACGGTTATGAAGTTCAAAGACTGCACTAGTCTTACCAAAGAAATATGTTCTTTTAGGCTGTGACAGTGACGTCCTTTTGGTAATTCTCTGTTGTCGATAGATTACATGCAACATAGGAAATACATGGCTAAACTCTGCATCCTCCTGGGGTGTATGTATGATCATAGAGACAAATCAAAAATGTCACTGTTAAGCAACATGCTGTATTTATACATTTTGGAGAAGCTGCAATGATCTTACATTTGAATCCAGGATATGATGTGTGGATATGAGTGGGAGGGGAATCAAATCAAGGTAAAACTCAACAGCTGTGGCTCTGTCAACTCAGAAAAACTGAATCAGGAAAAATGGAAATATTATTATCTGGGAAATATGGCACATATGGTAACCACATGGTTAAAGACCATGAGGTAAAATGTTTTATCAGAGTTTGCTAAGCAGTTTTTAAAAAGAGGTTTTTCTCTTTTTGAGCAACTCATGGTTCTTTCACCCTCTTTTGGGTTGAGAAAGACAATTCAGTGACTGAAAGGAGACACTTAGTCAAATTAGTAGCTGTCCATTCAGTAAGAATTTCCAAGATCTACAAATTTTTCACAAAGTCAAAATCTGAAACATCAAGCTGGGGCAATTTAAACATTTTGTTACAAATAAGCATTGCAATGTGTTAAAGGGTTTTTTTTTTGTTTTGTTTTGGTTTGGGTTTCTTTTGTATTTTAAAAGAATATCTATTGTGGAACAGTTACCCAAACTACTTATATCAAATGATAAGATTTTTAAAACTTTACATATCAGAACTGGAGGCAATTTAATAATTTTTAGCTTAATTTTTTTTAATTGAGGTTGTTTTATATATCATCTAAGTACACTCTCTCAGATGATAAACAGAATATTATGAATAAATAAATAATTAAAAAATAGGTCATCCAAAACATTGTAAAATTAGCATAGCCCCCTACCTTGAAGAAATTAGCAAAGCAATTGAAATCCTGAAGAATCCTAAGGCTCCTGGATCCAGTAGACACATTTAATTTTGTATAGATGAATCATATTTAAATATGGAGTTAATTACACAAATTCTTTAGCGACACATGGAAAGCTGAATAGTAATTATAGTTCATTACTATCTACATCAGTAAAGGCAACAATTCAGATTTGGCAGGTACCTCTCACATCAGCATGCATGGTGTCTGGCAGCCATGAGCAAACATAAGATCTCAGCATTGGCTGCACAACTCCATCAGCTGTAAACTATCTAAGTGTTGTGCAAGCAGAGGCACAAACAAAGTACAGCTGATTAGTTAGCAGTTGCAGGGCAAACAGCACTGGACTCCTAATATTGTCTTCCATACGTGGGGGAAATCATTAAATGATGTCAGGAGAACTGCAGTCTGGCTATTGTCACCTAATCTGGAATTTCAATCTAGTCCCTATCGAATACGATCATAAATGACATTCATATGACCAAATGCAGAACTCTGTGGTGTAGAATCAGTCAATATGGGACTGTTGGAGCAATTCCAGAGGAAGGCCACAAAATTCATAAGAGAACTGAAGCGCCTCCCTCACAAAGGCTGAGAAAGGTTGGGCTGTTCATGACAGAGAAGAGAAGGTTGAGTGGAGACCTCACAGCAATGTTCCAGTATCTGAAGGCAGCCTACAGTGAAGCTGGAGGAATAACTGTATACACTCCATCAGGAACTGTAGTGCTAAGACAATGAGTAATTTGTAAAAATTAAAGGAGGGCAAATTTAGGCTGGATATTAGGGAAAAATTCTTTACTCTGAAGGTGTTGAGACACTGGAACAGGTTGCCCAGGGAGGCTGTGGATACCCCAACCCTGGCAGTGTTCAAGGTCAGGTTGGATAGGCCTTTGAGCAACCCGTGCTAGTGGGAGATGCCCCTGCCTATGGCAGGGAGCAGTTGGGACTAGATGATCTTTAAGGTCTCTCCCAACCAATAACATTCTATAAATGATAGTGATTCTATAAATACAGTTGTTGGGGGATAGGGTGATGTCTACCTAATCTGCTCTAGACATCAGTTTAACAATATGATGAATAAACTTCCAACTTCACTGACTACATTCACTAGACAAAATGGTACTACTAAAGGAATATAAAATGTCCTTCTATGATGTGTATCTTTGGTCATCATACACATATTTTTGTGTGTTTCTCCTGTTCCTTGTGATATGAGAGTTGTGTGACAGTCCACCAGCTATGCCCTGTTAATGGGATCCCAACATGACATCTCAGTTCTGGAATGCAGATACACTTTCAGTGTTATCTGAAAAACTGATGAACTTAGCAGTAGCAACAGACAACCATTAAGTATGACCTGCTGTGTGTTGAGGAATAGTTTGAAAAGATCATACAAGGGGAAACATGCCTTTGACTAAGGCAGTGAATTTGGGGAACAGAGACATAAAAAGCCATGATGACACAAGAGCAAATCAAGGTTGCATATGCTAAGCAGCAAGAGAAATCAAAAAGTAAATTTGGCAGCATACTAATGTGAGCTATCAACTCATTTTGTCTATAGACAGTAAACTTTTGAAAGATGCTTATTCATCCAGTAGCTGATAGATGGCATTAACAGAGCTTGTACATCTTTTGTATTTAGAAGCAAATCAGAATCAAACTTCAGACTGGATAAAACACTTTAAAAACTCTTGCTGTTGGGGTGCATACAATACATTTGCTATCAATAATATACATGGATCCCAGACAAATTTCACCTATAGTTTTTTCTAGTTCCTATTGCATTCTAGATGATATCACAACTTAGAGTTGACAGTTATTCAGGAAAACTCACTGCAGCAATGCCATGGTGTGACAGTCATACACCTAGAGCACCCCAAATGCCACAGTCATTGCTGCATGATCCACGAAGAAACAGAACACAGAATTAAAGGAAACATAGGAAGACCTCTGCTCTAGAACACAAGAGTTAACAAAAGTAATATAAAATGGAATTCAGTACCTGGGAAAAGGCAGCAAGTAGACCCCATCAGCACAGACAAGACAAACTTGAAGTAGCTGATATTGAAAATCAAAATCAAGAAAGAGTGGTGGAATTTGGTTTTTAGCTGGTAAGGAGCTCAAAGAAAACCAATCCCAGTAGCTTTTTTGTGTGTTTTTCCTGTTTGCATGCTAGCTCAACAGAAAGTTAAGGGACTGATAGCAACAGCAAAGAACACTGTGTACAGATTAATCACCATTAAGACAATTCAAGGTGAAGAGATTCAGTTATTGTATGTCAGATTACAGAAAAAAATACCATTATCTTGTAAAGGAGTTTTTAAATTTCCCAAACTCACCCCTCTTGTGCACAGCCCAAGGCACAGTATGCTCATCTCTGAAAGCTTTGGGCTCCCCAGTGAAATTCCTACTGCTGGCTGCACAAAGCCATGTGTGTCCATAACTGAGTTTAGGTTGTCAGTCCAAACAAACTATCAATCAAAACATGTTAGGTGCTGCAAAAAGTTGTTATGTGTTGCAATGAGCTTATACGAGATTTGTAGTTGCATATATCATACAACTTTTGATGCCTGCCTGTTGTCATCAGTACAAAATAATAAAAAAAAAATTTCAGTAGATTTACAAAGTTTTTAGTGGGATGGACTGCACAAAATATGAGTTGTCCCTTTCATGAGAAAATAAGTAAGGAGAACTTTAAAAAGGGGCAAAAGTTTCATCAGCTTCAGAGATCCCAGTGTCCTGTGATTACATATGTAGCTGATGAGGAAGAGACACTTTTTTACCAATTGGTATTTTTAGTCATATAATAAAGCCAGAGCTGCCACACTGCCACTTATTGCAACACCTAATGTAGGTGGCAAGTTTGGGTTTCAACAAATCCTTTTTTTCCAGAGAGTCAGTATGTATTTGAAAAACATCTGACTTCCGTTTGGCTTTTGGGTTCACATCATATCTTGCCTGTTCTTTAAGGAATATATTTTTCTGCATGTGGACATTCTGTGTTACAGATGGTTATTAATAACAAATCACTAATCTCTGGAGCTCAAGATGTATTTCAACCCAGAACATCCACTTTGCCCTTCAAAAGCCACATTTTCTCTCAATAGTAAACATTCAAAATAACAGCATAATTGAATGAAATGCAAAGGAATTATTTATGTAATGGAGACATCTTGTTCTCATAAATTATTGAATAAGAAATAGCTGACAACCTGTTGAATTTTCCTAGGGCTGTACTGAATTTCTCTTTATCAACTTGATATATGATTTATGAAAGCAGAAGCATCAGAGTAAAAATGATAAGAGAACCTGGTTTGCATACTAATAAAGAAACTTCAGTGAAACCAATATTTTAAAGTTATAAATTAGGTCAAACTATTCTCAGTTTTGTTGTTGACATTCATTTTTTCATATTTTTCTGACATAAAATTGCAGATTTATTTTCCCCCAAGTTAGTACTAAAAAAACCCCAACTCCCCAAAAAGGAGACCTGCTAAAAGTCAGCCGTTTTCTATACTTGTTTGGTGGTTCAGGGTGCCAAAGGGTTAGGCTGGGCTCCATGCAAAGGTTTCCCTTACTTCTATTTCTCCTCAATTTCATCTACAGAAATGCTGTCTGTAAGTTATCACAGTAGTACCTTTGAGCCCAAAACAATGATCTGACAAAAAGTTCCAGCCTAAGCAAAACCAAATGCAGCTCTCAGAATGCATCAACTCTGGGACATCAACATTTGGAACTGCTCAAATAAAATTTAAACCACTACAATACCAGAAGAGTAGCGAGACCTTTAAAATTTGACATGTGTAATGCTTGTAAACCCTCTTGCGCTTCGGTTTTCAGAATGCTGTATTTCACCGCATGTTTTTCCAATAACCTTCCATGTGCTTGCTTATCTGGCTAGTGAGGAAAATCCCTGCACAAATGCACAAAATAAAACATTTCTGTTCACGAATTCATACCACAGTAACCGACAATCTTCATGATTTAAAAGCAAGTTCCAAAGAAACAAACAAAAGCTCTCAATTTTACAAGAAACTTTGAGTTTTATGAGTAGAACTTTGTGACCTCAGGCCGGTTAATTTCTACTGGCAAAAGTAAGCTGGAGGTGAGTGATATTGACTGGTCTTTTCAACAGTAATTTGCTCTTGCTGGACACCTATCTTCTAATCTGTGTTTCTGTATAGTACTGTAAGAGGAAATGCATTTTTTTTAAAAAAAGAAGTAATAAACAAGGGTGAATGCCATCTGTGCTCTAAGAGTTGCATAGGTCAGAAAACAAGAGAATAAGTAGCTCATCCTATTGTTCCACTTATAGCTGGAGCTGGATGGCAATGTTTTGGCTGAAGCTTTGTTAGAGTCGGGACAAACCCAGCAGAGTGATGGTGGACTGAAGGGAACAAAGGCTGATGAAGACGATGGATTTCCCAGGGGCTGTTATTTGAGAAAATCCCCATGATTAATAACAAAAGCTCACAGCCTAGCTTCAGCCATGAACAATCACTTGCTATTAGATGATAGTACAAAAGCAGAATATTTTTTTCCCATCCAGGCATTTTCAAGAGCTAGCATTTGTTTCTTACAGCTCTGAACTTTGCTACTCACTGTGATACACTCTATCAGCAGATTTTAAAAACCACATGGTGCCCAAAGAAGATGTAGGGGCTCAGGAGGATGCAGCTTATTGTCCTGTACCTCTCAAACAGAGCACCTGGGAGAACAGAAAAGGTATTGATGCAGAATGGTACTAGAGAGCTAATTTTTGCCTGTCAAGAAAGGCAATAATCCCCTGGACATGAACCTGTATAAAACAGGGCTTTTATTACGGGTACTTTAGCATTTCATAGAGGTGGTTGATCTGGACTCCTGTCATGTACAGAACTAAAGTTCTGTGAGCAAGTTACTCGCAGTAGAAGTTTTTTGATTCTTCAGTTTTCTCTCTCTACAGACCTGATGACCTTTTAATAGCCATAAATGGTCTGCGGTGCCAGAAGGGAAAAACTAGAAGATATGTTTCTATTTGTTGGCAAAATGTCTTCCTTTGAATTTTATTTTTTTTCCTTCATGTAGTAGCTTGCTGAGCTTTTAATGTTTCTGGATGATCTGTCTGCAAGAAATAAAATTAATGGCCAAGGCATGATTAACTATCATTTTTGTGAACAAACCTTTGGGATATATTTTCTGTGTAGAGAAATAAAAAATAAATAAAATAATTGCATGTGCTACTTAAAACTTCACATTGGATTTACCACTGATTAATTTTGCAAAGGGGTGATAGAATAAACACAGGGACATTTCAAACTGAATAACTAATTGCCCATGTTGTGCTTACAGATTGCCTGTACCATGCATAAAAATATATAGCTTGGATAAAAGGACCCAAAGACACTCAGGCTTTATTTCATTACTATATTACATTATAACTGTATTAATTTCTAATCAGTAAATGAAAAAAAGTAAATATGTAAGGCTTTGAATACAAATATTTTTGTAGAACAAGATAAACAATTAACTGAATGAATCGAAGTCCTGCGCACAATGCAGCAGCAGAAGGGTAAAGGAGAAATGAGATTCTGCTGCATCAACAACAGGGAACACTCACTCTCCTGTGCCCTGGCTCTTCCCTGCGCTGCTGTCAGTGTGACAGCATGCACCATTGCCAGGTATCGAGAATGTCCTGTGAACTTTAGGGATGTGTGGAACTTAATACTGACCTCTTTACTGAGTGGTAAGCACAGCATTGCTGAGGAAGGAGCTTCATTTAATGGTAGCCTTTCACAAAAAAGGATGATGTCAGGAGCTGCCTGGTTCCTAATGAAAAAGCCTACTGATGTGCAAGCTACCGAAAAAAAAAAAGTAAACAAAAACCATTGAAACAAAAAAAGGAAAAGGACCTGATGGTTATTGTTGGTTTTGATTTAACAGTCCATTCATCTGGAAGAGATGGAAGGGGAATATTTTCAGGTACATAAAGTGCTCTGAGCTCCTCAGCTGGGCTGGAATAGTGAGTTTGGTGTATTTCATTTCTGTCCTTCTGCCCACTTGTGGAAACTAAGAAGGGGCATGAGATAATAGGAACTACTTTTAGTGCTAAATTGAGCAAAAGCTGGGTCAGATCTCAAATACAAAATGAAAAAAAATCAGTTCTGTGTCTCAGACGGATTGCTGAACAGGAGCAAAATGGGACCCTGAAGCGAAAAGTGGAGCAGCTCAATAACTGACTATTTCAGTCTGAAGCTTATAGAAGGTAAGTACCATCCTGTCATTGAGGTCATAGCAAGGGACAAAAATACCACAAGAAATCAAGCAAGTCATACTAAATCAAAGTTCACAAATCAGTAAGGAGCTATGTGGACTGTGGTTTGCAAGAGAAGTCAAAGCAATATCAACATTTGAAAAACAGGCTGCACTATCTCACCTTGGAATTTGCAGAAAGTCAAGAAGGAATCTCTGTTGAGAAAGTCTCGGGTAAAAACAATTGTAAAAAGGTTTGGCATCTTTTAAGGAAGTGGGATGGTCCTGACAGAGCCCAGGACAGCAAGAAAAACATTGCTCTCTCGGATTTGCACACCCTGAATGCTGACCTGGAAAAATAAACAAGCATCTGTGTAGGCCAGGTTTTTGAAGTTCATAGTAATAAGCAGAATAATTACCTGGAGCCTTTGATCATTTTGATAAAGAAGACACTCAGCCCTATGCTTTTCTGCAGGTTCATGCTGTTGTCCAGAATGAGGATCCTACTTGACCTAGATCAAAAGATTTTTAGTTTCATGGAGCAAAATGGACATCTTAGGGGATGTAACTGAGCTATTGTGGTTTTCGTAAAGAAGATTTATGCTCTTTATTTTAGTGATGAATTCCTTACTTTCTTGAATCTTTACCACCTAAAAAGTGATAAAATATTAGTAAGTATAGCATCTAGCCATAAACAAGGCTTTTCTGTGCTACACTGATGAATGGAAATACCTGCACAACACTTACTGCTGCTGCGCTACGCCCAGCATCAGGAGTGATTTAATCATTGATTAAAAAGATAGATTAATTGATAGATTAAAAGAATGTTTTATTTGGTGACTTGTACCATGGACCTAATGGAAAAATACCCATCAGTTCATTATTTCATTATTTTCTATAGCTCTTGCCTTTGATTATTTAATTCTCTTCTGTGAATGAAAAGAGAACAATAAAAGTGTCCTAATATACATATTTGCATTGTCAACCCCATATTTAACTTTGCATAGAAAATTCATGTTACGCTGACTCCTAAAGAGAGGTCTTCATGAAATGTAGTTAGCATGCACAATAATTTTTACTATATTAGAAAGAAATGGTTACTGGCACTTTTCTAGTCCTTTATAGTTGCTTTGTTTAATTGTAAGTCAGAGCTGGTATAAAATATAGCAAGATTGTGCAGTGAAGCTATAACATGTTGGTTTTTAATTAATATTCTTATAAAATATGAATTAGCATGGTTAGGAACTCACTTGAAATCTAATTGACTTGCCATAGCTATCTTGTTAGGTGCCTGAAATACTAAAATATTTTTACAAGGTTAACATATTAATAATATTGTGATTATGCATTTCTGCTCATTTAATTATATTGCAAAACTTATTTTGTCCTTAGATGAGCATTAAGCATCAATTCAAAGAGCTGTCCTTTAGCAAATCATTCGATTGCTGACATACAAAATCTGATTTAATCACAAATTCATTATTAAATACTTTATACTTAATGTTAATTTCATATTTTACTGTCACGGTACATAGAGACACTTTAATACCTTTTAGATGTTTTCAAAGGAGGCAAATAGTTGGTTGTGGGAGAAAGTACTTTTGGTTAGCTTTCTTATCTTGGAGGGAAAATTAAGAAATTTGCTGTTCTAATTCCACATTTTGTGACAACCAGGTCTTCAACTACAGGTGGGGTGAATTATTATTTAAGAGAGGCTCATACTCCAGTAAAGTACAAGCAGTAACAGCATGTCTTGTTCCTGGAAATCTTTTCCTGTAGACTTTGTATGAATCAATGAGCATAATTTTAGTGTACTTGTCAGATAGATGAAATGGTTTTTTAAGACATGAAACACGTTTTTATGTGAACATCTGGGGACTCCATATGAGATATGTGACTCTGAAATAGTCAAGTATCATATGTAGGACCTTCATAATGTAATTATCTTAAGGAGTTAAGTTAAACGAGCAAGAGTTGTGTAATAAGGTGATTGTTACTTCCTCCTCCTCCTACTGTGAGACTGATTATGAGTACTTTGCTGTCTTATTGAAATTTAATAGAGGTTGTGTACTTCCAAGATTAGAAACTGTAGACCTCATAAACCAAAATATGACCTTTTCTTGTAATTCCAATGGTAGAACTATTCTTACATTAGATGAGACACCTCACAGTAGAGGTGATTCTCATATTTATGTGATTAGCTGTTTCAGGGACATCCTAAACATTACTGCAAGTAAACGTATGGTCTAGAACTCACATTCCATACACATTAACTGTATTCAATCAACAAGAAAAAACCTGGAAGAAGTTATATTTTCTGTGTTAATGAAGCTGTGCTTGTTTTATCCCAAGAGAGGATGCTCTATTATTTTGTAACGGATGAAAATGGTCCTCGGACTTACATACCTTCTTGAATTTCAGTGTAGCTATCCCGATTTGTATCATGGATCATTCATTACTAATTTTTCAGATCTCTATTTCCTATGATATTTTTGCCCCTAATCACACCTCCAAAATTTACATTTCTAAATGTATTCACAGCAAGTGTTAATTCATGACTATGTATATAAACAAGAAATAAATGAATGAACAGTAATATTGTTCCATAGTTTTATTTATTGCTTGCTTACTTTTCAGTAAGAAAACAGGTTTAGCTTTTTCTAGTTTAATGAGAGATGTTATTATGTAAATGGCCCCAAAGTAACTGTTAAATAAAAATAATCTTCTAAAGCTGAATGAATTTTCCATTAGAAAGGATAAATTTTCTGAAATTCCTCATGTTGGTTATTTTCTGCTTTCAATAGAAATCTCAAGCTTTTCTGTATCTTTTAGGAAAAACTTATAAACATATAAACCATAACATTATTCTCAAATTTTATTTTAAGGGCCTGCAAAATTAAAGTGCAGAGAAAATTGTTGCTGCTATGTGCTTTTATATAAGTAACTGTGAGTTGTGAGGAACAAGATAAAAGTAAGCTCATAAACTATAAATCTTCAATATTACTGCATAGTGAAATTGCTATACATAATTCTTGTGCCATTTATCCAGAAAACCTGATTAAGATATATGGCAAAATGAAATGGCTGATGCCTAAAAATTTATGGGATTATATGGGGACACATGACCTAATTCTTCTCTAGAACTCATTTCCACACAGAAATAAATAAGTACCAGTTGACGCTGTCATTGCCATAGTTCTGTGAAGACAAGTCACATGAGTGAATGTTGCAGTTAAGGTTTGTGCTCGCAGTAATGTGTGACATATGAGTACAGGTGCTAATTTCACTAGGAGAAAGGCTTGACCTTTTGAAAAGTAGGCTTAGCCCTAAACCAAATAAATTTTAATGTAAGCCATAGATGAATATCTGTACGACAATCATAACTGATGACTGGATCCTCCCTATCTTCCAAACATCATGGTTTGGCATTTCAGTACAGTAGTGATATGTTGTTCATATTGATGACTCTAGGAATGTTTTTTTAGTAGGAACAGATGGATCTTCTACACAAAGACTGTCAACTCTAAGGATTTCTCATTCTGCTTTTCAGAACGGGGGAACTGAAAGGAGACATCCCCCAGTAAGTAGAACACACTCACGAGTCATGCACAACCAGCATGAGAATTCGTATTTTTTTACAGTGGCAAATAAAAGTCATAAAGAGGATGACTGAGTAAATGAAAAGTGGAGATAGAAACAGCCCAAAATATGTAAAATCTAAGTCCAAGACAATCTTAATTTAGTCCCAAAAGTGCCATTTACTTCACATGATCAATTCTTATTTACTGAGATTTCTCTATTTCAATGTTTTTCACCTGAAAAGGAAGGCATGGAGTGGAGGTGGCTCAGAGTACAAGAGAACATATGGAGGCTGCAACAGGGAATCAAGTCAGGATATTTAAAATGCCTTGTGTACTCTCAGTCAAAAGGAGGCTGAGATTTCTGTTCAGATCCTCAAAATACAATTCCTCTGGCTTAATTTAATTTATCAGTGTGTTGAGAGTTGACTTTGACTTTTTACCTCAGGTGAGCACAACTCAGCATGTTGAAATCTTAGTGTGTGCTCTGAGTTGGATTTGTATGTTTCATTGCAATTGCTCTATGATGTAACAATTAAATAAATAAGTCTGGAACAGATATGTTCCAGGTCCATAAGTCAGCTAGGATGCCACTAAGTATGAACAGACTGTAAAGATATCTTTCAAATATGTTCATATCCGTTCCTATTTAGAACTAAACATGTTTCCAACAAAATAATTCTAAAAAGGCATTTAGTTTTTCTGAGGTAGGCCTAAACAATTTGGTCCTCATTATAAGCAAAGAATGAACATGTGCATCCTAGAGAATAAATACTGATTATACCCTATTTGAGCATAAATTTTCTAGTGATACTAAGGACATTTCATTGTTTCTTCCTTATTTTAGAGGACCTAACATTCATAAATTACATGAAATTTTACTTTCCCACCTATCTTTAGTCACCTTTTATGTTTGACTCATAGCACACGTCATGTTTCTCATTTTTATATTTCTTCTTCTTTTTAAGTCCTCAAACTAAAACAGACATCTTTATTTTATTATTTTTCTGGAGACTATCAGGTGATCTGACAACTCAGACTCTAGCAAGTGCTTACATTTACAAAAAACAGATTTTCAGGTTTGGTTTTTTTTTTTCAAAAGGGTGAGAAAGAAAATAAGAAGATGCAACATCTTCAACAACCAAAATCCCACCTGATTTAAGAAGGCAAAGTGCAGTTGCTTTGTGAACAGTCTTCATATGTTCACCTTCTGATCCAAACTGGTTTTTTGCTATTTTTGGAGTATGATCTTGAAATGAAATTTGTAAATTAAATTTTTTTTTTTTTTTTTAAAAACCCAAAACCAACAACCAACCAACCAAACAAACAAACAAAAAAAACCAAAACAAAACAAAACCCAGAAAGGTTCCCATATCTGTGGTCCACTTAGCTCTAAAAATAAGAGAAACAAGTTATTAATTAGTGAGTAAATTTTCCTCCACTTTTTCAAGAAAGTTATTCTTTACAAGCAGCCTAACCTGAGGATAGAAGGACACATCCTGGTTGGTTGGAGAGAAGTGGTTAAATCCTTACCTTAAAGATGTTGTGGCCTCACACATATTTGCAGTATAATCTAGAATCTATCCTTCCTGTGCTGATGGGTAGCATTTGTATGAGAAACCCATTTAATTTCATTAAGGCTGATGCTGAAAGTAACTGGTCACAGTTAAGCGCATGACAGTGTGTATGATGATTCATAAGACAGCCTGCCTGTCTCTCTGGAAATTGTCTCCTACTTTTAATTTTTGCACATTCTCAAAATATCTACCCTTAGCAATTATAACTGTCAAAATTAATGAGTAAAAAATGCCATGAAAGCATGCGTAGGTACTGGTCCTTTTGGGTAAGCAATAATCTTTGTAATTATTTATTAAGTAATTGCTGTGCAGAGCTGTTGATCTGAAAAGCAATTCTAAAAGGAAAAAATTGTGAAGGAAGGCTGGTACTTAAAAAGGCATGCTAATCACATAAACACAACATGTCACAGCACAGGGAAAGACTGAGAAACACAATAGGTGTTCATCTTGTTTCAGCTGCAAATTCTTTACTGACCTCTGTACAAGATGGGAGCAAAGAGTAGATATCAGATCACATTGCTGAGAGACTTGTCAACGAATATTTCAAGCTGGCAGAGACAAAATCAAAAAGGCCAAATTCAGAAATAGAGGCATTTAGCAAGCCACGCCAGGAATAACAAGAACTGTTTTAAAAGTGCATTAATAGTAGAAGGTAAGAAGTCTGAAGCAAATGTTGGCCTACTCCCTCTGTGAAACAAGGAAGCTAATTGCAGGTGATACTGAAAAGAACAAAATGTCACAGTCTTTTTTGAGACAATCTCCCCTAAAAAGGTCAGTTTATGACTAGAGGATTAGTGCAGCTGGTAGGAGGAGAAAATGAGCAAGATCTGCAATAAGAACAGGGAAGACAAATTTAGAGATTATTGGGATACTTAGGGGTTTGTCAAATCTCTGAGAACACCCCCTTCCCATTGGGAAAAAGGACTTGGTGCTGCTCCCACCCCAGCCAGCCCTGCTCCCCACTGTAGAATCACTGGGATATGAGATCTGCTGGAGAAAGAATGGACTTAAAACAAACGAACAAACCTAATCAAACAAATGCAAAACCCAAATGCAGTTGCAAACAAAGGAAATATTTTCCTTTAGCATGGAAAGCAGAGCAGCATGAGAATTTCAGTTTACTCACATTTCAATTCTTTTCCCAGCAAAAACCTGAAGCAAAGAGTGGCTGTCTGCAAACTTGGAGAATAACAAATAGATAAATAAGAACTAGGATGGATTTGTCATGAATAATCATATCAAATAACAGAATTTTCTTCTTCATAAGATCTTCCTGATGGGAAACAAGTAGAAGATTTCTTGGGGCTTGCTGCCATCCATAGGGCTTTCATACCACCTTGACAATCCAGGAAAACAGCTTTAACAAAGCCTCTGAAATTTGTGCAACACAGATTAGACAATCATATGCAAGAAGCCTATCGATTCTCTGTGAAAATGAAAGAAAGTTATCAGTAGCACTCTGCAGAATCAAACTGCATCCACTTCTATCCAATATTTTCACTAATGAATGCATGATGTAACAGAAAATGGTCTTGTTAAATTTTTAAATTTCAAAAAAACATCAGATGAGGCCAATAAGCCTACTGGAGGACAAGAATAGAATGCCAAAGGACAATTCTTGATATGCTCAAGAAATAGTTCTGAAAATCAATCAGGAAGTGTGAAATTAAAATCCGGTACACAATAAAGAACATGGGAACAACCAGTTAGAGATCATTTCTGACAATCATCTAGATAGCACAAGCTGAATAAAGAAGGTATTGCTCCTATAAGAAAGAGGTCTATCTAAAAAAAAAGAAAAATTAACAACTCTTAATTTTGCTTTGGGAAGGCCTCAGTTAGAGGAGCATGCAATTTTGGGCAATTCACTCCCAAAAAAGATGTTCATTGGTTAGGACAAGGTCCCCAGACACCAATAAGAATGCTCTGATGTAAAAAAGTTGACACCTAGAGAAAGCACTCCATTTATTTGAAAGATGTCAAGAATGAAGAATAGAATGTTTTGTTGTTTTTTTTTTTAGTGTATAAAGAACTACTACGAAAGAGAAGGCAACCTCTGTTTTCAGCAATGCTTGTGAACAGAACAAGAAATAAGGGATTTAAAATCTAACAAAAATCACAAAGACAGGAAAAAACGTCACTGCAACAAGGGTGATGAGGAACTGTCATCGATCGATGGAGGACTGGAGGAGTTTCAATGTTGAAGTTCTTTTGAGAACTAGTTAGACAGTAAGGAATGACCCAGATACTGGCTGTCCTTTCAGCAGATGAACTAGTGGTTGCCTTGAGCTTGGTTTGTATTTCTCTGTGATTTCACCATAAAAACATTCCATATTGTACATTCAGCTCTACTTGTACAAAGTAGGAGGAAAACTAAAGCTTCAAAATCTTTTTGTCTGGACTCAAAACAGCGTTAGATATAAACCAAACTTATTCCTAGATGTTCTTCTAAAAATGTCCATCTTAATTAAAATTTGTCTCAGTGACGACAATGAAATTGCCTAGGACATGTAACATCAGGTGACCAAGTCATTAAATCTCCATGCCACATACAGGTAGGAATTATCCAACCCCATACTTGTGTATATACATGTGTTATATACATATTGATACATACATACTTATGTGTGTGTGTGCGTATACACATTCTATATGTGCAATAATACATTTTGTGTGTATGAAATGATACCAAAATGTATTGTATATATACCAAGGCAGACATACATATGCATATAGTAAGCATTGTACAAAATACAATTCAGAGCACTTAAATTGTCTCTGGTGGTTATAAATGGTACATAAAGAACATTGTTTTTAACTTAGGCAACTACATTTTATGTGTAAAATCCTGCTCCACTTCCCCCATTAACAGTAAAATTATTTGCAACCAGGGAAAATGGGAGCAGTTTCTAATCCAAATTGTCATTTCAGCATTTTTTATTAATAATAGAATAAACCTATTCAGCATTCATTAATGGTTTTGAGACAGATGTGGTAGGTCTTTCCTTTATAATAAGCAAATTTGATGGAAAATCTCAGGTTTCAGTGCCACATGTGAATTAATCATACAAAAATGCAAAGATAAATTTACTCTGAGGCCTGTCAAAATTGCTAATGACAGTAGTTCTTTTGCTTCTTCAAAAGATAGATCCTACTTCCTCATTAAGATTATTTTTTATCACTTAGCACACAGTTCAATATAATCATTATTGTTATAGCCAGTATAAAATGTCTCTTTTTTAATGTTCAATACACAATACTCGTAATTAGTGAGAGTAGTGCATCTGTCTTTGTAATCAGCATCTGTCAAGCTCAACTTTCCCAAGACTTTAAATTTTCTAAGCTTCCTTTTCTGGTCGAACATATTCATGATAGCTGACTCACTGACCTACTAGTCAATGAAGAATTCAGATTTAATGTGTACACAGGCAACTTATTTTATTTTGTTATACAACTGCATTGTCCAAAAAAAAATCATCACTTTTGGCAGTCAAATGTACTAAACAAGGACATTGATATATTATTTAAGCATTTTAAACCAACAAGGAAATAATGATTAGCCTGGGAAACAAGGAGGAATGCACATTCCTTTTGTGTAGCTTAGGAGAATTCTCCATTGTGTCTGTGTGTTTTATGCGAAAATGCATCCAAAATCAAATCAAAAGTGCAATTTACAATTTTTGCCAAAAGAAATAATGAGTGATGAAACATTTGATTTCCACATCATTGAATGTTTTCTCAGACACAAAGATCAGAAAGAGAAGTATTTGGAAAAATTTTGGAAAGTTTCATTTTAAGTCAGCTAAAGATCATTCATGTCACTGTGTTTCCTGTGTAATTTAGTGTTACAGACTCAGCCATACCATCTAACAACCGTAAGCAAACTCTTAAACCAGAAGGGAAACCACATTTTTGCATGGAAGATGTAGTCAAGGAAAATCTGGTTGCAGAAGGGAAAGAGGGCTCAATGCAACACAGAAGGAAATGTTTATGTTGATAAATATTAAATTCAGAATAAATCAAAATTAAATCTAGTTTGTAAAAAAAAAAACCCAAATATTAAAATGTCATGGACGTTTACATATTTTTTGAAAATTTCCATGCATAAATTTATTAGCAAGATTCCTGTGGAAAATTTCAATTTCATAGTAATTGAATCATATTTTGAAAAAAATATTCCAATCAAGTGTTCAATAATTTTGAAGGAAAAATAATGACAGCAGGATCTGCCTAAGTTTAACCTAAAATTGTCGTAGCAATAAAAATAAGATGATGAATGAAGTGAACCTTGGAATACAAAATCTATGGTTAAAGATAATTAAAATTCAGACCTGAGAGCTATTCAAAGTCAAGGTTATTTAACATTATCAGAGCACTGGATACAAATGGGACAATTTACCAACAATGGAAAATAGGAAACCACCTTTACTGAGCAGCAGAGTCACTGATTGCAACAGAGTCAATATTGACTCACTCTGCTAAAAATGAGAGGGAGAGGAAATGCTTCCTTCCAAGCAAATCATGTTGCTGTAGAGGAACTGTGAACGGAATTACTCCTGTGTTTTTACTAAATGCATCGCTGAAGGATCTCCTGAGGTTTAGTTGGAAAGTGCCCAGTTATGCCATCTACACCATAGTTGGTGACCTGCTTGGCAGTTATTAACATCTGCATGCCCAGACAGATGATCAGCGAGGAAGTAAAGCTGATCCAGGAATTTTACAAATAAAAAGACCATCTGAGGCATGCTGACATTCTTCACTTTTAGTGGCCTGTGATGTGATATGAAAAGCAGTCACATCCCTCTGTAAGCTAGGTCACTGTTCTGAGTCAGCATTCTCTCAGCAAATTTTATATCTGCTTCTAGCCAGCAATGAAGTTTCAAATGACAATTTTACAAGTGAAGTGATAAAACCTATAGGTTTTCAGTGAAATAATCAGAATAGTTATCCTAAAAATGACACAGAAAATCTCCTCCTTTGAAGGAAATTGGTTGTGAGTGGAAAATGCAGTAAAAATTACTAAATGTTGTTCATTAAAGGTTGAAGAGAATCCTGTTGCCTTCATTTGCATTTTCTGCTTTGAAATGTGAATAGACTATCTCAACTGAACAAGCCATAAAACTACATCTTGACCATGTCTTAGAAAGTAAATT
This sequence comes from Acanthiza pusilla, assembly GCA_036630365.1. Lineage (NCBI taxonomy): Eukaryota > Metazoa > Chordata > Aves > Passeriformes > Acanthizidae > Acanthiza > Acanthiza pusilla. The sequence goes on from JAXCHO010000073.1 coordinate 16,859,247, forward strand.
GCTATTTCCCTCCACAAACTATGAAGAGTAAAAAAATACCTCTTTTGCGCTTATTTCTTGCAGAGAGTCATCTGACAAATTCAATTTTGAAAATATAAACCATAAAAAAATCAGAAGAGAAAATACAGAGTGAGGTTTCAGGCAGCCTTAAAAGGAAAAACAGCATTTATATGTGTGTGTGTGTGTGTGTCTGTGTCTGTATGTCTGTGTGTCTGTGTGTCTGTTCAGGTAAATGTCAAAGGGGAATTTTAGAAGTTTAAAGATAGACAAACTGTCTGAAAAGGTATGTCTGCCACTCGTGCATGGAGACCTGTCTAACCCCTTGTGAAAAACCAATTAAAACTCACAAGTGTAGACTATTCTTTGGCCCCAGAGCAATTCAAAGGTGATACATTTACTGGACAGAATGGCTTTTAATTTCCACCCTTGAAGCTGAATCCTCCTGTGTTAAAACCAAACCTTTGTGATAAGATTATGTAGTAATGTTATTACATCATAATGAAGATTGGAAAGTGGGAAATAAATTTACCAGGAAAACTGAGAGCACTAGAATTATCTAAGTAGGAATTTGACTAGAACATGAGGACCTAAATGGTCTTAATTCTTTAACTACACTAAACAGCTAAAATGCAGTTCTCATGTAAAGGTGTCCATTTCTAGAAAAGCCAAGGTTTCAAAAGCTTGATAGAGAATTTATTTCCTATTTTACCAGAGAGACAAGAGCCATATGCTGAATCAGCAAAGTAATACTGAAAGTAAGTCCTGAAAGATAGCTGTGTCACCAGGCTGAACCTGCCTCAAGGCAGCTTGCCTTTTGAATCTAGTGGAAAAGTTTAATTTCACAGCAGGACTTATTCTTCTCTCTTATTTTATTTTTGGATCCTTTATTTTGTCACTACATATGGGGTCATTCAGTTCTTCATGCAAGCAAGGAAGATGTGGGTCACAAGTTCACATTCTTAACTTTTATAACAATAGGAAAACAGCCCCAGCTTTTTGAAAATGGACCTTTCCAACTTTTAAAAACTTCAGTAGAGTGTGAGATAAAAAGAGGGTCTTAAACTGATCCTCTCTACTGTAAGACTCCTTTTAATGCAGGAGTTATGTTGTGCTGGCCATATTACTCCTAATTTTTTTTTTAAATCTAGTAAAGGAAAATGTCTTCACATCCTGTGATAATTGTCAGGCAAATTAAAAGAACTGGAATGGCATGAGAAACAGAGAGCATGAGATCTAGCAAAATTAATCAATATATACTGACAAACTTTCAACAATTAGACAATTGTAGGTTCAATATTACTTATTTTTAAGCTCTTCTCTAAACATTGGAGACTGAAATTTTCTTGCCTTTTACAGAACCACAGAACCACAGTACAGCTGAGGTTGGCAGGCAGTGCTGGGTATTGTCCATACCCATGGAGGGTAAGTCTTCCTAGCTCCAGACTTTCCCCTGGTGGCAGGAGCCTGGGATTCCTGAGGCCAGCCTTAGTGGTAAAGATTCAAGCAAAGAAGATATTAGGTACCTCACCCTTTCCCCTGTGCTATGCCACCAGGGCCCCAAATCTGCTCAGAAGCAGGCACACTCTCCCCCTTGATGTAAAAGCCCCTCTGGTAGCCCTACATGGTCCTCACCACACTCAGCTGGACTTTGGGTTTGCTGAACCCATCAATGAGAGCCTGAAAGCCAATTTTCTTGTTCAGCTGATTCCAGGATCTGAGACCTTGTGACATAAGCTAAATTGATACCATCCAGCTTTGATCCAGTTAAGTACAGACAACCTTGAACTTTGTTATACAAACACAGTCTTGAACACAGGTTGTTAAGGACAAAAAGTTAAAAGATAACTTGTGGAAAACACCAGAAACCCAAAAATACTACTCAGGCTGCTGCTACCTAAGGAACAGGAGGGTTGCACACCAGCTACTCTTGATGTAGTCTGGCCCTGGTCCCCTGTGGTAATGACGGTCTACTCAGTTCCCCCTTAGTGCTAGGGATGGAGAAGTAGCCACTGAGACTACCCAAGGTTTTGATATAATCAGGCAAAGTTATTTTGCTGTTTGTGGCCGTCTGCTACTATGGGTAACTATAATTTACAGGCAGTCAATGGCAGCTAAAAAAAGGGACAAGCAACTAACTATGGAGATGAAACATGTGTGTGAGTATTTAAATGTTTATAACACAGAAAGTAGAAATTTGGATATCATCAGTGTCTTTTGACTCCTACAAACCATCTGAGTATGCTCCTGCTGTGTGCTGCAGGGGGGAATCTCACATAGAGCAAAGGACTGCAAAAGGGAGAAGGCAAAAACTTTGGATTCATGTTGCCTTTCAAGGGAGTGAATATTTTGCCCATGTGGATGGAGAGGGTCTCCTTCCAGCAAAGGGGAGAACTGCTGCCTTGCATATGACACAAGTTCACTGCCCCAACCATTCCTGTAAAGGAAAATCAAAAAGTATGGATTTAATTATGTTCTGATCTACTTCATGCATGTACAGGCATATGGGTATCACCTACAAGACATATATAACCTGTGGAACAAGTTGCCGTAAGACTTTGAGGCTGAATTTATTTTGAAGGTTTTCGCATAGCAAACTAAAACCAAAGACATTAAGGTTTTTTTTCATTTATCTGAAACAGCAGAGCACATGCTTTCCAGGGAAAAAAATATTCAATCACACCTCAAACGAGCTAATTTAATTTCTGGCTTTATTTCCCAAGCTGGTACTTTTCTGCAGAAATTCAGTTCTTGATTAATATGCATCATTAATAATTTAAATAAAAGTGGACCCCATAAATTCAAAGAACAAATAATGCCACTTGACTGCTAATTCAGCAAGGTAATTAGAAGACTTCAGACACGCCACTTGACAGAATATGATTAATAAAAATGAACAAACCTTGCTTGTAGGGTTATTCAATAATAAATTCTGCTATGTTCTTCCTCCTTTGGTCTTGTATTTGTGTATATACTTATACACACACGCTTAAATTCAGATAAAGGTAATCTTAATAGAAGAGAAGAATGGTTCTTATGTTTAGTGCTTTAAAAGGTGAGACATTTGAAAAACAAGACATCAGTGCATGTCTGGCTCTTCTACTCATCAATGAACACTTTTGCAATGGATCTTTCACTCTATCTTATTCAAAAAGTGTGCCTGTAGTTTGTTCAGTCCTTAAGCAAATATGCCACTGGGCGGTGTCACCAGATCAGCACAATGCAGAAAGAAAAGTACAGAAATAAGAAGATTTTGAGGCAGTTGAACAGGTTATTGCATGTCACATGTCTTAATCTGAAGGGACGCATTTGCTGTAGGAGCACATTTCTCCATGTTTAAGTCACTCAGATTTCATTTCATCCTGTGAACATAATCGTGATGGATATTGTGCACCACAAGAGCTTAGCTGTGATGTAAGTCCTAGGATCGATGAATTGATTGTGCATCCCTTAGGATGTACAGATGACTCAAAGGTGAATATGAACAGCTGAAAATATTAAGGAAAGTTAGGACAGAACTTCCAGACTAAATGGAGGTTATTACTTTCAGATTCTGTTTTGAATGAGATGTCTTTAAATTAAATGGATTATTCATCAAGCTCAATCCATTGCAATTAGAAAGTACCAAAAGTCCCTGACCTCGTACAAAAACAATATATATTGGTGGAACAGCTTTTAAAAATGTATTAAGAACCAAAGTTAATTTGGAGGTCACTTGTAGCTATGTCTGTACCTTCCTATACTTTTGTCAATCACTCCCTGAGCTGGTCATAAAATGCTTCTATGTTCTCATTTGCAGCTCTGGCATTTGGGACATAAATCTGAAGAGTAGAAAGAGTAGAGTAAAAAGTAACAAAATGGTGTGTTCACTTGTTGGACTGTATCTCAGCGCTGTATTTTCCTGCTGTCTGCTGACAGATGTGTTGTCAGGCAAGATCAAAAACAGTATTAATTTTGTACTAGATTTGTGATTTTCAAGAATTTTTTTTTTTTCAAAAATGTGGTTTGAATACAATGACACTAGGATTCTTTTCTTTTTGTCAGTAAGGAAAACTTGCAGTGCTAAAACAGATACTGTAAGAGACAACAGAATGAGGGTTTTTATACATGATGCTTAAACTTAATCTCTTAGTTTCCAATTAAAATTTACCAGAAATTTTAGAATAAGGGGAAGGGGGAGTGTTCTAGAGGAGGATTTTATCAAATTTAGCAGAGATGTAGAAAGACTCGTGGGTCTTTTCCTGACCTTGTTTTTACCCAGTGCATCATTGCTGACAGCTCATTAACTGTCTTTACCTGTTTCCTTGTGAGGAAAACAGAACTGACAATATTTTTCCAGGATCAATGAAACATACACCTAAGAAAAAAGATGGAGTGCTTTATTCTCTCGCTAATAGATATTAATAAGAAAATCAGTAGCAAGACCACTGGTCATCAAGATGTGTGAGGTTTCTTGCTGCTTAAAACAGCTTGCTAGCCCATCCCTTTGGCAGAAGTACTGGCCAGTGGTTCCAAACAAGACTATGAACTTCCAAAACCTTGAAATCCATTCACTTCCTATGAACCAGGAAACGATGACAAATCTACAGTCCAAATTAAGATTCATGTACTGTGAGGCAGGGAGGGAACTTGCTCTCAGATTACTCAGTACCACATAATTACGGCTATTATTGTTCTATTCACAGGAAGAAAATCTGTTCAAGTTTGGCTCCAGTGCTGTGTAGAGATCTAAGCACAATATTAGCGCAGAAAAAAATAATTGATTTCTTGTACCTCCAAAGACTGGACTTAAGACAATTGTACACTTTGCCTGTGGGTACAAACTGCTGAAAATTCAACTACTCTAGTTCTGTCAGCAAAAAGCACACTTTGTTTTTCCCTTCTGTTAAGTGCTATATGCCCCAGGCTATCGAACAGTGTAACACTGTTTTTCTTAAACCATTCTAAAAATGGTATTATTTGGAAGACTGAAACATTAAACTAGTGAGCAATATAAGTTTGGCATGAAGAGAGAAGGGCTAGGAAAGGAACAAAAATAATACCCCTAAAACTAAAGAAAGTGAGTGAAATGAACATATGCAATAGTGTCAATTTTTTAAATCTTTACCTTTACTTCCTTTGAAAATAAAAGTTCCTGCCAGGATGAAAATTGAAAAGAATTTCAGGATTGGCCTTGAGATGAGAAAGTGAAGCTACACATGTATGTAACTGAATGCTTTGAGAAAAAAAGAGGCCAGAAGTGAGTCTCTTGAATAAATACCATCATTTTGAAAAGGACTAAGCAGCCAAGAGTTCCCTTTGAACCTGAAGTGTGTATATCAGTGATGTGCCTGAACAACTGTAGTGAAATTCACATTCATGTTGTCTAATAGTTCTATCATCAAAGATTCATGAAACTGACAAAAATAAAATCAAATAAATTCAAACATCTCCATCACTTACATGAAATTTTTAACTTCAGCAGAGAAAAAACTAGGCTCCATTTCTCCATCCTGTGAAATTTCATCCCAATTTTTCCGAGATCTGATTGGGCTGAAGACTGCCGTTTCCATCACTTACTGCTTGCCAGAAACACAAGGAAGTCACTTGCTCATGGTCTTTCATACGGGATTTCTATAACTGGGAATATGTACCTTGAAATTTCAATAAAGCTTTTGTTGTGTTGCTTTGTTTGTTATGTCTTGGTAAGATTCACAGTTTTGATCCAAAAAGTGGGTGGAAAAATGAACAAGAATCAATACAATTAATTTGTATTTCACTAAATTTGAATTTCCTCACTGTTTTGAGGAAAACAAGCAATGTCTTGTTTGCCAATGAAGTCCTACTGAAGCACAGATGTGCAGATATATCAGGAAAGGCAAACTGTGGGAACACTTTCCATTTTCTTGGAAACAGCGATAAAAAGAGACCATATGCCATGTCTGGTGCTTCAGACTCAAAAAAAGTGCTGGTAAGACCAAGAATCTGCTTGTGGGATATTTTTTTTCCCAACAGATCATCTGCTTTTATGTAACTTATTACCTTCCCTATTAGATTTGCATTTTTTTTCTTCTTTTTCTACTTTTAATAGTATATGACTTCCAGTAACCATCACTAATACATTCCCAGCATGTGTCAGTCTTTTGAATACTCAGTTACTTGTTAATCTAACCAAAATGGACTCAGTTTTGCAGTATGTCAGGCCTCAACAACTGGACAGCTGTTTACTTCTCAAAACTCTTAAAGGATGAAGAAAAAAGTGACTGAAGTTCAAATTTCTGTTCAAAAAGATTCTTGAAGGTAGTTCAAAGGAAATACTCTTCCAGATTCTTTTTCCTAGATCATCAATATTTGCGTTTAGTCGTTTGGTTTTTCGGGTGGGGTGTTTTATTTTGTGTAGTTTGTTAGTCTGTTCTTAATGTTAGCTACCATCTTCAGGCGTATTTGATCTGAAGTAATAAGTACCTTTCTTCCAGATTATAATTAAATTAAATGTTAGTACATGCAGGAGTGGTGTCTAATTGACTGCAACAGGATCTTCAGCCAGAATAGTCACATCATCCTGGCTGAGTCACCACTCCTGAAAAGTCCATCGCTTGTTATTTAGTTATAGATTTTCTTTTCTTAAAAGGACATCTCTAGTAGGGAGAAGACAGATTTGATTGCATTGTTAACCAATTCCGCATCACTCTTTCAAAAACAGGAATTGGAGCTGAATGATCCTTTCCAGCTATCTACCAAATCAGTCTTTCCCATCAATTTTCTTTTATTTGATCCTTAGGTTTGAAAATCTGATTCAACATATTTTGTTAAAAAAAAAAAAAAACAACTCCTTTTTCTTTAGAAAGCATTTTTTTCTCTTGAACAGCTTTTCCTCACACTAGCCTTCCTGTCAAAGATTTGATCTCTCTCCCTCTCTAGGTCCTTCACCTCTTTGGAGGCTGCCTTTTAATTAAAGTATTACTTTGGTTTGGATAATTTATTATTATTTGTTTAAATGCTATTGTTTGTGCTTTGAATTGATTGCCCCTGTAGAATCTGATCATTTGCTGTGGCACTGAGTGAATTTTTTCTGCTATTGCCTCAGGACATTGCTGCAAACATAGTGTTGCATTTGATAAAGATTCTCATAAAAAAGAATTTACAACAAAAGATAAATTAATTTTTCCTAAAGCTCAATGGCATCAAGATCAGATAATGCCTCCCTTTTTCTCACTTCCAATTCTCATTTGCTTAGAAAATAGGTTTCTATTTATTTGGACTAATATGAAAAGCACATTGTCATACAGACAACTGCAACACTCAATAGAACAAATGTGCCTTTGTCACAGGCATTTCTTTGTAGTGACACTTCTAGCCATTAACAACAGGCTTAAACCAAGTGGTACTATTTTAGTTCCAGTGCAATTTTCTTGTTCCTGCAAAGAAATACCATTTACTGTTCAGTTATAAGTAAATTGACACTTCCAGCCATTCTCTGTTGTAAATTTCTTTCCTTTCATGGTCTTTTACCAAGTTTTTTCATTGAGTTTGCAAAGCAAGAAATTTCTTTGCTTCTTTTGTGTTACATCCAGTTTTGCTAATGCCATTGTTTCTGTTCTATAGAACCATAAAAGAAGATAGAAATATTCCATTCTCAGCAGAAAAGAAGATGAACAGGAATGTCCAAGAACAGAAATACTTGAGAATCAGTAGAGAACTTCGCTGTACTCAGACTAAAATAGTCAGTGACAATAACTTCTGATACCTCTAGTGATTGTGCATGGCTCATATTTCGGCTGAGTGTTCTTCTGAGCCTCGGAGTGCATTGAAGCCCCCTTCTTGTGGGCTTTTAGCACATTGCAACGAGCTGTGGTTTATCAGAGCTTCCTCAGCTCATGAAATGATTTTGGATGAAAATCTGCTCCCTTCTGCCAAAAGCCTTCCATTCTGATATCAAATAGGACAAAACTTCCCTATCCATTTTCTACATAGTCATTGGTGTTCCATTACCTAATGGATATTATCAAAAGAGCTGTAAAGCTGCTTGTTACCACAACAATATCATAGAAATATAGATTTTCAGAGAGAAAAGAAATAGCAAGTGAGTCACTTCTTGGCTGCACTATATTGTGGTGTTGTGCACACAGCGTATTTCCTGTTGCTTTATCTAGTCTAGTTTTAGGCATCAAGCATTGCTATTTCCCTGGGGAGATCATTCCACAGTCTATTACATTTCATTGTTAGCAAGCTTTTGCCTTGTGTGCAGTTCAAATGTCCTTAGACTGGATCATCCCAGATCATTTGGTGCACTGAGTAATTTTTAAAGTCAATGAATTCCAGGTCCCGTAAGGGATTTTTAATAATCTGCGGGGTTTTGGGGTTGGGGGTTTTTTGTTTGTTTGTTCATTTGTTTGTGGAGTTTTTGCTTGTTTGTTTGTTTTAAGACAACAAAAGAAAGCAAAAATTACTTTTATATCTAAACTTACATATGCAAATTGTTTCGAATAATCACTGAAGTGTTAGGTCCAAATTCAGATATGGAAGAAGTGAATGTTACAATCTTTAGTTAATTCCTTACTTTCAGTTAGCACTTTAGTTAGAGGGACAGGTTTTAGTGTTGTTTTCTCAAACGTTGTTTACATGTTTTCTTTTCTGAAACACTGGTCCTGGGTTTTGCCTAAAGTTCTTTCATTCACTTTATGCAAACAAGCAATACAGTTCAGATATCTTCTCAATGTGGAGCTCTTAATCACTTGTATATATTCATTAAGTCTGAATCTTCATCACAGTGATTGTTTAGGAGGTTCTAAGTATTAATTTTATGCACTAAAACCAGACAGTTTTGCCACCAGATCTGCCAGAGCAGTACATATGCTTAGCATTTCCTAGAGCTTCCACATGCACAGTACTTCACAGAGATTCTTCACAGACCTTCTTTAGTTCCTTTGTGCCATTTGGGGCTTCAATTCACATTTCTTTTGCCACCTTATCCCCTCTAAGCAATTTATATTCCTTTTATTCTAAAGCTGAACAATTTTCATATCCTGGTTCTGAAAAGACTCTGTTTATGGCTGAAACCTTCACATGACCTTGATGTTTGCTGTCTGACACACCATGGTAAATAACACACCACACGAGACTGCGGCACCCATAGACCATTTGAAAACAGAACATGAAGGTCTGGAAAGGAGTGAGCAAGGAATGATTTCCTTTGACAGTCTACAGGTCTCTCTTAACCTGTCTGCTTGGATGAGGGGAGACAAGATTTTAGAATATCTGGATATCCAAAGTTAGGTTTAGCTCTTTTTAGTCAAAGGGATCTCTGTAATTATGAGGAGAGGTAGTGAACCATTACCTTCAGCTGGGATCTTCCCCTTGACACTGTGTCTCACATACAAACTACCCAGATTGTTCCGTGCTTGTGCTGCAAACTAGGCATGAGTTTTGCAGTATTTTTACGTCCTCTGTGGACACTCCAAGAAAACATTAAATGTGACTGAACATTGCTGATGTTACTATAATCAAAGTAGTTCTAAAATTGGATGCAATAGCTGTTTATTTTAAGGTAGGTTTACAAATGCACAGTTCAGACTAAAAGCTATTATCAACAAGAAATGAAATAATCAATATTTGAATCCCACCTGTATATTACCTTTGAATGTTATATCTACACCTATATATGAGGACAAAGTAGAATAATTCTCTTCCTCTCTTTCTTGTTACAGCACTACATAGCAGCAAAGTGTAATGCTGCCTTATTTCTCCAGGGAGCATGGAGACGATTGATGAATGACTCCTTCGGCAGCTTTGCTCACACTAAAACAAATGTGGAAGAGTCAAGCCCTGATTCCTGTGGCCACCACGGCCTCTGGGGAGTTGCTGAGGCCAGGGAGAAAGCGCTGCTGGGTGGTGGGCCAAGGGCAGCCCTGACTAGATGGGCAGGACCATCTAGTGCTGTTTCCTGTTTGTATCCAAAATATATTCTGGACTAGGATGTACTCTTCAGGCACAGATAATTGCCTGAACTTTAGTTATTAGCCAGCAGCAGCTGAAATCACACTGCTATCTGGCAATTACCTCTACATGTGTTAAGTATGTGAAGTCCAGCAGACTTCTGACCTTTTGTTCCACTGTGTTGTGCAGTAGTTTCTTTGGGAAGGCTGAGGAATACAAACCACTACATGGTAATACCTTTCAGATGCCCCGAAGTTACAATGAAAAGAAAGTGGAACCATTTTAGAAGTCATTAATGAAGTGATACAGTAATTAAAGTCTAATTAACCAAAGAGACACTTGTTTCTTATTTTTGTATGCAGATGTATAACTTTTGCTGTTGCTCCTAGATCAGTTATAAATGTTTCAGTAATGCCACCTCCATATTAATCCACATTTTAGAAAATCTTATTACTGGCAAAAATTTGGGGGATTCCTGGGGGAAAAAAGCAATTAATGTTTGAGACAGTGACAATAAAATTGTTCAGAAGCAATCTGATAATACAGAGCTAATTTTAGCATTTCATAATATTCAAAATTTTTGCCTGTTAAGTCATGCTTTCCAACTACGATGAAACTGAGTTTCTGCGTGGTGAGAGAATTAGACTGTCCTGTGTGAGCTCCTGCACCTAGCATTGGGAGTGAGACCGCCACACTGTATTTTGGGATTGCAGTAGAGATGCCCCTTTTCTAGATGAGATTATTTGCATCGCTAGGAAACTCTAGTGAAGTTTACAACAGTCCTTTGAAATTGAAAAAGATGGGAATGAGAGATTCTTTTTAAGCTGGAGTGTATCACATGAAACTCCCTAGGACACAACTTCTGAAGAGGAAAACAAGGCAAAGAAGCAAACAAGAAGATGAAGTTAATCTTTTCTTCCTTCCAGAGCCTTTCAATTTAATAAGACTTATTCTCTGTGCATTTATAAAGATAATGTGATAAATGCGAAGAACTGACATTTTGACTTCTAAAACTGTATAACAAGTGAGGGATTCTATGTTTTTTAGGCAATCTGCCTAACTCTGCTGAAAACTGGGATTGGCCAAGCTATGATCAAAATATACCATATAAAAATTTGCATCTCCAAAAGGGTTTATTGCAAAAAGAATGAAAAGTAATGATTTAACATTAGTTTATTTTCAAACCCCCTCACATATCACTTCGTGCTTAATCTTTTCTTTAATTACACATTACACATTTAAGATTTAGGGAAACTTGTTGAAAATCAATAAGGTTATAAATGTAGAATTGGTAATTACTGCATGACTTGTGCAATATCTTATTTGCATAATTCATTTACTGGCAACTTGCATTTTAATTAACCTAGAATGAGTGCTTCAGTGAAATTGTAATTTACTGTACTAAATTGAAAAAGTTGTCAAATCTTGCACTTAGTCATGCAACTGTGAATTTCATTGTCTATTCAGAAAGATTAAGAATTGTGCAATTAAGAAGATGAATTTAATTCTTGATTCCTGATGTATTATATAAATCTTTGTTTTTTCCTGGTAAATTGCATTTAAAACATGGTAATGATCAGAAACATTGGCAAATTAATAAGTTTTGCTGACCATATTTTCCTCTACAGCATTCTAGATAAAGATGTCATAAAATAGAATTACCAGGAAAAAGTTGACAAAGTGGTAGTCTCTTTAACACCTCCCCAGATGCTCCAACTGACACTGAGAATAAAAACATAGGTAACAGGAACTTGTCCTTCTACTGGTTAAACTGTGAATATGAACTGTTTGCTTCTTTTTATAAGGCAAGCAAAAAGTTTAATTCCAACCTGAGAACATATCTCTGGTATCAATATCAAACTCAATATCAAGATTCCCCAAAACTCTGGAAAGATAATATGAGGTTGTTCAACAGAAGTGGATTTAGTTCTTATAGTAAGAAGAAACTTCAGTTAGATTTTTACTGACCTGCTTATGCTGCAGCAGTTTATATCTAAAATCAAATATGCAAAATTCCCTTTCTCAGCTATCTCCTGCTGACAATCATCTGTATATCAATGAATTTTCCCTGATCTTTGATTTGATACCGATGTCTATATTCTTGGAAAGAAATTCTTTTATGGCTTTTCCCCCAAATTTGCATTATAATGTTTTTCCAAATACATTTTTAGTGTTCTTCTGGAAAACACCAAAAAGGCTACGTTACTACATTCTGGTTATCTGTGTTCTGACATAATCAGTTCTTTCTGATGGCTTTTAAAAGAGAAATCATGGTTGCAGTGTGTCATCTCACAGCATTCCAGAGCTTTTGAATATATTGACTTAAATATATAGGTAAAGTTAATTTAAAGAAAGCAGTAGCTTTGGAGCATATAAAATAGGAGGTTTTTGTCACTGGATCAAAAAGGACAGATAAATCTTATGTCGTAGCCAGGGGACAGGAAAAGGGGTTCTTTTCTCTCCCTTCTAGGAAGAAAATTGTTTCTTTTCCCAGTCAGGGAACAGGTGACTGTGGTTGGGTCAGTCGGGCTCTGCAATGAGCATTTCTGCATGTGAATAATTCTCTCTTTTTACACACTTTTAAAATCAATATTGCTGCAGTTACTGTTCATTTTCATATCTCATTGCTGTTTCCAGTAAATTGTTCTCATCTCAAGCTGTAATTTTCACTTTTTGTGCCTCCAGTTCTCAACTCCATCCATGGAAGAGAGAGTGGAGCTAGGGGGGAACAGGACAGCATCATCTGGTTTGGAAGAGTCTGAGGGAGGGGGGCACTAAACTGGGGAATGCCACACCTAAACCATGACACTACCCATTTCAACATATTTCCAGTGTGATGGCTGAGATTTAGACAGAAGATATAATTTAGTTTCTTTCAAGGTATTTTTATGTCAGTATATATGTCACAAGATGTAATACAACTTGTCTGCTACACAGTTTATGCATCATGCTGTCTGGCACCACAGCCCTGCTAGACAGAAGGTGCTGACAAATTAAAGAAGAAAGCAACAAGCATTTGATCTTCTCTTTATATTGCTTTTCGCAGAAAAACAGGGGAGCCAATTCAACAGGGATTTGGTTGCCACCGTGCAAACATAGCTCCTGACCTGGGGGGTAAACTGGAATTTCACAACTTTAGCATCTCAATAAATTTAAATAGAGCACAGTTTTTAAAAAGAAAATTTTTCCAGAATATATCTTGTCACATTTTCTGCTCAGGCGCATGTCAATGACTTAGTTTCATAAGCGGACATGGCACATGTCATTTTAACCTAGCAAATTTGAGGTAAAACTTTTCAGAAAGGAAAAAAAAATGTAAGCATTTCCTTATTGGTTTTCCTTCATATCATCAAGAAAATGATGCTTGAAGCATCAGAGCTAAGAGAGTTCTTAATGTCAAGCTGGCTTACTACCGGACCGCATATTTGACTGTCATAGATTGTGCTGAGGGTGAGGGAGAATATTAAGTTTTTATGCAGTAGGCGTCATAAAGTTCTATTTCCCTCTACCTTACCAAATTTTAACAAAATGCTATAGTGCATGAAAGTGCCATTAACCTCCTGTCTCCAGACTTAAATCCTTATGCTGCAGATGGAAGTTCTCACTAAATTTATTTTCTCACTGAGATACAGTGACTACAACGCACTTGGTATATTTTACTGACTTCAATATTGGCCTTGATTATTTTAGCTGAAAAATAGAAACAATAGAGACAAACAAAAATAAAAACAATTAGGGACTATTTCTGCTTTGGAAAAACCCTTCATTTCTTTTCCAAGGTTTAGGCTTCTGCAGTGAGGTGTTCACCAGTACCTGAACAAGTTAATTGAAAACTGCCTTTGATATCTCTGTGGTTGCTGCTGTGAGTGGAAGGGTGGCATGCACTTGGCAAATCTACATAACTTGCAGATGAGAAAAGGGGCTAATGTAGATCAAAACAGGGGCTCAGACATACAACCACAATTAGTATCAATCAACAATTTATACCGTCCACGCTGAGACACAGTAACGGTGCATGAACTGCTCCCAGATTGCTAAATGTTAAAGACCACGCGGCTTAAATTGCTGCCCAGTGAGAAGGTTAAGCTCAGCATTACCTATATGTGTATACAAAGCCCTCTAGATTAATGAACAAAAGACTATAGCTCAAGGTATCACAACGTGGCTGCACTGGAGCCTCCCATGTTGCAGACTTCCACATACTGTTAAAAAGAGCCTAAACATTTAGCCTTTTTTTCCCAGCAATAGCTACAAAAGAAAATTCTACTGTATAAGCACATAATCTGTTTTCCTAATGTGCCTTGTGACATCTCTTATAATGGAGATAGTAAATTCTCAGTACCAGTTCAGCCCCTTGCACCTCTGAGAATCATAAAAGAGTATATATTCACATGAGAAGGCCATCCATTTCTCTCAGATCTGCAGAAATCCTTCAGATGACAATGTCTTGTGGCAAAATAGGCTGGATATAGATCATTGTAGTGATGAAGGGGGTGTCTACAGTGCATTCTCTAACAATGTAGTTTCTCTTAACATATGATTTCATATTTGTATTTTAATTTAAGTGAAATTAAATTTCTTATTTCTTTTGAAATTTGCTACAGCAAGAACCAGTTCTATTGTCTAACATCTCTTTCTTAACTTGTCCTAGTTATTTCTTAAAGGCTCAGTATTTTTATTATATTTCTGTTTCTCACTTTCTTGTTACTTTACACTGATCCATCTGTAAAATGGAATTTCAGAAAAAGATGAACTCATTGTTCTATTTTAAAACAGCACTGTTTGTAGAACTACTTTAATATCTATCTATATACAGCTATTACCTTTTGGCTACACTCAGTGATTATAGCAGAATTGTGCTGTATTGAAGCAGTGAAAATTTCTGACAGCTTTTACTGACCATGCTTTTAGTAAAAAAAAACCTTAAATACATGAACATGAAATATTTTACAGTTTTAGCAGATATGTACAGATTTAAATAGGAAATATGAAAAATTGCTGAGAATAAAAAATATTCACAGTATTCAGATGTCTGCTGTATCAGAAGACAAAGGTCCAAATAAACATGATGGAAATAAACACTGAAATAATTTTCTTCACTATATAGTATGATTGCGACCCCACAGTGTGGAAAACTCTTCTAGCAGAACCTTTCCAAATTAGTTGATTTTTTGGCTCAATAGTGTCACTAGCTCTGGTTATTACTAACTAAACTAATAGTTCAAGAACCATTTTCAGATGGAAAGGTTTTGTGCTTTTCAGATCTATGCCTAAGTGCACATATTGCATAAGTAAAAAGTGAAACCGAAAAGCTAAATCTTCTGAACCATCACTTTACTTCTGAGTGAAATCAATTTCTTTCACCTGTGAAAGCACAATTAATTACCACATGAAAGGTCTAAGCACATATTTGCAAAATATAGTAAAGAGTTCATATAAATAATGCTTCTTTCCTGAGTGACACTCTTCTTCCCCTTGGTATATTGAATACTAAAGCTAGTGCTCAGGCATGATTATAAACTTACTGTAGGAATTAAAACTGAAAAAGATTCATTGTAATTAAATTAATCAGTCCTTATTTTTGGGTAAAACTGCTTATCAACAGTGGAATAAGATAGACCAACCTGGATTTCAGGGGCTTTTTTGTGTTACTACACCACAGCTAAAAATCTGCCCATGGGGCTGAGCAAGTCACAAACTCACATATGATAATATGAGTTGCTTTGGGCATTTGAAAGGAAATCTGAAAAAAAAAAAGACCTGACAATTAAAGAACTATTAAACTCCATAGTTATCAATGTTTCAGATAGATGTAAAATCTCTTAAAATTTAAGGAGCTGTTCTGTACATTAGGAGCCAAGGCTTTGTTCACAGCCAAGTCCTGCACATCTGTCAAAAAGTAAAATCAGTTTGGAACAGCAACATCTGGGATACAGTTTGGCAAAAAATTAGCTGATTTATTGGATGAATTCTCAAGTTTCATTAGAAAGAGATTACTTGTTTCAATGGTTGCTATCCAGCTTCAATTGCTTCCTAAAATGAGCAGATTAATATATCTTTGGAAAACAGAAAATCTTAGTATATTTTGGTTTGGAAATATAGCATTTAAAAATTTGGACCATGGTCTATGTTTGCTTCTTTCATGAGCTTTTATTTATATGAAGAACAACGAATGACATCCTCATGGCCATTCAGCTGTCTTTTTTCAGGGCTTCAGTTCTTTCAGCAATGTTAGTGGTAGTCCAAAACCTCAAGCTCTCCAAATGGGAGGAATCTTGGACAACTTTGATGCTGCACCTGTATGGCTGTGTGCCTTGCCTTCCCACCCTGCCTCATCGTGGTCATTGTTAATGTGACCAGTGTATTATTTCCTGCTCCAGAGAGAGGTCAGAAGATGGTTTGGCCTGAAGCATGCTTTAGAGAAGTTTCAGTGCTTCTAAAGTTAATCCACTCTTGCAGAAGCTCCTTAAAAGTCCACAGTCAAACACAGAACATCACTGAGTGTTCCAGAAATTGATGCCAAAAAAGGCAACCCCCTGATTTGTACATATGCTGTATTTGATGCTTTTCTTTAATTCAAACAATTTTGGGAAGGTTTAACTTAAATAAGGAAGCATTTAGTAAGAGCTATTATTTTTAAAATGTTGCAAGACTCCAAAGAATAGTATCTCATGGGAAAGGAGATTTTTTTTTTTAACTAATAACCTTGCAGATATTTTTCATTAAGTTTTATTACTTTGAATTATGCCCAGGAAAAACAGCAAGAAATTAAATCAAGCTAAACATTATATATAGTATATTCTTCAGCTGTAATCCTTGTTACACACGAATCCAGTGATTCTAAAATGCACTATTTTAGGATATTTTCTTAGGAATAAAAAGTTGTGGATTTATAAGCAACTGAATCATATGAACACCACCAGAAGAATTAACTTAGTTAATCTACAGCTGCCTCTTTTCAAAGTATCTACTGCTGTGAACAAAGAGTACATAATAAGGGCTTTCTATTTCAGATGTCTATGCAATGTGTGAGAATGGAATATCTATAGAGTTTTAAGATGGCTCAAATAAAAAGTCATTAGGAAAAAATTTGTGTAATTTTGGAGGATATCTTCACCTATATCCTTTAGAACATAAATGCTGTAACAAGTTGAGAGGCAGTTCCTTACAAGCAAGGGAAATGTTCTTTTTTTTCTAATAATTTTTAAGAACTCATAGCAATACAATTTTTTTCCATTATGTGAAAATCATAATGGCAGGAAGTTTTCATGCACAGTGCATTCTACACAGTTATTCAAAAGGGCACGTGGACCAAATTAAGGCCTCCTATGAATTCTTGGAAGGAAGGACCAGTCACCACATAATGCAGACCAGGCTATGTACTCTTGTATTCAAGCTTCTAGAATAGCTTTGTTAGTGAGTTTCTGGTAGTGAAGGATGTGGACTTTACAAAGTGTGCAAGCTCAAGGTGTTAGCCACGGCCTTCCTCACAAAGAGTAAAGGACTTAACAACTCTTGTGCTTTTGTATGACTAGATCAGGAGAGTCACCAGGAGCCTAAATCAAAACCTCTTACTTTTGTCCCACAATAATTTTTCAGGAAATTAAATGTTAATAATACTGCAGAAATGTCCCACCTAAATATGTGTTCTGTGTCAGCCAGTCTACTAAAAAAATCTTTCTCTGTTCTATTTCCCCTTGTTACAAATTAGAGAGATGCTTTACCCATAAAACAGAGAGCTCTTCTTATACAGCAACTTTGTAAACTATCAGCTGAAACCTCTAAAAAATTACGCCACAAAGCTCTTAAGTTTAGGGTTAAAAATATGCTTTAGCATACATTAAACACCTCAAAGTACCATGGCTTGTTTCTTAGCATGATATCAATGGTTTTTATTTGAGAGTTACCAGGAGAACTGAGAAGAGTTCTCTCAGCAGCCAGTCTATGAATAATGCCTCATTTTCTAACCCATCAAAAGGCAAGGTATAGAACTGAGTTTCCTTGGACAGCTAAAATCCTATTCAACAAATAGAGGCAGGATATCATTATGTCTGTGAAGAACAGACATAATGATACAACAACCAAAATGATAACGAGTGGAGGCATCATCTCTCCTTGGCTCAGCTACAGGACCACTGACAGAATGCGCAAGACAAGAAAAGTTGCATTTTTAATACCCAGAAAATGTTATGTCAGCCAGGTCACAACACTGCCTTTAATTAGATGAAATGCCTTTAATTGGAAGCCACCTGCACAGAGGTTAGAGCATATATGCAGCCTGCTCAGTTCCCAGCAGGTAATCTATTCTGTGAAAAGTACATTTCAGTTAGAAAGAAAAGCCCCCACAATGAATCTATTGTGAAGTGTAGCGAATGTGTCATTCATGTGCAATCATAAACAGCTTTAAAAGCACATTGATTCTGTTTATTTTCATTTGAACATACAGTTATTTCTTGAAATAACTGGGAAACAGCAATCAAGAGAAAGCAGTTGATTAGCAATTTAAAGCAAAGCAAAATGGAACCATTTTTCATATACTGTCAAGATTTATTCTAAGTGCCTCCCGTTAAAACAGTATTGCTTACAGTAGCAGGCTGCAGTGATTCACTGCCATATTAATATGCATTGCTGAGTACAAGTAAAATCTATATTCAGTTACATAAGATTTCAGTGTTTTACTGTTGATGGCCTTTTCTTTGAACATAAGCTTTTTGTTGCACATGACATCATAGACCATTAAAACAAGAAACTTCTTGGACCAATGTCAAACACATGAACCCAAGGTCAGTGGAATTATTCAAACTTGAAGTCAGAAAAAAGGCAGGGGAATAAAGCACTCAAGAGCTTGAGGTATTTTGAGGACTTGGACCATAGCGTCTTCTCTGACTGGTTAATTACTTTCCAGATTGCAGCTTCTCACTCATGACATTAAAAATTTTTATTTTAAACAACTCTCATGTATGTGGTGTATATATATATATATATATATGTTTACATCCATATGAGAGTGGACATAAAAGAAAATACATAAAAATATAGCCATTTACAAGGCTAAGTCATAAGAAATTTCTGTGTGGCTCCTGCAGAGTATGGTTTTTATTTGTTGAATAAATGGCAATTTTTTAAAATTACGGGTTTTTTAAATCTAGGAATTCTATAATATTTATAGAGGCTCTTATAAGTAGGAAGATACTTGAAAATATATTTATTTTGCAAAAAAAAAAAAAAGCTTTTCTTTTTTAAATTAATGGTTTTTTTCAGGTGCAACCTCTGGTCAAACTATCTTCAGATGTGTGCCAATCAGCTTTCCTGAGCCAGTTCAAAATCTGGGTTATCTTTTCCCCAAAATCTGGTGTGTACTGCAAAAAGTGACACTGAAGATGATTTAGGAAGCACCATTTTCAAATCATAACAGATAATTGTACACTGAGGATAGTGTGATATTTTCCAGTTCATGAATGATATATGAAACTAAGGCTTTGCTATGTTTCTTGATTAAATAGTTTTCAGAGTAAATTGAAGATGTCTCAGTACATTATCAGATAAATATACTTTTGCTATCCATATTTTATGTTGATAAATGCCTTTAAAACTGTTCCTTGGAAAGCATTACATTTCTATACTAATTGTAGCCATCTTTCTCTTTTGGAAAGGATTACCATAGTTGGTCATATCTTCACATACAGATGTCATATCAGCTAGAATCTAGATCCTTCTTATGCTCATAAATATTTGTAATTCATTAAACATATAAACAGTTCCACTGTGTTTTCATGCTTGGAGCTGGCAGGATAGTTAAAGCTTCGCTGTATGAGACTGTATGATCCTAATGTGCTTTCTGTCGTCTGAGATGATAAGGTAGAATTATCTGTCCAGCATCATGGTAGACGATGAAAAAATTAGTGCCAGAAACGTTAAACATCAAAGAGATAAATATTATACTGGCGTATACCACTAGCTGTATCAAAGAAGAAGAAAAAAAAAAACAAGCCAAACTCACCCCCCTCAATCAAACAATCCCCTCAAAACCACCAGTGAGATTATAAATATTTATTCTGTGTACTTATGTAGGAATGATTTGCAATATAAGTGAAGGGCATCAAATCAAATTGTGTCAAATACCAAAGCTCACATTCATCAGGGTTGTTATGCGAGGTTAGAAACATACATCTCCCTCTCTAAATACATACTGAAACAAGCAATAAAAGAATTTACTAGAACTAATCAACATGTTTAGGGTCTGGCTTGTGACAGATCTTGTCATTTCCGATTTTCTGAGAAGGTGTATAAATAGCTGGTCATATTCTCTCTGACCAAAATGAAGTTATGACAAAGCTGATAGTGTCTGAAACTGGGCATGAGATGTGATCCTGAGTGACCAACTGTAAAACTGTCTGTTGCTCTGACAGATTTTGTGTATTGCAGACTATGAAGCAGCTAGAGGAAGGTCATGCTGTCAGATAGGTAGCATTAAGGTTTTATGCTACAAAAGTGAATGAGATATTGCACCAGAAAAGTTTAGAATAGAAAGTGACAAAAATATGATTCCACTGAAGTTGCTTATGTGCTTATGGCACTAAAGAGGTATCAAAATTTATTCACCCTTCCTCCATGCTAGAGGAGGGATCATAATTTTTGCTGACATATGGTGTTACTAGGACACCTACTTGTATTGATGCAAAGGTCATTTTATTGAGAAGATATATTTATGCTCAAGAAAAAGAAGAAACCCTAGAGAAGGGTATGCAGATGGTTTCACTCAATGGAATCTAATGTGGGCTCAAAGCATCTGTTCTGAGAAAACAACTGCTGAAGAGAATGGGATTATATGGGATTTGGCCTGTTGCCATAGGTGGCACACTCTGATTTGGGTTGCTGCAAAACACAAATGTGTTATCTCTGGAACACCAAGTATGCCTCTGGAAACTATAATCAGTGCAGTTGTCTGGAGATATTTTGGAAAAAGCTCTTGAAAAATCTGGAATTTAGAGAGCTAATGTCTCCACCAGCACAACAAGTTGATTTGTTTTTCAGTTTTGTAATTTTGTCTGGTAAAGTTTTAAGCCTGGATTTGGTCCATATTTTAAATGCACTGAGTAGTATGCTTTAGCTCATAATTTCTTCTGTCCGTAGGGCTCATTCCAGGCAGCACTTAGTTCGGTAATTTGGCCTGTCACCCTTGGACACATAAGGGCCCAGGATTAGGCAGTCAGCATCCTTTTAAGAAATTGGTCAACCTAGCCTGAAATGGGGATTTCAGGTCATATCTACATTTATGGGATGAGCAAGGGCAGTAGAAAACATAGTGAAAAGGATTAGACTGGATGCCTTTGCTTACACAGTAGTGGTGTGAGATGAGGTGGAAGGAAACGTTCTCCTGACTTTTCTGGCCGTGTGTATTCAGTGCCCACTGGTTGACATTAGGTGTTCTCCTGGAGTGTATCTTTGGCTTACTTTATTCTGAAAATAAAATTTGTGTGCTCTGCAATGTAAATGAAAATATGGTAGGTGAGAGCATATGGGAGATCTGCTTCAAAAATTAATTCCTAATCTGAGCTAACATTGCTGTAGATACAGAACTGGTATTCAGTATTGGAGGGGTAGTATATCTTAAAGCAACAAGAACTACTTTCTTCTCATCCCCAAATCATATTATTGGCTTCCCTGTCACAGTGGTCAGGGTATCTGGAGCAGAGAAAAAAGAGCTGTGACCGATTTCCCCTACTTCTGTTGATGCCCCATTCACGTACAACTGATCACAGTTCAACTAGACTTGTTTAAGGTTTTCATGGGAAAAGAAATTAAATCCTTTACTTTCTCCGTGTTCCATCAGTAGTTTCAACTACTGTGGATCTTTGATGACTGAAAGTCAAAATATTTAAAATTTAAGACACTTTTAGTCAATGTAAATATGAAATAGTTTCCAGGAGTAACTCAGGTGATTTAAATTGAATGCCTAATGAGTAATATTTGTATTCTTTTAATTAATCTTAGTACCTGAACCCTAAGTTGTAATAATAACACAAATTTAGATAAAGGATTTTTAACCCTCTTTGCCAAATACAAGCAGGCTTCTGACTGCTAACATTGCTGCCAACAGGTCAAAGAGCAAAACTCAAAATTGAGACTGAGAAATAATAAACGTTGAAAAAAGTAAGGGGGGACATCAAATTTTAATGGGCCTAATGATTCTAAATAGAACAAGAGGTATAAAGCCAAGTTTGGGTCATTAGTTGGTTGGTTGGTTTTTTTCCAGTGTACCTGTTCATCCTGTTCCCTCAGCTGTATGGACACCTAATTATCTCCTTTTACGTCAGTACCAAGTTTATACACGGACCTTCCATTAAATTTTACCACATCCTCCTTTTTTGGCCTCACCAAATTATTAATTTCTGCACTGTAGTTTAGTCCTAAGGGAAGCTCAAAAAGAACGAGGACAAATGCTCTAATGGAATGCACCACTTTTAGAGTATGTGGAATTTTGTTTCTAAACAACTTGGCAGTGTGCTTATTTTCCACCTCAGTGATCTTCTTTAATCACTTCTCCCATTTGTGTATCTAGTTTTTGAGGGGGTTTTTTCCTCCTCCTCCTTCTTCTCTTTTTCTCCTTCAGCTTGCGGCAATGCTACAGAATGCTGATGAGCAAGACTCATCACCAGCCAGGTAATCACTTTGGCCACCAAACACTGACTGTGCTTCTAAAGGAAATTTGCAGGCAGAACAAACCTTTAAAGTACAGTAAAAGCATTTGATATGCACCCATTGCAGGTGCATCCACTGAAAATGGTTCAGACAAGGACTTGCTACAGCACTGATTGCACCAAAATGATATCCTATAAGCTTTCTCTATTTTAGCTAGTAGTTCTGCCATATCAGCTGCACATTACAGGAATAAAACAGGCTTTAATGGACCTGTGGAATGGTACTTTGGTGACAGGCAATGCTGAACAAAGAGCACTATTATTACCACATAATGTAAATCTTTGCATAACTAGTCACTGAGCAAAAATTTTCAGCTGGAGTACATGCATATAAGTCCTGGGAGATCAAGGGATCTCATGAGACTAGGAGTTCAAACTTAGCAGGACTTATGAAGAAGAATGACCCTTAGTTGGCCTTTACTTTTATTAAAAAACACATGCAAGGATAAACATTTGAAGAGGCTGGGTCTTGTAATCCCTTTTGCATTTGAAGTATGATTTAGGTGAACAGCTGATTATTCAAATCTCTAACTACCAGCTTCTTCCTTGCAATCAAGTATTTAGAATTGTTATCCTGGGATCATATTTTCAGCTCAAGCGTGGGTGTGTACTGAATCCACAATGGACAAGCTCCTGTACATAAACATATTAGTGTGAACATGCCTCTCCTTGTTTAAGGGACAGGGACAATTATTTTATTCTGACTTGAAATTTTAAATGTTCAAGAATCATGCTGACAAAAATTTGGATGCCTTGTCAGTCCTAAGGTAGTCTATTTTTCTTATGATAGGAGCATTTGACTAGGTTTGTTGGAAGAAAAAAAAAAAAGGAACTTTGCTTATGACTCATTAAGACTTTCATGACTGGTAATTTTCCATTTTCTTAAATACTATTATTTTGTTTTGTTTGCGTTCACTACCACAACATGAGAGTTATTTTGTATTAATCATTTCACTTTTTGTTTCACAAGTGAAAACATAATTTTGTTTTAGTAATGTGTTACAATGGGAAGTCAATAGTAAGGAAGAAGATTGCCAATATGATCAAGTGAGTGCAGAGACAAATTTGACAGAAGTGATCTGTATTTTGCTTTCAACCTCCTTGCACTAAGAATGAGGCACACAATCATTTGGAATTGGAATGTGCACCCAACAGAGGCTTCATGCCTCCAGATCTTGCTGCTTGTTGGTTAGATTATCACTTGCAGCAAAGAAATCAATATTATACTTTCTTCCTCACCATCTTTCTAAATAGTTCAGGAGAATGCACTTCAATTATGGGTCCCTTCTAACTTGAGATAACCTATGATTCCATGAACAGATATTCTCCTTCTGAATCTTAATGCTTCTCTTATTTGCAGTTAAGGAAAGACTAATGATAGTCTGATGTATATATATATGATGCATATATTCATGCTAATTTTAGAGTCAGACCCATATAGTGATGGGGACTGTGGAAGTATATTTCAAGACTTAGAGATGGTGCCAGATAAGACCACCAGTATGGACTTAAACATGGAATACAAGTATAATATATTTATCATTTTTCATTGTTATGAAATGAAATTATATTTTTGTTTAAGGTGGATATGAAGAAAAAGAAATACTGTTCATTTAATATGTTCAATGCCATAACTGATTTTCCCAGATTGGCAGCCTGCAGTAGCACTACTCTTGAAAAGAATGTTCTCATTGGATTTTAACAGTGGGCATGTGAAAAATGCCTTAGGATCATGGGGAAATGCAGATCCACATATGGTACTTTGTACTTCTCTTAGTTACAAGCTACTAACCAAGTAGGGGGGTGAGCTGGGGAGCACAAGATTCTCTAGGAGGAAAGACACCTACAAAGTGTGCTAAGGACATGAACAGGGAAGCTTAGCCTGGAGGTTTGCTTGCTGAAGGAATTGGACCTAGTCAAGTGAGATACACACACAATGAGCTGAATTAAAACTTAGATAAAAATGCTGTATGAAAGTTTGTTCTATATTTGGGGTTCTGAAATCCAAGAAGTGATGAAAATGACAGCTTGCTAACACAAGAAAAAAATATTCATTAGAGGAATACACCAAAAGAGTGCTCATTTAATGTTTATTTTTCCTTCCTTCCTTCCTTCCTTCCTTCCTTCCTTCCTTCCTTCCTTCCTTCCTTCCTTCCTTCCTTCCTTCCTTCCTTATCTTCCTTATCTTCCTTATCTTCCTTATCTTCCTTCCTTATCTTCCTTATTTTCCTATCTTCCTTCCTATCTTCCTCCCTCCCTCCGTCTCATGACTTTATGTTCTAATACTCTCCATCAGTAAATATATCTCTAAAACACATTGGCACTGTGCCTGAAACTTCCACCAAACTTAAAAAGGTTTCAGGAAAGTGTCTATTTCAGTCCAGTCATGTGTGTGCAGGGACACTCACACTCAGAGTGTGCAGCAAATTCTCTCAAGAAGTTGTGATTTCTCCAGCATCTGAGGAGAGATTAAATACCTGCCTAGAGCTGCAGAAATTGCAAGAGCTCCGTATGATTGCATAATATTATCTACTGCAGTTGATTATTATAGAATAAAGTCAAACCTAGCTAGGTGCACAATTCTAACTTACTTAAACATCTGATTCTTCCATTTAGTCTCACTTTCTGGGTAGAAACTGTTTTACCTTTTTTCTTATTCTGCAGCTTCTATATATCAGAAACCTGCAGTGTGACCAGACAGAGAAAGCTGGAGCAGAGCTGTCTCCCAGATGCCATCAGAAGTGGCCATTGTCTTGTGTCAGATAAAACCTCACAGAGCCTGGCACTGTTGTTGAGAAATGACTGGCCAATGAGCAGGTGGGATCCAAGGCCTGGAGTGTGTTTATTTGTTGCTGTTCTTAGTCAGGCTTGCCCTCTTTCATCTTATGTGTTCACATTGCCCCTTGTGCTCTCTCAGAAAGCTCTTCTCCCTAGGCATAATTCAGTTAGATAAGTCACGTTCCTGCAGGAGCAGACAAAAGCACCCTTCTTCTCTCACCCCTTTGCCATAGCATGCGTCTCAGAATCATCTTATAGTCCTTTTATGGGCTGGTAAGAGCCTTTTTGTCTTTTGTTGGCTGTAACTTCAGCTTCTGCTGCGGAGGGTGGGTTTCCCACCCCCGCAGCAGTATCGAGGGATGTGAAGGGTTAACACGGATCCGCCCCTATGCGGCTCCTGCCTCCCAGCCTGGCTCTGCCTGCTGTGGGAGGATCCTGGGGGAGAAGCCTTTGGGCTCGCCCCTGGATCGAGGGACAAGGCGTGCCCAGGGCTCAGGATCCGCCCAGCTTCCAGCAGCTTCTCCACCGGTATGCGCCTGGTTGGTGTATTCGAACTGTACTCCTCCCTCCTCTGTAATTATTGGTTAGTGTCTGCTTGTACCCTCCCTCTCCCTCCTTCCTCATTGGTCTACCCTTCCTATACTTAACCGGGCGCGTCCAGGCACTCGGGGCCATGTTGTCCTCATGGCACCTAGGGACGGCAGGTCCTCCTTCCCCTGCTCTCCCTTCCCGAACACTCAAGCCCTGCTACCCTGAATAAAGGAGAACTCGGGGAGGAGTCCTCCTCCCACCACCCACAACCATCGTCGTCTTCTCGTTTATATCGCTTACAACAAATGGCTCTCAGAACAAGGACCATTGAACCTGGACCCGAAATGCCCCACGCTGTTGCTGTAAGCGCCGGATCGGAGGGGCAGCCCGAAGGAAGATCATCGGGACCGATCCGGGGGAGCGCGACGAGGACCCGGCACCGAGTTTCTTTCGGAAAAAAGCGGGGGAGCGGAGGTAACCCTCGGGGGTAGGCGAGGGACCAGTCCTGGGTCCCCCTCCCCCTGCCTGCGAGGGAGGCAAAGGATGCCTTGCTCCCGGAGGGGAGAAGACACCTACCCCCAGCAGATGGGACAAGGCTTACCCCGAAGCCGCTTTCTTTCCGTTATTTTAAGCGTTATAGTCTGTCGGTGCTGGGGTGGGTGTTTTTTTTTTTTTCTGGAAAGGGCCCAAACAGGGGCTACGGTCCTTTATGGAAAAAAGGGGGGAGTTCCTTTCCAAGTTGCGGTTCCCTGTGGCCCCTTCCCCAGTTTGTAGTTTTTTGAAAAAAAGGGAGTATATCCCAGGGGTAACTCCCTGTGGCCCCCCTCCCCAGTTTGTCCCCTATTTCAGTTTGCAGTTTAATTTTATGTTGGAGTCCTGGGACTAACAGGACGCATTTTGTTGGTATCACACCCTGATTTTGGTTTAAGCTATTGATTTGAGTTATGTTTTATCTTTGAAGCTTGCACTAGTAAGCTGCATTCTGTTTGTACTTTCCGTTGACCCTCCCCAGTTCTTTCACCCTGGTCCGTCGTCGTTTTGCCGTTTGCAAAATGGCGTCGGCCACATGGCTTTCCCTTCCCCCACTCCTTCTCCCCATAATCCTCTCCTCTCCCTTCCCCTTCCTGACCCCTCCCATGGGGCGGGCTCAGGATAGGTGGGTGGGCCCTTGGGCTCTGCCCCTGCCGGTCCTGGCCCCTCCCCTGTGGGAGGAGCTTTCGGTTCCCACGGTCCCCTCCACGGTGCGGGGGGGATCCGGGGAGACCGAGAATTTTCGGTTGCATCCCTACGCCTCTTCCCAGTGCTATGCTTTCGGCGGCGATAAGACCTAAGGCCTGTAACCCTCCGGCGGCCGTAAGTCCTGGGGTCCGCAAACCCCAGGCCACAGTAAGTCCGGAAGGCCAGGGTACCTCGGGCAGTGTAAGTCCGGAAGCTAGCAGCCCCTGTCCCTTGCTGTGTTTCCAGCGGTAGTAAGTCCTGAGGTCTGCAAACCTCAGGCAGCAGTCAGTCTGGAAACCAGCGATCCCCATGCTTTAATGTATATGTGTTTATGTTTAAAGAAGGTCTTTCCCGCAATACATCTGAGATGCCGAGGGCGATGACTTCCTGGCAGAGATAAATCCAGGGAGCATCGGCCCAAGGTAGCAGATCCTGCACCGACCCGCAGAAAGAACGCTGTACCGCGGACCTCCAGGGACGACGCTCAATACCAGCCAGCTAGGACGCCCCCGAATGCCTCGTCGTCCAACAGGACTTGGTGCTGCAGTCGCCACAGGGGAAGTGCGCGGCGGAGTGGTTGTGCCGCCGGCACTGTGGCTCGGGCACCCAGGGAGTGCGCGGCGGTGGGATGCTGCCGGCACTGCCCCAGATACGTCGCGGTGCCTGTGTGGCTGGACCGGATGCTTGGGCCTGTGTGGCCAGAGTTTTGGGTGCTACGACCGGTGGGGAACCGGGGCTGAGTACCTAGGGCCTGGGGTGGGCGGGAGCGCGGTGGGGATTGTGTCGCGTCTGGCTGCGTATCGGGTATTCCCTTAGCGTCGTGGAGTGTCTCGTCGGGCTCCCCTGCCCTTTGCGGTCGGGTTTTGGGGATCTGTATGGGGCTAGCAGGACTGCATGTCATGCAGTTGTGGGAAGATACCGGGAAACCTTCATTTTGTTTAATTTAATAAAGAAAAAAGGGGGAGGTGCGGAGGGTGGGTTTCCCACCCCCGCAGCAGTATCGAGGGATGTGAAGGGTTAACACGGATCCGCCCCTATGCGGCTCCTGCCTCCCAGCCTGGCTCTGCCTGCTGTGGGAGGATCCTGGGGGAGAAGCCTTTGGGCTCGCCCCTGGATCGAGGGACAAGGCGTGCCCAGGGCTCAGGATCCGCCCAGCTTCCAGCAGCTTCTCCACCGGTATGCGCCTGGTGTGTATTCGAACTGTACTCCTCCTTCCTCTGTAATTATTGGTTAGTGTCTGCTTGTACCCTCCCTCTCCCTCCTTCCTCATTGGTCTACCCTTCCTATACTTAACCGGGCGCATCCAGGCACTCGGGGCCATGTTGTCCTCATGGCACCTAGGGACAGCTGGTCCTCCTTCCCCTGCTCTCCCTTCCCGAACACCCAAGCCCTGCCACCCTGAATAAAGGAGAGCTCGGGGAGGAGTCCTCCCCCCACCACCCACAACCATCGTCGTTAGTTCTCTTTTTATCGCTTACAACATTTTGCCACTTGGCTTCATTTTATCATTTGCTGAATTCTTCATAGGAATACAGATTCGGTGTATTTTAGGACTTCTAACCACAAATGGAATTTTACTTTGCTTGAACCTGATAGTTTCATAGGAGCTCTTGTTATCAGGTTCCCTTCCAAATTGATGTTGTTTTTATCACATTACAAGCTGCTATCTCAACAATCTTTCCAAAATTTCTGGTGTTCTTTTGTTGAAGCATTTTATTAGCTGGCATAATTCCAAAATAGGAAATTTGGGAGTTTTTTTTGCATAGTGAATTGTATGTTCTCCCAATGCCTTCCTTTCCTCTGGTTTGCTGGGATTTTCTGCTCTTCTAAACCAGTCAACACGTTTTTGTCAGCTAGTCACTTTTAAATATTCCTTAGTCATCTAAATATACCCACTAAATATAGATGAGGCTAAGTCTGTCACTTATTTCTTCAGATTTGACCAAAAATCCCCCAAGTAGTAGAAAACATCAAGCATGTTCAAGCTCAGTTCCAGTTCTAACAGTTATGTTGTGGTAGCTAAGTGTGACAGGTGACTGATTTATAGTGCTTTATTTGGGATTTTTTTTGTCTCTGGAGGTGCATGCAAGTATTGTGCTGTTAGTGCTGGTTTAGTACAATGTGCTTTAGCATCTACTGTGCCTCTTTTGCTTTTCCTGTTTCATAATTGATATGGTGAAACATTTCCTTTCAGGTTGAACTCTTGATGGAATACAGGCTGTGAAGTCTCTGAGGAGCATGGTAGATAATTTCTGTTATCCTTCACTCCCTAATTCACTGCCCAAATCACTCATGTTAGTCCAGCAAGGAATTTGTGACTTTTTATCTTTGTTGTTGGATAGGCTTGGTCACTGGTGATTTTGTACACAGAATAACAGTGTTTTAGTTTTCCAGACCTTGAGCACTGCTCTCAAAGCTGACAAGTCCTAGGTGAGGATGTAGTGTCACAGAACAGTTAACAGACAAACTTTCTGGATAAGTTATTGTCATACTTCTTTTTCTCAGACCTTCTGAAAACTTTTAGTCTATGGCATGCATATTATCTCTGCTTGGGAAGGAAATGAGTTTTGCTTTCCTGAAAGCCCAAATTAATATGCCTCATTTAATTTTCTATCATCAACATTAAACATAGTTTTCCTCTGTATTCCTCAGTATTGCAAGAAATGCTGGATAGAACTTATTTCCTCAGATCTGTAATATGCTTATTTTCTGTCTAGATAAAAATGACAGAAGAATATAGCATTCAAATACAGTGTTTTTTTATAATATTTCATTATTTCCTTTGCACTGTTAAGATTCAACCCATTTTCAGTTTGTTGTATTATAAATGTTCCACGGTATCCTGTCCCACTGTGTATAAATAGCTATTTTTGAGCCGTTTTTTTTTATCTCCTCCTAAGACTCTTATATAACTGTGAAAGTGTTTCCACTACCAGTTCTCATTGCTAAGATAAAATGGGGTTGGGTTGCAGCCCTCCATGTGTAAGAAAAATTGTTCTCTTGCTTGGTTGCTTTTATATCAGCCTCATTCTCTTGTACTTCATGTACTGATATGTCAGGAAAAAACCTCAATCCTTGCTTCACATAGACAGTGGATACAGCCAACATCATGTTGTGTTTTCTACTTTGTTCTACTTTTGGTTTGTTGGGAAAGGAGAACAAGACCAATCATGAAAAGGTTGAAACAGAGGTCAATATCACACACAAGACAACACTGTCTTTCATGTAATGTTTGACATGCAGGCTTCAAACAAGTTTTCAGCCAAGTTGGAGACATCTTCCAAAAAGCATACAATCGATTTGAAGAAAATGACACATTGGACATTTTGCTTTGCACATCTTCAGATCAAATGGTATCTCAATTACTGTGCAAAAGAGTATGTACCTGCTGACAATAATCCTCTTTTTCTCTACTGTCTTCAGCATACTGCCTGTGTTCTATGGACTACAGCATGATCAACAAAGAAAAAAGCTTTTGTACACTCAGGAGCTGATTCTCCAGACTTTCTGGCTCCATATGCAGACATCCATAAGCCATATCACAGCAATCCTGAAAAAAGTTACTACCATAAAGGGCAAAATACCATACAGAGAGAGAAGCCTTCCCTCTGCTCTCCAGAAACTTCCACAGCACAAATACCCAAGTACCCAGTAACTCATTTCACCTGTTAATGGAGCAGGGCAATCCAGCTGCAGGCATGTCATAATACAGCTGCTGAGAGCAGGGCCATATGATTACATCTAAACTTGAAGGCAAAGGAATATTTTCAAATTCCCAGGTGCAGGGGCATTCCTAGTTACCCCTCCATTGCCTTTTGGCATGCACATGTAGGAACCTGCCCCCTGAAGAAAGATGTTCCATGTGCAGACAATGTGCAGCTTGTGGTGTCCTTTAATATGTGCTTGATTTTATGGAGACATGATCTACTATATGGAAACAAGGTGTGAGATTGACTGGGACTCACAGAGCAGCTTAAATACCTTCTTAAGATTTTGGAATACAAGCTGCGGAAAGTATAGGAAAAAAACCCTGAAACGTGGGCTGATTGCTCCAGACCCTGGTATCTAGGACATTTACAGATGACAGCAAACAAAAAATAATATTTCAAAATTATACTCAGAATTTATACACTTCCCTAATTTACTCACAAGGGAATGAAAAACAAGATATCTCACTGAGCCAGACAAAGCAAATATAATCGCATGAGTTTCTTTGCCTGAAAAAGTATACTTTTTTTCTTTATAGCAATTTGAGTTATTCAATTTTTGTAAAGAAGCATTGGCTATAATAGATGACTACATCTCAAATTATTGGTTATGAGGGAGTATTTCACTGAATGTTTTTCAAGGTGAAAGTTCCTATGAAGATTTTTTTCTGAAAAGGAGTGAGAATACCTCCTCCTTGTTATTCTTCTGGGGTTTTTATACTTTACAATCTATTTAACCCATCTTTTACTGCTGTAGAAGAGAAAAAATGCCTTCAGGAGTTTAATATAAATTGCTAGATGAATGCCCAGTTGAGCTACAAACTTTATGAGTCTTTGAAATTTCCAGTTGGTTTTATAGTACAGAAATTTCTTTAAGTTTCCCTCATGATTTCTTTCAGATGGTATGATAAACTTTGGTGTGAAATGGTTCTTTCTGTTTTGTTGAGTTTTTCCCTTACTTGAGCAGTCACCCAGAAATAAAAACTTTCTACAGAAATAATCAAAATATTCAGTTGATCGTGTTCAGAAAGAGCCTCATTCTTCTATGCAGTTATGCAATTATGGAGCATCTTGAATGATTGTCACTTAAAAGGGTTGTAACTTTTCGTGGTTTATTAGAAACAGCTGGCAGATACATCAGAGACATCAATGGAATTATTACTCTGAAGCAGATGTTAAACAGAATGGGGCAATAACAGCTGTTGCAATTAGAGGCATTGTGGGCATATTTTTGCACGTCTCTGGCTCAACATGACAATGATCCAACCAAAGACCCCTTAGTAAATTGGGGGATTTTTTGTATATTAAAAAAAAAATTAATTTCACATAAGCAGTGCAAAGAATGTGCTTTTTCTTACAGATTGTGTAATTTCTGAGGTAACTCAGACAACAGAAAGGCTTGAATTGAGATATCAAGTGCCAGCTGATTTTTTTTTTCCTCTTTAGGCTCTTACAAATTGTCACCCACAAAATTTGTTCCTAAGTATATATACTACCTATTGTGGAATAGTTTGGAGTGAGGACAGAAGAGTCTTACTTAGGTAGAACAAGAGGTTCTCTCAGCTCCTTGGAAGAGCAAGGTTGAGAGGAGGTAGGGTCACACAATTCCAAGCTGCATGGGAAAATATTTTCCTCATAGTTTACACTTACTTCCCAAAGTGGACATGGCATTACATGACATTTTCCAATAAATTCATACAAATCTATTAATTCTTCCTGCAACATCATGGCAAATGTCTTCTCATTATTCAGAAACATTTCAAATTCATGCAGTCTTGTTACTGAGTCACAGTTAATGTTAAAAAAGGAAGGTAAATGACAAGATTTGTCCTCCAGAAGCTCTGCAGTCTCTTGTGCAAAGGAGACACTGAAAACCAGCTTGACTCAGATTGACCAGCATAGACTCAAAAAATGTCATTTTCAACCACTAACCAAACACTTTATGGAAGTCCCCCAGACCGACAAGAAGACCACGGAGTGGACATGAAAGAGGCAGAAATTAGGACAATCTGATTCATAATTTCACAGCTGTGTGCCCTTTCCCCCTAATGACTTTGAAGTCCTTCACTAGCTGTGACTGAGATTTCAATTCACTTGTATCCAAATTTCTCCTAAGTTGAGTGTATTTCAGAGAGCTGCAGTTTGCAGGTATTTCATTTAACCACATCAAAGGCTGTGTCAGTCCATGTCATGTGAAAAAAGAGTTTAGGTGCTGAGGGAGGGGTTCAGACAACTTGACTAGAACCAGAGGTATTCTCCTTGAACTCCTTGAGCACCCTCATAGAGAATGGCTCTATGAAAGAAACAACAGTGCGTGAGAGACTGTTGGTTGCCAGGACAAATTACATGTACCCTTCACTAGGTGCGAAGCCCAGTCAAACTTTGAGAGTGACAGATTTTCTTTAATTTTTTTTTTCTTTTTCTTTTCGTATATATTTTTTATATGTCTTTTTGTTTGGCCTCTGAATCATGTTGCTGGGAGAAAGTTGGATATGGAACAGAGAGGAAAGAAAGAAGATGGGGTCAAACCACAAATACTCTGTTTTATTTAATTCTTTTTCGTAGAGTAGGGTGATCCAGAAAGAACTGAAGCACTTGACCTTCCTTGCCTTCATCTGTAGAAACGAAGTTTGCTCTCATATCTCTCAGACACTAACATGATGTGGAAAGTAAGGTAACCAGAAACTGGACAGAACCATTGGAAATATTTCAAGAAGCTGGATGTAATCTGATTCATAGAGAGAAAACAAGTCAGCAGAGGTTGCTCTAAGTGTTGCAGTGACAGCAACAAGGCAGCATTTAAAGTGACTGTGGAAAAACCATCACGTTACTGGAGAAGATAACTGACAGCTAAATTTTCACCTGCCTTTAACAAAGAAAAGAAGGAAGATAAAGGTAACCAAACACGGGTTGGTCAGCATTTTACCAGTCCCTAGAAAGATCAATAAGTCCTTTCTCTGAGAATATATTCACAAGCACATGAGGAAAAGAAGGTTACAGGGGATGGCCAGTACACCTCTACAGAGGGCAACTCATGGCTGACCAAGTTGATGTGCTCAGTGGGTTTTCCACATATTTTCTCTGTAACACTGCAAAAAGTAGGCTTTGGTGAAAAATTGGAAGATAATGTCACTGTTGTTCAGCTCTTAGCTGTTCAGCTCTTAGCACATAGTTCTTCCTCCAAATCCCAGAAACACTCACTTTTGGAAACAATGGCTGATGTCTCCATTCAGACCAAGCACTCTGCCCTTGTGCCTGAGGGCTGATGTGACTGTTTCAGACAGCTATTCTTTGGAGATATTAGGGTTAGCCACTTAAATGACTGTATTAGTCTATCCAATGCCAGGGAAGGAGTAAACAGCGAAGGGGGATTAGTGTGCAACTCTGGTAGCCTGAAGGCATTCTGCCCTGTTGGACTGGGGCACAGACAATGTTTCTACAAGAAGAGAAAATGGTGTATACACAGCATAAGAGACCAGCAGTTAGTTAAAAACTTCCTTTGTCCTTGATCTTGATACAGAATCTCACTGACCCATGATTTTTCAGGTGTGTGGAAAGTTCCTGAGCTTCATCAGACAATGTAAAAATTCATTCCTTGTTAAAAAGTTAAAACGTATTTAATATATATATATATTCTATGTATCCTTAATCTTCCAGAAGTATTAGAGTAGGTTCCTACCTTTCAGAGGTCAGACAAAGACACTGTGAAGGTTTTGTGGGGAGTGTGGAGAAGTTTGTAAGAAACCATTTTGACTAGAAAACCATCAGTTTCAGTGGTCTATTTTTATTGAAAGAAGTGAACTGACTGAAATACTAAATAATAAATGTGTTTCTGATCTATTGAGCAGAAATGGCTGTCACTTTTGTTTTTTTATTTATTGTTACTGTTGGAGGAATGGATAATAAGATGAAGATGATGAGATGAAAAGAGATAATGGGGCAAAAAAAAGTCACCTTTCATTTTCTTCTTCTTCTTCTTCCTCAGGTAATCTTGTGATTAACACTAGGGCATGGTATTTACTGAAGATGTGCTATTGCTACTGATGTATATTTACTGATTTTCTTCATTACTTGGACATGAGAGAGGAAAACAAATTATCTCATATTTAATCTAAAATTCATCCTGTGATCATCCCTGTAAACTTCAAGGAAAAATTAGGGTTTATTTTCTCATTTGCTTTTTTTTTTTTTTTTAACAGGAAATATTCTTACTTTAATCAACTATTTAAGCAACACCTTCTACTCCATGAGAAACACTCCTGATTTTGCTGTCACTACATCTACATATTGCCCCGTGGGTTCTGAATAAAGTATTTTATACTTTCTTGTGTGCCCTGGCTGTTTTTCACCTCCCCAGGACCTCACCAAGTGCCAGCTACCAGAGAATCATCCTCTGGTTACTGTGTGAGGAATGTCACATGCTGTTCCCTGACAGTGCTCTGGGACAAACAGCCTCAGCCACCAGGCTGCACTGGAATGGCAATGGGGACACGTTTTGTGCCTCGAGCTCTGTGGTTGACCTAACGGGGGCTGTTTCCATGAATCTCATGAATAAAAGAATCCCTGAGTGTGAAATTTTTAAGACTGGGGCATTAGAAAAGACCTTCTCTTGAATGAAAGCTGGCATCCTCACTTCTTTCTGATAATTTTGCAGTGTTACCTGACAGAGTGACAATCCTGCAATATAGTCCTGTATCAGCCCATCCCAACATGCTGGCACAGGCTGGACAGCATTACCCAAGGACTGCATCTTCTGTTATCTACTGGTCATGTCAGCAGTTTTTAATGATTTTATGCAATCTTCCTAAGTACATATAAATTGCTGCCATTCAACAAACTTTTTACTGTTATTGCCCACTAGAAATTGTTTCCATAGTTCACATAATTCATTACTTGCAGACCACAACTGACCAGTGAAAAAGTATATCTGGGTCATGTCTGTCACAGATCATTATATATAAGAGAATACAGATATTTTTAGGAAAAGGAGTGCCCAGTTCAGGTGTCATTTGACTCTGAAAATCAGCTTGTTCATCCATCACCACTAATGTGTGCTCAAGCTCTAACTTGAAACACTTCTCTGTGAGCAATGAACTGCACAGCAGGATAGATACCATCTAAAGGAAAAATAGGCCTATAAATCCACAATCTCATACACATACCCACAGCATGAATAAGAAATAGTATTTCCCCAAAAAGCTGCTTTCTGCTCTTGCTTTTCCAAATAAGATACATCTGACAATACAGAGTTTCCATCTTCATTTCAAGTGAACTGTATGTTCACAAACTATTTCTAACCTAAGAGGAAGAAGTCCCATCTTTATCAGCAGAACAGTCAAATCTAATTCAAGTTTCACATATTACACTTTCAGCACCCTGCAGCTCCTGGCAAAGCAGCCTTCATATATGAGAAGGTACCTTTTCTTTTTTACAATTTTCTCCCCTCCAGATTGTAGTCTTTTTACTGGGAATACACGGGAAGGCCAATTACTGACAATTGCAGTACTGTCTTTGGCTATGCTAGCAAATCCTCACAGTAGTAAATCTGTCCAGAGAATAGATGCACTTTGGTTTTATACCTAGTATCCTCATTGCAAGTCTGTCTTAGAAAATAAATTTATTCTTGCAGATGCTTTTTCTTTCATTGCAACCTTTGTTACTGTACCCCGGAAAAAAGGTTGTCCCTGTGTTGCTGTGCCAGCACATTACCTTGTTATTTAGAATGTATCAAATATACAGATATGTTGGTGATACCAGAAGAACAATTTTTAGGACAAAAAATGTTAAAAAAAATTGGAAAATTAAGCAAATTGTACTCCTTGTCAAGACAACGCTATTAACAGGGATGGGAAATAACATGCAGCCAGCTTTGCTGATGAACAAGATTTTCTAGGGGTTTTTTTATGTTCTTCAAGATTATTAGCAACTGATGTTGTAGTTACAGAAACAAATTCATCAGCTCAGCTGCAGTTTTATTGAATATCACAGCTATCCATATGCGTTGATCAGCAATTACCTCAGAAATAATTAAATGTTCCAATGATATATATTCATATATTTAAACAATACACTTAGAGAGGTCTGCCTAGAAAAAGAGCTCACTTCCAAATTTATAATTCAAACTCTGACTTAAATGTCACTAAAACATAGATTTGTATGTCTGCTCCAAAGGGCAACATTATGCTGTCCTTTTTCTTACTTCTATTTCTGAGCTTTGCGATGGGTCACAAACCTGCTTCTGCTCCTACTTCCACATAAGGCTGTGGCATCGTGCACAGCCCACAACAAGTTGTCCTAATGGCAGGAGAAAGAGAAGGTCAGTGTAAACCTCAGCCGTTGGAGACACCTGTTTGGCATAAATCCCTGCAGTTATGTAATGAGGAAGATATATTTAAAAGTAAACTGCTTGCTCTCAAGATGCTTCCAAGGATCATGCAGCTGCTTAATTATTAAGCACCATGAGTACTCCCACTGATGTCAGTATAGCTATTTATAATGAAGAAATACAAGAGTGTTCATAGTTCTTCAGGATAAGGGTTATTACACTAAAATGATCGTGGAAAAAGTAATTTTGGGTCCAATTCCATTTATTTAGGTGTCCATCTTAAAATATTGTTATAGTTTCGCAGGTTAATGGATCCTTAAAACGTAATTTTAACTCTGAATTTCCTCATTTATAATATTTGGGTTTCGGGGTTAGAGGCTCCCTGTAATGCATTTTGCCTTAAATTATTGATGTGCACTGTCAACCTTAGTTCCATCATCTACTGTCGTATCTCGTCTGCATAATTATGCAAGTTAATAAAACTCATGAGAAGGTATTATGAACATTTAAACTAATTTATATGTGTTTTATATGCGGAGGAACATACTGTATGGAGAATTGAAAAGTAATAACAATTCCTATAGAAGTTCAAATATCTTATTTATAAGAAGTATATTAAAGCAGCAGAACGAGATTAATGTAAAACTCACAACACTTTTTTTACAATTTTTAAGACAGTGGTTACAATATTCAAAAGAACTGGTATTTTTGTGTCCTATTCTATGTAATACATTGTTGTCTTGGTGGTGTCTGGCTCCCCTGGCTGCCCTCACTCCAGGCACGAGCTCTGGCCACACCAGGCTATTGGGTGGCTGTCTCACCCCTGACATAGAGCTGTCCCAGGCGAGCAGGTCAGGCACAGGGTGCCGATGGAAAAGGAGACGCGAGGAGGCAAAGGGTGTGCGGGAGGGGATCTCCCCCGAGCTCCCCTTTATTGAGGTCCAGGGTAGAGGTGGTCGGGAGGGGGAGAGGAGGAGAGTCCCGAGATCTGTCTCCATGCAGCTGCTTATAAGGGGAAAGGGGTAACAAATCAGGGAAGAGATGAGGGGAGGAGACAATATACCTAAACCAATTACAACAAAGGAGGGAGGGGTACAGTTCAAATCAACCAATAACATAATCAACGGAATAGAAGGATCAGGAAAGGTGGGCGGATCCTGAGCCCTGGGCACACCTTACACCACAATCCAGGGGCGGACCCAGGCATCCAAACCCTCAGGGTCCTGCCACAGCAGGTGGAGCCGGCCTGGGAGGCGGAGCAGCTAGGGGGCGAACCTGCTTCATTACATAGATATTTAAGCCTGAAACATGGATGCAGTAGCCTATCAGTATAAAGAGCATTTTCAAAAATACGCATATTTCTGTTCTTTTTCTCCATATAGATTGTCTTTGTTATGGTTCCATGGGTGCTTTCTCGAGAAAAAATTCTCCTTGTTTCCTTTCAGTTTTGTTCTCTTTTTTCCTGCTTAATAGGAAAAAGAACACTGTCAGCAATCTGAACAATTTCAGTCAGTTCCAAAAAAGCAAACATTTTTTGGAACAAACGTTTTTCAGCCTGATTTGAACTATCGCAATTATAATTTAAAAATTTCTCCAGAAAGAATTCCTACAGAGTGCCAATTGACTTCCACCTGCTCTGCATTTTGTGGGTAGTTTGATGCAGTAATACACTGAGTCGGAAGACTTCTTGGAGTACCTAAAGGACATTCCCATCCTGGGCATGGAATAGCTCCAACATGCAATCCACTGCAGGGGATGGGGCAGCCAACACAGACAGATGTAAGTGGGACTGGCAATAGGAGGACTATACCTGTTGCAGACTTTCTCTTGGAAAAACGCCAAACATGAGGCAGAAATACCTAATTGCTACAGGCTATGTAAGCCACAGCCAGTACTAGCAGAAAATCCCTATTAGAAAGCTAGCTATTGACATCTGACAGCCTTTAAAAAGTTAGCTGCAGGTAGGTGGGGTTGGTTTTTTTTTCTTTGAAGAACAGAAATTAAAAAGGATTTCCAAGCGCATTCTACAGATTCCTGCCTTGAAGTTAGTAACTCATAGAAACTGAGATTGGTGAAGTCTCCCGAACAAGATGCTGAACTTCAAACTGGCCACCATTTGCACTCTGCAATTCACATGCTGTTATTTAGTATCAAGTGTTTCTCTGTAGACATGCTGGTTCAAGGATGATTTTAAACTACTACTATACGATTTATATTTGGAGAGTGGCTTTCTCTGTGTAGTCTGAACTCTGAACAAATAAAGTGCATGATGTCTGGGACACATGAGAATGATGAAACATTTTTTTCCATGAGGTGATCACAGATACTGTATAAATTTTTTGAGGCAATTAAACCTTCCATTGCAGACTGAAATACTGCAAGTACTTTGAGCAATATTTCCTAGGTTAATATCTGCAAAAAAGATCTGCTTTAGAGAGTGATCAAATCCAAAATCTTCAATCAGAACATCTAATACAGAAACTGAACCTACCCCACCTCTAACATTTTGGATAACCAAAATCACAAGGAGATTGAAAAAGGAAACTCAGAGTGTGCTCTACATACATGTCAGGTCTTTTCCTCTGCATGTCTACAAGATAAGTAACAGTGAGAGATCCACCTAATGAGCAAACAGTGCTTCATATTTCATGTTCCTTGTGATTTTCAGTTGAAGATTTTACCTTATATATATGACTTTTTTCTAGCTTTTTCTGAGCCATGAAATCAACTTGAACTCTTTTTCACAGAGCAGAGCTATCTGGCCAGGCTGATATCACACCAGATAAATTGCAGAACCACAAGAGGCATGAAATTTTCTCATTTGCTGTTGTAAGCATCTAAATTTAAAAGTCTTCCTGTGACACTTTGAACACTGCCACATCTATACTTGCAGTCAAAGTAATAAGTAGAATGTGTTCCATTAAGATCAATACAGTGAAATCTGACCATGGATGTAAAATCTGTCCCAAAAAACCCCAAACCAAACAAAAAACTGAGCACCTTTGTAAGTTTTAATTGATTAAACAAGATGAGAATAAGACCCCAAAGATTTAGCTTAAAATCCCAAGTGATACTTAGGTTTCTCACTTTTACCAAGATGTCATTTCCCAAAAGAGTTTAGAGGCCAGATACTTTAGAGGAATTCAGGTCTTGATGTGAACTAGATGTTTGCATTTAAAAAGTGTGAAAACTTTGAGGGGGAACTCTCCATAAAATGGGAAAAATCTAGAGAGGAGACAGGACTGAAGGGTGCTTGTAGCTGGGTTATTTTTACGTATAAGACTGCTTCTAAAACCTGCTCTGTTGATATTACAGCAAGGCTGATATAACGCAGTACTGAAGTGAAAATGGTGCAGTTACTCTGAGGAGGCCCAGGGCAAAATAACTGAATTCAGTATCTTATAATTGTGGTTCCACCTTTTCTCTATAGGGTTGAATCACAGCTGGAACAAGATCAAGATTTACCTGTAATTCACAACTCACAGTGGATGCACTGAATCTTCTGCCTAAATATGTATTACAGCAGCTTTGTTAACCACAATGACATCTTATTTTGCAGACTGGTGTCACACTTTAAATGAGAGGCTTTTCAGAGAAAGGACTCATTTGCTTTTTATTTGTACACTGTGTCTCATAGTGGCCCTCCTGTATTATCTGTAAGACACTACAGAAATAAAAATACAAAAACCAAAAAGACAAGTATTCAACAGAGAGTATCCAACCCCAGGATATTTATTGCTGTCATAGGGTATGAGTGGGATGGTAGCAAAATAGACATTTCTGAGAAGACTGGTGAAATGTTTCTCCAATTCTTCTCATAAATGAGTCATAAGTAGGAGGAGATATACAACTGAGAAACCAAATCAGTTCGAAAGAAAATATCTCTTTCAGAGTTCTACAGGAAATAATACTGTATAATGTAACAGGGCCAAATGTAGCTTTAATCTAAACACACAATAATTAAATAAAAGATCCAAAGGTCTCATTTTTTGTGAAGAAAGGACACTGAAATTCTAGAGGCAGCAGTAATAATATACTGAAATTATTGGATAAATTTTTGCTTTGAAATACAAAAGAGAAATATTTAAGGAGTCATTAGAATACATGTGAGTCCCATGAGACTGATATTATTGTAAGATGCTTGTGTGTGAAATGAAAATTGACATAAAATTACATGATAAGCAAAGAAGGGATTGTGGAAAGAGTTTGATCTTCTCCATCAATATAGATGTTGGAATGACGGTCTGGAAGATAGCTGGACAACCCTGAGAAGAGGTTTTCCTGAATGCCTACGATATTACACTCTTAAAGAGAAAAAGAATAGGAAAGTAATAGAGCAATCACAAAGGATGTTAGGAAAAACCCATCAATAATGCATAGGTCTTTAGAGTATACTTTTTTTCTAACCATAACTCAGGAATAATAGAACAGAAGACAATTAATGTGTTACATTTATGAGTATTGCTTTGTAATTCCACTTTTGGGATACCTTTAATCAGTGCACAGAAGCATGGATTATTCTCAACTGAATAAAGATTTTATAATGATTAATGACACATTTCTAAAGGTAGAGAAAGGGGAAAAAACTAGAAACAAATAGAGGAGTTACAGAGAAAACAGCTGAGACAGATTTCTCTCTGATTTTACTGTGTTCATCTCAACCAAAGTAACATTTTCCGAGTGTGCCTGACAATGATAACCATAGTTTTGTTAAGTGTTAAAAGATTCAAAGTTGTGAGATAAATTCTGTTTGATTTAATGTTGTTATTCAAGCAGCTCCAAACATAAATTGATAAATCTGCATTTAGGCACTTGCTTTTGATTCGGCATTTTCTAGACTGAAGTTGAAGCAAAATACTAAACCAAAAATTTTTATCATGTATTTAATCTTAGTGACTTCCATTTTTGTTGAGAGAGTCCATTTGACTACAAATGGAAGATGAAGATAAAAACACACAGGGAATTTGCTGTTGCTGTTACTGTTGATTTTCTCTGAATGGTATAAACAAAAAAAAAAAGTTTAATGTTAGATTATCACTCTAACGGGTAAGTGGCAGGAATGCAAAAGTTTCTTTGCTGACACCTGAGAGAACTATGGAAATACAGTTAATGCAGGCTGATGCACTAACAAATAGATATCAGCCAGGGCCTGTCCGTGAGAAAGCAAAACTCTCAGCTCATATTGGGCTGTTGCCTTTGGACCAATTTGGAGCTTTTTTTCCTCCTCAGACAGTAGTGGGAGGCATACCTATGTCTCCATGGATGTTTATGCAATCTCACTCTGTTGAGGAAGATTCCCCACGCATTTGCCTTTTGTCACTGAGCCTTCTGGGGGATGATGTGGCAAGAGACAGTACATTGAAGCTCAGTTTTGTTTTATTTCCACCCACGAACAACATCTGCTGATATGAATACAGAGCCTTGTAGCTATAAGTGATCATCCCCCTGTGCTTGGCACTGGTGAGACTGCACCTCAAATCCTGTGTCCAGTTTTGGGGCCCTCACTACAAACAGGACATGGAGGTGCTGGAGTGTGTCCAGAAGAGGGAATGA
Source organism: Acanthiza pusilla (assembly GCA_036630365.1). NCBI lineage: Eukaryota > Metazoa > Chordata > Aves > Passeriformes > Acanthizidae > Acanthiza > Acanthiza pusilla. The sequence goes on from JAXCHO010000073.1 coordinate 16,901,972, forward strand.
GGCTGGTGAAGGGCATGGAGCACAAGTCCTTTGAGGAGTGACTGAGGAAGTTGGAGGTGTTTAGCCTGGACAAAAGGAGGCTCATGGGAGACCTTTACAACTACCTGAAAGGAGGTTGCAGTAATGTGGGGAATTGGTCTCCCCTCGCAGGCAAGAAGTAATGAGTGGAAACGTCATCAAATTGAGCCAGAGAGGTTTAGATTGGATATTATGAAAAATTTCTTCACTCAAAGGCTGATCAAGCATTGGAACAGGCTGCCCAGGGAGGTGGTTGAGTCATCATCCCTAGAGGTATTTATGAGGTGTGGATGCGGCACTTGGGGACAGAGTTTAGTGGTGGACTTGGCAGTGCAGGGCTAGCAGTTGAACTCAATGATCTTAGGGGTTTTTTCCACACTAAATATATGTCTGATTCTATGATTTTACAGAACTAAGTAATTTTTAAAAAGAAAAAAAAAATTTAAAAAATTAATTTACACAGAAATAAAGCTAAACTTCACATTTAATAACGTGGTGCTAGGAGTCAGGCCTAGGTTTTTGCTACCAAAGGCCTCTTTGGAGGTCTCTAAAGGACCACCCTGTCTCATTTCATAGACCCTGGAACAACTTAACACCTGGCCAAAATTTACTCTCAGCTCTATTTGTTCAGGCCTCTGTCCACATTAATGGTTCATCCACAGTCTTACTATCTTTTTTAAGATCTGGAATACCTATCAGCTTAAATAATACACTTAGGTCACATAGTGAACAGAAGAGCCTCACTTGATTACTGAAGTCCAATTTGTGAAGGGCTGCAATATCCACCTGGACTTACGGTAACCCTAAATAATTCCTTGTGCAGTGCCATTGCAATTATCCCAAGAGCAAAGCACAGTAACAGCTTGATGGTCAGCTAGTGAGGGGACCAAGCCTACACTGTAATGGAAAAAGTAACATCCACATTTGTTCAAAGTTAAATTCCAGGATGCCTAAAGGTATTTCGATTTAAACATTGAAAAGCTGCCCTCATCTAGCAGACAGCCTCCATAGGTCACACTATTATTTACTGAAGGTAGGAATGATGGTGAGTGTATGGCAATATAATGATTACAATATTTTAAAATTATGTAGCATTTTGGATACTAGTTATTCATTACACCAAAAGGGAACTTGCTGAACTATTATTTCACTTCTCAGACACAAGTCTATGTTGTCTATCTTCCCAGATCAGTTAGATTGGTAGTGAGTTTTGAAGCAAGACTTGTGATCTCCTCTTTTTGCTCTGTTATTGTTCACATTGCAGAGCAGCTCTGGTGTATCCAAGCTGGATTGCACTGAGATGTCACTAAACCAGAGGAGATGTTCCAAGAACACACTTAATCTGCTCCCACAACAGAGGGACATGAAGCCCTTGGATCTAGTATATTAAAGCAACACCCCAACACATGACAGCACAAGAACAAAGTATTTGTGCTAGGTCCTGAGTACTTTTTAACCCACTAAGCACAGCTCTGCAGACCCCTCCCAGCACACTGCACCAATTGCTCATGCACATGTAGGTCGCACAGCTGACCCAGCTCACTGGTTCCATTTCTGGGAAACTTCTTTGCCTCAGGAAGGACACTGCTTCCTTACATTTTATGCCAAAGAGAGGCAAGCTGTTACTCATTATTTTCCTTTTTCTTTTTTCCTGCCATATTTTTCCACGAACATACCATCAAAATGACAAATAATGAAGGAGAAGTAAAGAGATCATCTTTTTACTGTTTAAAATGCCATTTCCTCTGTGTCACTTTAATTTTAAAACATGAGGTGTAAGGTTATAGAGAACATTGGTGTTTGTCTTGAATCTCTGCCTTTGTTTTGGATCAAAAGTACAACACCCAGGCCAAACACAATACTAAACATTTACCACTGAGGTCACTGATCTGCAATTTGTTGCAGTGACAGATCCAATATTGTGCTTGGGGAACAGACTGGATGGCTGGTAATGCACTATTATAGGCACAGTTGGGAAATTGGCTGAGCACCAGGTAACTGGAAGAACTGGAGCTTATTGCACAAGTCCAAGACTGTTTTAACTTGTGACTTGATTGCTAACACGGGGAGAGCTTTCAAAATGTTAATTGATTTTTTTTTTAATAACATAAACCATCTGTAGCTTTGAACTTAAATTTGACTTCTCTAATTAATTCTAATCCTTCTGCTACAAGCACTGTCTGTCACACATCAGTCTCTTCATTCTATTTTTGGTTCAGTTTGTCACATCATTTAAAGCCTTGACCCCACTATAGCCAGGTTTCAATTAACAGTAAAATAGTTCTAGAGGAAACTGTATGAAGCATTAGGAATTGAGCTCCGACCTGTCCAGACAACATAGGAAGATCTGATAGACTATCTTGTGTCTTACCAATGTGTTTGTGGAAAACAAGTTATTCCATTTATCTGTGGATTTTCTATGATAAATTTTTAAGCCATGGCTTAAAATCCTGTTTTACTGTGGAAAGTTCTCCTCCTGGCCACACACTGTACTGTGTGTCAGATTCTGAGAACTGTCAAGACATTGACAAACAATGCAAAAAACAGATAAAAATTACTGGGAGGCATAGGGTGGGACAAATAAATACAAGGTGTAAAAAAAAAGCACTGACAAGATGATAAATCATTTAGCTCTGAAACAGAAACAGACTAGCCAGAGGAGGAGGAATGTCAAGGGCAAGAAATCAAAGATAGGTTGTGAACAAAGCTGCTACTCTGTTCATTATCATATTACTATGTGTAGGCAAAGAATGTCTGTAGGGCTAATGGCTGCTATTGGAAAAGAGAACGAGTAAAACTTCAAGGGATACTTTTGGCTGGACACCTTAACGACTTTATTAGGGCCATAGTAATTGTTAGGCAGATACAATGCTGCATGTTTAACATGAATGTTAATTTGTAAAATAAATCTCACTGCATAGTACAGAAAAAAATAATACTCTCTTCTTCCAGAAAAGGCATAAAGTTAGTACCAATCTCTTGGATGAGTTATTACATATAACATTATAATACTTATTGTTATATAAAATTGTTGCATATATACTCAGTTAAATTAGTCAAGACCTGATGGAATATCATTTTTAGAAAGACATGTACTGGAGATATTCCCACTTCATGCAACATGCTATGCAGTTCACAAAAAAACTCACACCACATATCAACCCTCCACACTTTTGTAGATACTGACAAAGGTCTGTTCTGAAGGTGCAAAAAGCAGTGGTGTGCCAAAGCTGCCACTGAATCCCACGTGATATCTGCAGTTCCAAGCACAGGTTGAAGATCTGAGTCTTCATATTGATAATTATATTGAGACATAAGAACAATGTAAAGCAGACTGCAGAGTGAAAGAGCTGGATTGTATGCTTTTAAAGAGTTGAGACTTCTCCAAATCCACAAGGACCAAGAAGTGCTTTAAGCCCTGTTACAGGGGCTTTTTAATTTCATCTGATTTTTCAGCAATTGTAATTTTAATTACGTGACCCTCAAATTCACAGGGACAGAGAGTTCTCTAGAACTGATGTAAAGTGGGCAGGCAAACTGTAGACACCCAGAAATTGTGAAGGTGCTGCTACAGGCAAACAAATGTAATTGATAAAAGACTTTAATGAAATTGCACTAAAATGTGTTGTGGCAGCTCCCTTCCTGAATGGTACTTCATTAACATAGCATAACTCAATCTTATTCATTCATCTGCCCAAAGTCTAAAATTTGAAACATCCAACAGTGAACAACAGACCAGAAGATTTGAATTTTGGTCAGACAAAAGCAAGATTTTAAAAGATTCCAGTTTTACATTAAGATGATGAGGTGACCTCTCCTTGTCTTCCTTCTTTTTTTTTTTTCCTTCTCTCATGATAAATGAAAGAAGGATTGATGTCCTTCCTTGCAGAATAATCAGTAACTTTTTTGGCAAGCATGAGGTTGGAATGTGGAACTGCTGGTTGAAGGTGCTGGTCTGAATTAGGCAGAACACAGATTTGAGTCTGCATTTTCCATACAACTGCATTATACACCAAAGTAATTGGTGCTTCTGGGACCACAATCATTACCTCTTTTTTTCTGAACAGAAATTCCTTTCCAGTCCCAAGAAACTTTTCTCAGATAGAGTTTCATGCATTTGGTTTATTGAGATGATATTTCTGACAAAACAAAGGGGAAAAAAGTAATTTCTAGCCAGTTCTGCTGTTAGAGTGTTGTCTGTTAAAAAAGAGGAATGATTCGGACCAAAAGAAGTGTTTGATGCTCTGTGAAATAGTCTTGAAGAGAGAGACTGAAAGACTGTATAAAAAGAAATAATTTTGGTGATGATTAAAAGGTACTCGTTTTTCAAGGTGTGATGGGAGATAGAGCTGTATTCTAGCCAGTGATGTGAAGCCTATCATCTTCCTGCAAACTAACAGACAATATGTTTGCTCAGACTGTGTATTTCCATACAGTCATCCACATCAACACCCTTGGGCGATTGCAGATTATTTTAATTGTACAGGTGGAACTGAAAACCAATTGAAATGACCCCTCAATATGCAGCCGGGTTAATGAAATCAAGGGAGACCCTACAGTTTTATAAGGGCTTTAAGAGTTGCATTAAGGATCTGGTCCATGTGCCAAATGTAAAATAAACTATTTGTAAATGGTTATTGTCTAAGTCATAGCTCATCCCAAGCAATACCCATGAGTAGCTTTTTCAACAGAAACTGATATTAAACATGCTGGGAAACTGTAACAGAATCGTGAAAACTTTACAATAAGTGAGACCAAGAAGAGAGCACTACATTCATAAAACTTATATGACAGCATGGAATATGCTGAGAATGATCTAGCATTTTTACAGCTGTTTAATTTAGAGGATAATAAACAAAGGAGTTTGGGGATCCTTTAAAAGATGGCTGGGGAAATAGTTTGAGAGCAGCATGAAAGTAGAGACTTCTGTTTCTGTGATTTCATAACAGTGTCATCCCAGACTACAAAAAATGTAGACCTACAGAAAGGATTAGCGTTCCAAAAGCATACACGGGAAAAGTTTTGCTCCCTTGTGTACTAAAGTATTATAAAAGAACATAAAATTAAATAGCATGTACTAAATCTTTATGTCATGAATTACTTGTATTTTCTCAGAAAGAACAGCCAAGAAAGATTCGGTTGATCAGTCCAAGCATATGTCTAATTTTGAACTCCACATTGCCCCCGCCCCAAGCAATTTTGCAAAAGGATGATATTACCATCTTACCATGTAAAAATAATAATGTGCCAGAAGAGGGGACAAGGCCACACTTTTTACAAACTTTGTCAGCATGTTCTGTGGCAGTCAGTAACAGAGGGAGAGTTCAGCATGGTGAGGACTCAGGAATTTTAACCATGATTATTTGGAATGAATGAGGTTATTTTCCCACCAGCATTTTAATGATGGCATCCACATTTCTGGTGATTTTAAAATTAACCCAGTCTTGGATTCTGGTCACCATTTCTTTTAATAGCTCATCATATATATGTACTTTACTAGCAAATGTAGAACATGGACTTTACCATACTCAGCCTAGAAATGGAGTCTGAAGAATGTGGGAGGGGACACAAAGAAAAGGATTTTCAATGAAATAAGATGCCAGTATTTCAAATATCATCTGCAGGTGCTGTTTGGCAAACTACATAGGCTGGGTTATGCGAAGTATTTTGGGTAGCTTTATAATCATATGTACCTATATATAAAAATATATCTCAATAATGTGTTTTCTACCAAAGCCTACAGATGAATAATGACTTGAGCACCTCCCCAGTGCACTTGCACAACTCTCAAGGAGTCAAAACTAATCAGAAAAATACATACTTGTCCCCGAAGACGTAAATATGCATTCTGATCATTAATAAATATGGAAAACAGTTTATAGAATTATAGAATGGTTAGGGTTGCAAGAAACCTTAAAGATCCTATAGTTCCAAACACCCTGCCATGGGCACGGTTGTAACTCATTAAATCAGATTGCTCAGGACCCCATTCAACCTGTCCCTGAATGTTTCCAGGGATGGGGCATCCCCAACATCTCCATTGGGCAGCCTGTTCCATTGCTTCTTCATTACACAGATTATAGTCTGAGAATTTAGAACATCAGCCCAAAACCAGGGTTTCCAGATTATGGTGCTTTCTCCTACTCTTTGAATTTAGGAAGAGAGTAACAACTGAAATATTAAAAAAAAAAAAAACAAACAAACCTCCCCCCCCCCAAATAACCCAAACAAAAACCAGAAACAAAACAAAACAAAAAAAACACCCAACCAAAAAACAAATCCTATTTCCTGTCAGAATTGCTGATAGAAATATCAGGAATATAAAGGCAAGTATGTGACAGCTAGTTGAAAGATAAAAATAAAAGAAATTCAACAAAGCTAAAGAGAAACCAGAAATGGATAGATATGGGTGTACCAACATCTGTTTAGATCTTTGCATAAAAACAACAGCCACAGGCATCATCATGCCTGACACTGGAATACTTCTTCCTATGTTATTCAGGATACAGTCTGAAAAATTCACAAAAGCTAGTATGGAACTGTAAGAATTTAAATTCTAACCCAGCACTGTTTTTTCTGTCTTTTTTTCTTTTTTTTTTCTTTGTGAGGCAAAAGTATTGTTACACCAACAGAAGACATGAAATCCCCATAAATCAACACAATGTATCCCTGATATGCTCTGTTTGATCACTTTTCAGCATTCAACAGCCCAATAAAAACCTGTCTGACATATATTTGTCTGATGGGGTTCATGATTATGGTGGATGCTAAAATGTCCACCTAATGAGTCCACCTAAAGGACTCTACTAATTCTGGGGGCTTTTCTCCTCTTAGATGGTGAATCCAATATGGCTTGCTTTTAAGGATGGGAGACTGGACAAATTGTGCAAAGGAGGAAACTCCATCCAACTTACACATCCGCCATTTGCCAGAAGGAAAAAAATTTCAAACCTGACATGTTCCCTCCTTTCTATCCCCCAAGAAGGGATTAGTGGGGAGATTTATTTGGCCTTTCAAAGAAGTGGCCTGTCCTATGACTCCAGCAAAAGACAACTTAAACACTAGATTGCAAATTTTGTATGGGTCTAGACAGCGGCCATGAGTGTTGCTATAAGTCATATTGCACATTCGTAAAAAGGAAGGAAGCTGTGGACAAAGTGTTCACAAATATGCAACTACAGTGGAAGAGACTATAGCGGTAATTCACAGAATTCATTGCAGCCTGAAATAAATACATAGAGATAATATTAGGCAAAAATAGCCATTCAAAGAAAAGTTGTTTAAAACAGCTTCTGTGCATGTATTCAACATGACGCACCAGAACAAGAACACATATTGAATGTAATTAGCAGTCAGACATTCAGCCTGAGCAAAATGACTTGTGAAATCCCACCATTTCTGCTACAAGTATCCTAAATTACAGGGCAGAAAATGTGGCTAACAAAATTACCCTAGAAAGTGTATGCTTTGTTTCAAACATTGTGTTGACTGAAAGCCATCTCAGTAAGAATGATGTCATTAGGATGTCTCATCTCTAGAAAGCAGTATTTTTCACAAAAGTTATTATATATTTTTCTGTTAAGTTCTTACGTTTTGCTTGTTCTTTTGTACTAAATGGGGGGAAGCAAGTAGTGTGTAGGAGTTGACCATCACTCTGGGTATTTAGAATTTCTTTAGTGGGGCTCCTTGCCCTCTGTAGTTACCAGAAAATCACCAGCATGCATAAATCCTGACATGCCCAGATATGGTGGGGAGCTGCAGGTTATAGAAACATTCAGCCAGCCTCCCAGTGGCAGTAACCTTCTCTGAATTTTTCCTGGTAATTGCCTGCCAGCACTTCTGCCCCATCCTGCAAAAAAGTAGTCACACAGCAGATTTTCTCCTAAGGACCCCAGTCAGTCCTCACAAGAAGGCAAGAAGGAACAAGAGCTGCTCATTTGGGTCTGTCCCTTGATTTTCCCCCAGGATCTAAGAGCAGAGGAGGAGGAAATGAGGACGAGAAATAGTAGTGATTCTGTTGCTGCCACTTGTCTCTGTGTAAGGCAGATGGTGATCTCACAAGTATCCCATAGGGGTTAGGGTGATAGGCAGTTGTTTGGAGACGTAACTTTATGACTGGGTGAGAGCTTTTTCTTAGGAGGTTCAAAGTAACACTATAGACAGATCTACCTGCTCATTAACAAGAGGACTTCAGAAATAGGTGGTAGACTCAAACCTATGCTGTAAACCTAAAATAAAATCTAAAAAAAATAAAAATTAAATTAAAAATTAAAAATCTAAGCACCAAAACAAACAAAAAAACAAACCCCAAAAATCAATCAATGAAAACCACACCTATCAGGTCTTGGTAATGTTTCAGATGGTGCTGCAGTTTCTGGAAGAGTATGCTTGGCATAGTTAGTAATTCCCTCACCTCTAGGCTCATCTGTCTGTAAATCATCTGTTCAAGTGTGCATCTGCCATAGGTTTAGCATGTAACAGGAAACCAAGACATAACAAGCTGATGAGACCAATGAAAAGGTGGAATTGAAGGCAATGAGAGAGGTAAGGACTTAATATCAAAGAGAATATTTAAAAGGTACAACAAAACCAAGCCAAACAGTAAAATCTGATATTGTTGGTCATTTAAGTTCTGTTATTTAACTTGCTGTTCCAAATTCCCGCAATGTTTATCTCAAATACTTTCGAGAGCTTAAAAATTTCAATGAGAGAACATTGGCCAGGTTCTCTAGCCTTTTTCTCCTTTTCTGCCTCTTTGGCTGTGACACAACTCATGTGCCTTTCAAAAAAGACACTTTCAAAAGTGCCTTAAAGGGCTTAAAAAGGCCCTAGCAAACTCTTTGCACTTTTTTGAAATAATTTGTAGAACACTGTGTACCTCCTTACTGCAAGACTCCAATTTAATCACACTGCTAGACATACAGATTTTTCGCTTGCCATTTAATTTTAGTAATTTATGGACTTTAGCTCTTTGTTCTCCAACACTCACAGATCTCAGGAGCAAATGCTGTCTTTAGAGAACAGCAGGATGTAATCATACAATTCTGAGGATAAGTCACTGTGCTTTCTTCCACATCAACAATTTAAATTCTCACATTTTCTTTAAATTGTCATGTATCTAAGCATCCTAAAAACAGTGCCTCTATGTTAAATAAAATTCCATTAAAATACACAATCATATGAGATTGTGTAAATATTTAGTTATGAATATTAACCTTCCTCAAGAATATATTCCAACTGTCATATTTCCCAAAACATCTTAAGCAGTTGGGTTGAGCGTTTCTTTGAAACTATTTTGTTTTCCAAACATATACTAATAGAACACTGTGAAGTTAGTACTCATAATTTTTATAAAAGCTTATCCATTAAACCTCTAAAAGTTTTTATTTTCCTTAAATACTTATCCGATTCCCTCAGACTGAACAGATGACTGAAACAGAGCAAGAATTTCATGAGGAAAAATGGAAACAAATGTTGAAATTTAAGATTTTATCTATGCTACTGTGATTATGTTTCTACAGGGATCAAAAGAAGCTACAGCTGTATATAAGCCCTCTTCTAATAAAAGTCTTTAAAAAAACCCCATATTTCCCACCCTTACTATTACCGATGTTGCTGAGTTGGCAGTGGTAACAGTGAGAAAAGGCTTCAACAGCTTGCTTTATTTAAACCCCTGCATCAGTAAAACTTCTTCAGCATGTGATTGATAATTGTTCCCCAGCACTGTTGTGGAGCAGGACTGATTACCAAGGGGATTAAAATTCCAGAAACTCTCTGTAGAGTGTCTCTGAGGTCTTCTCTTCAGTCTCTCTGCTGCAAAGCTGATTTTAAGTGATGGGATTTAAATTTAGCTTTTTTTAGACAATATTTCCTGGCATGATCAGCATCTAAGGCCTTACTGGAACCCCTTCAGAAAAGTGTCTGACTTCTATCCAAGGCATAATACAGCTGCAATTTAGGAACGTACCTCAGTATAGCAGAGTTTGCTGGCTGCAGCTAGAAGGAAAATAGTCCCAGAGCAATAGATCACTCTTGTGGAGTGGGCCTGATTCAACCTTCCCAAATTGCTCCCACAGCTCTGCATTCTGCCTCCAGTTTTTTGGGCCAAGTCATATTACCATTTTGTAACTAAGTCATTTCCTTAATGATAACCAGGGTCTGTATGAGGAGGGGAGCAAAATTTAGTGATGAGTCAAACTGGATAGATCATTGAACTTCTTTAAATTTGACTAGAGAAAGTACATAACAGTATATTCCACTAAAGAAAATATATAAGAAGCAAATATTATTCTTAACTGGCTATGAATCATGTACCCTGTAGGACTGTCTGTTGACAGTCTGCTTAGACAGCCACGCTGGTAAATTAATCAGGCTGGAGACCATTCTTATTATTGTTTAATTTATGAACTAGGGTAGGCAACTGCCCAGAAAAAAAATTAACAAATTGCTTGGTCAAGTGGTGACTCAGTGCTTTTCTGATGCTTGAAGCGAAGGAGAGAAAATCATGAGAAATTATTACATTTTCTCATGATAATTAGATATTCAGCAGAAACAATTCAGTTGTAGGTTTTTCTCAAGCTATTTGACCAGAATTGAGAAATGATTCACAACCACTGGCCCATGATGGGTATGTTCAGGTGAAACCCTCTGTAGTGAGATGAAAATCATTTTGCTGCTGACTGCATTTGTTTGCACGTGCTCAACCTACCTAGACAACAAAACTACTTAAAGAAATTTAAGTTCTACTATATCCAATGCAAAAATGGCATAATGTTTATCAGTTAACCCCACTCTCATCTTCAGTATGGGAAACCAGATCAGCTAAATAATTGACCCACTATTTGGAATGTATCATGTAAATCATCCAAGTGAACCCAAACTAATCATGCCCAAGGGTCATGACAAAAAATTTTACTCATCTGATCTCTAGGTGAGCTGGATCTGAAAGTCTCTTGATGTGACAGAGCATCAAACAAATTATATGTGTCACTAAGATTTTGTTGCACTTGGCTCTGCCAAATACATGATATAAAAAGATAATTTGGTTGTGTATTTACACACATTTTTTACTGCATTACAGCAGAAATGGAATTTCAGAAAAGAAAAAGAAAAGGTAACAGATAATATATGGTTTTACATCAATTCATCTGAAATCATAGAGTGTGACGCTTTTGGAAACATCTGTCTAAAGAAGAGTATGAATGTTTGAAATTATATAGACATAGAGAAACAAAACATTCATCACAAATGCATAAATTGTTTCCTTTTTTTTTCCCCCAAAGGAAATTTGGAGACTTAAAAGAAGGAATTATCAGCAGGATACTGATGCTGGCAATGTCAAACACATTTCCTCTTGGGCATTTTACTTGACACCTCTGGAAGTCAAATGCCAATATGAGACAGAAACCTCTATTCCTCCTGCACAGTAGACATGTCTGAAGAAGCGATGAAGACTGGAGCATTAATGGAATAGAAACAGTTCTAACTAATACTCTTTTGCACAGCACTATTAAAATAGCTGGAAAGTATTGAGTGCTACAGATTCAAGAATAGAAATTTAAGTTGCTAAATTAAAAAGCACCTGTTGAATTTCATAAATGCGGGAATTTCTATGCCTGAGTCAAAGCAATGTTTGGAAGAAATCATTGAGGAAATGTAATGAGAGTACCTGTGACATTTTAGGAGAAGGGAAAGCTTTTTCTCTTCTGCTAGATTGAGATGCCATGGTCAACAACATCCCAGACACAGGGTCTTGAAATAAAGACTTACATACTTGCTTTTTGTGCATGTGAATGATCCCATTGCCAGCAGAAATACTTGCAAGAATGGGACACAGACAGACTGTTTGACAGTCAACACCACAAGGAATTTTAATTCAACTTTAAAATAAGACATCCTACTTTTTTCTTCCTTGTATTTTAATTCACCTTTCAAAGATCTTTTGACTATATTTTGGAAGTGCTCTGAAAGGAATCTGACTCTTTCTTGCTTACCAGAAGTTTGTGTGCCTCAAGTAATTTCTTTTAAATTCATCTGGAAACAGTGAAGCTGCACACATATTAAGAGCTGTGTTCAGTTTACCTCTATCTTTCTTATTTTTCAGAGCATCTTTACTTAGAGAATAATTATGTGTTTAATAAGAATTCATACCATCCTGATTAACCAAAAATGTGTTTCCTCCCTTGAAATCTGCACTTGCTTTCTTGATCCCAGTGTGATATCTGGGCACAGCTGCTGTATCAAAATCATTTTTTTATCAAGAATCTCTAGTGCCCAACAGAACAGTGGGTTTTTCTCTTCAGAAGAATGAGATGATACAGAACAGGTAGAAAAGTCTACAAGAGGAAATGCTGAAATCAGTGGGGAAATGCAAGCTTAAGTATTGCCATTTAAAGTCAATATTTGTGGGATGGCAACGTGTCACTGGTCCATATACCTTTTTTTAAAATAATTTGTCTTCCAAGTCAAAGGAAAGCAAGTAGAATATTTTAATCATAGACTCTCAGAATAATTAAAGTTCCTTTAACCTTTCTTCATATGTCAAATTCTACAATCCTCTAATCATTTCAGTAGCTTTTCATTGGATCCTCGCCAGTTTTCAACATCTTTCCTGAACTGGAGGGAGCAGAACTGGAAACCATAGTCCTGGTGTAGCCTAACAAATGTTGAGGAGGTTGGAATAAATACCTCCCTTGATCCACTCTTTCCTCTCTTGCTAATGCAGTCCAGAACAAGTTTTGCTTAGACTGATGCCCTTCAGGGCCCCCAGGGCCATTCCAGCAGAGTTGCCCCAAGCACCCAGACCCCAGCCTGTTCAGCTTGCAATGAATCTGTTCCATATTTATCTTTGCTGCACACAGTGCAGTTCTTTTTTACTCAATATTCCAGCTACTGATTTTTGTTTGAGTGGTGTTTATTCCTTCAAAAGTATCTGCCTCTCAGTTTAGTTTTCATCCACCAGCTTGGCGAGAGTACATTGCATCCCATCATCTAGGTCTTTTATGAAACATGCTGCATAGTACTGGACAAAATATTCGCTGAGGAACTCTGGTTGTGTCCAGCTGTTAATTCAACTTTGGGACATTAATCACACCACTGAAGTTCTGAAGTTTAGCAGCATTTCACTGGACAGGTCCATCTCTTCAGTTCATATGTTACCATCTTGCCAAAAAAAGGATATTGTGGGAAAACATGTTAAATACCTTGCTAAAATTAAGGTTATGTCAAGGTTGTTAGTGTTGCCTCCCTGTTTGAGAGGAGCCAGACAATCTTTTACCCATATTGAGACTGTCTTGTCTGCCAAAGCAGCAGCAGTGCTGTCCTTAGATTAGTTGGCCACCTACTGTGCATTGTCTTACCAATTTTACTGCAATTATAAAGCAAACAAAGCGAAGACAAAACGAGAGTGAATCCTCACAAATGTTTTTTCTTCCTTTCAAAAATGTGGCTCTCTAAGATATCCTGTTTTCCCATTGTTTCATTTTTCAGTGAGAAGTCTCAGACGTCTCTGGGGGTCAAGGCCCTGTCTTAGAAGAAAACTGGAATGGGAGCTGTGAGAAAATTCTCACTTGCAAAGTGAAGTGGAGGATTTGGGCCTTTTGCCAGTTCTGTGTATGATGATTTTAAGGCAGTTTGCCGTGTCTTTCTGTATGATCTTCTAGCAACAAAAATAGTTTTTGCATTAAAAAATGAAAAAGTGATGGAAAATAGCTTCTCCAAGTCAAGAAAAGAACAAATAAAGCAAACACAGAAAAGCAAATTAATCCTCACGTACATTAAACCCCTAAATCACCATCTATTTAATTTGGCTGAATTTTCTGAGCTGTGTTTTTCACTTCTGAGTTAAGTAGTCCTCACATTTTGTTGTTAACATGCTTTACGCTCACAGACCTTCAAAGAAAGAAGTAACTATTAGGTCTTGAAGCATAAAGGCAGATCCTGGGTTAGCCCATCTTGCAAATAGCTAATACCTGCAGCTAAAACAGGCAGTCATGGCCAATATTGAGTCAGTGTAGAAAATTTTTCCTTCCTTCCTTCCTTCCTTCCTTCCTTCCTTCCTTCCTTCCTTCCTTCCTTCCTTCCTTCCTTCCTTCCTTCCTTCCTTCCTTCCTTCCTTCCTTCCTTCCTTCCTTCCTTCCTTCCTTCCTTCCTTCCTTCCTTCCTTCCTTCCTTCCTTCCTTCCTTCCCTCCTTCCCTCCTTCCCTCCTTCCCTCCTTCCCTTCCTTCCCTCCTTCCTTCCCTCCTTCCTTCCCTCCTTCCCTCCTTCCCTCCTTCCCTCCCTCCTTCCCTCCCTCCTTCCCTCCCTCCTTCCCTCCCTCCTTCCTTCCCTCCTTCCTTCCCTCCCTCCTTCCCTCCTTCCCTCCTTCCTTCTTTTCAAGAATCCCTTCCTATTCTTACATTTTACAACTATTGCTCCATCTCAAAGACATGCTCCACTTCAGCTCGACTTTTATGTAGAAAAATGTATAATAAAAACATGCACAGTTCTGCATCATATTATCTTTCTAAGGTGCAGAGTAGAATATTACAGTCTGTCTTATGTTTATATAAATCTTAGCAAAATTGTTATGATTTTTCCCCATCTGTCTTTTTAATAGCCCATGGAATTGACTACAATACTCCACATGCTCAGATATAGCCTGGTATTGTGATCCCACATGGCATAGTTGAAATAGGATCTGCATGGTACCATCCTTTCTTATTTCATATGTCAACTTGCTTGAAACATTTGCAGAAAACAGTCAATGGTACAAGACAGGTCACTCCCACTGCACCAGCACATTTTGGCAAATCCATATCTGAAGGCAAAATTTATCCTGATGTAAAGAATCAAGTCCACACACAGAGCTTCATCTTAAAATTTAGAGTGAAGATTTTAAGGGTGGGTTCACCTCTACAGTTAAAAATAGCTTTCTGAAATTTAAGATCTATTAAAAATTGATACTTCATTTTTCCTTTCACTGACAACAGTTTCACCAGGGTGTCTATATTTTGTCTGCTTCTTTGTAAGTGAGGGAGGATCAGATCCTTTTGAGTCAGTCATATGCCCAGAAAATGGTCAGAGCAAGACCAATTGTGGTCATATTCTGCAATAATTCCAGTCACCCATCTCTGCAGCATCTTCAGTTAAGTGATTTTTAATTAATCAGTCATTTTTCATGTTCGGACAAAAATCTGAGCCTATGAAATTTGTCTTGAGTATTGCCCTAACTTCAGCACAGGCCTACATGTGCCAAGGACACAGAATGAGGGGCAAAATATTCACAGAAAAAGCTTTTTGGTTTCCCATACCCTTTGAAATACCATTTATTGTGAGGCAAATCAGGTTCTTCATCGATGTTGTTTGTGAGCTGTGCTGTGATGGAAATGGCATCCTGAGTTGCATTCTGCTTCCAGAATGTAAACAGCCAAAGCCACAACATGTTGCTACTTTGAATACTGTTTATTGCATTTGTTTTCACTGATTGAAGAATGGGCATTGTCTTTGCAAGTTGCTAAACTCTGATTTTAATAAGATGTAAGGAAGCAAAATATCCTTGCTCATTACACAAAGCCTACACAGGCAGAGGAGCACGATTATATCTGCAGGCTCTAATTCAATTAAAAATCTGTGGCTAAGGATATGGAAACATTTTCAAGGATGAAAATTAGGATATTTCTCCCAATTCTATCTTGCTTCATAAGGTAGAATCAAGATCTTTGAGTTACAGAATAGCTAAAAACATTTCACATAAAATCCCAGGTCACCTCTTGCAGGTTCCTTCTTCATAGCAAGGTTAACATGGGAATTAGAAGTAGCGCTCAGATTCTAACCCAGTATAATCCACACCAAGGAAATCCCTTAATTGTGTGCACTTCTGCTTTTGAGAAAGGGAGCTCCTCTTGGTAATTCAAATACAGCCCTGCTTCATGAAAATGCTGGAGCTGCTGATTACCAGTGTCTCCCCACAGACCCTTGTCCTTACCTCTGTGTGCTGGAAAATGGAACACTTAATTCTCTTATGCAGGACTTCAGGTCAACTCTATTTATACTAACAACCACAGAATGTGTCCACAAAATCTCAACACCTGGTGCTATGCAGTGTCCTTTGTGAGGCAGCTCCTGTCTCCCAGGCTAGGCTGGGAGAAGGAGATGAAGTTTTTCACGTCACATTTGGTCATACAGAGTGTGCCTGTGCCCAGATCCACACTGTCCATGCCCTTGCAAGCAGTGGCTGCTGCAGACAGCTCCCATTCTTGTGAGGAGAAATTAATTCAATCTTTGTCTTTTTTGAAATACCATTTTCTTTCCTAAACTATGCTTGTTGAAGTGGTTTTTTTCCACGTTCTAGTTGCTTTGTGTTCTTGTATATCCTTCCCTTGGGAAAGCCTGACATCCACCTGTCTGTGTGGCCATTATTAGGCCCTGTCACAATGTTTATTCCTCTGACACTAGGTTAAAAAATATCTTTCTTATATATCTGTCAAGTGTATGTCCCACATTTAAGCTGTTGCAGTATTTTATTATTATTTACTGCTCAAATGTTTGTGATCAGTGGCAGCAATATATCCGGGAATTTCCATTTCTTCAAATGCAGCAGGGTGTAAATGAGGGTGGAGTCTGTGTCCTCGAGTTGCACCTCAGTATACCTGAGGCAGTCTTATACAGACTGACTGCAAGTGTATTTTATAAATAGAAAAAGACTATTTTAAATGTCTTATGCGATCTGAGTAAATATTTCCAGTATATTTTTGTGCACCCAGGGGTCTGCTTCTGTATATGCTTCCCAGAATAGCAAAAAAAATTAAGCCAAAATTTGTTTTTATTGCCTTTTATAAAACCACTAATGCTTGCTCTAAATTCTTACCTTGGTGTCTATTTAAATTACAGTTTTGAGCACACTGTAGCAGTGTGAGGTTTTTTCAACCTATTTATAGCCATTTTGTTGCAAATTGCCCACTGTTCAATGAATCCATCTGACCAGATAGTTAAACACAGATAAAGCAGACCATAAGGAAGGTTCCAAACTTGAAGATATTGGCTTAAGACTGTCTCTTCATTATGAACAGAATTTTGATGACATGTAGGAAATGGACACATCAAGAGTCATCTCAATTTAGATTGCTTAGATATGTGTCCAAGACTAAAAGCCACAAGCCACTTCCTGGTGAATTCTGCCTTTCTAACTCAAGTTCCCACCTCCCCTGATTTTACAAAGACTTATTTCAAGCACCCTGAAGTCAGTGGGTAGCTGGGTGATACAGTTTTATTCTATTTCCAAATTAAGTTGGTGAAAAGTGCTGGTAGAGAAAAAAGATGTAACAGTTCCTGTCAAGTGTACAGTACCAGAGTCTTTTATTTTTATTTCTTATATTGAAAGGAAATTAAAAGTCCTTATTACAGGACAAGGAGACTGCAAAAAAGTAGGAAAAAAAAAAGAGAGAGAGACTATGAGCAAAATGGATAAATAATTAATAATAAAAATCAGACTGCTTTCCTACAGAATCCCTCTTGCACGTTGTCTTTGACTCAATAAAGTTATTACCTGTTTCTTTTCTTTCTTAAAAAATGTTCTCTTACTGTTTAAGAAAAAAAAAAAAAAGCTGAATATATCTGAATATATCTAATTATCTTTCTGTAAGCCAAAAATTTTCTTGAAAACAACAACAACAAAAACATTGTCTTTGAGAGGACTTTAAAAGAAATCATCAGTGACCTTTGAAAATGCATGGCTAGATTAGAGTAGGATTCCACAGGGACAATGTAATAGCTGATGATTAAGGTATTTACCACTAAATAAGTATCATTTTTGCAAAAGAAAAATATATTTCTGGTGCCCTCTGATATAGCAGAACATTTCTGCAAGCCAAGTATGAAAGCAAAGCTGTCAAAATAAATGCAACATTGTGTTCCAGGTGCACCTCTCTGAATTTACAGCTCAAGCAGTGCATCCACATTCTGAACACGTTGGACTTTTCAGCTTTCTAAAGAATGATATCAGAGTGCCCTCAATACAAAAGCTGCCCAGTCGCCCTTGGGAAATGCTCTCTCTGCAGTTGCTTCAAGCTCGGTGCAAATGAAGCAGCAGACAACCAAAGGATACCAGCAAGCGGTCTGGGATGGATCAGAGGGCCCAAGTATTGTGGCCATCCCCAGTGTTGCAGGCTCCGGCAAGGTAACTTCCCCAGGTTTATATTATAATTTTTAATCTGTTTTTGTTTGTTTATTTGTTTTAATCCCTTTTCCCCAGGCTTGAGCATGCAGAGCTGTAGAAAAACAACATTAATCAGCTGGTTCCTATGAATTTGGTGCAAATTTCTGCATGAAACATCAAGTTCACAGGCAGACCACATTCTCCCTCTTTACAGGGGGAATGACTTCCTAAAAAGAAGAGAAGCAGGTGACCTTCAATATCTCTGCTAATTTTACTTCTCTCTGTTTGCTGGATGGGAATTTCTGTGGTACAGAAAGCTTGTCTAGTTTATTAAGTCCTGCTGTCATTCACAATGTTCAAGTTCACATCCTGTTACAAAGCAGAATTGATTGTATTGTTGTACTGGTGTCTTTTAAGAAGAACGCTATTAAATTTGGTAGGTTTACAGCTCAAAGACACTGCAGTGGACAAGAGAATCAGTTCCTCCATATCAGCATTCTGATTTAAATTATTCAGTTTGACAACAATTTAGGCTGCTGCTGTGCTGAGTCCTCTGATCAATACCGTCTCGCTGCTCGCTTTTTCTACTCCCATCTTCTATTTTCATCTTTTGCTCTTAGTTTTCCACTTGGATTGTAAAGTCCTTGAATCACAATCATTGCTTTGTTCTTTGCAAAGTGCCTAGAGCAATTCTGTCCTGGTCTGTAACTAGTGTGCCCAAACGGTATTATAAATGTGTCGCAATTACTATTGATGCTGCAGTTGTTATTGTATCCATGACCATAGAGGTGATAAATGAATCGCAGTAAAGTTGTAAGTTTTCTTTTTTATCACACAATGCATCCCTGGCATCTGCAGAAGGTGTTCTTGCTGCCACAACCATAACTGCTGGAGAGATCCTGGCCTTGTGCAGAAGGGTAGTCCAAGTTCAACTGAGCCTGTGGAGTTCTTACTGAGGCTGTCAGAAAGCTTTCTGGTAATTAGATGGTGATAAGGAAACTCCCTGATTAACCTGAATTTTCAGTAATGGTATAGCACCAAAATAGTCACCCTTCACTCACTGCAATACTGCTTCATCCTAAAGCAAGGAGAATATAGCCCAGGAAGGTAAAAGGGCAGTTAATAACCAAAGCTCTGAACCACCAGCCCTTTTGCTTCCACCAAAGGAAGATTACACCCAAATCCCTCTATTTATGCAAGCAATCACTAAACTTTATGAAAGCTACTCAACTGTATTTTTTTTTCTGATTCGTTATTAGTGGGAGGCATTTAAGATGAGTGTGTTTGTCTATATATTATGAACCAAAATTTTATCACATTGGATTAATGAAACAATGGTACACACCATTACACACACATCCATGCACACTCTGTAACAAGGTCTTTAGAAAATTCCTAGGGTTCTATGGTATCAAAATGACAAACCCCCACGTGTCAGCTGTGCTTTCCTATCTTACCCAAACCTAACCAAGCTCCCATCCTTATCAGCATCCATTCCCTTGATTCCTAGACTGGTTTGGTGCTACGTGTTTATTTTCTTTGCTTCAACAAAGTAGCAGCAGGAAGTTCTGAAGGGACTAGCTATGGATTCGTAACAGGAGTTGGACCCTAATGGTGAGTGGAGAAGGTAATGGATTTTTCTGAAAAAGTAAGGGGGAGCAGCAGCACCCTTTGCAGCATCTCGGCCTGAGCCTTTGGTGTTTGGTATAGTCCTGAAGAGGTCTGCCCTGGCCTCTCCTCACTGCTGAGGCAATGTATGAGGTAAATGAAGTGTGGGTAGAAAGATTATTTAAGCTGAAATACCTATGAGTCCTCAGCCCCTCTTGTGAGGTTGTCAAAAGTTTATTAGTAACTTTATGCTGACAAAGACAATACCTTGATGAACCAAAAAAACCTTTGGCTCTTGTGGCTCATTTTGGTTCACTTCAAAACTAATCTCAAACCGCCACTCTGTCAGTCATCAACTAATGAGGTCAGGTAAACTGTGGAAGCTAGAAAAGGGGATTTAGCTGGGAGAGAACGAAAGAACTCACCAATTGTGCACAACTTCCAAAATCCTCTTGCTACTTGTTCACAAAATTAATAGCCTGGAAACAGCTGACATAATTCTAGCAGTACTGTGGGGGTTTGGTAACTTACAGTAAGAATCACTATGGCCAAGGATTGCCTTGGAAGAATTATTGCCTCATTGTACTAGTGGTTTTCACCTCTTCCTAATGTATGACTGAAAGCTAAGGCGAATGTTGGCCAACACCTACACTCTTTGAGATGCTACACATTCAATAGCTGTGTTTCTGTTAGCAAGAGTGGGTACACTTCAGTGTTCCTGTATTTTAAGCCTCCTAAGGAGAAGCACAGTGTGTCCTCTATTCCTTAAGGAAATCCAGACAAGGTCCTTTATATAGGAAGCTCTTTTTTCATTATAAAATGTACAACAGCTACTAAATGTACCAAAATGAGTTCTTTTATCTCCAATAAAAAAGCAATTGCTTCTTCATGCTGCAGAAGCCTATGGTGTTCTTGCAGATGGTTTTGTCACTGGAGTTGTGTCAAACTCCTAGCGCCAAATGGCAAAGCACACTTGTGAGTTAATGATGCGTTTGGGGTTTTAATACTCTAGTGACAGAAGGAACTGTAATGAATCTCACTGAACTTCATTTCAGGGCATGAACCTGATATTCAATGGCTTGGAAAAAGTCACCTTCAAGGTTGTCAGACTACCACATTGTATTTTGTTTCTGTGCACCATGTTTTTCTTACCTTAGCTCCTCAAGATGCAGTTTCACTTCAGACTGTATCACTGAAGTCCAGCAGTCTATTAAAAGCTGAACAACATGCATAACATTAATTGTTTCCAGATTCTAGCTCAGAATATTAGTCTAAAAATATCCTTACAGCACAAGGGTCTTTAATGTAGTAAATATGGATGTGCAACAGATTGCAGAATACCATTTTTATTACCTATATTACAGCTGTAGAAAGATTTAGGGGGAACCAAAGAACATATCCAGTTCTTCGATTCAGGCTGGTCAATCTTATTTGTGGCTTCCTGGAATATGTTCAGAAACAATGAAAAAATGGGCACTGTTTTTCTGTACACCTTCCCCTACCTTTAAGCTACAAAATGCAATTTCACAATGTATTGGCACAAATGTGTTTTTAGTGGTTCCTGTAATCTATAATGTTTTCAAGATATGGCTGCAGCAACCTGAAAAACAATTAGCATCTGTAAAGCAGTCTGTGGCCATGAGATTACTTCACAAAATGAAGATTTAACATGCAACTTCCCCAGAAATTAGTTGTGTTTGGTTCCGGCTCTTCTGTTATTTTCTTCCTTTATTGACCCCTTCAGGCAGAAGGAAATGGTGAGTTATCTGATTAAAATGTGTGCAAAACTGTAGGGAAATCCTGCATAGCTGCTAATGCCACCTGATTTGATGTTGGAAATACATTCAGTTAAGTGTTGGTCAGAGCTTCTGAGTGATTTTAATAGTTAGTTAAATAATTTCAGAAAGGTCCAAGGTAGTGAAAAAGCAACAACAGACAGTTCCATTTTTAAAACAAATGGCAAATTTTAAATGATAAAACAAGCAAATATTTTTCTAGTTTTATAAAGTATACTTTTATAGCACACATACTGAAGGGAATATGGTTGGTTTTTTTTCCAAAGGCCAAGTTATTTGTTATTTGTGAAACACTTATTAAGGTTTGATAGATTGTTGAAATATTTCAGCAACAGCAAGTCAAACTGAGCTGGTGATGTGCTTACAAAGGTCCTGAAAGCACAGGCAAGCACCTCAACACTAATTATTCAGCCTAAAACAAATCTGAGAGCTGTTTAATTTTCCTTGTGTATTATGATACAGAGAAGGTGATACGGTCTGTAAAAGGCGTGTATAGGCTTGTTTGCATATTTGCCAGTGCATTTGACAAATGTGTTTTTCCAACTCTATTATTTTGAATTTGCAGACTTGTAACAGGAAAAATAAAAGAGGAACACAGCTGAAACCACCCAGAGTGTTGTGGTGGGATAAAAGTTCAACTCAACTTCATTTCAAAACAGAATTATAAATTGCTACATATTTCTCTGAAAATTGAGCAAGTTTATAATCTTTTTCACATTCATTTTACAGTGAAACCAGTACAGGGTGGGAGGTTATTGTTGTTACAATGTGCACATGGCAGATTGCATTCATAATTCAATCCTGTTGCACATGATGCAAATTTTGCTTGGTTTCTTGTGACACAGTGAGAGTAGTCCTGAGATGCATTTTGACTTCTAGTGGTACTACGTAGTACAGAGCACTTTACAGGGGAAATATGTGGGAACAACTCAGCCATTTCTGCATTCCAAGCAGCAAAATAAATATTTTTCCTCCATTGAAATGAGAGACGGGGCATGAAGGGTTATCACATTATTTCCCTGTCAATGCCAAATGCAAGACGTGTGAAAAGAATACCACACTTTAAGACATTTCAGAGTACTCAAAATCCCCTCTCCCTTCCTTTATGAATGCACTATTATTTTGTTGAATGAGTACAAAGAGATTTATGGCTCACATCTTGCTTAATGGCCTCTATAGGATATTCTATTACAAGGACACATAATGCTTTACAAAAAGTTAGAATTCTTCACATACCTCTTCTGTACTGGGCCTAATTTTTCTCTATTTGTCAACAATCGCTCTCCAAAGTCCTCCCACTGTTGATCTAAATGCTCCCAGAGTGTCCGTAAAGCCACAGGCAGACGTTCATTTTCCAAACCGTTTGCCAGCTGAAAACACTACTGCTCCTCTGCTGTTTGTTTTTCACCTCTGCCAAGGGTTGTCCTCCCAGCACTGCCAGCAAAGAAGGGATCACAAGAGGAATCTCTAATGTATTCCAGGCAAAACCAGTCAGGGTTGACTTAGTTAAATGGAGTATGAGGCAGAGCAGATGACCTCGTTCAAGACTGATTTGGAAGCACTCATGCTGTACAGTCCAGCAGCTGGACTGTGAGGGTTGCACCTCCAGCTGGAGGACAGCGAGGGGCAGTGGGTGTGAGGTCACAGCCCAGCATCACTGGACATAGATGGTCCACCAAGGTCCTCAGGAAGGCACAAAGGAGTATTGGCTTGGGACAGGGATACTCATGGTATGTCCACACCAAAGGCTATACCATTCTTCACATGTAGTGATCTCAGAGTTATTTTGATGCTGAAATAATGTCTTAAAATATAATTGTGCCTTCCCTTTCCAGCTGCCCCATGCTGTGATGGAAAAGACATGGACCATTCCAGGTTTTGTTTTTTGTTTTTTTCTCAAACACATAGGTAGTTCAAACTTTCATGAATCACAACCAGATGAAGATTGTCTGACTTTTACAAGCAGTTTACAAGTTATTCCCTTGTACGTTTGTGAATATTTACACAAAGGGAATTAGAGAAAAGTGAGAGAATAAATTGCCGATTGTGGGTTATCTTTTGGGGTTACTGATGGATGATATTAAAATGGAGGGGAGAATGGGTTATAAAAAAACTGTAGTTCTAAGAGGGAGTTTCAAAATAAACACAAGTGAGTGAGATGAATATTATTAACACATGACACAGTTATATAATTTCTAGAACTTCTGTTTGAAGAAAAAGGGCACATGAGAGAAGGTCACTATAAAAATATTCCTTTCCAGTACCCTCTAGACATTGGCTTTGTGGTTATGTTTACATTTGCTATTGCAGATTGAGATCATATCATAGATGTTTCCAGATAACAAAGAAAGAACAAAGACAGTGATAGAATGAACAAAATCTGTGTACATAAATAAATTTTTCCTATGGTTAGCTTTAACAAAGCACTCCCAATTTCTGCTATTCACCAATTTCCCTTTGTAATTGCTGCTATTCACCAGTTGTCTACAACTCTAAAGGTAAAAACATTTTATGCATTCTAGTACAAGCCAACTTTGTGACTGTATTGACTTTGTTTAAAAATGTTTGCTTCTCTCTTTTTTAAAAAAATTAAAAAGCTATCTGAAAGAAATTGCTAAAGCAGAATAACATTGCTATTACCTTCCTTTAAAATGCTGAGACAGAAAGGAAAAGTTTCTGTTTTTTCCAAAAGATTCATATACATTCATTTTGAGTTTCCTTTTTCCTTTTTCCCCCTCCTTACTATATTCA
Source organism: Acanthiza pusilla (assembly GCA_036630365.1). Classification (NCBI taxonomy): domain Eukaryota; kingdom Metazoa; phylum Chordata; class Aves; order Passeriformes; family Acanthizidae; genus Acanthiza; species Acanthiza pusilla. Next base: position 16,926,279 of record JAXCHO010000073.1, read on the forward strand.
ATGTAGAGTTAAAATCTGTTCTGTTACAAAGCTTATCTTTTTACGTCAGCTTATGCTGTCTGCTGTATTGCAAAATGCAGTCAGGTTTCAGATTGAAATGGAAGTCAGTTTAGAAAAAACACAGCCAATTTACCTACTCTTTGAGGTTCTTAATAACATTAGAAATATACATGCATCACAGCAAGGTCTCAGAAGAGTGATTTTGTTAAAAGACAATCATCAAATAAAGTATGGATTTTTAACAATCAAAGGATGAAAGTGCACTTAACCTTAGTGGCAGAGTGTGCATGTAATGACAAATTTCATCTCAAAGGGCTTGATCTGGCTGCTGCTGAAATCAATGGCAAAACTTCCATGTACTCTAAGAAAGGAGCAGATCAAAAAAGTTACATACTGATTTAAGGCAAACCACTGTTTTCTGCAGATTTAATACAGTCTATTTTCTGTGTATCTTTAATATCTAATAGATGAGTTGGGATAGAACTAGAAAGCCCATTGCTTTCCAGACCTTAATTCCACTGCAGTGTGTACACATGAATTGTCCAAATTTTAATTCATTTACACACATCCCATGATAACTGACCCTTTCTTGTTTAAACACTAAGTAAAAATTACAGCATACTGTCACTTTGGGGAAAATTATAACAGCAAACACTGGAATAGATAATAGTCTTATGATTGCATGATAGTAGTATTGATTGATGTTGGGGAGCTTGACCCACGGCACATCTGGGGCCAGGGTCTGACTGGTCTTTGCACCAGACTCCTGCTTGCTTCGTGAATTGTGGTGGGGACAGAAAGCCACCAGTAGTGGCTCAGAGATGAGCAAGTAGTATGCCTTCCTGATCTTCCCCACCCTGTCTGAAAGCAGCTCTCTTTATTTCATGAGGCTGTTGGATGGGAAAAGATTTTTGACCCAGATATTACTGCTTTCAGACTTTTATGCTCCATTTTTTAAGAGGCAGGCTAGCAGTGGCCAGAAATTTTCCACTCTCAGGTTGTACCCAAGGACTTGAAAGCCCTGCAGTACACTTTGGGTAATAGCCTATGAGAAAAAGGATTAAACATTTAATAATAGAAATGGAAATCAGAGTTCTGAGAACAGCCATCTGAGCTCAGTGCCTGGATTGGGATTTTCTCCTAGGATGTTTACCAAGCAATTGGATGGAGGCAGACTCAAGCACGCATTCCCCTGGCAGAACTGAGCACTTGCTTTAGATGTTTTTTATTCTCCTGACTTGTTGGAATAACAATTAAGAGCAAGTGTAGCACATGCTAAATCTCCTTTTTTCATTCTATTCCCTCCCTATTGTGGTCAGTGGAATACAAATGTCACTTTGTCATGCTTCTCTGGGATATTAAATTCTTTGTAGTGTAGATTCACTATATCTGATTTGGTTTTCCTGCCCAAAGAGGTTTTATTTCATTTTGCATCTGGATCTTTACTTTACTCTGTCCTTATATTCTGCAGCTCCAAACTTATTTATGCTAATTTGGATGGGTTTAGCGTATGTTGGGAATAAATTATAGCTTGCTGCAGTATTTAGAAAATTTTTTTAAAAACTCTTTACCAACACATTCACCTATTATTTTTCTCAATTCATCACTGCCATTATACTTAATTAAAAGTGATACAAAAATGTCACAATGCAGAATGAGATTTCTGAACCGTAGAACAACATCATACACGTTTTTTAAATTCATGAGGCTCCATAGGGATCTTCAATAGGTATTTCATACATGTGTGTGTCCAGCACTCCTTTACATGATAGTTATGTATTACTGATTTTGTACAGGTGGAAAAACTGGGATACGAAGACCCTTTTCACTTTTGCAGATAACTTTTAAGTTAACCTATCTTTTAAACTGCAGTTTTGGAAATGTCATTAATGTGATTGTTTTTGCACTGCATCTGGTGAGTGTGCAGAGATGTCTCAAACAGCTCAATACATCTTACATGGGTCTCAGAAGCAGCACAAACTTCAGAGTAGTTTCATTCATTCTAATTCTGAAAAGGCAAATTAACCCACACTGAGCTCCTTGATGTTTGGATTCACATATCCAGCCTTATCGTGCCACACTACCTCAGATATCTCAGACCTTGCAGGTTCCAGTGTGAGCACAGATGGTATGATGAGCTGGATACCTAGGCCTACAAATGTCTACTGAGATTTTCAAGTGGCTTTTCTTGTAACAAATAAATAGATGCTTACAACACTGTCCTCAAATTACATGTGAGCAAGCTCAGCAAACCCAGGCATCAAGTCAGCTTCATATAAAAAACTCTGTCAGAGTCTGTAATAACTAAAATTCGAATTGACAAATGGGGTTTATTAATGTTACTGAAGGAGCCTTTACCTAGAATTTGCCTTGTATTTACCTGATCCCAGTTTCCAAGTTTGCTTTGTTTTAGATCTCCAGTAATACAGGGAGAATCATGTCAAAAAAAGCCTTTAGAGATCTAAAATTATACTAGACCTTTCCCATTGCCAGACTGTTAGCACTTGTTAAAACTAATTCAAAGATGAAAAATTTGGAGTTGAGAATGGGAGTCTACTTCTACAAGGAAGTCCTCCCGAAAAACATTCTCACAACTTACCAGGGTTGATGTGAATTCGTCAATAATGTGATCCTACCCCTCCACATCCACTCACACAAATATGATTCCACCCCTCTCTGTCTACTGCCATACACACAAATTTGCCTCTGTACATGCCTCATTTTTTTACTGACTGTTCAAATAAGTTCAAAATTACTAGAGATGTTATTGTGATTTAATTTTTGTAGGCTGGAGTGCCCATAAGCATTCTGTGCCTGTCTTGTGCAACGATTTTTTTTTTTTTTTATGTGAGGCAAAAGATGGATGATGTGCAGAATGAATCCTATCTGGTCCTGAAAGAGATACTTAATGTTTCATCTTGTCTTATGATTACTGGCTAGGAAAAAAACATTATTGATTTAAAACTCAAAGCCTTTCTATTTCTTAGCTGTGTTCTGGCACACATTAAGCAGACCTGCCATGCTAAGTTTATTTATTGGGAACTAAAGATGAGTGCTTATATTTTTGAAGAGCCTTGTAGTTCAGTAAAAATAACAGCATACCTGGTTTATATCCAGATCCAATTTCAACTGAATTTCCCACAGGTAGGAAATAAGGGGAGGCGATAAGATTTTCAGATCTTTAAGTCTCCTGGTTGAAAATGACACAGCAGCCTTACAACATTTTGAACAATTAGAAGAGAGGTGAGGATCCAAGGAAAATAGAAAGCTGAGGGAGCCCAAGGTAATAGGCTGAGGTTAAATTGGACAGGACAGATAATCAGACTGGACTTATAGTACCTGCTGTCCTCCTGGAGGTAAATTCTGTCCATTAATAAGACTATTATTATGCATGATCTTTTAAAGACTTACGATGATCAAGGTCAAAAAACAAAAGTAAGGTGAACAAAGTAATCTTTTTCAACAAATTTAATACACAAAATAGAATAAATTTTACAAGTGCTGTGCTCTCAAATTCAATCCAGAATGGAATTTCAATTATTTCAGGGGAAGATTCATTCTAAAACATCAAAAAACCACAAAAGCACATATTTTTACCCTATATTACAAATCTGCTATGTATTCTTAAGCATTAAGATTTTTGTGGTAGCACATGTATCTTTTTTCACATACTGTTGCTGCTGCAAAATGTATTTCATTCACTATGACCAACAGAAATATGATGTTTATAGATCAGCAGAAAAGACTGTGTTCATAAAAAGGAGTGTGAAATCACTCAGCACTCACAGCACTTCATATTTTCAAAGGGTTACACACGCATGAATAGACAGATTGTAATTGACTCTACTGCAGACTGAGTGATGCAGATTTATCCCTTTAACAGATAAAAAAAATTGGTGGGAGGCTGGGGGTGTAGATGGGAAATGAATTACTTCATCTTCCCTGGTAGAGGGACAACTAGAAGAGACCAGATACAGACAAGAACCTATGTTCTTTCCATGGCTACAGTATTTCAGTATGTTTATTCTTCTCTCTGAAAAATAAAGACGGTGGAAAAAGTGCCTATTTCCAACCTTAGTAGCCTCACAGGACAGAATATCTATATTTGAACCCATAAATTCAGAAATATACTGAAATGAAACAAATGAATTTGCAGAGTTTCTGCATTATAAATATAGGTGAATATATGGAGGGAAGTCCACTTGCTCCTGCTTTCTGATTACACAGGTGGTTCAAAGAGAAAAGAGGGGCCACTGGCAGCTTGTGCTACTTCAGTGTATCTGCTGAATGAAATCCTCACTTCTCCAAACCAGGAAAGATAGACGTAAGGTGCTGAATACTCTAACATATAAAAGGCAGGTAACATACATGGTAAGGTAACTGCCAGTGACATCGCTACTCTGTCCCACAGCAATAAGGGCAGAAGAATGTTTTTGTGCACTTTGGCTCCATTCAGTTAGGAACAGACATTATGACCACTGGTCTGGTTTGCTGGACAAATCTGAAAGCCGCTGTTGTTACACAAGTGTCTTTGGATGTTTTACATCCCTCTGGGAAGCATTGGATGGAAAAAAAGCACATTCCAACATGCACTGTATGAATGTAAGCTCAGAGGAATCAGATGCGTATTACCCCGAAACCTCTAGAGTGCCTCTTACTGGAGCAACAGTGTGCTCCTTCTGTTATAAGCAGGACACACAGATCTGCTTCCTGTAAACTCTGATTTAGGAAGAATATTTTCAGGAGTGTCTGGAAAAAGTATAGTGTTAGATGACACCATATTCATACAAGCAAGGGATTTATACTTTCTGACAGGCAACATTCATTCAGTAGAAAGTTTGCCTACAGGTAGCTGTTGTGCAGAGACTGAGAGTGCAGGAGACCACTGGTATAACTCTGTGTGAGGGTTTTTTCTTCATGGCATGTTCCTGATGTGCATGGGAAAGCCACTCTACCTAGGTGACATTAGATGACAAATGGTCTCCCAGAACTCATGCACCTTGCTAAAGTACAGTGGGCTCAAGGTCACATATTGAAATGTTGCAGTTTGACAGTACCAGCAGGGGGAAAAAATTATGTCTCATCTCCTCTAATCAGATCTGATCTAATGCATGACAGTATTAAAAAGATTATTGCAATTTACTCCATGTTAAAGACTGGTTTTGCAAGACTCCTTCCTTCTCTACCATCCCCTGAATACATAGCCCCTCTCTTTTTCATGTAGTTTTCCTATGCTTGAAATTCAAGCCTGTGGCTAACCTACAACATAGGCTTTCAAGTACAAATCTTGATTTTTCAAAGGGCTGTAAGAGGCATGTGTCATCTGGGAAAGCATTAAACAGCTGAGTGCTCTGAGGAGCTTCTAGTCTAGGCATCTTCCAAACTCTGCATGTTAAGAAATTAAGCATTTTTGCTTTGAGCCACGTTTAATGTCTTGAGTTTCTTGGGGAATAGGAGGAGTAGGTAAGGAGATGGTGCAATAAGTCTAGTGGAAATTTCACAGAGTTGAATCCTTATGCACTGCATCATCAAGGTATAACCAATTTCAAGGCATTCAAGTGATTACACACAGTTTAGAGGAGTTCTTCATGCAGTCCTTGAGAACAAGATTTTCAGGTATTCTTAGCTTGGATTTTGGTGCTTGTCATCTCTGGTGAACAGACACTGATCCCCAATGCTTGTAATTTTTTTTCCAGAGGTACCAGTTGCTTTAGTACATGATATTACCTCCCCTAACAGCTTTTGTGTCCAGACGAATTAGAACACATACTGTGCCCTGATGATCTGCAGGGCTTGCCAAGGTAAAAACTGGTCTTTCACCTGCAGGGGACATTCTCATCTCTTCTTTTCTGGGCCGTGAAATGATGGCCTCTGGCTGACATCAGACAAGTCCACACCACAGACTCTTCAGGCTCAGGCTTCCAGTGTGGCTATCCATGTTCACCACTTAGCACAGCCAGACTGATTTATATGGAAAGCAGAATGGTTCCCAACACCATAAGATAGTCCTGGAATGCATTGGATTATATATATGCCCTTGAAGGATAAGGAGACAAAACTGACGGTGCAATACACCAAAAGCAAGGCAGAAGCTGCCTCTTGGGTACAATATTTGACTATACAAAGGTTAGATTCCACCACACTCTAGTAAACCATAACCAAAATACTTTAACAGAAAAAGACTACAGTGATTTTTTTTCTGTTCTTTATGTAAAGTCTCTAATCTGAATTATGTTTCCGATTGAGTTCCTGGACCGTTGAAAGATATCATGGCAACCAGGTTTGAAATATACTGAGATTGATGAAAAGTGAGAAAAAAATAAATAAATAAAGGCACTTCCCCCTCCCCCCCTCACTGTTTTGATTGAGTTTGATATTGCAGATCGATTTTGGATGTGAATCAGACAGGTAGTTTATGTGAACAAAGCTTGCAGTGGTTTGGTCACAAGCGGTTCACTCACAAGTAATCAAATACTGCCCATACTTCACTATGCATATGTGTAAATCAATGGCATCCCTAATGCCATTCCGTTGTAAAAGACTTGCTTCCTCCAAAACAGTATAGTGTCTGTCACAGTGTGCCAGAACACATAAGAATGTTATATCTGGACACTGAAATAAAGACCAATGTTTTAGAGAATGTTATCTTACATGCAGACCTCAGAAACTGTGCATCTGCACATGGAAAAAATTCTCTATTGTCTTTTTTTCTGTGCTCCTATCAAAGGCAATTGATAAAACAACTATTGATGATCTATTGCTAGAACTTGCAATTAACAATAAGTATTGATAGAAATCTTATTTTAAAAAATCTCTGACAAAATTTCACCCGTCATCTTTGAAGTTTGCTTTCCTGTGTGCCCCAGAATCGGTGCCCAGTGAACTGTCTTTCTCTGTCCCTCTGCTCACCTGGACACATAAATCACTGGCGCTTGGGCACTACCCACGCTAACCCTGCCACTAGAATATTTTCTCTTCAGATTACTAGTGCTGGTTTGCTGACCATCCTCGGTGTGAGGTGAACAGTAGGGCTTGACAGCCCTCAGCAGAACAGCTTAGGGAAATGAAAATGGCCAAGAGGTTCAGTTCAGCTGTCATAACCATCCAGGCTACTCCTAACCCAGCCTTACCTACATCAACACTTCAGTCTTATCTGATGTTTATATTACTGTAGAAATACTAAGGCAAATATTTCCACTGCTAGCTGAATAATGGCAACCCACAGGCAAATTATTGGTTGTTTCAAAATCAAAGTCCACTTAAGGATCCAAAAAGCCTCACTAGACAACTTGAGATCTCTTTTCAGAAGGAGAATTTTTTTTTGTCACTATAGATGCAAATACCGTCTGAACACTGGATAAAAGACCAAACACCTCAACGTTCCCAGCAAAGCAGCTCTTTGCTTTTAGAAAAGAGGCGCGAAGAAGGCAAATGTGCAAAACCCCAGAGGGCAACCTCTACTTTGGGGAGTTTTATATGTTGCGGGGACTGAAATGGGTGAAGAAAAGTAAAACCTGCAAGTCATCTGTGTGAGTGGACAAGAACACCTCCGAGCTGTGGACACAGAGCTTGCTTGCAAATACAGAGTAATAACAAAGCTATTTCCAAAGTCCAGCTTATTTCCAGAAAGTCCTACCACATGCTTATTACTTCAAACAGGGTGAAGTCTGAATTAGATGCCAGAAAGTAATCTGAGCCTGCCCTGAAGAGACTTGGAATCTGACATGATCCTTTTATCTCTTTTGGCAATAGTACTGCAATAATTAAAAAAATCTTTTCTTCTGTAGCTGGCAGATAGGCTTTAATACATACTCTGATATATCCAGACCAGCATATACAGGCCTTCACTCAATATACCTCATCAGATGTGGGTATTGCAGTCTGCAAATCTGCCCCTTGGATAGCAGGGTTGACCAAAGAGATCACTGAAAATAGCTTGTCTGCATCCGCAAGAAATTAAAGAACCAATGAAACAATTAGCATATTTTTCCAATGATGGTGTTTAGTCACAAAGATTCAATATTTGGCTTGCCTAAAGATGTAATGTTGAGAGTGATTTCCAAGAGGTAGAAGACTGCCCTTTGGGCAGCCGTATCCAGTTCATCTGTCACAGCTGCTTTGAGGCCAGCAAGAGCAAAAGTTATCTGGAGGAGCTCAGAGCCTCTGGGCAAGAGGTTTTTTTGTCAAAACCAGAGGTATCTAGTTGGTCTTGAGTATTGAGTCAGGGAATTCTGTCAGTCTATTTTGCTCAGTTGCTTCACTGACCAGAAATGCAAGGCAGTGGCAGAATCAAAACTAGTGTTTTCACTATCTCTTCCCTCTCCTCTCAAAGACACTGGGCACACATGCTCTTTTAAACATACCATGCACACCTTTTATCCCTCTCAGCCTCTTCAAAGACCTAATCTCCTACTGGGGGAAGTCTTAGGCCATTCCCTCTTCTTTGATCTTGCTTCTGTTCATTCAGTATCTCCAAATATCTGCATAGCATGTCAATACTGAGTCAGAGGGGCACAGTCAGAAAAGTTCTTCATGGATCAAAGAACTTCTCTCAACAAATACAATAAGGCCATTCAATACAGGGGATACTGACTCTTTCTATTTTCATAAGCCAGTGCAACAGAAAATTAGGTTCCTAGTACATAGCATTCAGTATTATAGCAGTAATATTTAATTTTTTTAAAAGAATTTTTAATTTCCAGAAAGAAAATGCCTAAAAAGTCACTTGGGCCATATGAGATCTATGAAATCTGGGAAATGAGAGACTGGAGTCAATATTGCATGTGTTGTACAGGAATTACTTTGCATTCAGTGTTGTTTTGAAAAAGTGCTGAGACGTAACTTTTTTTCTACTCAATAAAGTTTATTGAACAACGATATTGCTCTATCTCAATAAGCTTATTTAATGTTCAGGGCCATGCATTACTTCTGTCCAGATCCAATGTGTACTTCGCCTTACATACACTTTTGCTACAGCTGTTTGTATGAGCAGGATGGCTCAAGGGATTATAAATTGCAAAAGAACATGGATCATAATGCTAATATTTGGTGTCCTTCTGCAATGAGCACGAAAAACACTCAGGTTCCCCTTGAAATATCTGTAAGTGATCATTTTCTTTAGTGGAAAGAAACTGCAATGGAAAATTGCACCCCTTATTGAGAACCCAAATAGCACTAAACTCCAGAATCTAGGGCACGTGCACTGATTATCTATGAATTATCTGAAATTTTTGCCCTCCTCAGTCCTTGCAGAATTGTGCTTTGCTGATAATCATTACAAATATCTCTTCAGATTTTATAGGGATATATATACAAATGACACTGTAAATAGAGAACAGAGCACAGCCTTGAGGCAAATAGAGTGTCTTTCACTGAACTGCAGGGTACTTCTGCTGAAGCAAAGTAGTCATTTCCCAAGTATTACGTTAGTGCAAGATAAATATGAGTTAGCAGAAGAATCCATCTGCCAAGCTCAAAAACAAAAGACAACGTAATGTCATAGAGATTTTCCTGCTGCTTAATTCTCCTGTCTGCTCCTGTGTAAACACTCACCTTTTTTAATGAGAAAATGGTCCGTAAAGCTGCAAAAATGAAAAATTATATATATATTCAATTAGCTGTAATACTGTTGGCATGCCACTTCAGGTCAGCTGGAAAGCTTTGAAAAGCAAGACATTTGTAACTTAAAGTAGAAAATCTGAATGCAAACTCAGCTGGCTTAACTCTGAAGCTCTTTTGGCAAACCACTGGAAAACATAATTGAATGTAGCCCTCCTGGGAAGGAACCCTAATAAACTGGAGGACAACTTGTCTGCTAGCATTTTGATTTTGCCTCCACAGTGTTCAGGTCTTTGTGCGATTACAGAAGTAAGCTTCACTTACAGGAATGATTACCCTACACAGTTACAGGTAAGGGCCTCTTTTATTCTCCCCCTGCAGCTAACATCCATCAAAGAAATGGCTTTCTATACATAGCCTGCTTTCCATGAGTTTATTTTCAAAGGTTGACCATCATTTTACAGGCACAGGCTATACCTAAACAATTTACTCTGGCATATTTTTGTCCTTACAACCCATACCAGGGTAACAAATGTGATGAGCTGCACACCTGACTGAGTGGCTGCTGTGCAGGCAGAAAAGAGAGACACGTTTTAGCTGCCAGCTTGTGCTGCACCTGCAGGAACACTAGTTATGCCAGTGACATTATGTATCTACACAGGAATAAAAGGTGAGGGACATTGCTGTAGGGGAACTGTAAGGGAACACATGGTCTCAATTCACTACCCATGACAATCTACAACCATAATAATCCCCCTCTAGACAATATCCTTACAGAAAACTTATAAATACTAATTTTTTTTTTCAGCTGCTTGTTCGCCAAATCCTAGGGTATTTGTGCCAGCAACATCTACTCAGAAAAATATTGCCACCTGTGATGTGATTCAATGCAAACCCCATCTTTGCACAAATTCTCCCATTTAAAGTAGATAATTGTACCAATGCACTGAGTAAGACTCTGGATATCCTGTGGCATGTTTTTAATTTGAGTTCTGCCATTCCCCCCAACATAGCTAAAATCTTCACCCCTCAAAGCAACACATAAAACATGAGATAATCCCCTTCCCATGTTTAGTTATGCTTATAGTTCAGGAGATTATAATATGCCAGAGCAGCTGCTCTTGGATCAGGCTATAAGCACAAGTACAGGGAAGACCTGAAAGAAGACACAGATCTTATACACTGGAATTTGTTTCCGTGGTCAGTTTAAATGACCCACGCACAGCCACTTAGCTAGCAGGAAGCAAACTTCAAATTCAGATTCCAGCTTGCCTGCAGATTCATGTAATGGTGTCCAGCCATAAGGGATGAATAGAATCATCTGGGACTTCTGCTGGACTATATCTGAGAATCGAGATCCTGGATACTTAGTATCATTTCATTCAGGAAGAGTCTCCAACACCTTGATTTAAATTAAATATCATAAGGTTAAAACAATTCCTTGTTGTGCATAGTGATGGTAGACATTAATTTCTGGTTTAGCCTGTGACATCACTTATCACATATATAATGATTATTGTCTGTCAGGATATTCCTGTATGTCAGAGTGACACAGGCATATTTAATTCAGGTTCAGTGAGGACCAGGTCCTTAGGTGTCACAAAACCTTTGCTGACACAGGCCCAGGCTAAGGAAAAAACCATAGAAAAACATAGCAACTAACTCATCTTTCCTGACTTCAGGGCAGATGCAGGTCAGTGTGACCCCAGAAAATTGCAGTCATTCTGGCAAGTTAGACAAGGTCTACTTGCCTTGCAGTGCAAGGCACCTAAAAACCTGAGACAGCGCACCTAAAAACCTGAGACAAAACATCACCAAGCAGCATGAGATGAAAATCAAGCCTACTTTCTTTCCCTTTTCTTCCTTTTAGTATCTCCCAAACCATATCCAAGGCATTAATCTCGTCTGAACTGCAACAACTTTCACTTTTCTTTGTATTATTAAAATCCCTTACAGTTGCTGTTTTGTTCCATATTAGTTCTTACAATTCTTATGCAGAATTAATCTAGTAATTTCAGCATTTTTCCCTCTTTCATTTGTCCCAATTATGTTAATGATGATGAACATTCCAGAAAAAAAAAAAAAAGAAATATACATCTGAAGTTCTTCAGATGGGCTGGCACAGTAGTCCCTGGAGGTGGTTTTAGACACTACAGATTGGGTTCACATTTTCCTGCCATGGTACAGCACTAAGAAAAACAAAGTCCCGGCTGGCACAGACAGCTCTGTTAGAGAACTGAAATTACCCTGTACTTTCTCAGGTAATGCCCTGGCCCCATCTGACAGTAACTGGTTTATTCAAGCTTACTTTATATGCATTTCTTTCACAAACAGGGACATTAGGACTATATTCTATCTTGATTACAAACCAAAGAAGTCACAGCCATCTATATGTCCTTGCTTTGTTTTTCACCCAGTCTTATTCCATACCCAGCTGTAGGAAACCATTTAACAGTGCCAGACATCCTGCACTGGTCACAATTACATTGCTTCATCAGGCTTTACTGAACGTGCAACCAGAAATGCAGAACACTGCTTTCTACATATAACTGTACTTCTCAAAAAATGTATTTTAAATGTATGTAATCAGAAAGTTAAAAGATAAAGAAGTGGTTATTTATAATGCTTCACAAATTCTTGGTAAACTGCTAAGAATCAGATCTCTGAAGGTTTACTGAAGATCTCTCTCAAACAGGTTTACTTATTATTTAATAAGTCACTGTGAAGATCATAGTGATTGGTACTACTCAGGCCTGGAAGATGGAATGGCTGGAACAAATCAGTAACATGCAGTAAATTATCATATACCATCTTCAAGAGAATGACAGAAGCCAGGAGAATGGGGGCAGCAGCAGCATCTCAGAAGAAATACCATCATGGAAGAGAATATGCTAAATAGCTCTGAGCCAGCGATAAAAATGTGAAGTGACCAGACACAAGGCTGGAATCATTATTCAGAAATTCCCACTCAAAACATGAGATAAACCTCTCACTCACACACTTGATATTTCCAGAGTGAGCAACTGTTCAGGAGCACTCTTGATTTTGAGTGTAAGGCAGCTGGGAAGCAGACCACAGATGGAATAGGTCAACTCTAGCCAAGCTGCATTCTGCTGAAAACTCTACAAACTCTTTGTAGAAATAAATGGATCTGTGCCAGTTTGCAGCAGCTGAATGCCTTTCTCTGCCACTTTATACATCTTGAACATTAAGATCAAACCAAATTTCATCATATGTTAAAGCAAAAGCATTGACAATTTAACAAATTAAGTTCATATTCAAAAGAAAGTAAGGGTATAAAATCAACCTTTCATTTGGCAACTGGTCAGCCAGAGAAAACCATGAGCAAGCAATTCAGTAGAAATGGTAACCATCGCCACAAATGTTGGCTCCAATGGAACTAGAAAATTGAACCAAGCATGAGTTAGTCAACTTGCTAGCAGCATTCAGTGTGCCATCTGTGTCTGATTCAAATAATCCACTCAAAGGTATACAGCCTAACTTTGTGTTAACCTGAAAATTTGTGTCTCACTGTGGCAGTTACCTTATATACAGGTGGGGGATGGGGGAGGGAGGAGCATTGTTTTGCTTCTTGGGATTTTTTTTTACTTCAAGAAAACAGTAATTATTTTAGGCTTTCCTCCTAAGTATGAAAATTGAAATGCATTCCCCAGATTTTACTGAGGTCAATGAATGTTCTAGTAAATACAGGTGGATTTATTGCTTTTAATGGAACAATATAAAAGTTGGCTGTTTCCTTCAGGTTCAGATACCTTGAACAGTCATAGGCCAAAACGTGAAGACTTGTGTACTGCTTCCTTTGGGTAATAGTTTATCTAAATCCGAAATGTGAAAGTTAAGAAACTCCTTCTTCTGTTTTGTTCATTTGTAAAAATGTATTAATTTACTCTTGGGACTGCAGAGTATTTTACAAAAAAAAAGTTGTCCTGTAGTACGACCCAACAAACTGCAGATCCAGTACTGTCTGCCTTGCCATCCACTCTTCACATTAAGAAAAATAACTGGTGCAATTTTCAGAGTAGCTTGCCTAAATGGTACTAGAGGGCAGGCAGTATTTTTGAACCAAGAAGAGGAAAGAAAATTCAAAAGCCAAATATCTTCCCCTTAGGATGTTCTAAGTAATGTCCCATTAGACCTAGGCCAATTACAGTTTCAGATATTATTGCTTAGGAATTATAACTTCATACCACAAAATGTCTGTTCTATTACTCATACAATAATGCATCACATTTCTAAAAACAATTCTGGATCAATGGTCAATAAAGACCATCAAAAGGATGCAAAGGTGTATAATCAAGCTTTTATCTTGCTTTAGTAACTTCTAGGCAATTAATATTTCATGACATATATTATGAGGGTTTTTTTTTCTGAGTTTATGCCTAATGTAGAATTCTCTAAAGTGAAATATTTGCCAGTGGCAATCTCTTTCATACAATATTAGCATACCCAATTCTTCCCTTGTGGGATGTTTCAGCATATAATATTAATTCACAATTAGGTAATGTACTCATTTTAGCAATCTCCTGTGTTCTCATTAATTAAAAACCTGGTACAATCACTTGTAGTCTATTCAATTTTACTTTGTTTGCTTTGCTTTGACTTTTTTCTTTTACTTTTTTTTTCCTACCTTGCTTTCACAGTGAGGCTGCTCATTAGTAGAAAACTTCTACCAATGCCTGTCCTATATTCAGCACAGTGTTCAGCAGTTAAATATGTGGATCCAACAGCTTCAGGAAGGATATTAATTTTTTTAATTTGGTATGGTGTACTTATATTATCTATATTAATACAACTCTAATGTAACAATAATTTTGGTGTGATGTAGGATTTGTTCTATTGTCTTTTTTTTTCACAATCCAAGTTTTGAAACCATTTCAATTTCCTTCTTTTCTTCTCAGAACCAATCATGAAATTTCTACAAAACTGCATTCTCACTGAAATTTTCAGATGAATTGTACAAATTACGACCTGCTCACCTCCCCATTATATAGATAATTGTGAGTTGTTACTTCAATCTTCAAACAAATTTTGATTGAGGAAATGAAATAATAGAGTATGAAACATGAAATACTGGAGAATCATCCTTCAATAGTTTTCACTACATGTTCAGTTCTCATTAAAAAAGGAGTCATTGTAATGAATGTTACACACATAGAGTAGTAGGTGAACAAAGATATAAATGCTGCATCAGCTCTCAGCGATTACAATCTGCTATTTCATAGTTACTGCTGGCTAAGACAGAGATTCTGGTATGCAACCTCAAAGTTTGAACAGAATTTTCTTTTCAAAAGGTCAAAACATTTTGGAACATTTTACTAAAAGTTGGGGGTTTTTTTCTTTTTCTGTAAGTTAATGTTAACTATATTCCTTTCTATATTTAACGGCTTGCCTGTAGGATTTCTTTTGCTATAGGTCTTCTTGTCTCAAGTTTTTATGACCAAACCTTAAATCAGTGGTTAAAGGATGGGACAAACTATTTTAAAGATGAACTTCAATAGAATAAAATAAAAAAAATTTAAAGGAAAGTAATTATCAGAGCAGTATCTAACTTACACTCTACCAAGCCAGAACACAAACCCCTTCAAAAAAAAGGTTATTTGTTAATTTTTTTTTCTTATTGTGACAGTCCTTTTTTTTTTTTTCTTTCAGGATGTTTTTAAAAACAGATTCTGATGAACTAATACCAAACAGGCTCCTCTCATTTATTCCAAAAGGAATCTTGGAGTTTACATGTTTCTAACATATAGGTGACAGGTTGCCTTGTGTTTCAGAGAAAAAAATGTGGTAGAACAAAACTTACAATGGGAGACAAAAAAATACACTGGCAACATTTCTTTCTCAGCTGACAAAAAATAAGGTGAGACACCAGATACGAGACAGATGGAGAATAAAAGAAGAAAAAGGAACATGGCAGTAGGTACTGTAAAAACAGTTGAGCCTGGAAACCCAAATACCCAGACACTGTGTTTCTGATAAAGCAGATGAGGCTCTAGAAGAGAAGAAAAAAAATTAAAATGTGAGTTGAAGAGAAAACAGAAATATGCAGTCTGAGGGCCCCACCAAAACCAAGTTCATCTTAATAAACTGCAAGCCAAAATATCTCAGGAAAATTAATGAGAAACACAGGCATCCAATGATCAGGTTAAAACCAGGGAAGTAGTAATAGCAGTATGTGCTTTGGAGAAACTGTGGAGATCTCACTAGCCATGAATTTGCAATGTAATATGACAGAAGGGGAACAAAAAATCCAAGTAACAAACTCTGGCAGCTAATCACAGAGAAGAGAGAAAACAGTTCCTTATCTACAATCTACATGGCTCTGCTACAGCAGTATCCGGAGTTTTTCATTAATAAAGGGTAACTTATGGCCAAAAATATATATATATGCTGTGAATGGGGAAATGGGGAAAAAGAAAAAAGAAAAAAGAAAAAAGAAAAAAGAAAAAAAAAGACAATAAAAAATTTATTTAAAAAAAAAGAAAAAACACATTACTGGGTTAATTTGGGCTGTTTATGGGACTGAATAGGACAGACTTAGGAGAATAGATTAAATAGCTACAGTAAGGTTTGGGGGAACTGAAATAGCCAGGTACAAACAGTACAAACACTGGAAGCAAAAAATATACTCCTTGTTGGATGACAGGAGCAGATTCCAGATATCTAAGTGTCCTTTTAGAAAATTACCTGAATGCGATGTTACTGTACAGACAGCAACTCAAATTTTCTGCTCATAGCCCTCAATCTGGTTCTTATTTCAGCTCCCCTAAAAAGACTAAACTCTCCATGATCTCTCTTGGCAAGCAGTTCTTGCCCACTGTCAGTAATTTGTGGATATCAAGAAAACGCCAACATACTTTTTGAAGGAAAGGAGGAGGTTTAGAGTGGAGGAGGACCACAGAAACAAATAGATAGATACAGCTTGGTATTTACACTCATGAACACCAAATCAGGAAGGTATTAGCTGAGCCTCCTCAAGCAGCGTCCCACAGGAGGTAGCCCCACCTGTGTCTTCAAGGACTGCTCAGCTTTACCCAGGCACATCTCTCAGAGCTTGAATGAGGCTGCAGAGAACCAGCTCAGCATCAGCACTCATACTGTGCCATCTGCATGCCTCAGCCTCTTGCCCAAAGTCCCAGGTTCCTGTATGGACTGAAATGCAGCCCTGAAAAGCAGCAAGACCACACTGGACTGTGATGAGCTGAAGGCACTGCAGTTCAGTATTATTTTCCTGGTATTCAGCTTTGCATAAGGAGCTGTGGCAGGTTGTCTTCCTCTGATTCCCTGGGCTGCATGCAGCTCCACCGTAGTTGGCAGCACATTGTGGGGAAGAGGAACTGAGGCAGTTTGGGCACAGTCACGGCTGCTGCCGTGGCAGTGTGGGCTTATCAGCTCTGCATGCACTAGTCTACTGAACCGGCTTCCTGCAGACTACACAGGAGGTGGAAGTAGGTCATTCATGAGTAGGTTACAGAAAAGAAAGACTGTGACTGACTATGTTGTCTAATGCACACAGCAGAAGAGATAGCTTCAGGAAAAAAATCCCATACCAAAACCAAAAAAAAAAACCCTGACATCACATTTTCAATATACAACAAAATCTTCCAAAGCTCACTGGCCATATAGGCTTGACTTATCTCCACAACCTCAAACAAGTGGCTTATACTTAGCCCTGCAAGTAAAGACAATGGTCTTTACAAGGGCCTTAAAATGGTATTAGAATCTGAGGGTCAGAACTGCTAAATTCCCTTAGCAAATCAGTTGGGGGTTGCAAACAGAGCTTCTCCATTAAAAAAAAAAAAAAAAAAAAAGGGGGGGGGAAGGAACATCACTCTGTAGCCATGGCTACATGGCTACACACCATATCATCAATACCATGTCCCTTAGCAGCTAAGAGTGTCTGACATATTTTGGAATTTTAATGAAACCCATCAGGGTATATCTGATAGGTAAACCATCTGGAAATCAAAAATCCAGGGAGTCGTATAAAACTCAAGTGAGGACTGCTTCAATTCTCATTTTTGTCACACCCTTATGTATTTTTAAGCACATTTCTACCTTTAAAGTTAGCTCTGCCAAACCTGCTGTCAGAGCAGTTTGGTTATTACCCATTCCCAGCTGATGCTATCAAGCTGACCTGTGGTGAGGCAGGGCTGTCAGAGTAAGTGGATTCCAACGTACAGTAGTTGAAATAATAAATGATAGGGGCTATACACCAGAGAAAATTGTGATTATATCATCACTTCAGTGCCCATTAAGCTCAGCAATTTTAAGCTATTTGAAAAACTGAGACGTCATTTCAGCAACATGTAAGTGTTTTCTTGAATGTAATAAAATCCACCATTTTAACACTGATTGCTTCTTAGGACCTGCTCACTAGACTGCTATCTAAATAAACATTTCAGGAGGTTACTTACTAGTATCAGACTTTTAATTAATAATGTGAAGCTTTATTGTTTTGGAAATGACAAGGACTCAGAGACTCCTTTCTGGGTCTGCCAGTGACCACGGCATTGGGATTTATACCAGGAGACTTTCCAAAGCCTGGGAAGTCCTCAGGCACCTAAATCTCTCGCTTTTAGAAATCTCACAAGGACTGGCTGTGAAACGTTCCCACGCAGTCCTTCCACTCTTTGGACTAGGACAGAAGTACAGCAAAACTGTACTTTCAGCACTTCTACTCTTCTTCTGCAACAGGAGAGTGCAGTTAACTGAAATATCTGAACTTTAGATAGGTTTGCATTTCATTTGAAGATATTTTTGGAAAGTTTTTTCTATTTTTCCTGGACTAGTTCTTCCTGCATGAACTTGTAAAATATATGTAAAATTTAAAAGAGAATTTCACCATCTATCTGTACCAGAATGTGCCACACAGTCATTGCAGAACTTAATAGGGAACTGCTGGGAGGCTTCCCATGGATTACTCTGGGCTTTACGTTAGATCCTGAGAAATCCAAACCCCTCTCTTTCTACTTAGCCAACTTCCACTTCCAGTTTTGCGTCAGCCAAGTCATGAAAAAGAGAACTCAGCCCTGCTGAAGTAAGGGAACCCAGGATAATCAGTCAGGGAAGAGATCTTAATACATAAATGCACTTGTGGAGAAAATTCAAAGAAACTCTTTCATCTTTGACCCAGAGGCACTTAA